>OZ030017.1:5785000-6385000 GCA_964023405.1 Apodemus agrarius | reverse complement strand
TACCGCTCTGCTGGGACTGCTGCCCACACTGAGTCCAGTTACCACTTAGAGCAGTTCTCACCCTTCCTCATGCTGCAGCCCTTTAATACAGTTCTTCATGTTATAGCTGCTTTGTTGCCACGTCACAATTGTAATTGTGCTACTGCTGTGAATTGTAATGTAAATATCTGTGATTCCTGATAGTCTTGGGCACCCCATGTGGAAGGGTCATTTGACTCACAGGTTGAGAACCACTGGTTTAAACTGTCTTCAGAAAGGTGATATTAGCATTAAAATCAAAGCAGTCACATACACAAAATCGTCCAGAATAAGCCACACTGTATTTGATTTTTCAAAAGCAATATGTGGGTCCATATAAGCTTAAGTTAAGAATCTCAACAAATACAAAATTAAAAAACTTCAAATTTTATATTTCCATTCAATTGGAAGTACTCCACACCCTTAGGAATACATAAAATAGTTGTTTTCTTTTTATCAAGAAGTTCAATATATATTATATACATATGATATATATTAATGTTATGGAATCCTGGACTAGACAACATTAGATATATGTCACAATATTTCTTTCCTAAATAGCCAGCATATTGCCAATAAGATAATGTATTTAAATAAAAGATAATTTATGCATTCTGCAGACATCTATTGAGCATCCATATGGCGCTAAGCACATTCCATATCCCGGTCAGTCTCTGTCCTCCAAGACTCGAGACCTATAGTCAGGAGGAAGGGCAAGTAAGCAGGCCTGTTAATGCAGGAAGGGCAGAACACGGGGGTCGGGGGGAACAGGGGAAGGGACTGTCGGGGCCTCCAGAAACTCTCTAAACTCAGGAAGTTCTGAGATGGTGAGGAGTTCCTAAGCCTGGAAGGACACCGAGTAGGTGCACTGTGAGCAAATGCAGAGCTTTATTAGAGAGTGCACTGAGACGAAGGGTAGCTGCAGGGTGAGGGGTGCCGAGGGGCAGGGGGGCAGGGGGGCATGGTGAGAGGAGGCGGGTGCAGGGGTGCAGGGCTACTGCTGAGGGAGAGGAGTCAGGACCTCTTCTGCTTCCTGAGGCGATCTGGCCCAGCACTCAGACTGGTGAACAACAGAGAGTAGATTTTTGATCCTTCTCCTTAACCATGACCATGAAGTCATTCTTAAAGCAATTCGCGTATCTGGGTACCATTTACAAGTTCCAGAACAAAGCCTTAGCTGCTTCGGCCTGAAGGCAGTGTGAGCTCTTCTTCAAGGTAGGGAAACAGGGGTGATTTAAAAAATAAACACCCAAAACAGGAAATGGGTCTCTTCTGAGGAAATGGAATTGGGGTTACAAATATTAGAGAAACCCCACAGACCAGCAGATCACCAGCCCTCAGAATGGAAAAGCTGTCACCTGACTTTTCTTTCTAGCGAGGGGCTCAAGACTCCCTCAATGAAGCACTGACCACCAGCCTTCTCTAGAAGACAGCCATGGAACCTGGGGTTATGGTGTTTGTGATCAAGCTGAGCAGACTCACAACCTGTGGTCACAAAGGTCCCAGATGATCACTTTAAGCCCTAAGGAGAGGGTGCCACTGCCCGGCTTTCCCACAGAACCTGGAGACAGGCACACAGGGGCCACACCCCCTGGCTCCTGCCTGTCACTTCTGCACACACTGGCTTCTTCCTGTCAGCTAAACTCCAAGTCTGTCCCCACCTTAGAGCATTGAGCAATTCCTTTTTGCCTCCTGGATGCCCCACAAGGCTGGAATCCTCTGTGCTCTTCTCTCCTCATCACAATGTCCTCAAGGTCCTGCCTCGCCCATTAGAGCAGTGACCTCACGGGCTTTTCCCCTCACTGCCTCTTTCAAGGCAGACCTTAAGTAGTAGTTCTCTTAGGGATTTCCTGCAGTGCAGGAGCTGCAGCCACTTCCTCCTCCTCCTCCTCCTCCTCCTCCTCCTCCTCCTCCTCGTTCTCCTCCTTCTCCTCCTTCTCCTCCCCTTCCTCCTCTTTCTTCTAGTCCTCCTCCTCCATTCCTCTCTTCCTCATCTCCCTCTTTTTTTCTCCCTTCTTCCCTTTCCCTCATTGTAGTATAGAACTGAATGAGCCTGCCCCTGTTTCCTGGGATTCCTCTGAGGCCTGTGGGGGAGGGGCTGTCTAATAGTGCATACATACCACACACTGACTGGGGTAAGATTTTCTTACACACATATTACAACAGTTCTCCTAGCTTTTCGTAGAATAGATTATCAGGATAGACTTGCTGGGCACAGACTATGCACATTTTTAATTTTGATAGATCAGAAGTGCTGTTCTTTAATATTTAGTGTGACTGATTTGACACTTTAAAATTTAATTATCACAAATTTAATTTTTTCATCTTCCCCTTTGACAAATGTGCTCTCTCAAGCTATTCTGTTTCCCACTCAGTGTTTTTATGGTAATGGGAGCGCCATTGCACATATCGCAAGGATTCTAGGGTTTGTTGGGGGGTTTTTTGGTTTTGTTTTTGCTTTATTGATTAATTGATATAGCCAGTTTTTCCAGAAAATATCTGTGACTTGAATCTTCATCGTCTACTGACCCCTTTTACTGTGAAATGAATGATATACTTAGAGAAGAAATGTCCTCTCTCTTTCCTTGCCAACCTTCTCTCTGTGTAGATGTTAACCAAATGAAGGCCTTTAAGAGCACACAGCTCTAACTGCCGGATGTTTTAAGTTAGGGATGCTTAATAGTTACAGCAAATAGGCCCTGCCAGGCCTAGACTAGAACAATACACATCACAGCCGCATGCGAGGGGAGGTTGGGGTTGTTGGTTCTTTAGGTCTTTGTGCCTGCATTCTAAAGCTCAGGCGGCATCCATCAGAGCTGAGAATACTTTGGTGCTTGAGTGGCCTCTGAGCTAATCTTGCTTCCCAGCCATCGGCAGTAGCTCTAACCATTCCTGAGAACCTTGCAGATGTCTGATCTGTGCAAGGTGATGGGGCAAGGATGTGGCTAGCTCCACAGTGACATGTGGCCACTGCAGGAAAGCCTAGACAAGGTGTGTGTAATTCGGAAGGCGGAAAACCCAGTCTTAACTCAATTTCTATCTTCCCAAAACTCATTGTTTGTCTTTATTCATTTGTGTGTCTGTCTGTGTGTGCATCTGTGTGATTTGTCTATGTGTCTGTGTGTTTGTGTGTGTGTGATCTATGTGTCTGTGTGTCTGTCTGTGTGTGTATCTATGTGTCTTTGTGCCTGTCTGTCTGTGTATGTATATGTATATATGTGTATATGTATATGAATATATGTATATATATGTGTGTGTATATGTATATGTATATATGTGTATATGTATATGAATATATGTATATATGTGTGTATATGTGTATATATATATGTATGTATGCACCTATACATCTGTGTGTCTGTCTATGTGTCAGTGTTTCTATCCATGTGTCTGTGTATGTATATATATATATATGTGTACCTGTGTGTGTATCTGTGCATCTGTGTTTCTGTGTGTTTGTGTGTCTCTGTGCCTATACACATGCTTGGCCACAAAGACACATGCAGAATCCAGGTGTTGAAGCTGGGTGTCCTCAGTTACTGCTTCACCTCATCTGTCTGAGTCAGGCTCTCTCACTGTACCCAGAACTGTCGTTCTGATGGAGCCTCCAGCAGGGCTTACAAGTGTGTGCTGGCACTCCTGGCTCCTGGCTGTCTTCTTCCTGGAGATTGGACTTCAGGTCTTCAGGCTGCAGCAAACACTTTCCTCGCTGAGCTGCCTCACCGACGTTGTTTGGTTGTTTGTTTGTTTGTTTTTAAACCCTCTCTGTTTCTTCTTTCTTTTTTTCCTTTTATTAGCTATTTGAGAATTTCGCGCAGTGAGTTTTGGCTATGTTCTCCCCTTCCCCAGCTCCTCCCGGATCCACCCCCTCCCCACCCACCCAGCTTCATATCCTCCCTTTCTCCCTCATCCATCTTCGGATCCATCGGATCCAGTCTGCACTAGCCACGTGTGGCTTTCCACTGGGGCGTGGTCAACGTACCAATGGTAATACTCTTAAAGAAACCGCCACTCCTCCCGACAGATTTGGTCCTGTAGCTCCTCCACTAGGGGTGAGACTCCTATTCATGGTCTGCTCTCTATGTTTGGATCGGTCCGGCTTGAGCTGCAGGAGGCTCGTGCCTGCTGTCTAACCACCACCGTGAGTTCATATGTCCTGTCAAAGACACTGCCCCCTTGTGTTTACTCACCACCTCTGGTTCCCACAGTATTCCCACCTTCTATTCCACAATGACCCCTGGGCCTTGGAAGGAACGAGAGCAGGGTAGATATTCCATTTAGAGATAAGCATTCTCTAGTCACTTATCTGTGTGGCCTGGCCTATGGGAGGTCTCTGCACTAATTGCCACCCACTACAAACAGATGGTTCTCCAGTGAGGTCTGAGAGAGCATACTCTATGGCTGTAACAGTAAAGCACGGAGTCCATTGCGTACTGTGTCCGCATCGCCTGGGCCTGTGACCCGTCTAGTCACAGGTTCTTGTGCCAACAGTTGTGGCAGGTATGGATTCGTCGTGGAGCAGGACTTCCACATGACTGGAAGGTGCTCGCTCACTCATGTCATGTACCACTCTTGCAGCAGAGGCCAGGGCTTGCCCGGACACTCACTCTTGCAGCCCAGCCCGCCTGTTGCACAGCTAAGTAAAATGCCCTAAAAACCCTATTTTAGATCTACTCTTTGATAGTTCATAAAGCATATAATGTGTCGTGATCATAGTCACCCCTGCTGTCCTCTCACCCCCACCACTCCTCCAGACCCCTTCTTCCCTGGACGGCGCCCACCTGCTTCTGTGTCTTTACATGCATGTCACTGAATTTGACAGGGTCGCTTCCCTGTACACGTACATACGTAGAGCTATTTACTAGATCATTATGCTGAGGTGCTCTGCTCCCAGGAGCCATGATTATTAAACAAAAACTCCCAGAGCCAACAAAACAATACAGGCTATTGACATCACTCCTGTTCTCCATCACAACTAGATGGTAAGAGCTTGCATGCATGCTCTGGTTGCTGTACATAGAGTCATCACACAAGAACTTGGATGAAACTTTTCTAAAATAATAATAATAATAATAATAATAATAATAATAATAGATGTTTTGGTGGAGATGGTATGGCAAAGGTTCTCAGGCCTTCCTCCCAGGAAGTTGCTCTTGGTTGCCTGAGGTAATGTCAGTCTCTTCTTGCCAGCTAAGCAGCAGTGGAATGTGTGAGTTACGTTCCCATCTGTCCACAGCACTAAGGGTAGAATGCTCAGGTCTGTGCATTATGGCATTGATTGTAGTGCAGAACTCTTCGAATACAATCACTTCCTACCTATTTTTGCTCTGATGTCACTTGCAGGAGGCATTAACAGCCCCCTCTAGTTCTGCCACCCGCCCTCGACAGCTAACCTCCACCGTCCCTCCTGACTGCCCACTCTCTAGCTTCTAGTGAGACTCTGCTTCTTTCCTGTCCAGAATTCCACACCACTCCCCATTTATGCCCTCTGCAAAGACTCACCCCCTATCTTCTGAATTCCAAAAGGCCGCTCTGTGTTTCCCTCACAGACAGCAGAACTGGGTTCTGAACTGTACCCGTCTCTGCACCACCAGATTATTCAGAATTCAGCAGAATCTAGTCCCTGTGCCTTCTATCCATGTTCCCCCTTCAGGAATCTTTTTATGCACAAAAGGTTCAAAGTAGTTAAAGAATTCGGGGCCGACAAGATGGCGCCTGGGGTAAACACGTTCTCCAGAGCCAGAAGAGCTGACTTGGATTCTCAGGACTCACATGGTGGAAGAAGAGAAACAACTCTCACAAGCTGTCCAGTGAACTCCGCCATGGTCACCATCACACACATGCACACGCACATGCACTTTCACATGTGCGTGTACATGTGCGTGCGCGCACGCACACACATGCACACACATAGAGAATAAATTTTTAAATATAATTTTTAAAGCACTTAGGAAATTGCATGCAACTGCTCCCTGACAATTCTGCATGTTTCCCTGACCATGTAGGCTGCTCCATCTCCCACCAAGTAATAACATCTAGCACACACACACAGGAGACCAGAGACCAGGAGACTAGGGTCCATCTTACATTCCTTTCTTGAATTGTCTTGATCTTTGATCGACAACAGTTCTGCATGCGTGCGGGTTGACAATCATAAATGTCTTCTCCTTCTAGCATACAGCTCCATGAACAGAGAAGGCTGCAGGGACGTTCATCTACTTGTGAAATCAGTAGAAATTTTCTAATAAAGCTACCATGTTTTAGTCTTGGGAGTCTTAGCTTGGTTTACCATGGGTTTAATCATCCAAGATTGTGATGTTGGTAATGGGTCGATAAGGCTTCGTTTCTTAAGAGTAACTTCATTGTGTAAAATAAATACCAAATATACATATGTTGGTCAACATTCGAGGAACTCAAATGTTACTTTTCTAAGTGGAAAATACAAAAGGAAAAGAATACAAACCTGCAGAATCCCCTGACTTTCCTTGACTTTGTCGTAGTGAGAAAGCAAAACGTGGCTGAGAAAGAATCTACGAGGCCCACGGACTTTAATATGGGTTGCTCTGAAGCGTGCTTTGTGCATACAGTAACCGTGTGTATCACATGTGTTCATGTGTCGGGATATACATGTGTGATCATGTGTGTGGAAGCCAGAGCTCAGCACAGGGTGTCTGCTCTGATTGCATGCCACCCTCTTCTTGTCATCAGGGTCTTTCACAGAACCCAGAGCTAATGGATTCAGCTGGGCTGTCTGCTCAGCCTGGTCCAGGCGTCCTCCCATCTCCCCGTCCCCAGCACTGGGGCTGCTCAGGCTAAACTCAGGTCCTCAAGCTGGCAGCACTTCCAACAGCGCACTCTCCCTACCCCTTTCAAAGTCACTCATTCTCTAGAATTTTGTATTTACGACAACTGAGGGGCCAAAGGAGCCCCCTCCGCTGGTCGGAATTTGTAAGCCAGAGCTGATCTATTTTAGGACGAAAAGCCAAGGAGAACAAATCAAAGGCAGAGGCGCTGGAGGGGAGTCTCACCGACGGGATGGGGTGAGTGGTGCCCCACGAAGATTAACCCTTTTCCAAATCGTAGTAAGCACACATAATACTCCTTGATGGGCAGAGCGAATGGCCCCGAGCCCCGCTCGCCACACTGGCTTCATTACTGGGAACAGCGTGAAGAGGCTTCCTCAGGGCTGAGGTAGATGGGCTTAGTGAAAATGCTCCACAAAGACCAGAGGGAAAGCTCTGGAAACTGCTGGATCATCAGATCAATAGACTCAAAGGTGACTGAGTTAGGTAGCTTTCTGCAGTTTAAACATTTGCACAGGGACTCTCCCCATGCAGCCTTTTATTGACAGCTACAGATCAATGGTAATTTTTGATCATTTTCAACCTACATAAACCTATTGACCCCTTGGCCACCTTTGGGGCACTTCAAGTCGTCAAAAATAATCAGAGGAGATGGTGTAAAACCGTCAGATGGCTGACGACTCCGAGTGGTCTCGCATGTCCCCGGGAGCGGAGTTGAGAGGTTAAAATGTAGTTCAAATTGCCACCGGACCCTCAACCGGCCAAGCAGCCCAGAGAGTCCCGTCTTTATGCCTCATAAGCGATACGCCGATTCGTATCCCAGCTCTGACACGTCTGCATATGAATTTTTAAAAAGTGAAAGAGGCTGAAACTGAATCTCCTTGGACCTATCAGATGGAGAGAACGGATTAGGATTAGTTCCAGTAGAAGTCTCTTCCCACTTTACCTTATGGAGTTATTCTTCATCTGGTGCATAAAAAAAGCTGATATACCCCTAGAATAAAAATATGTGGAAAGGTTACCCGCACAGACAAGACGATCTAGGAGAAAGGGAAGTGAGGTTGAGCTGATAACAAGAGGGGAGTGCTGCAAAAGTGTAATATCTCCAAAGAACCAGCAGGGGCGACAGCACTGCATGGCTGAGTGCCTGTGGAAATCTCAGTTCCAACCTAGCAGCACAGAAGATGGAGCGTGGTGGCCATGCTGGCCGTCCCATCGCCCACACCTCAGAGGTGGACACAGAATTTGCAGTTCAGGGTCATGCTCCGTCACACAGCAAATCCAAAGCCGGCCGGGGACACGTGATAATCTGCGCCAAACAACAAAAACAAAAAATGTTTAGTAATTCAAGTCGCAGGAGAGAAGAATGAGGTGGGAGAGAGCCGAGTGGTGAAAATTACAAAGGGAAGGGAAAAAAATGCCAAGTTGAAAACATTCAAAGTAGAAAGGCAGAGGAGTTGGGAGGAGGAGGAAGAGGACACCACAGAACCTGGAAAGCACAGGCTGGAAAGAGAAAAGCCAGTAGTATGTGTGAGGGGTGGGGAGAGGATGGCACCTCAGAAATAACCAAGTAACCAGAGACCTCTTCTTCAGCAAAAGAGGGTTATTTATATATACATATGCATATGTGTATATATACACACACTCATATATATATATACATACACATATACATATACATATATATACACATATATACATATATATATATATATATATATATATATATATATATAAATACACACACATGTAGGCCAGATTAGAAAAACTCTATTAAAATCACCCTTTGCAGGACCATACCTTGGAACATCTGTGTCAGGTACGCAGGGGTTTGTACTTGAGACACAGACAGGCTGTTTCTGCGTTAGGAGGTTTTTCAGGCAGGGGCATCTTGAATCCTTTCACTCTCAAGGATCTGAGCCATAAATGTTTATTAAAAGAATCTATAATGAAATCAGTTCTGTGTTTTTTTTTTTTTTACTGGTTGCCGAGAGTATGCTGGAAGACAGAACAGCCGGCCGTTAATCACAAAGTACTCGTGTTACAGAAAGTGTTTGATAGTATTGCCATCTAGGGGTTGAACAGAAGTCTCTGCTCCGAAGCAAACTGTAAGGGAACAGAGCCACTACAGGCAGTCTACACATGCTTTTGCTTTGAGCCCACGTGGTTTCCCAGTTTCTTACAACAAAACCTGTCTCTAAGTGTGCCCTACCGTCTACCTTGTTATCCACAATCTGTTAGAGGTGATCCTGAGTCACTTTGGGGGCCTCTGCTTTTATTGGCGTCTATTACTGAATCTTCTGAACAAAGAATTATTCTTTTTTGCATTATTAATCTTACCCATGTTTGCCCTATTTCCAGAGAAAAGAAATCATTTGTCAGAAAAGAATGCTTGTAATCAGGTCTGGAAAGCGCTGTCGGATTTAATATTCATGGTGGTCATCCTGGCTCGATGCTATATTTATCTAAAAGACCAATCCAATGTTGTGGAGAAATAAGTTTTTAATTATTCATGATCTAACTTTTAATATTTTAAAAAAGAGAAATTAGTATTTCTGTAAAATTTGTTTCATAGTCTGGCCGCTTAGCAAATGTTTAAATATTAAAAGATTTCAGGAGGTTAGCGTGTAATATCATAATGGGACTTACTGAAACAGGGAAATTGACTTTATGAGTCTCAGACCCATAAAGGAAATTGTATTTTCTCTGCTCAGGTCTTTCACAGAGTGAGAGTGCTTGCTCGGGTGAAACGCAAAATCAAGAATGGGAGGAAAGTACCAAAAGTACGCCTAGAGTCTTCCAGTTGTTATGTTTCTCGGTTTCAAAATAAGATTTGGAAGTCCTCAAAGTAAGGACCAGACGTTCCTCATAAGAGCACCTGAGTTCTCAGCCACAAACTGTGAGAAACAGCTCCTTCTCCCTACCCTTACACGTCCAGAAAAGGAAACACTCGATAAGCTATCAATGTCACATCTAAACATCAAACAATGCATGCTGACCACCTGTATCAGTACATGTAAATGACATCACTCAGCCAAATTTAGTTACGGTCGTTTATCCCTCTGGGTCGATAACCCAGAGGTTATCTCTTCTGTGTGTGTGTGTGTGTGTGTGTGTGTGTGTGTGTGTATGTGTTTGTGTGTGTGCATATGTGTGTGCGTGTGCATGTGTGTGTGTTTATTCATGCATAATGAGTATGATACAAGCATAATTCCTACCTTAAACAGACATATCGTCTAGCCCAGATTGGCAAGAGTACCCCAGGGCCTCTCAGAATGTTAAGATTCTTAGCTCCAGTTAAGTTATGCAAAATATGTTAAATGTCTCTCTGCACGCAAGAAACAAACAAACAAACAAAAGCAATTCTGTGATCCCTTTCTTCTTTAGATCAACAGAGGCAGAAATTCTCAAAGCCTAGATAGCGATCACTCTGGGTGCTTCTCACAGTCTTAGTTACGCTGCTGCTGACAAATGGGAATGACTTCCCATCTACATTAATAATAGACTTCTTCAAGGGTGTTTGTGCGTTCATAGTTCAATGGCTCATCGCTGTTTTCCCAGAGTTTGTCTTATTAAGTTTGTAAGATATAAATGCACACCAACACAGTAAGTGGGAGAGGCTGGGAGGCAGAGGGGTCTCCTGTGCAAACAAGCAGCACCAGGGATCAGTATTGTCCCTGGCAGCTCTCACAAGGACTTCCCATTAGCCTGGTGACACTCCTCTGCAACCCCTAGCATGCAACTTGGGGTGTCTTCATGAAGTCAAATGGAGTTCTCATCCTGGGCATCACAATTCATAGTTCACGAACTCTGAAAATCCTAAGGTCGAATCTGATTCGGCTTTTCCACCTATCTGAAATCATACATCAGTGCGATGGTTCTCGACCGCCCTAAGGCTGATTTCCTTGATTACCATTCCTCACGTTGTGGTGACCCCCCCAACCAAAAAAATATTTGCATTGCTACTTTGTAACTGTCATCTTACTACTGTTACAAATTGTAATATGAACATCTGATATGCAGAGTATCTGATCTTCCATCCCCGCCAGTGAAAGGGTCATTTGACCTCTAGGTTGAGGATCACTGCATTCCTTGCTGTATTCAAAATGTTGACAAGATCAAGCAAAATGGCACCTGCCTTCTCCCCAGTGCTAGTCAATCCTCGGCTGTATAGCTGTGCTATTGGTGCTGACACCATGTGTCCTGACTTGGCCATGCTGCTCAGAGAATAACCTTCTATTGGCTTTTAAAGGACCCCTAACCTGCCAACTTTCTTACAGGGAGCAAGCCATCAAGCCCACCTTTTTGGCTTGGAGCCGTTCACAACATACCACATTGGCGTGGTGGCTGTAAACAGTGCGGGAAAGGTGTCAAGCCCCTGGACCCTGATTAAGACCTTAGAATCTGCCCCAAGCGGACTGACGAACTTTACAGTGGAGCAGAGAGAAGGCGGCCAGGCTTTGCTGCTGGGGTGGTCAGAGCCCTTAAGGAGCAACGGAGTGATCAAGGTAACGTCCACCCTGCGTGGGAAGTCACACCGGTCATCTTCCACATAAACAGACGAACCCTGACATGCCATCAGGTCACTGTGAGGAAACCAGCTTCACAGCTGGGCTAATTCTCCTTGATGGCTCCTCTAGGCGCTTCACTCTAGATCAGTGAAGACCAGCTGGGGGAGGGGCACCATGGGCCCAGCAGTGCAGAGAGATTACCTCATCTAATCCACACTTCAGCCTCACTAGGTGGGACCCACTAAACTTCACGAGGCTCATAAAGGTCAGGTAGACGCTTTGGGCAATATTGCCAACGAGGAGGTGGGATTTAAGTCAAGGCGTCCCAAAAGCTCTGAACTCTAAATGACCCTGGCCTTGCTTCCTCCAGAGCTGCCTTCCTTTAGGAGTTTCCGTAAGACTTGCCTAATTCACACTCTGCCTGATTCACTGAGTAAGACATACCTGTCTGCTAGCCTCTTGACTTCCACACGTAGCCCTGAGAAAACAGTCTGTAAAGTGTGACACCGAAAGCGTCACCTTGCCAACCTGGCGGCATAAAGGACATAGAATTTCTATGAGCAGCTCACTTTCGAAGCACTGAGCCCTTACCCACATGAGGTAGACCTACCTCATCTTTTTTGACATCCTTCCCAAGGTTGGCAGCAAATCAACCATCGCTTCTCTCCTCCGGCTTGGCCACTCTGGTCCTTCCCTGGGTCAGGATGGCAGAATTCCCAGCCACCCCTGCTGTAGCCACTACCTGCTACCTTTCTCCCCAGATGGTGGAGATGGCCAAGGTTTATTTCACAGGAAAATAGAAAAAAAAATTAGAACTAAACTTCAACTCGGAGTCCTTTAAGAAGAAAGAGACAGGATTCTCTGTGTCTCTAGCCCAGGGTTCTCCGGAGCCAGCTTTACCCTCCAGAACCTGTCCCTAGGCCGCTTCTCTGGAGCTTCTTAGCTTAGCTGGAGGCCCCGAGGTCAGTAAATGAGACAGATAAAAGAGTCAAGCCACCTTCCATCTGCGGACATCAGACAAGGCTTCCTCCAGGGCAAGAGACCTAGACCGCCAACCCTAAATCCTGAATCTTGGCTCTCATGCTCTCCCCAGCAACAGAGTTTCCCCCTCGACCCATCAAAGCTCTCCTGTGTTTGTTCTCCCTCCCCATGACTGCTTCTCCAGAAGGTGATTGACAATAGGAATATTGACTCCCCTTCCCTTCATCTGCATTTCACCAAATATTTATTGAGCTTCTACTAAGTGCTGTGCACTTATTCAAGAGGGAACAAGACAGAAAAGGCCCCTGCTGTCAAGGCCCCTACATGGGTATGAATAAATGCGGGGTTGGGGGGGGGTAGTATTGAGTCAAAGAGGGATAGCGGCCCAAACAGTAAGCTGGTAAATAAACAAGCAAGGGAGATTCAGGGAGCCATGGATGCTATAAAGAAAATTAAATAGAGTCATGTAATTATGCCTGCTCAGGCTATTTTAAAATGGATAATCATTTGAATTGAGCTGACATTTGAGCTGAGCCCTGAATGACAAGACAGAGGCAGTCATGTGAAGATATAGGAGGGAAAAAAAACATTCCAGACAAAATGAACAGCAAATGCAAGACCCAGAGGCAGGAGTGACCTTGGTGTGCTCAAGAAAATAGAAGAAAGCTTGTGTGGATGGAGCATTGGGAGGAGGAGAAGGTAGCACCAGGAGAGACTAGAGGCAGGGTGGGCCCAACCTCGTGGGCTGTGACAGGAGCAGGAGGTCATTGAGAGTTCGGTAAAGTGTTACCAAAGATTTTAAGCAAAGGAATACCATAACCACGTCTCACCCCGCCTGCACACTCCTGACCTGTGAGGCACTGGGGAAGTTTCGAGTCTGTTGGAGAATTCAGGGTAGAATTTGGTGGTTCAAATCAGGGTGAAATTATGAAGTCGAGAAATATGGGGGCATTGAAAATGTATGTAGAGTAGAGAGAAGATTTGTGATAATCAGCCAGATCTGAGGCATGAAGAAAAGAGAGGTGTTGTCTCCTCTCACTGGCTTCTGGGCTCTGACCTTGAGGTGTTAGCTAATTTCAAAGAGAAAGTTGGAAGAGGAACAGGTTTGAAGGGTGAGTAGATAGTCAGAGATCAAAGTCCAAAAGCCCACAAGAGGCTATTGCTGAGATGTGCATCTGCAGTTTGTTAGCAGGCAGCCATGTTAAAACCCACGGTGACTGACAGAATCTTCATGAAGAGAATGTAGTTAGTGATAATGAGATCCTGGGGTCACATACTAGGATACAAGAAATATGGGGAAGAGTAGCCAGAGGAGAATGAAATGAGAAAGAATGTTGAGGGAGGGGTAGGTGAGTCAGGTACCCCAGAAGTGAGGAGAAAAGATACTAGGTGTCGCTGAGATGAGAAGAGACTCGAGAATGAACACATGGACCCAGACTTGGGAAAAGCAAGGTCCCCGCAACCTTGGCAGGAAGATGGCATGCTAGAGGGTACCCTAGTGGGTGACTTGTGGAAGAGAAGGTGATGGAGAAAGATGGAGACCCATTGAGGAAACTTAGGTGGGAAGGACAGCGGAGATGTGGGACAATGGCCAAGAGACTGAAGTACTGGGACCTTTATATAAAATCGCTGAGATACTAGAGCACGCTCCCACACTCATGGAGATAGCCTGAGAGGGAGGGGACTGGTGATGGAGGAGATAACGTGGATCCTCCCAAGAGTGACTCTTAGAAAAGGAGGAGGAGTGACAGCATGGGTGACTTTTAATTGGACATAGATACTTCAGTCCTGGTGAAGATGACCACAGATATTCTTCAGCTGACCTTGAGATATATCCAAACAAACCCATACCTAGATGAAAATAATTTTGGACTGAAAACATATTCTAAACCCACAACCTCTAAGTACCACAATTTGGCCTACTTCAGTTATTCCTATGCACACGTAAATTAGCCTTCGGTGGACCAAAATCATCTCCCACAAAGACTATCTTATAATAAAGTATTAACTGTGTAATTTGCTGAATATGAAACTGAAGGTTAAGAAACTGTCTTCTCACCAATATGTCTTCTCACCAGACCGTAGAAATACTGCAGGTCACAGGCGTGTAAGGGCAGCAGTGGGCAATATCTAAGCGAGCCTTCCTAACTTCATCAGCATCTCAACGGAGCAGGCAGGATGTCAACAAGCAACTCTGAGGGAGAGAACAGCAAGCGTCCTGGCAGTGAGCGGGAGAGGATATGATATAAAAGAATCACCTTGGACAATAAGAGAGCAAATGCAGTAGGGTTAGCATTTGATAATCAGCTAATAGAGATTTATGAACCAGCCAGTATCGTATTTGTGAGTCCCGTGTCATGACAAACGATTGCTGCAGAGGTTAAGACTGGGTGTGATGCACACAGTCGGGCTTGCCCAGACCAATGGAAGATACCACCAAAGAAGCAACCCATTCTTCTGTGACTTCAAAAACATTTCCTTCTCCCATTCCCTTATTAAAACTATATAAATGTGTATCCTTATATTACCTAGTTATATTCCTAAACATGTATATATTTGTATAACATGAAATGAACCTACACCACACACACACACACACACACACACACACACACACAGAGAGAGAAAGAGAGAGAGAGAGAGAGAGAGATGCACTTTTTCCCACCCTCACATCCTGTAACAAGGATGGCTAGCAGTAGAATCCCATTTCACAGAAAGTTTGGAGAAA
The DNA here is from genome assembly GCA_964023405.1 of Apodemus agrarius. NCBI lineage: Eukaryota > Metazoa > Chordata > Mammalia > Rodentia > Muridae > Apodemus > Apodemus agrarius. The sequence goes on along the minus strand of OZ030017.1, from coordinate 6,369,959 downwards.
GGGCCCACGTATCCTAGTCAGGAAGAGATCAGAGGCATGAAGTATCCATAAACAGGAGATCTGAGTGTTCTTCCCCATCCAACCTCGAGAGAGCCTTGTGAGCCGTGGCATTTCACAGTCTGAGGTCTGGGTCTATGCTCAGATGCTATCCAAGTATCTATCTCTGTAGACTTTACACTAACTATGACGGAAAGTCTGAAGTCTAAAGTCAGCATCTGAATGCTAATGGGTTAGGACCACTGGGAGCAGCAGACATGGGAATGCTTCATAGAACGCTCTGCTAAACAGCTGCAAGGAGCTCACAGTGCTGCCCTGCTCCTCTTCTCTTCATCCTGCAGGCATACAACATCTTCAGCGATGGGCTCCTGGAGTACTCAGGCCTGGGCCGACAGTTTCTCTTCAGGCGCCTGGCCCCCTTCACTCTCTATACCTTGACCCTGGAGGCCTGCACAGAAGCAGGCTGCGCTCACTCGGTGCCCCAGCCTGTCTGGACAGAGGAAGCCCCTCCAGATTCTCAAATGGCTCCTACCATCCAGTCTGTGGAGCCCACCAATGTAAGGCTGCACTGGTCACAGCCGGCCAACCCCAATGGGAAGATAATTCGTTATGAAGTGATTCGCAGGCACTTGGAAGGAGAGGACTGGGGGGACTCAACGTTGCAGGCAGACCAGGATACTGTTTGCACGGAACGCAGCATGGAAGGGAATGGATGGGTGTGTAATGACACAGGTCTGCAGCCTTGGAGGCAGTATGCTTATAGAATCTGCACTTGGAACTCTGCAGGGCACACCTGTAGCTCTTGGACTATGGTAAGAACGTTGCAAGCACCCCCAGATGGCCTCTCTCCACCAGAGATAGCCTATGTGTCTATGCATCCCCTCCAACTGCTGATTTCCTGGCTTCCACCCCAACGCTCTAACGGCGTCCTCCAGTCCTACAGACTTCAAAGGAATGGAGTATTTCCCGATCTCAGCTTCAACGCCAGCACCTTCAGCTATACAGACAGCCAGCTGCTTCCATTCTCAACGTACAGCTATGCGATCCTGGCCTGCACAGGGGGTGGTTGCCGTAGCAGTGAACCCACCAGCATCACCACTCCTGAGGCACCTCCCTCAGGAGTCAGCCCTCCAGTTCTTTGGGTCATCAGTGCCCACCAGATAAATGTGTCTTGGTCCCCGCCATCGATCCCAAATGGAAAGATTATGAAATATTTGCTTCAGTGCGCTGGCGAGGAGCACCTGGCTGGGCAGGGCCTGTCCTTTCTGTTCTCTAACCTGCAGCCTTGCACTCAGTACAATGTCTCCCTCGTGGCCTGCACAGACGGAGGCTGTACTGCTAGTAGGGCCGCATCCGCCTGGACAATGGAGGCCCCACCAGAGAACATGGACCCGCCAACGCTGCATGTCACGGGCCCAGAATCAATAGAAATTACGTGGACACCTCCAAGAAGTCCACATGGCCACATCAGAAGTTATGAGCTTCGGAGAGACGGAGCCATCGTGTATGCCGGGCTGGAAACTCGCTACCATGATTTTACCCTTGCTCCGGGTGTCGAATACAGCTACTCGGTGACTGCCACCAACAGCCAGGGCAGTGTCTTGAGCACGCTTGTCAAGGGTCAAACCAGCCCCTCAGCCCCCTCAGGTTTACAGCCCCCAAAGCTGCGTGCGGGGGATGCTCTTGAACTCTTAGCCGACTGGGACCCTCCAGTGAGGACAAACGGCAAGATCATCAACTACACTCTCTTCATCCGTGAGCTGTTGGAAGGAGAAGCCAGAACCATATCCATTAACACAACGCACAGTCCTCTGGGCACACGGTCACTCCCGGTAAAGCACCTGAAGCCGTTTCACAGGTGAGCAGCCAAGCTGGGGTTCCTGGGAGCAAGTCGCTGTCGTTTCTGTTGTATCCTGTCAGTGCCGTTGAGGCTGCCAAGGCAAGCTGCACGAGGCCAGCTCCTCCCGCCTTGTTTAACTACAGCATGCTTTCTCAGCCCCTGAAGAATAGAACTCTCACAGGTGATGTTGTGATTCTGGTTTCCCAGAAATGTTGGCAGTTGGACACCCAGAGTTGATCCTGAAGAGATGGCGCCAATCCCCTACCTGAGTGACAGGCCATGAGCAGTCATTAAGCTGAAAGGAGAGCTGGAGAGATGGCTCGGTGGGCTAAGCACTTGGCACCCAAACATGACGACCGAGTTAGACCCCTAGCACACACAGGGACAGCTAGGTTTGCTCCTACAGCCTCGGTTGGTGGGCACATGAGGGGTGGGATCAAGACCACCAGGTTACCAGCCAGCTACAGACGGGCTGAGCCAATGACCCGCAGATTCAGGGAGAGACCCTGTTCTCCAAAACTAATGTGGAGAGTGACTGAAGACCTCAGGACACTCTCTAGTTTCCAAACACACACACATACATGTATAAAACACACATGCACACACACATACATATTCATACACATACATACATATACACATACAAACACTCACATAGGCATACATATATATACACACATACACATACATGTATTCATACATACACATAGATACACACACATCCATACATATATACAATCACACACACACATTCATATACACAACTAAAATGTATCAACCAGAATTTGTAGCCCCCCTTCCTGGGATAATGGAGTCCCCTGCAGGACTCCCTCAGTCTTGAACTCATGAAAGCTCAGATGGCGACACTGGCTAGTATGTGCTGTCCTAGATCCTGTCTGGCTTCTGTGATATGTGGTGAGGTATTCTACACCAACACTGTTTCTGAAGCTTCAGACCCTCTGAGCATTTCCCCCATCCCATTTCAGGTCCCTGACATCCCCACAGAAGAGAGTGATAAAAGACATTTTATGTGTAAAATTTAGTAAAAATCAGTAGAAACACTTTTTAAAAAATTATTTTGAAGTCTGCAAAGGCATTGCTATCCAGCCACCACAGGTAAAACTGAGCTATAATTATGATGTCCTGGTGTGTAGATTAGACACCGCCACAGTTATCTCTGGTGTATAGTGCTGTTTGAATGAAGCATTCATGGTCTTGTGCATCTACTCAGGGCAATTATTTAGCATCATATTAAATATTAAACAGTAATTAAAAGCTCTTCAGGTATTCTCCACAGCTAATCTACATGCGATGTGAGTTGGCTTTTATCTCAGGACATTTAAAAAGCCCACACTGAGGAGGAGCCCTGCATTTTCTCAGTTTCTTTATGTGACTGCAACACAAGTATCAAAATCATTTCCATCTTACCCCTCTTTGAGCCCTGATAGCTAAAGGGATTTCTAGAGAAAATGGCTTCCCAGATGTCAAAGTATCACCCTTACTAGAGACAATAAATGCATGCAAAGACTAATGTGCTAATCCTAGAAAGGTCACATAGGGGTGCAAGGAGAAGTGGGGTCTTCTTCCTCAGCGGGCACTGTGAAACTGGGGAGCTGTAACAGTATCACAGATGTATCAGCTTCTTGTCCTTCTTATTTCTGTGTGTTTAAATTCTTACTGAAATTTGCTAGATATAATGAAAATTAGTGTGTCCATCATCTTTGTATATTCCAGCTGGCCAGTAGGAGGCAGTTTGGCAATCTTCTAGAACCAGAAAGAAAGTGCCCGGGACTTTGTTTGACGTTGTTGTTGTTGTTATTGTTGTTGTTGTTGCTGCTGCTGCTGCCACTGCTGCTGTTGCTGCTGCTGGTGCTTTTAAGAGAAAGTCCCATGTAGCCCACTGTGGTCTAGAACTCATGTCCCATGAGACCCACTGTGGTCTAGAACTCATGCCCCATGAGGCCCACTGTGGTCTAGAACTCATGTCCCATGTGGCCCACTGTGGTCTAGAACTCATGTCCCATGTGGCCCACTGTGGTCTAGAACTCATGTCCCATGTAGCCCACTGTGGTCCAGAACTCATTACATCACTGAGGATGATCTTAGACTTCTGTTCCTCCTGTTCCTCCCTCCAAGTGCTAGAACTACAAGCTTGTGCCACTGAGGACAGCTTTTTTTAAGTTGGTTTAAGACAGGGTCTCATGTCACCTGGGCTGGCCTTGAATTTCTGCTCCTCCTCCCTCCACCTCCTCCATGCAGGGATTACAGGCTTGCCCAACTGGGCTCAGTTAGGGATTGCCAAGGCTAGGCCTTCACTCATTCTAGGCAAGCATTCCACCAATGGAGTCATGACCCTCACTTAACCTAGGACTTTAAAACTACCCACAGTTAATCGAGAAATTCCTTCCCTGTGTGGAGAATCAAACTTGACCCGACAGCTTTATTTAACTGTCTGACCTACCATACACATACACAGTGGTGGGTCTGTTCTCCAATCAACTGGCCATGCCATCCCAGTAGAGACGTGCAAGATAGGAGAGATAAGACAGGAGAGACAGGCAGTGAGGGTGAAGAGAATGAGAGAAGTCTGCTTTAGGCTTATTTCAAGCTGCTGTGGTAAAATACTGAGTGAAACCCAGCCAACAGGGGAAGGGCACATGTGCCATCCCAGATGAGTCAGTCCATCATGGTGGGGAAGTCAGAGCAGCAGGAGCTCAGGACAGCTGGTCACATGACATCCAACGCCAAGCAGCAGGTGGGATGGGTGCCTGGGCTCACGCACTCACTCCTCTTTGTTGAGCCTAGGACCCCAACCTCAGAAAACGGTATTCCCAGCTCTTGGTTCTGAGTCTTCCCACCTCAGTGCCCATAACCAACGTGACCCCACCTAGGCACGCCCAGAGGCTTATCGTCCCCCAGGTGTGCCCAGCGGCTCTTCCCTAGGGCGTTTCCAGATCCTGTGAGCTGACAGTTCACACTGACGGTCACAAAGCCACAGAGGAAACGAAAAGCAGAATTAAGAGGGCAGAACTGCAGAACAGAAAGCGAGCCAGAGGAGGACAGGGAGAGGAAACAGCTGGACCCAAGGGCAGTAGGGGGGACAACAGGTAGCCCCGCTCGAGGGAACGAGGGAATATGGGGGTATCAGGAAGTCAGCTGGGCACGGGAAGAGAGCAGCAAACGCTCACTGGCTGCTGAGACAACCTGCGTGAACCAAGGGCCTTCGCATTGGAAAAGGCTCTGCAGTGGAAATCCAACCTTTCCAAGCAGCAGATACCGACTCTATGGCAAAACATAATTGATTACTAGAGCTTGACTGGGTAGTGATAAGGTGTCTCCGTGATGGATAATCTAGTGTGTAGAGGGGTTAACTTTGCCCCCCAGAGGTCTTCATGTGAGGGAAGGGAGCCTGTTAGAAGATGTCAGGTATCAGGTGAGAAGATTCATTACCACGGAGATGGTAACTCGGCAATGCCCCTTCATAGTCTGAAAGCTTTCCCAGGGATGGCTTGGCTCCGGCTGTACAGTAGGGAGCGTCTGGGCTGCATGCAACGCTGTGTTAATACCTGAGTTTTCATGCTGCAGAGAAGACTGCAAGTCTCTTTTCTCCGTATATCTGTCTTTAGGCAAGAACTGTCCACTCACCAGACAGATGGAGGTCTTTTCCGTGAGTTTAAAACTTAGAAGATTAAAAAATGTTCAAAACTTTCCATAAGCATATGACTTTATTATTATCTAAAAGCTAACTGTCCATACAAATAAATGTAAACTCTTTGTTTTTTCTTCTGAAAACATGTGGTCTTTTAAAAACTTGACCCAGACAGAATTAAGTGTCATCTGTGATTCTACATTGTCTCCTCTAGGTATGAAGCGCGTGTCCAAGCCTGCACTGCCCTTGGCTGTACTTCCAGTGAGTGGACATCTACCCAAACCCCAGAGGCCCCACCTCTGATGCAGCCAGCCCCACATCTGGAGGTGCAGACAGCTGCAGGGGGATTCCAGCCCATAGTAGCCGTGTGGTGGGCAGGACCACTCCAGCCAAATGGAAAAATTGTATGCTTTGAATTGTACCGAAGACAAACAGTGAGCTGGCCTGGCACATCCAGTTCACTGTTAATCTACAACGGCAGCCTAAGCTCCTTTATGGACTCGGAGCTACTACCTTTCACGGAGTATGAATATCAGGTATGACCTCTGTATGTCTTACAAAATCCAAGCTAAGATGGCTCACACCCATCAGAGATCCCTTCTACAGTGTTCCGTGCAATTCCAGAAGCTGCTTAAAGAGATGTTCACAGAGGTTCACAGAGAAAGTTGTAATACCCTGTGCATCTTTCTAAGCAGTTGGTGAGCAGAGAAAGACTATCCATTTACCCTCTTCCGTTTTTCCTGGTCCTTGGTCTATATACTTGGTTTTTTGGGGTTTTTTTTTTTGTAGGTTGCAGATGGATTGTTAATTAGTGATATGGTTTCTACTGTCGGCTTTCCTTCTACCTGTGTCCCCTTGCTCATAAGTATTCCTCAAACCATCCTTAGGAAAATAACCTGTGGGTTGTAGCAAAAACAAAATGAAGGAGTGAAGCGGCAGAGCTCGCTGGTCACGGTGCTCAAGGAAGAGAGTGTAGAGAGGAATCAGAAGGCCGGAGCTAATCTGCCTGTGGAAAGGAAGTAAGCTAAAAAACCAATCCATTCCTCGATCAGCAGTTTATAGACCATCCCAGACGACATCACATATCCCTGAAAAGACTGAGAGCTGGGGGTGATAATCAGAGTATTTGGAGATCTCCGAGATGCTCGTGAGGCTCTGTTTTGCCACTGGTTCTGCATGCACCATTCCTGCAGCAGCAAGGCCATTCCCTAAGGAAGATGGATCTGATGTGTCTCACTGTCTCCTAGATGGATATACACAGGGCTGCACTCAGCCCCACACTCACCAAAGACTTGATTTTATCCAGCGACTTGGAGTTTTCAAAGGCGGAAGTCTTGGTAGAATTACCCTCAGCTCAGATTCAAGGTCTCTCTTCCTCAGTTTCCAAGCATGGTTCTCCCACTGTTCCCTCAGTTTCATAGGCCCTCATAGAGTCTCTTCTACTTAAGCCAGACTTAGTTTCTCTAGCTTGCAGTTCAGAGAAGATTGCTGATAGATCAGCCCTGAAGGTCAGCTGCAGGGGGATTCAAGAAGAATCTTCAGATAAAAAAGAGACTAAGGCCATAAAGCTTGTCCAAAGGGCTGTAGCTCTGCTGGCAGAGTCTCTGCCTAGGAGACAAGACACCCCAGGTTCTGACCCAGCCCCGCAGTAACACAGCACGGAGATGCTTGCTTGTGATCCCAACATTCCAGAGGGTGAGGCAGAAATAACAATAACGTTACCAGCAGTATGGCAGATACAAATAAGTGTGATGAATTGATTAGAGGTAACATTTTATGCATGAAAAGAGTATCTCAAGACAACATTGTATTTGTACAAGTTGCCCAAAGAGGTTAGCATTGAAATATAAATCAACTCTTGAATTGAAGAACTACATAAACATAAATCCAAATTTATTGTTTGTAATTACAGATCTAAAAACTCTCTTAAAAGCAAGAGTGTCCTCTTGGTTGGGTGCCAACTTTTTGGTTGCAAGATGTAATCTGAATGGATGGGAGGCTATTTATAGTATTTATTTATATATCCCATTTATACATAAATGTTTCCCCAGAAATAGTTTTATAATAAGATACCTAGATAATGCTGACACAGTTACATAGAAGTCTCAGCTCCTTGAGGCATTTCCGTTCCAAGCGTGTGCTAGATTTCTAGTTGGGGCCCTTATCGGGAGTGAAGGATGATCAGAGGACCCTTGTCAGAGGTGTGGTGAGCAGAGGATTACAGGATGCCGCTGCTTTTGTCACTACTTCCGTCGCCTCTGAGTCATGGTCTTCGTCTTCTACACCAAGGTTACTGGATCCCAAGTGTGAGCTACCACATTAGACTTATTCTAGGTCGTTTTGGGGACAGTCTCACTGTAGCCTTGGGGGGCCTAGAACTCAAATGTAGATCAAGTTAGCCTTGAACTCAGAGACCTTCCTTCCTTCCTTCCTTCTGCCCCACCTTGTGCTGCATCACCAAGAGTTGATGTTAAAGATGAGCAGAGCAAAGGGAGTCCCGTCCCAGCCTTCTTAAAGAAATGAAGTCAGGGCTTACTGCAGAAGTTCCTGTCTCAATCAAACTGTGTTTTTCTTGTAAACCTTTTCATTCATCCCTGTCGTTGTCATATGGTTTGGGTGTGTTCCTCTAGACCTTTGGAGGTAAGAGTTAGTAGTACTGTGTAAAATAAGACTTTGAGAAAAGTGAGTTGTTTCCATCTCAACACAGCTCCTGTGAGTCTGAGATTCTGCAGAGTCTAACACTGAAAGATAAGTTGTAAACAAAACAAAACAAAAGCAAAAACAAAAAACAAAAAGACCAAGTGAGGTATAAAATCTGAATGAGGGTGATAGGAAATACCTGTTTATAGTTCACAGGGACGGGCAGGTGGCTTTGTGCAGCAACCAATGCCAAGCTGTCCTATTAGGAATCCAATGCTCCTCGTAAGTACTAAGTAAAGGGCTATCACTGGAACCCTACTCTTAACCACATGAGGGTGCTTTCATGCCTCCATGCTGAATGGAATCCTCCAGGAAGAGACCTCCCCTTAAACCAATATCACATGACTATTAGGCAGAGCTGTGGGATACCACCACACCCAATTGGTGGTTTCCCCAGACCGCTTTCTACTTTGAACCCTTCCCAATTGGACTGTGCTGACCTGTACTCTTTATACCACAAACTTCTGTCAGAAATTTCTTGATGGATGAGTAGGCCAGTTAGGACAGTGGTCTTCCCCACAGGCTTCAGGGAAACCTGGTGTGCCTCTCTCCTGAGCTGTCCCTGGCTTGTGCCGAGTTGAGGGTAGAACCCAGGGCTTTGCACATGCAAGCTGAGCAAGGCTTCTACACCGAGCTCTGCCCCCAGCCCTGCACTTTAGCTTTTACCTCAGGGAGAGATGTCTGGCTAATGAGCAGCTCCAGGTAATTCTGCATTCATATTCATACTCTTGCTTAAGGCAATGACTCACCATGGAGTTGCTGGGGCCTGCCAGGGCTCCCCTTCACTGACTCGTGCTGACAGGGACTTAATTAGCTCTTCTGAAACTTCCCCACACTGACAGATTTTTGCAACAAGCACCCCCAACACACTCACAGGCTTCTGGTACCTAGTGACTGGGTGACCGAGTATCTACAGCTCAATCTTGCAGGAGACTTTCGGGCTCACTGATGTGAGGCTCTTGTCTTAGGGCTAAAACTGAAGGCGCCAGGGTGAGCTGGAGGCTGCTGCTTTCTGACCAACCAATGTTTTTCCCAAAAAGAGGATGGAGAGAAGGCTGTGAGGAAAACACAGAGGGGGATCCTTATAGTCCCCACCAAAGGCAAATAGATTAAAGCCTGAGTAGGGCACTGTGGGTCCCCACCAAAGCTACCAAAGTACACATGCTGAGCTAGAAGGGGAAGGAAAGAGACAATGGCATCTACTCTTTTGGATACTTGAGTGATTTAGCTTCTTCATGCCTTTCCTCATTGTCTTAGTTTATGCTTGTTGTAACAGAATGTCACAGGCAGGCTGTTTTAGTTAGGGTTTCATTGCTGTGGTCAGACACCATGACCAAAGAGACTCTTATAAGCAACATTTACTTGGGGCTGGCTTATAGGTTCCGAGGTTCAGGCCATTATCAACATGGTGGGGAGCATGGCAGCGAACAGGCAGACATGGTGTTAGAGAAGGAGCCAGGAGTCCTACATCTTGATCTGCAGGCAGCAGAAGGGGACTGTCCTCTGCAGGCAGCCAGGAAAAGGCTCTGGGTGGAGCTTAGACATAGGAGACCTCCACCCCCACCCCCACGGTGTCACACTTCCTCCAACAGGCCACTCAAACAAGGCCATACCTCCTAATAGTGCCACTCCCTGCCAGGCAAGCAAGCATTGGAATACATGAGTCTAGAGGAGGGGGAGGTAAATCTATTCAAACCACCACACAGAGCATGGACTTAGTGCAAACACTTACTTTTCATAGTTCTGGAGATTTTGACGTTCCAAGGTCGAGGTGCCGGTAGCTGCCATGTCTGGTGAGGGACCACCATGCTTTGTGAAACACTATCTCATCATTGTATCTCACAAAGAAGAGGGAGAGGAACAGGGCAGGAGGGAGAGGATACAGAGGGGGTGTCTACCCTCCTCTCATAAGGGTGGCAATCACATCTATGAGGGACCTATCTGACAGGAACTCATCACCCCATAAGACCTCCTAGCTGCCTGCAGAGGACACTCCCCTTCTGCTGCCTGCAGATCAAGATGTAGAACTCCCAGCTCCCTCTTCAGCACCATGTCTGCCTGGATGCTGCCATGCTTCCCACCATGATGATAATTGACTGAATCTCCAAACACCATTACCCTGGAACCAAGACCCTACAATAAGACATAGTTCTTCCCTCCAGATCCAAGCCATAGGAAAGGTAAGCTACAGAGTACAAATTCACATCATTTTGACTTTTATTGATTTATTTTTATTTATTGGAGTTTTTTGTTTGTTTGTTTGTGTGTTTGTTTGTTTCCTTATTTATTGTGAGACAGAGCCTTGATACATAGCCCTGGCTGGACTTGAATTCATAGAGATTGGCATGCTTGTGTCTCCAGAGTGCTGGGGTTAAAAGCTGGTGCCAACATGGCCCATGTTAGTTTTGCCTTTCTTGATTGAACTGTGTCATCTACAGCTTCTGAAATTTGACAAAATAAAACCTGACCGAAAGCCTTTTCATTCAATGATACTGTTTAGCTTTAATTGTACTGATACAAGAGCCCATGGGTTCACCTTCAGACAAAAGAAATGGCTGTTCATGCTTCATCCCACTTGGCTTGGGTCCTGGAACCCTGACTGGGGTACTGGGGAATGAAGAAAGGACAGACAGACACATGTACAGGAAGGCTGGGGTCTGGAAGGCCTTACAAACGTCTCCTGTGCTAAATATCCAGGAGGAAGAGGAAGTTACCATTGCTGGGTTTTGTACACACCAATCAATCAGTGCAAAACTCACACTTGAACAGAACAAGGCTTTGCCTGAGCCTGGCCCGTGTGGAGAACGACTTTGCCAGTTTCTGGTGAGCCCAAGGCCTTGGCGTCCACAGGCATGCCAACAATACACACTCTCGAAGACCTTCCTCTGCTCCCCACAGAGCTACCCATCCCCATATGAGCACGTGAGCCTATCAGCAGTGATGCTTCTTATTATAACCTAGCCTATTCATTCATTAATAAGTTTATCTTAAAATTACAAACACATCATAGTTCATAAGTATAAACAAGTAATAAATCTATGTCACTTACAAGCTATGAGTCCTTAGTGTCCTGGAGAAAACCTACATCATCAATACGGTATCACGCCTATGTGCAGCCAGTGACAGAGGAACGTGTAAGCTAGACTGCTGCACCCCAGGGAATTGCCCCTGCTTATCTGGAGAGGAGACTAAAGGAATTCCTCAGCACCAAGAGATAGACCAGACTATCTATCTGGACTGCCCTTCAGTCTTGAGCTTGCTGCAACAGGACTCTAAACTTAGCCTGTTATACCATGTGCCTTTCTAAGAGCTGAGGAAGTGAAGCCATCTGGGTGAGGCTACCCTGTCCCTTGGTCTGCGTTCTCTGTCGAGGCTACTTGGCACTGTGAGAAATGCTTCCAATCTAAAGCAAGAATTGCCTAGTACTGTTCCCATACCAAAGACACCCATGAAGGTAATGGCTCTCTGTTTCTTCAACCTCTTATCACTTCTTTTCTCCAAATAAAACCAGGATCACAAAGTTTGCAATGGCTCAGCTATACAGTGTAAGCACAGAGACCTGCATTCAAATTCTAGGATTCACGTTAAAAGAAGTCAGGCATAGAGATGGACAGATGTAATGTGAGGAGGCAGAGGCAGAGAGGGAGAGACGGGCGCCATGGGCTCACCAGCAGGCCAGCCTAGTTTATTTCAGGAGCTCCAGACCAGATGAAGGTGGTCAAAGAAAATCAGCTGAGGTTAAGCTCTTTCCTCTACACCTGTGCCCATATGTACACAAACACACGCACACATACATGTGCACATTTGTACATATTCACATGCACACATGCATGCATGCACACAAACACACTCACCCGGAAAAACTTGGGGGACATTGAATTTCACATGGCCTCCTTTCTATCATTTGATAATCATCAGGTTTGTTGTGAGATTAAGCATTGTGTGTTAGTAGGAGGCATGCGGCTACCAGGCCCACGCTCCATCCCCAGCCTTTCTATACAACCAGATGAAGAGAGATCTGGCCTGTATTGGTGAGCCAGTCATAGGCTGTTCCGGTCTCTAATCAAGAGCACAAATGGCTCTGAGTTCGGAGGGGGCTCTACCAAGTCCTCCCTTCCTCATCCTCAGCTGGGTCACTCTCGCAAGGCTAAGACTCCGTGCCCCCGTCACGGAGTGTCTGTGCTTTTCTGTGGCAGATCCTTGCCTCTCCTTGCTTGCTTTCTGATGCCTTCGCAGCACCCGAGCCCTCCTGGGCATCCTCCACATCACATTTAGCAGCATGTTATCGAGCATGTTTTCTGTTTGGCTTTGGACTTGCATTTAATGAGGTATTAATCTCGCTAACGTATTTCTGCCCAGCGTGGAGGCTTCTGTTTGGTGAGCTTCTCCCACCAGAACTGAGCTCCCTCCACCTCATCAAGACTTCAAATGATTTATTGGTATTGTCTTAGCCTGTCCATGGTTCTGATTTGGCAGAGCCTGTGCATGTGGATGAAACTTTGCCCCTCCCCCCAAAAAACACTCCCAGAGACGGGGAACTCGGGGATGCCACTAGGCCATGGGCCACATCTCATCTGGCCTTTGTCCCTTCATTCCCAGGGGAGTCTCTGGCCTCCCTCAGGCCTCTGCTCTTGAACCAGCATCATTGGCAGCCTTCCACATTGCCTTCGAGACAGTTACACATGCATCTAATACACAAGAAAGCTTCCACCTGAACACAGGCAGAGCTGGACATATAGTCCACTTGAGGTGAAACTGAACCTTCTATTGTTGGGTGTCTCTTGGCAATAAAACATTAAACATCCTAGAATTTTCTTCAGTGGAATGAGGATAGGTAACTGTCCCTGCCCTTGTCGCTTCTCGCTGACAGTCCTGCTTCTGTGGAACGACCATGAAAATAAAGGCTTCTTGTGTTGGTTATATATCAAACCAAAGCAGCCTAAGGAAAAGTAGTTAATCAGCTCATTGTTCCAAGAAATAAAGTCCACTGTGGCTGGAAGGTGGAGGCATGAGGAGCAGGGGTGACAAGTGGCATTGTGTCCACAGACGAGAAGCAAAAGGTAACAATGAATTCAGGCACCCAGATCTCTTTCTCCTTTGTATTCAGTCTAGTCCAGGACACCCAGCTCATGGAATGGAGCCGCCCGCATTTATAGTGGCACTCCACCCCTCCGCTAACAATCCAAGTAATATCTCGAAGGTATGCTCAGAGATTTGTGTCTGTGTTAGTACTGAATCCCTTCAAGGTGGCAGCCATGGTGGTTAGCATCAGGCTCTTCAAATCATTCAAAGCATGAAGGCTACCATGGTCATGCTACACACCCATGGCCTCTACCAGAACATAAAGTTAGATTACTAAGGGCTGGGGCTGTATCTCAGTGACAGAGAATTTGCTTAGCATTCACAAGCTCCTGAGTATACTCCCTGAGTATACTAGAAGGAAATTAGTTATTAAGACCAAGAATCCTGTGTATAATGTATCTATAAACATTTTAAAGTTTGAATATACACACTTAAGATCTGAGGTTACAGCAGACCCAGCAGAAAAGGCCTCTCTTATTCAGAGACAGCTGTTTCCACCGCAAGCTCTCATGGCCACACTCATTCTGCTAGGGACATGGGGAGCTCTGCACACAGAGCACAGCTCCATAGAAAAGGACTGCTGGGCTGAAACCATTCCTCTGAGGAGCAAGGAGGCAACACTGCTCTGTCTCTTATGTCTTGCAGGAGGGAAGGAAGGAAGGGAAAAGAGATGGGGAAGGGAAAAGAGCATACCCCATTGCATAGCCTTCCTTGGCTGAATTCTCCCAGGGTTAGAGGATCACCCATCACTCTCTGATGACTGAAAAGCCACTGAGAAAATGTGAAGATTGCATTGGATTGAATCAAGCTAAAGGTGTAGTTCCACCAAATTCTAAATAGTCACGTTAGTCAAATGAAGTCATCAAATCCACAGGTGGGAACACACTAAGATTGTAAGGAAATCCGATGCTCTCAACTGCATCCTTTGAGAGGATCTGTAGCTCATCCATTGACTTATCTGTCCATTGATGTATCTGATCATTAAGTTGCCATTAGTGTCTGGGCAACTGCACAGTTCTTCTCTTGATGCCTATAGACATATTTGCAAAAGGAACGAGAAATAAAATTGCATCTCTGATGGACCCATTGGCTTGTTCCAATATTTCTTTTGCTTATGCTTGGTCACTTTTTTGAGAAATTTTAACAGATAATAAGGCACATTAGAAAATGTCATCTAATAAACAAATTTTAATACAAGAACAGTAGTGTGTGTTGTGTGCATGTGTGCACAAGTGTGCATGCAAATTGTACAAGCGTGTGTCTTTTATATAGAGACCTGAGTAGGTTATCAGTTGTCTTCCTATGTTACTCTCCAATTTATTGCCTTAAGTCAAGATCTCTCACTGAACCTAAGCTAACTGTTAGATGTTGGATGACTAGCTGTCAAGATCTACCTGCCTCTCCCCCTTGATACTAATATTATAGGGATTGGCAGTTTTTCTCAGTTTTTTTTTATGTGAGTCCTGGAGATTTGAACTCAGGTCCTGGTATGTGCACAGGACCCACTCTTATCCACTGAGTCATCTGCCCAGCTCAAAAAGAAAAAATATGTTTGAAAGCCAGGCTTTTATTCTTAACCCTCAAAGTTCTAGAGTAAAGGAAGATGCGGAAAGAGATAGAATGAATTTAGAATTCAATAAGGGTTTTGAAAACTCTTATTGATCCATAGCAAGTGTTGGAAAGCACAAGTGAGTCGCAGGTTGTGTGTAGCCTTGCTGAACCCTCCCTCACCTTTCTATGGGAACAATATGATGATGATCACTGCTAGTCTTTGATGTCTGCTATGTGCTAAGGAAGAAATACGTGGAGAGCTTCACATGTATTAACTCATTTGTCTTAGTTTCCTTTCTGTTGCTCTCACAAATACCATGACAAAGCAACTTGGTAGAAAGGGTTTATTTGGATTAGAGTTCACATCCCATCATTGAGGGAAGTCAAGGGAGGAACTGAAGCAGAAAAACTATGGAACACAGCTGCTTGTTGGGTCACTCAGGCTCATGCTCAGCTAGATTTCCTAGAGCCACCTGTCCAGGGACTGGTGCTACCCACAGTGGGCTGGGCCCTCCCACATCAATTAAAAACCAGGATGATCTTCCACAGACATGTCCACAGACTAATGTGATCTTTGCAAGTCCTCAGTCAAGGTCTTCCTTCCAGATGAAGCTAGGCTGTGTCAAGTTGGCCATTAAAGCTGTCTAGGACCTTGGAGTGGTCCCAAAAGGTGGGTACTATTGCTTCTTTTGCATTATCAGGAACTTAAGTGACTCGGCCAATTATTCAGTTGAGGGGAGATGAACAATTCAGATCCTGACTGTGTAACTTGCTGTCCCCACTTTTATGTATCTTCCTAGTATAGCATAGCTCCTTCATGCTGTCACTGTGAGAAGCACAAATAGGGTCCAATAAAACTTATTGGTTCTTTAGCAAGTGATTTATACTCATGAACTTGTTGTTGTTGCTGTTGTTGTTGTTGTTGTTGTTGTTGTTGTTGCTGTTGTTTCTGTTGTCTGGTGTGCTGGTTAGTTTTTTTAACTATATAAATGACAGTCATCTGGGAAAAGGGAATCTTAATTGAGAAAATGTCTCCATCAGACTGGCCTCTAGGGACGTCTATGGGGCATTTTGTTGATTAATGAGTGATGCGGGAAGGCCCAGCTCACAGTAGGTGGTACTATTCTGTATACAATGGATGAACAAGGTATGGAGAGTAAGCCGATAAGCAGAATTTCTCCATGATCTCTGCTTGGGTTCCTGCCTCCAGATTCCTGCCTTGATATGGAAGTGTAAGCCAAATAAATCCTGTCTTAGTTACTTTTCTATTGCTGTGACAAAACACCATGACCAAGGTAACTTACAAAAGAAAGAGTTTAATTTGGGGATCAGTGTCCCAGAGGGTTAAAGTCCATGACCGACTTTATGACAGGAAGTTTGGTGGCAGGCGGGCAGGCATGGCACAGGAGTAGTAGCTGAGAGCTTACATTCGACCCAAAAGAGCAAGTCAGAGAGAGGCTGAAAATGTCGGGGGCTTTTGAAATCCCAAAGCTCACTCCTTCAACAAGGCCACACCTCCTAATCCTTCCCAAACAGTTCCAACATCTGGGGACCAACCATACAAGTTTAGAGCCTGTGGCGGCCATTCTCATTCAAATTACCTCAACCTCTTTCTTCCCTAGTTGGGTCTAGTCAGTGTTATTTCAACAGAAAAGCAGACTAGCACATCTGTAAAACAAATGGGGTTACTAGACTGATTTCAATAAGAATACTGAGTGCTGTGAAGTTAAAGGCTAGTAGGTTGGCAGCTACACAAAATACTAAAATTTAACATCAAATGCACAGAGAGGATTCAACATACAGAACCTCATAGAGAAATCATAGTGGGGGACTGTTCGTGAGATCCTGTGAATACAGACCCCACTCTGCTTCTGTGAGGAGTGTCTCCTTGACATTTTACCTTAGGCTGCACCTGCTTTGCCTCCTGCCCTTATCACTAAGCCAAGGTTCTAAACAGGATGTCTTCACACCATGAAGATCTACATCGTGAGTTCTTTTCCTCTAGATCCTCACATGGTGGACTCTGTCTACTGCATCCAACTTGATCCTTCTGGGCAGAGTGAGCTCTTTCCTATGTGCTGTATGAAAACACGCATGCACACACACACACACACACACGTTTCACCATGCACATGTATACTTTCTTATACCCTGTACCATCAGTTTCTTCCTAGCTTGAATCATTGCCCATTTCTTTCTGTTCTTGTGGATGCCTCTTCTTGTTGGAATGTTTGCTCCATTCTTGGTTACTATGGTATGTCATGTTGGAAACCAGAGTCTGACACATAGATGTGACTTGATCAATATCTCTTAAAATCATGGATAATTATTATCTTACCTAGTGTCTTAGTTAGCATGAACTGTCTACTTTAACACAGCCTACAAACACCTGAAAAGGAGTCTCAGTGACTCAGTTATTCAGTTACTGTTATTATCATGTTGGACTGTTGGTGTGTCTGTTAGGGATTGCCCTAACTGATAACTGATGTAAGAGGGCCCAATCCACTATGGGAGGTACCATCCCTAGGCAGGCATATAAGAAAGTTAGCCAAGCATGACCCTGTAAGAGAGTCAGAGAGTGACCCAGCAATCAGCATTCCCCTATGATTTCTGCTTCATGCTCTAGCTTAAGTTGTTGCCCCAATGTCCCTCAGTGGTGGACTGTGACCAGAAGATGTAAGACAAATAAGCCCTTTCCTTCCTGGTTTGCTCTGGGTGTTTTATCAAAGCACTGGGATTCAAACTATAATACCCAGTGAAGTCTACCTTCCCTGGAGATTAAACTCTTCCCCTGCTCTACCCACTCATTGTGGGCACTCTGCACACTTTCAGGGCCTCACCAGTTGGGGCACAGCTATCATTTTATTCAGCCTGATGGAATCTCCACTCAAAATGCAGAGGCAGAGCTTGCAACTATTCCCCTCTTTTGATTCACTTCAGAGCCTAATCATGAGATGATGCCACCCACATTTAGGATGGGTCTTCCCACCTTCACGTGATTGAGGTAATACTCCCTCTCAGGCATGCTCAGGGACCAGCCTGACCTGGACAACCCCTTGCTGAGGCTTGTTCCCTGGTCATTCTAGATCCTGTGAAACTGACAGGTAAAATTTACCATCATAGAATCATGCTGGAAGGAGCCCTGAGCCTGGGCTCATAGGCCACCTCCTCCTGGAAAGCCTTCCCTGTACTTAGCAAACTGCAGCAACTTTCATACACTTTAGTGTCCTTGTGAAGTGGGGGTTTAACACCAGCTGTATGGCACTGTGGGAGTGATTAAATATCTTCATTAAATGGTTAAGTGCAAGAGGCATGACCAACCTCTTGACACTGCACTCTAATGCTCTCTTCTACAAAGCTCATGCTGGAGAACAACACAATCCAGTTACAGCAGCAGCAGCAGCAGCAGCAACAACAACAACAACAACAACAGCACCTCACTATGTTTTCAGGAAGTTTAGAGTTGTGTGTCGGGTCAATTTTCCTCTCAGGAAAGGGACAGCCCATGGGTCGGTCATACCTCACAGCACATGTAACAGGCTGACTAGAGGGTAAAGGGAACCGCCTTCTTCTGTGCATTCCCTCTGAGAGCCGGAATGATAACGAGTTCCTGTTTCCTCCAAAGCAGAGCAGAGGCAAGCAGCACAAAAGTCAGCATGCAGTCCACTCCCGTCTTCATTCTTATGGAATGGATTCAGGTGAATTCAGTGTGTTGTACTGTGTTTAAGCCAGTTCTCCTACCTCATCATCATGGCCCCACCTACCAAGCGGTCCCAAGCAGTACAGCAGCAGCGTCCACAGTGGGGACAGTAGACAGCCATTTCTAACAAGGGAAATGGCTCCTAACGTCTTTCGTCACTTCATATCTCTAAATTTCAAAAGTGCCAGCAGAAAGTGAGGCAAGGTCCCTCTGTCACCTTCTTCTTCCCCGGATCCCAGAATTCAATTAAAATCACATTTCTTCTTGCCTGATCCAAAGTATCTGGGATGAAAGGAACCGGGAATACAGGGACCCCATACCAGAGAGATTCTCATAGATTCAGCAAGCTATCTGGCAGAGGCGCTGGGGAAAGCTCATTCGATGATGAAAGAGTCAGGTAGATAATGAAGCAGGCAGCTTCACAAAGCCCTCCAAGTGCCCCACCTGGCTGGAGCCTGTAGGCAGTTCACAAACTAAAACGACCCCGTAGTCTTATAACTGTAGATGTATTGCTCCCTTCCTTCAGCCGTGGGCGTCCCCACGCACAGTTCTGGCAAAGCCAGTTCTGGAGCACTACTCCTCAACCCTATTCAAAACCCACGGCAAGCTGCCCCGTAAGAAGGCATTAGCGCGAGTGCCAAGGGGACACACTCCAAGACTGTACAGGGACTGATAGGATTTCCTTGATTGTATCTTTTTATTTATGAGGCATAATTTATGAGTGCCGGGGAGCAAACCACGCTGACTGATGACTAAGGCGCGCCAAGGCCATAAATCAGAAGCCATGGAAGAAGTGTGGATTGTGATCGAATCTATTGAATTAGCTGTTGGCCCAAGCCAATACAGGTATTGGAAAGACCCTTTTAATATCTATTTGTCTCCCTCGTGGGAGCGTGATAACAATCACATTCCATGCCCCTGGGGAACAAATAATTTAATTGTTTGCCTGTTAACATGCGACCTATTTACTCTACTGATTAATGACTGGCATGGTTGCTCATGGCCTGCTTCTTGTTTTTTTTAATTTCTGATGTGAATTGTTAATGCTGTATTTACATTCTCTGGTTTGTATAAGCAGCAAGGTCTCTTCCTTGCTGCTGCATGAAATAAACTCGTCTTCAGAAATTCTGAAATGCTGTTCAGCGAAACATTCCACAAGGAATGCTTTTAATGGGACATTCCACAAGGAACCCTGTGATAGAATGTCATCACTGTTGGTAAAGTGAGCATCCTGCAAGCACAAGATCATGAGTTCAATCCCCTAGAGCCGAGTACAACCCAACTTGATCCACTCTGACTTGCTCACCTTTATAAGAGTTCCCTCCTGGCAAGTCCTCAGCTGTGACGTGTGGGGTTACGGTTACTACATGCACACATATAAAGTGTTATCAAGTGTAAATGTTGAGTCTTTCAGTGGAAACTGTAACCACCACTAGTTTGCTGTAATCCTAGTGCTGTTGAAACAGATGGGATTCCTGGGTCGCACTGGCCAGTCAAGCTACAAGTGAGAAACCCTGTCTCAAACACCAAGGTGTAGAGTAATTGACAAAGACACCTGATGTTACCTTGGGTTTGTGCATGTGTACATATTCATGTATGTTTCAAAGACTGTAGGTGGTACTGATGCTAAAACACACTCTAAACAGACACTCTATGAAGATATATTGGAACATGATTATGCCTAGATTTCTGTTCTTGGTCCTATAGTATTTTGCAAAGAATGTTGGGTGTGAGAATGAGCTGGAGGTGTTCTGAGAACCCAAGTTCTGAGGCCCTCTCACCAGAAATGCTGGTGCCAGGTCCCGAAGTGACATGGAAGACCCTGGACAGCAGCAGCTCCTGGCTCTTCCTCCTCTGAAAGACAACTTCTGTTCTCAAAAAGCCCTCGCTGTATTCCCAGCTGTGCGCTGTGCGGGGACGGCAGCTTACTGGCAGGTGTTCGCACTTCATGTAATTAAAATTACTTAAGGCAAAATACAGTAATTAGTCTGTGAGGGCAATGAGTAAATTAAAGAAAAGCGTCGTACTTTTAATGGACAACAAGAAAAAGCATGGTGGCCATCGGTAGTTAGATTAAATACATATTGCACTGAAAACAGCCGAGTGTGTACATCTAGGTAGCAAAGCAAACGGACATCATCCAGTGCTGATCGCTGTGAACTACAGAGTCTACGCCTAAACATTTCAGTTTTTTCATAGTTATTAAAAAATTTTTTTCTACATCCTGCACTGTAACATTTCTGACAACAAAAACATTAAAAGCAACCCAACTTGATCCACTCTGACTTGCTTGCCTTTTTAAGAGTTCCCTACTGGGAAGTTCTAAACTGTAATGTGTGGGGTTAAGTTTACTACATGCACACATATAAAATGTTATCAAATGTAAATGCTGAGTCTTTCTGGAGCCGCCATTAGTTTGTTTATTGAGGGAGAACTAGTATATTTAGGGGATGCCCTGGGTGTACACAGGTTTTTTGTCTCCACTCTTCATTATGGAATTTGTTGTGATTACAAAAAGATAAAGAAAAATAAGATATGATTTATGGGGGTGTGGTGAGGTCTGGGGGAAAGGGATGCCTCAGTGGGCCCATGCCAAGGCATCCCTTCCCCCTGAGGGACCAGCCACCACATGACGGTATAGTATAGAGTTTATTCAGGGCATGGGAAGGGGCATTAAGAGGGTAGTAGAGGCAGAGAAAGGCAGAGGGAGGGAGAGAGGAGAGAAGCAGAGGCCGGCCATGACCACATGGAGGGGGGGGGAGGGGGAAGGGAAGAGCCCAAGAGGGCTAGAGAGAAGCAAGCAGGAAACAGGAACAAGAGAGGGAGGAGGGCAAGCAGCCCCTCTTATAGTGGGCCAGGCCTAGCTGGCTGTTGTCAGGTAACTGTGGGGTGTGGAGTTTAGACAGGATCCCAACACTATACATACTAGATACTGCCATATCTGTTCAGAACATACTTGGTTTCCTGGTTTTTATATTGATCCATTAAAGCTAAAAAGCCAGGGAGCTGGAGAATGCACTTCTGTGGTGGAATGCCTGCCTAGCACACACTAGGTCCGCACTTATCTCCTAGGACCAAAAGCCAAAATAAGAACCAATACACTCTTCTGAATTTCCTGTCCATTATCTTTGCATCTTTTCCCATCCATGTTAGTCAGCTTCCTGCCCCTAGAACATAAGCTTGAGGAAACTGTAAGCCCGGAAGTTAACCTGTAAGCCCTACCAGCCCAGGGACCAGGTTACTTCTTGGAATGTTGGGAGTTGTAGTTCTTGGATAAAAACCAAGCCACATGGAAAAATATGGTATCCATATGGGTTTGTCCTTTAAAAGCCCCTGTTACACATGTTTCAGGGATACTCAGCTAGGAATTCCAGGGAGTAGTCCTGATTAAAACCCATTCTGGTCAAATCTAATTAAAAGCTTGCTTCAATTTTGGTTCAAAATTATGGAACTGGTTTTTCTCTTGTGGATCACAGAATTAACAGTAACTTGCAGAGGGTGATATTTACGTGGGCTGTTTCAGAAGTCGCACTCATAGCCACTGGGCTCCATTGATTCTGGGCCAGTGGAAAAACACAGCATCATGGCGGGGAGGCCACAGTGGAGCGAGTGGCTCCCTTCATGGCGGCCAGGACTGAGAGAGAGGAAGTGCTAACGGGTCCAGACAAAATATATCCTTAAATGACACTCCCCAGTGACCACTTTCTTCTGACAAGGTCTTGCCTCTAAAACTTTCCAATATCCCATTAAGTTCCAAATCCTAAATGGGCTGGTCCAGTCCCTTCCCAAAACTGCCACCTGTGAAGATCAGTGCTTCGGAACCAAGCCTTCAACCATGTGAACTTTTTGTGGACATTTACAACCCAAGCCATAATGCCAGTGTCGAATGTTACCAAATCCAGTAACCGTTTCCAAAAGAAATTGAAAGCATAATCTGTGTTAATGTTTTCATTATGAATCCGGAATTATACTTTCGTCTGTGTGTCGCTTAGCTGTACATAGATAACGATGATAATGAATTTTTGATGATTTTTTTTTTACTTCACGGGGACTGGGCATGGAAGGGGAAAGGGGTGAGAGCAGACTGAGAAAGGTTGCCACCGCAGCGTCTCTGTCTTGCCTTCTGGCATTTGGTGTGGCACACATGGGCTCCTTTCCTGCCTGGGAGCCCCACCATGCTTCAGTCTGTCAGATTTCTCTTCACAGTAACCATTTCCATTTTCACTGTCGCTCATGTAAATAGGCTGATCCTGCTTTGCATAAGCATGTTGATTTATATGAATGCTATTTTGATCTCAAATTGATTGAATACTAAAAAGGAAGTCTAGGAGGGGAAAAAGAGCAATGTGTTCTGAAGGTCTCTTGTCAAAGATGGGAGAGAATGCTAGCACCTACGTACATTCCCTGCTAGGATAGGAATTCACTGTTATCTATATTTTAGAAGGTAATATTTCCAAATGTACCAACACCTATACTCTGAGGACCACTTGTTTTCAAATATAACGGGCTGAAGTTTGGAAAGACAACCTGAGTTTGGTTCCCAAGCACCAGCACAGGGCAGCTCATAACCTCCATCTCCAGCTCCAGGAGACCTGATGCCCTCTTCTGGCCTCTTCCAGAAGCTGCAGTCATGGCGCATACCTACACTCTGACAGACATATACAATTCATAGTGAAATTAGTAGATTATATCACATCTTGAACAAGATTCCGCTTGGTCAAAGCCTACAGCACCAGAAGGCAGGAACGTCGGCACTGATTCACTCAACAGCATCAAAATCCCATGGTGGATCTACGCAGGGAATGATGACTATTAACAGATTAAATGAAGACCATAATTGGGGAAGAAGGGATCCTAGAGAAAGCAAGGGGGAAGAATGAGAAGGGACTAGTTAGGGGGGACAGGGGCCCGAGAGAAGACAGGAGGGCAGGGAAGGGTAGTGGGTGGAGAAGCACAGATTAAAAAAAATAATGGCATATATGCATGAAGATGTCACAATGAAACCATGTGTGTTCTCGCTTTAAAAATTAAAATGAAAGAGAAGTGAGCTCTCCCAGCCCTGGGCTAGCAGACTGTTCCCCAGGCTTCCTTCTCTTCTGTATCTCTCTCCGCCTCTCACCTGCATGGTGGCTGACTACGTGGGCACGCAGCTCTATGCTGGATTTGTCTGCTATCAAACCTCTTTCTATGGGCTTCCTTCTTGTGACCCTGATTAATATCAGCATGCCCTTAACCTGCCAAGAACCCATTCCTGCCAGGGTATCTGAAATTGGCCTTTGTACTCTACGTTTTTCCTAGAATGCTGTATTTCTGAATCTTGTCAGTCTTCTGCCATGACAGGCCTCTCCGTAGCATCCCTGGAAGGTTGCAGTTTAAGGTGGTTGGTCTCCAGCTCACTATGCCAGCCAGGCACCCTCCCTCTTGGGGCCTGACATCTGATCTCTTCACTAACAATCTAGTCTTCCGCCCCACTGTACGACTGACCTTGGCCTCTCAGAGTGGACAGGAGCACCTTGGGAGGCACTCTGACTTGGACACTAGCTGGCAGAGGCCCCGCTGTCATGGAGACAGTCTCCTGTTTCTTGATCCCCAGTACATCACAGGGAACATGTTCAGCTGAGACAATATACTCAATATATCTTCCACCCCTATGAGTTACGGGACCTCACCTAATCTAGACGTTCAGACCCGTAATATTTTATGTACACATATCAGTAACCTACAGAATCCGAAGCTCAGGTTACTAGAAAGAGCACAGTTTTAGCCCCCACTCACAAACTCTTACACACAGGCACACAAAATAGAATGCTCTAGAGTGCTTAGAAACAAGGAGAGCATAGAACTGTGAGGGACCGTGAGCAAATCAGGAGAGAGAATGCACTCTTTAAAGAGCTGGTCTCACTGGGAAATAAGTTGGTTTTCTCTTTAGAGAAGAGGGCCACAGGCAATCTGCTCAGTGAGGGCTGGAGATTTACATTTGACAGCAGCTCCACTTCAGAAATTTGCTCTCATAAAAGCATCTGCCCCAGAAAGGAACACGAACACTGATAGGAACTGGCCTCCAAGTTAAAGGTCTGGAGGTTGTTTCTTCTCTGCAAGCTGTACGGCCACCGGAACAGGACAGGATGAAACTCTCACCTCAGGTTTTCCTATATGGCTTATTTTTAAACATCCTGCATGCCTCCCAATACTGTACATACAAACTCGGGCAAGCTTTCCTCACTTGTCCTTAACGGGCCATGACAGTTTATCTTTTTAATAAACACAGTAAAAGACAGCCAATGAGAAAAAAAATCCCCAAAGTTGGAGTTGCGCCGTAGAGCTTGGTAAGGATCGCCAGTGGGCGACACGGCCGTCTCGCATTGCCGTCTCCATCCATCACTCTGATTGATCACCGTGTGGTTGGCTGCTGTTGGGCCTAATTTAACCCTCTATGCTCACACATCCATCCACTGGGTCTATTGCACCTGACAGTCTACAAATTACTCACTCATGCAAATGGCGACCCAAGGCGACCTTTTAGGATATTCGTGTTTAATTATACAAATGGTTCTTGATAAATAAGATTACCCATCTCCCCATATGTTTATCCCCTCCTTGATTAAAGGAAATTTGATTTTCATGCAGATTTAATGGAGACAGTGTTTAAGAATTGCTGAGTTTTATGGAGTCCAGGAATCCATCCACTCTGAAGGAACTAACAAAAGACAAAGAAGCAGCTCTCCAGGGGCAGAGAGGAGCATCTTAGCCAGTGATCTACCTGTAGAATGACTGAAACCCTAGGGAGTTACTTTCTTGTTCTATGATCCTTTGTAATGACAAACTTGCAAGATCAAAGATCATTTGTTGTGTTTTATTGAAAAGAGCCAGGATATGATTTGTCAAGCCAAGTATGGTGAGGTGGGAGGGGTGCCTCAGTGAGCCCATATTGAGGCATCCCTTCCCCCTGAGGGGCTGGCCATAGGGTACAGTATAGAATAGAGTTTATTTAAGGCATGGGAAGCGGAGTTGAGAAGGAGAGAGAGAGAGAGAGAGAGAGAGAGAGAGAGAGAGAGAGAGAGAGAGAGAAGAGGTGAGAAGGAGAAGAAGAAGAAGAAGAAGAAGAAGAAGAAGAAGAAGAAGAAGAAGAAGAAGAAGAAGAAGATAGAAGACAGAAGAAAGAAAGAAGAAGAGAAGAAAAGGAGGAGGAGAAAGAGGAGGAGGAGAGGAGAGGAGAGGAGGCAGGCCAGGAATACATGGAGAGAGAGGGTGGAAGGGGAAGGGAAGAGAGGGAGGGAGGAAGGAATCAGGGAGAGATGAGAGTCAGGGGGGCAGAGAGAGTGAGGAGGGACCAAATAGCCCCTTTTATAGCAAGCCAGGCCTACCTGGCTGTTGCCAGGTAACTGTTGGGCAGAGCCTAGAAGGAATGCTAGCACCATTATATTGTATTTAGCTGGTTTGGTGGCTGATTTATCTACTTTTACTTTTTAATGAGATATGTTCTTACTGTGAAGGCAAGCTAGTCTGGAACCCATTGTATATCAGAGACTGGTCTTGAACTCATAGAGACTGGCCTGCCCCTGGTTCCAGAGGGCTAGGATTAAAGATGTGTGCCACTAAGCCCGTACCTGATACTCCTCTCCAGTGTGAGGGTACCTAGGTTGTGATTGGTCTTGTTGATTCTTTTTGAGGTATGGGCGGTGAATTCTGCAGGCAAAGCTGCAAGTAACTGGACACAGTGTCGAACTGGACCTGCCCCACCAGAAGGTCTCAAAGCACCCACATTCCACACTGTCTCCTCCACCCAAGCGGTGGTCAACATCAGTGCACCTTTGAAACCCAATGGGATCATCAGCCTCTTCAGGGTCTTCTCCAACGCCAGCGGGATGCACGTCCTGGTGAGCACAGTTCTCAGAGCTATCACACACAGTAGGGCTCTTCCTAAAGCCTGCCTTGGTGCTGTGACTCCTCGCCCTCCTCCCTCAAACCTGTGCCCCGTGTGTCTGCCCTCACTTGCGCTCTGAGAAACAAGGGTTCTGCTGTGAGACTGCCCCTTTCGGAAACAGAAAACATCTGAAGTGGAATAAATGCCAGGGATGATACTGAAGGG
This sequence comes from Apodemus agrarius, assembly GCA_964023405.1. Classification (NCBI taxonomy): domain Eukaryota; kingdom Metazoa; phylum Chordata; class Mammalia; order Rodentia; family Muridae; genus Apodemus; species Apodemus agrarius. Next base: position 6,343,351 of record OZ030017.1, on the reverse strand, counting down.
CCCGGAGATGGAAGGAGCAGAAAACATTACACATTGATTTGACTTAGAAATTAATTAAATTTAGAAAAATGGAGGCCAGGGGGTAGAAGGATGAAAGCCAGTCTACAAGATGAGGTGGATGGAGAGAATGTTGATATGGAAAGGGAAGAAGGAAGCAGGGAATGTTCTAGGCACTCCGATGTTGATACGCACAGATCTCTAATGAAAGGAAAATCCATTCTCTGTCAGTGACTCAGAAGAGGCAGACCATAGAGCACAGCGCAGCCCCCACTGCTGCCATTAAAACATTCAAGGGGAGCCAAGAGGGAGGACTGAGCGTGGGGGTCTCATCCCGAGCTGCAGACGGTTGCATGCTGTGGGGAGGGAGGCCACGCTAGAAACAAAGAAGAACGAGTGCTGTAAAGTGGAACACACTAACAAGGCAAACCAGCTTGGCAAGCCGGTTCTGTTCAAAGGGGTTGCCGAGACCTAAACCCAGCTAGCAAGCACACTGGGAGAGGACAGGAAGTTCACTTGTATTCATTCTAATGTGGGTGGTGACTTGTCTCTTATCCCCATTGGTCAGGTCTCACCTCAGTGTTTTGGGATTGGTTAGTTTTAAAGGAAAGGAAGTGAAACCAGAGGGGGAATATGCTGTTACTTAAATTCAGAGAAGCGGGGGTAGGGTATGAAAGTTTTTCTGAGTGGGGACACCAACACATTTGCATATGGTTTTACAAGATGAGGAAGATAAAAATAATTTCTTGTCATAAACAAAAGTTTTTCAGTATTTGACAGAGAAGACCAATATTTAGCCTTCCTAATAGCTAGGAAGCCACCACCAAGCCAGTACCTGCAGTATGTAGAGGCACCTACTGTCTAGTCTCTTGCTTCTGTGGTATGGCTGGGGTCTCTCCCCTGTGGTTTATGAATAAGTGGAGATGATAATACTTTGTTCACATAAGCTTACAGAGAGATTGCGCAGATCCTGCTATTACATTATGAATTATTTAGACCAATTTAGGGAACAATTTGGGCAAGTGTGGAGAAATCCTCTGAGGCCAGCATGCCCGGTGCGGAAACACAATTTCCCAAGAAGCCCCACACGCAGGCAAGGCTCCTAGTGAATGCTAACAGAATATTAGCATATGTTCTACAGGGGTTCATATTCAATAAATATAGATGATGTAAATACAATCAGCCCTTGATTATCCATGCTTATAAAATGATAATATTAATAAACCCAAATAATTTCTATGTGGAGTGCATTGTATGCATTTAAAAAAAATAGCAGGTAGCTCCTTAATTATGTCATTTATGTCAATGTGGGAATTAATCCCCAGCTTCTGAGCACTTCTCTTCCAAATGAGGTCAAAAGTAGGTTCCAAATAAATCAAAAGTTTGTACCTCTACAAGACAAGTGTCTTTGCAGAACAGCACTCGGAGAGGAAGGGGGGTCGCAAACATTAGATATTTGTACCCCCTCTGATATGGGTCCCAGGGCATTTTGGGTGCATAAGTTCCATGCAGATTATTGCAGTAGGATGTGAAACTTAGTGGTAAAAAAGATAATTCAAATACAGATTATGATTTTTTTTCATTTTGTTGTAAAGGAGTCCCTTTGAAAGTCATTGAATTCAACCTCGTATTTTGTGTACTTGTTTCCATTTTCCAGGACGTTCCTAAGGTAGGTAAGGGATGGCAGCACACCTTGTCACCTCTCTCTCGTTACCTGTTATGTTTACTGGACTCTTATATCATAAACACCCTCCATCTGGATTGGTCATTCCAAGAGTTAACCCTTTTCTGAGCTCTTCTCGCCCCTCCCAAAGTGCCTGGCGTGGGTCCCATTCACAGCAGGAGGCGTCCCATCTCTGACACGTGACAGTCTCATCTGTTCCTCTGCCCTGCAGCTGTCTGAAGGCACTGCCACCCAGCAGACCCTTCATGACCTGAGACCCTTCACCACATACGCCATTGGGGTTGAGGCCTGCACCTGTTTCAACTGCTGCAGCCGAGGGCCGACAGCAGAGCTGAGGACCCATCCTGCCCCACCCTCGGGGCTGTCTCCTCCCCAGGTCCAGACCCTGGGCTCCAGGATGGCCTCCTTCCAGTGGACTCCCCCTCGGCTCCCGAATGGCGTCATTCACAGGTAACTGTCGGTGGAACAGGTTAATAAACCGAAAGGCGACAGGGCACAGAGGCATGTCACCGCCCTGTAGTCCCCGGGGATTGAAGAGAGTATCCAGAAGACAAAGCACTCCCTTGAGCAGTTTGGTTACTTGAAAAGTATTTAAGCCATGAACCTACTAGAGGAAAGATGAACAGCAAATGCTTCTTGAATAAGCGAGACAACGCACTGTGGTGTTTGCTAATAGAAGATGCTGCCCTGGGGCTCTCAGGAACGCACTCTGCTGGCCTCGGCCGAGCAACAGACATCTGTGCAGTTAACTGGGAGTTTCCCTGACCTAAGTTAAAATGTCAGGAGGGCCGCCGTCTCCAAGAACAAAAGAGTCTTCCTTCAGAATAATCTGGGGGAAGGAGATTTTCTTTATTCTATGTAAAAGACAACAATGGTTCCCTCTCAAGAGAGCCAAATATCTCATCTTTATTCATGGCAATGACTGCTTGTGTGACTGGAGAAACGGCCCAGTTAGTGGAGTACTTACCATGCTTAGGAACCTGCGTTTGATTCCCCCAAAGCCACATAAAAAGCTAGGGGTGGTAGCACATACTTAGATATCCCAGTGCTGACGTGGCAGAGGCAGGTCAAGCCTTGGGGCACCCTGGAACCCCCTGGGCAGCTAGCCTAGCCTGCTTGGCAAGCCCCGGAGCAGCAGGAGACCCTGTCTCAAAAAATAAATAAGGTAGAGATGGGGTTGGAGAGAGAGCACAGCAGTTAAGAGCCCTGGCTGCTCTCAGAAGATCCAGGTTCAATTCCTAGCACCCACGTTGCAGTTTACAACCATCTGTAACTCCAGTTCCAGTGGTTCTTATGCCCTCTGCTGGCACTGCATGCACATGCACAGGCATACATGCAAGCATAACACCCATACACATAAAAAAAATAAATCTTAAAAATAAAATAACAGCTCCCACAGTTGTCCCCTGGTCTGCACACAGAGGTACTCACATCTGCATGCACACATGTACCAGACAGCCACACACCCACACACAGACTACCTCATGTGTGACAATCCATGTGTGTACATGAGGAAGCCCCACGTGTCTTCTCACATAGCTTCACGCCTTATTCCCCTGCAGGGCCAACTCAGGGTCTCTGAAAGTGGTTTCCCAAAACATGGAGTTTTCAGAAGGTTTGCAGAATGTCTTCTGCCCCAAATCGAAGCAACTTTGAAAAGTAATCAAGCCTGTCTTTCTTCTCCACACCCCTGCCTGCCCCAGCTATGAGCTGCAGCTGCACCAGGCCTGCCCCCCTGATTCAACCCCACACTGCCCTCCAAGCCACACAGAGAGGAAGTACTGGGGCCCTGGGCACAGCACCAGCCTGGTGGGGCTTCAGCCTGACACTGCTTATGGGGTGCAAGTGGTGGCCCACAATGAGGCAGGCAGCACGGCTTCCGGGTGGACCAGCTTCAGCACCAAGAAGGAGAGTAAGTACATGGGACGTGCCTGGCACAGGAGATGTCGTATGAGAACCGGGGAAGCCCATGTGACTGGAAGCTTGTGTGCAGCTGCATGGATTACCCCGAGACATCGTCAATAATGACTGGAGAAAACACCCCTGGCATTTGTGCGTGTAAAGGTTCAGGGCTAGTCAGTAGTCTAGGCTAGCCTGGAACTTACTATGCAGGCCAGGCTTGGCTGCTCCAGGGGTATCTGTGATCCCACGGTTGAGGATTTCAAGTTACATCATAGCAGCACTCAGCACACAGAGGAGAAAGAATGGCTGGGGGGAGGGGTGGATGATCATTACAGAACCCATGGCTCTGTTACAAGAGGCCAAAGTACCCCAGGTGGATGGATAACAGTACAATGTATTAAATTATAAGAAATGTTAAGAATTTTAACATTTATTGCCCTTTAAATATAATTAAGATTATAGGGCTTAAATTTTAGTAATGGTTAACTTGACTGACAAGCACAAAACTCCTGATTAACTGACAAACAGAATTAGCCAGTTTCGTCAAACCATTAGGGAGCACACACAGTAAAGTAGTAAATGTATTCTGACTCTAAAGGCAGCGGGCATGGAGTTACACAGCCCTGGGTTCGGGTACTTGGCGGCTTGATTATTGAGTGAGGTGTTTAACCTCTGAGAGAAATCAATTTATTTTTAGTTTTTAAAGGTGGGCGTGTGTGTGTGTGTGTGTGTGTGTGTGTGTGTGTGTGTGTGTGTGTTGTGTGCGGTACCCATGGAAACCAGAAGAGGACCTCAGATTCTCTCAGGACTAGAGGTTCCAGGAACCTCACTCAGGTCCTCTCAAGAGCAGCCAGTGTTCTTAAACTGCTGAGCCATCTCTCCAGGGCCCAATCTTCACTGGGGTGTTTTGAGGGTTAAATAATGTCAATTATGTAAGGCACAGGACCACTTCCTGTCTCCTCAGGCCCCTCCTGTGAGTCCCCATTACTTGAATTTCTTGCTCTTCCCCTCAGCAAAGACTCCAAATCCTAAAAGACAGAAGTCACATTTATTTTCTTAAAATTTGAAAGTTCCATTTTTTTTTTTATCCTGCTAGGATACAGGGAGATTTATTGGTCCAATATGGTAGAAGAAAGCTTCAGAAAATAAAACTGCATATTGGCCTGTGACACAAGGCGGGCCCAGGCTGGAAACACGCAGCCGTGAAGAGGGTTTGATAACTCTTGGTTTTGGTGGCACATTGCTAGTAGTTCGTGTTCTCTCTCTGTCTCTCTCTCTCTGTCTCTGTCTCTGTCTCTCTCTCTCTCTCTCTCTCTCTCTCTCTCTCTCTCTCTCTCTCTGTCTCTCTCTCTCTCTCTCTGTCTCTCTCTCTCTCTCTCTCTCTCTGTGTGTGTGTCTCTCTCTCTGTCTCTCTCTCTCTCTCTCTCTCTCTCTCTCTCTCTCTCTCTCTCTCTCAAAGTCTCCTGCTGTGAAAGATAAGATGCACATGTGTCTTTAGGGTCTCTAAACCATATGTTACAAAACATAATTATCCTGTTCCATGTTATAACCTTTGACATGAATAATGTAGCTAATATATTTACACCCCTTCTTTCTTAACAGCCAACTGGGGCTATGCGTGGCTCTTGATGCTTTATAAATATCTTGGTTATTTTGGAGGAAGCAAGGTCCCCTGAAGCAGATCTCTTCCCCTCTGCAGGGTGAGAGTTCATTCCTCCGTCTGTTCCCTCGGCAAACCTATTTACCGTGAAGATGAGCTGCCGTTGAGGTCTCCTGTTCTGTTTCAGCAAGGAACTTTTTAATGAGAAGAGAGGATGCTGTAAATGCATACCAGGATGCTTCTCGATCTGATGTAATACTTAGGAGAACGGGGCCTGATTATGTGCTAGTGTACTCTGCTACTGATGGATTAGTCAGGGCGATGAATCACGGTGCTTGGATTGCTGTTCGCAAGGCCTTTTAACTATCTCAGAAAACAAACTAACAGTTCAAGCAAAAGCTTTAAAAATAGATGGGTACCAACCGAGCATAATTCACCATCTAAGCAGTTAGGTTTGGTGCAAAAAAAAGAAAAAAAAATTAACTTCATCTAGTCCTTGGGGCTTCCTGGCAATAAATATTGATCCGATATGAAAAATAGCTATGTACTGTAGTTAATAGTGTTAAGGACACTTTATCCGTTGGAAAGGGAAAATACAGCAAACTATGAGCCCCAGGTTATGTTGCTAAACAAACCCATTGTGTGTTAATAGTTTTATTTATAACCCAGCACTCTCCATTGATTTTTGAGAGCAGCGCGGAGCTGCTGAGAGCACATGTTCCACTGGCTGTCCTCCTCCTTCCACACGGGTTTGTTATTTTTAATGGGTTTCTAGCAACACCCAGGGTTGTTTCTATTTGGTTGGTTGCTTGGCTGATTTCCTATACTGTGGTCTACACTCTTCGGAAAGCACCCTGCTCATCCATCCCGGAAGTTCCTGTGTCTAGGAGTGGTGTCTTCCTCCCCCACAGTGCCTCAGTACCAAGCCCCGTTCTCCGTGAACAGCAACGCATCCACAGTGTGGGTGGACTGGAGTGACACTTTTCTCCTGAATGGCCGGCTAAAGGAGTATGTGGTCACCGACAGCGGACGGAGGGTGTACAGCGGCCTAGACACCACATTCCACATGCCAAGGACGGTGGACAAAAGTTAGTAACCGACCCTCCCCTCTGTGTAAGGTGCTCTGGTCCCCAGCTTTAGAAAATGTCAAATACGAGAAGTGACTTGAGGCTCGTCATCAAAATCCCTGGGTTTATGTGGCCACTGTCTGTAGAAATCCTACAGCTCAGAGTATGTGTCCCCTCTCTGTTTGTTACTGGGTACGTCCAGGGACAGTGCTGACTCCAGGAGAGTTGAATGGTTGCAGGAAGTACCGAGATCAGAGGACAGGTTCATTTCACAAGACAAACAGCAACACGCTTAGTCAGCAGCCATACTGGAAAGTTCCAGGGTGTCCCCCTGTGTCCCCACTTGCACCATCACCAGCATGCTGGTAGTTTTCACCATCAGCTTCGCGCCATCATCTTCGCTGGGAAGAGGTAACCTCAGTGCAAGAAATCCCTCTGTCAGCTTGGCCTGTGGGCACATCTGTGAGGCACTTTCTTGGTGGCTTGGTTTTCTTGTTGAAGGAGCAAGTACTGGGGGCGGGGGTGCCATGGGGGACCTGGGCTATGTCCAAAAGCTTGCCCAGCAGGGGAAGCTTGCCAGAGGGAAGAAGCCCACCAGCAGGATTCTGCCATGGTTTCTCCTTCAGTTCCTGCCCTGACGTCTCCACAATGACAGAGTGTAACCTAGAAGTGTAAGCCAAATAAGCCCTTTCCTCCCCAAGCTACTTTTGGTCGTGGTGTTTATCAAAGTAACAAAAAAGCTACCAGAACACCTGGTGACCATGTCCAGCCCTAAAGCTCTGAGTGAGGGGCTCCCTAAACTTCCCAGGAACAGTCCCTACAAACACCCCCCTTTGCTTCCAGGACTGTGCCCATCTATCTCCCTCTCCAGTTGCATTTCTTGATTCTCTGTCTTGATTTTCAGTTGAAACAAGACTCCACCAGCTACTCCAGGTTTTGAAGTCACCTGCATGGTCACAGGGCCAGTGGAGACTGAACCGTTTGAAACGTGCATTGGATTTAGACAGTAAATCAGCCCAGGAGTGCCTGGGTCCTTGAGTGGCCTGTTTGTTTTAGCTGAAGGATGACTCCCTACCCGCACTTGGAGAAACCGAGTTTCAGCCCAAGCGAGCCACACAGTCACGGCTGCTGGTCACCCGGGCAGCTTGCTGTAGAGGGAAGATGGCCTGACAGTTGGCAGACCTGGGTTCTACCTGAGTGCGCCTCCAACCATCTGTGTGACCTTGCAAGAGGCACAGGGTCCTGGCCAAAAAAAAAAAAAAAGGTTAAATGGGAATTTGGATCACAGGATTCCTGAGTTCCCTTCTGAGCTTTCTCCAGTCAAGAAAGGAATTCCTGGAGAGAATTAATTCCTGGAGACTTTCCTTTAAGGTCTTAACGAAAAAGGTGTCGGTCCAATGCAGAGCAGGCTCCGCCTCTGTGTGGTCCAGGTCCTCTGCAGTGCTGCTTTGCTGCTCTGTGTAGAAGCTCTGATCTCTCTCTCTCTCTCTCTCTCTCTCTCTCTCTCTCTCTCTCTCTCTCTCTCCACCCTCATGGATGTGCTGCCATCAGCTCTTTTGCTGACTGACTTTTTAATTAGAAGTTTACATATTAGATGTCAGTCAGCTTTTCCTTGCTGTGACAAATGCCTAAGACAACCTTATAAAGAGAAGAGATTTATTCTGGCTCACAATGGTTCCCATTTGTGATCTGCTGGTCACAGGTCCGGGCCTGTGGCGCCATAGCACACGCAGAGCCTCTTCAAGGCCCCTCCCTCCCAGCATCAGTCCAGGGAACAATCACACTGCGGTGTAGTGTGCCTTTGCAGAGTCTTTAGAATCTAAACTGTCTCGGTTTCCTTCTGGTGCTTTGGTCCCCTGACAAAGGGGAGTTAAAGGAGAGGGATTATGTTGGCTTACAAGTCCAGGTTACAGTCCATGCCTGAGGGAAAGTCAAGGCAGCAGAAACTTGAAATAGCTGGTCCCATTCAGCCACCGTCAAGAGCAGAGAGAATGAATGTATGTATAGGGGGGCACTCTGCACCTACTCTACTGCTGTAGTAAGGTCCCGGACCCAGAACCAGGAAACAGAAATGGTAGCACCTGCTTTTAGGCTGGGCCTTCCCACATCAATTAATACAATCATGACAACCCCTCACGGAAATGACCACCATGGGTAACAGTCAGTTTGCTCTGGAGTGTTAGTTTCATTGCTCTTCCCAGATGACACCCCAGTTAGCTGGTGTTAAGCACGGGACACTTACCCATTCTTTCTTTCGTCTAGCTTTCTTCTTTCAAGTCACCTGCACGACAGACATTGGAAGTGTTAAGACTCCACTGGTCCAGTATGATGCTGCTACCGGATATGGTAAACATTTCTCTTGTCTTGTGTTTAGTGACCCAGCTACTCATTGTCCTCAAGAGAAAGACAAATGTCTGTGTATAGACACTGCTAACACATTAGTGGTAGACTTCATGGAAGAAACAGTAGTGTGTCATAAAGAAAGAAATGAAAGGAGGGAGGAAGGGGAAGGAAAGGAAAGAAGGAAGGGAGGGAGGGAAGGAGGGAGGGAGGGAAGGAGGGAGGGAGGGAGGGAAGGAGGGAGGGAGGGAGGGAAGGGAAGGAAGACCTATTGTCTTCCGTCTTCTCATCTTCCCTAGACTTTCTCTGCCACCTTTCTGTAAACAAAGTCATAAAATTATTTAGACAAAATTTTGTTCAGAAGTTTAATCAGGTCTCTCTGGTGTTGGCCATATTGACAATTCAGTGACTTGGCTAACCTCTTGTCTAACAGAAGTTTCATTAGGACCTGTAGTATATTATAGATCTCAGACTTAACATGACCCTTCCCATATAGCTGATCTCATTATATTCAGAGCTGTGAGACAGAAGAAGTCATTGGATAAACGTCAAGAAATCCAGTTTTCCAATTGGATAGTCCAGGAATGCTCTGCAAACTTGTGCGGATGCTCTCTCACTCTAACGCGGTCTTCCTACCCACTCCTGGCAGGGACGTTTCCTTTAATGTGCTTCTCTGAGTTACATGTTCATATGACCCAGCTCTGAGTGCTTGGTGGTTATACAGGCCCCTCAGGTCCCTGACACATAATCAGATGGGAGGGGACTGAGGACTGTGTTCTTTAAAATAGGTCCTGTCCCATGATCCTGACCCTGGGCCCCAGCAACTCATGCTGACTAATTCATAGTCCACGCCAGTGCAGACCCAGACTCATTTGACTCCAGTTACAGAGTCTGGGTTTCCTTGCAGCTCCCAAACACAGGATTCATCCTGACTATGACCCTGGCACTTGATCAACAAGGCAGGGCCCCCAAAGTAAAAGTCCAGTCTGAAAGGAAAATGGAAGGGTGGGCAGGGTCCTGTTTTCAGCCTTTATCACAGGGCAACAACTTCCGGTCAGCTCTTGAGAGAGATGGAGCTTCCCACTGTGGGAAAGCTGGGCTGAAGGGAGCCCTTGTGTCTGGAGGAGGGCTCTCAGCAGGGCAGAGAGGGGAGATTCAGTGGACTGCTGGTTCTGAGATGTGCTGCCCAGCCTACATCTCTAGTCAGTTTTAATTTTCATGATATAATTTCTAAAGAGTTCCTGTTCCATTGCCTGAAGGCAGCCTCCAAGCAGGAAAGCAGCAGACAGTGTCTCCTCCTGCTGAGCTCGCCCCTTTGGGGGCCTCCCCCAGGCACCTCGCCCTTCATTCCCTGTGTACTCCTGAGGAAAGAGCACACGGAGCCAATAGGATGTCCCTGGAGCCCCGGCGCTGTGCCGCACGCACAGAAGAGCTTAACTCTTTTCTCCTGTGCAGCCAAGGTTCAGCTTTCAAACACCACCCAGCCTCTTCCTGTGAAGGGGCGTCCAGCCTGCTGCAAGTTTGTCTTCAACCCTTTGTTTCAGAAGTGAGGAAAAGCCGGGCGGTGGTGGTGCACACCTTTAATCCTAGCACTTGTGAGGCAGAGGCAGGCGGATTTCTGAGTTCGAGGCTAGCCTGGTCTACAGAGTGAGTTCCAGGACAGCCGGGGCTACACAGAGAAACCCTGTATTGAAAAAGAAAAAAAAAAAATTAACAGAAGTGAGGAAGAAGAGGTCCAGGGCATCGGCGACTTTTCACACCATGTCACGGCTGGGTTCACAGAGGTGTACCCTCCTCTCAGGGCCTGAGCTTAGTTTAAGTCATCTTGTAACATTCTTCCTGAGCATGGGAAACCCTGGCACATCTTCCCTGCCCTCTGGCTGTGACCTGCTCAGCCAGGGGAGGTAGCCAGAAAGCATGGGGTTTTCAGTGCTATCAGCTTCTCTGGTGTTCAGTAGGCGGGCCTTTAGTTCTCAGCTTCGGGCCAGCCCAGGTAGCTGCATCATAGCTGCGACTCTCTAAGCTATTCTCAGCGAAAGGACAGGCAGCTGCTGGACGGGCATGCCTTCTCCCGTCAGTTAGCTAACCAACGGCATGACTCCACTGCTGTATACTGTCCTGTAGGGAGCCATGGCCCCTTCCCCCCTGTGCTGCTCTCCTATCCCCACACAAAAGGTAATTCTACCTGTCATATCTAGAAAGCCTCAGAGTTGACTCTACTGCTGTATACTGTCCTGTAGGGAGCCATGGCCCCTTCCCCCCTGTGCTGCTCTCCTATCCCCACACAAAAGGTAATTCTACCTGTCATATCTAGAAAGCCTCAGAGTTGACTGTGTTATCCAGCTTTTCTTCCCTGTCACAAGAGATCTGAGAAAAACGTAAGGAGAGGTATATGTAGGCTCAGGGTTCCAGAGATTTCAGTCTGTGGACACTTGGCCCTATTGTCCCTGAGTCTGAGGCTGAACACTATGGTGGGAAGTGCACGAGAGAGCATAGATGCTACCTCATACCTCATGACAAACACAGAGTAGAGACAGATGGGTCTGCCCAAGCACACCCTTCATGTCATGTCCTCAGTGACCTACTTCCTCCCACCAGGCCTCACCTCTCAACCGCCCATTGAGGGGCAACCTTGCCAGTGGATTTGCACATTGGTGAGGTGAGAGCTTTAATGATAGAGTCACTGCCATTGACCTGTCCCCAGACACTGCTGTCCAAGGGACCAAGCATCCCACATAGATCCAAACTGGAACACTCACTGCACTTTGTTGAGTGTTGATGGGAAATTTGGATGCCTTGTGCTCAGAAGATAGTTATCAATGTTAGCACACAAATCTAGGAAAGAGATATATCTGGTACTTCCCTCTATAGGAGGCTCCCCCAAGTATATTTGAGGTGATTTTTAGGACATTGGCTGATTAACAAAGGCCAAGCAACAAGTCATGGGCAGACTATAGTAAGAACAAGCTGTTGATATTTACAATGGAAAATATCTGATATCTCAAAATCCAGTTTGCAAAAACCCTCTGAGGAGTAAAAATGTTGCCTGAAATAAGGGAGACTTGGATCCCCTCAGTCTGTGTCTTGGTGATTTGGAAGAGCCCACTGCTTAGGACACACCGCCAAGGATGGGGAAGACCCTCTTAAAGATTGCTGTCTCCTGTTCACCAACTACTTTCTAAGGTCCTGGTGGTCTGCAGCACTGCAACTCTGCAGGCTGTCTCTCTGCAGCGCCCCAAGCCAGCACTCTGGCTCACATGCAGTTAGACTCAAGCACAGGAATTTCTGCTTCTCAGTCAAATCACGGCACCCAAAGCCACAAGGTTGCCTTGTGAAAGACTTATTTCTTTCGTGGGTTTTGCAGGTCTGGTGCTGACAACTCCTGGAGATAAGAAGGGAGCAGGGACCAAAAGCACAGAGTTCTACAGCGAGCTGTGGTTTATCATGGTAATGGCTGTGCTGGGCCTGATCTTGCTGGCCATTTTTCTGTCCTTGATTCTACAAAGAAAAATCCACAAGGAACCATGTATCAGAGAGAGACCTCCCTTGGTGCCTCTTCAGAAACGAATGGCCCCACTGAGCGTCTATCCACCAGGGGAAACCCATGTGGTATGTATGGAGAGAGAGACTTTTTCTCGTGTGTCTTGCTTTCATTCTTATGAATTTACTTATCAATTTGACAGCTGTTTGGTGAAGTATTTATGCATAAAGTCATACCAGCAAACATAGGTAATTTAACTTCTTCCTCTCCAACTTAGATGTCCTTTAAACCTTTCTCTTGCCTAACTGCTCTTGCAAAGCCCCCAGAACTATGCTAACAGCAGTAAGAATGGGCGGGCTTCACTGTCTTCTTTCAAAAGAGAAATGCCTTTTCCTTTTGCTCAAGTATAGCATGTGATTGCTTTTATTGTAAATGCCCTTTATTCTATGGAGGTAAAATGATGACCCCTGTGGTTTCTGTCCTTCTGTTGGTACAGTGTATCACATTTCTTGATTTGTTTATGTTGAACCACCCTTGCATGCCTGGGACCAATTCCACTGATCATGACGCACACACATGATGTGTGTGTGTGTGTGTGTGTGTGTGTGTGTGTGTGTGTGTGAAGGAAAATACTATTTCAGGAGGCCATTTCTGATGATGACTTGTAAAGCAGTTAAAAATCAGTGTCTTGTGCATGTCTGCATTTGCATGCAGGCTGGTTCAGGTCTCTAGTATATAAGTATCAACTTGAACTTCAATTACTAATACATAATGAGAATGTTTGCTCCAGTGTCCATTGGGTATGAGTCTATAGCTATTTGTGTGTGTGTGTGTGTGTGTGTGTGTGTGTGTGTGTGAGAGAGAGAGAGAGAGAGAGAGAGAGAGAGAGAGAGAGAGAGAGCTGCATGCTTTATTGTATTGGTTTCTATGCTTGTCTGGTTTAGTATCAAGGTAATGTTAGCTTCATAAAGAGTTTGAAAGAATTCTGGTTATTTTGGATTTTTGGAATAGTTTTTCAAAGTATAGAAATAGTTATCCTTTACATGCTTCCAATAAACCCATCAGATCATGGATATTTTTAGAGGATTTACTGTCTTAAAGATTTTATCCTATATTTAATTATGTTTATGTGTCTGGGTATGAATATGTGCACGTGAGCACAGGTGCCTGGAGAGGCCAGAAGGCACCAGATTCCCCGGAGCTGGAGGCACAGGCAGTTACAAGATGCTCTATGTGAGTGCTAAGAACAAAACTTGGGTCCTCTTCAAGAGCCATGAACATTCTCAACAGCTAAGTCATCTTCCCGGCCCTGAGATGAAAGAATCTTGTTTCAACATCATTTGCTGAGTATGACTCAGATTTTCTGTTCACCTTGATTCATTTTGGGGCATATTGTATATGCTCAAATTTTACCGATTTCTTCTAGCTTTTCCAGTTTTTTATAGTTGTTCATAGTGGATTTCATGACTGAATTTCTGGGGGACCATTATTACTTCTTGGTTATTAGGAGCATGTTACTCAATTTATATGTATCTGTTCACTTTCTTTTCCCTTAGTTCTTAGATTGTAGTTTTAAAATATCATAGTCTGGAGTAGAATTCTGATATTCCATTTTATTTAAGTCGATTGAGTCTTGATTTGTGGCTTGATTGCTCTGTCCTCAAGATCCTGATGAGGGCAATCTATGTGCTGCTGCTGGAGGAGATGTTCAGCACCTGTTAGGAATGTCTGAAGTGTGGTTCTGTAAAGCTGTCTTTGATGGTTTGTGTTTGCACATTGTGCCCAATGAGGAAATCTGGATGTTGAAATGCCCAGCTCCTACTGAATTAGTCTGTCTTTCACTTTAGAGTTAAATTTGCATTTTATTGGGAAGCAGATGTTGGGCACTATTTGATATTGCTGGGAAGAAACACTATGACTAAGGTAACATATGAAAGGAAGTATTTGGGGGCATGCTGAACAGTTTCAGAGGGTGAATCAATGACAGTGTGGCAGGGAGCATGGCGGCAGACAGGAATGGCACTGGAGCGGTAGAAGAGACCTTATGTACTGAGACAACTATAGTAGTGGAGGGAGTAAAAATAGCACAGCTCAACCTTTTGAAACTTTAAAACCCACCCCGAAGTGGCATACCTCCTGCAACAAGGCCAAATCTCCTCATCCTCTCCAAAGAGTTCACCAACTGGGGACCAAGCATTCAAACATGAGGCTTATGAGGACCACTCTCATTCAGGCCAGGACATTTACATATCTTCACAATTAGTGTGTCATTTCTTGAGCAGGACTTTTCTCACTATGATTATCAATTTGTAAATATTTTATTTAATATTTATTTTATCTGAAATGAATGCAGCTACTCCTGTTCCATTTTTTTTTCAGTACCAGAGACTGAACCCAAGATCTTGCAAATACCAAGAAAACACTCTGCCACTGAGCTACTGCTATCCTCCCCATCCCGTATTTTAGGTTTTAAGATTTCTCTTAGATACTTAGGCTGGCTTTGACCTTATGATCCTCCTGCATCAGCCTCCCAACTTACAGGGATTACAGACCTGAACTACCAAGCTCAGATCATTTTCTGTTCCCATTTGTGTGATATTTCCCAAACTTTTGTTTTTAGCATACATGGTATATCGTTATAGTGAAGCAATGAAGTGAGTTTCTAGTAGGCAGCATATAGTTGTCTCTTAGGACTTTTGTTGTTCTCTTGCTTTATGTACCTGGGGATGTCAGAATGGCTTGCAACTTATAATCTTCCTGCCTCTGGTTCCCATCTACTTACATTACAGTTGTGCACCACTATATCTGGCTTTAAATTAATTCTTAATTCTATCAATCTATTATCTCTTGATTGGTGAATTTAATCTATTTATAGGCAAGGATGTTATAACATCTGTCATTTTGAAAACTGTATTTTGCTTTCCTTCTATTTTTTTGTTTGATTTGGCAGCATCTAATTTTAAATCTTTCTCTTTGGAGTGTTATCCTAATGAGTCTTACACATTGTCTCTTCAGGAGCAGATAGAATCCCCTCATTTCTAGTTAGGATGCTCCTGTGTTTCTTACTGTCAGCAAATTCCTAAGTTCCTCTTTAGATAAGATAGGAAAGACTTTACTTAGGGAGTAAAGCATTTTATTTTATTTTAGCATGCTTCCTATTCTTTATTTTAAATATGTAATACCATTCTCTTCTAGTTATAAATTTTCTATGAAAACTCTGCTACAAATCTCAGGAGCCCCTTAATGTTTTGATAATTCTTTGTCATACACATAATATTTACTAAAATATACCATGGTTGAGATCTCTTTTGGATGAAGGTAGTTTGGTTTCTTTCATTGATATCCATATCTCTTTAAGATTTTGGTTTTATAACATGTATTATTGTATTCATATATTTATACAATATATTGATCATATACATCCACCATTCTCAATACTTTCCTTTCTAATAATTTGTTATTAATATGAATACCCCAGTACAATTAATGCTGCCCATATGTTCATCAGTGTGCAGGGCCACCCCCCAGAACATGAGAAACGTATCAGGGGCCACATCCCCGAAAGAAGACCATGTTTCCCTCTCAGCAGCTACCAACTGCCAATAGCTCTTCTGATAGGAGTGGTGGAATTTTAACTGGCTTACTCTTGTGCACATAACCATAGCTGTTGTGAGTTGATCAGTGCAATAGCCCTGTCCTATCTAGAAGTTACACACAGATCTCCTTCCCACCTACCAGCGCTTGGGGAATTTTCAGCCATTATTTTATGAGTTTTGTCAGCATCTTTTCTTTTCTTTCTAAGGGCTTGATGTAGGGAGGCTTCGAGACAGGGTTTCTCTGTACAGCCCTGGCTGTCCTGGAACTCATTCTGTAAACCAGGCTACCCTTGAACTCAGAGATCCGCCTGCCTCTGCCTCCCAAGTGCTGGGATTAAAGGCATGTGCTACACTGTCAGCACCTTTTCTTTACTTTCTATATTTCTTTTTTTTTTCTTATTGGATATATTCTTTATTTACATTTCATTTCCCTTTTCCTGGTTCCCCACCCCCCCCAAAGGTCCCAAATGCCCTTTTCCTTTCCCCTGTTCCCCTATCCACCCCTTCCCACTTCCCTGTTCTGGTATTCTCTTCCACTGATGCAGTGAGCCTTTCCAGAACCAGGGTCCACTCCTTCCTTCTTCTTGGACATCATTTGGTATGTGGATTGTGTCTTTGGTGTCCCAAGATTCTAGACTAATATCCACTTATCAGTGAGTGCATAAGGACCTCCACATAAAACCAGACACACTAAAACTAATAGAAAAGAAACTGGGGAAGACCCTTGAGGACATTGGCTCAGGGGGAAAGTTCCTGAACAGAACACCAATAGCTTATGCTCTAAGATCAAGAATAGACAAATGGGACCTCATAAAATTACAAAGTTTCTGTAAGGCAAAAGACACTGTCAAAAGGACAAATCAGCAACCAACAAATTGGGAAAAGATCTTTACCAACCCTACATCTGATAGAGGGATAATATCCAATGTATACAAAGAACTCAAGAAGTTAGACCCCAGAAAACCAAATAACCCTATCAAAAAATGGAGTACAGAGCTAAACAAAGTCTTTTCACCTGAAGAACTTTCTATATTTCTTAAGATGCCAATATTGGGTCACTATAAGCCTTGTAATTGTCACTGGTCCATTTTCATCTTAATGTGCTAGTATCAGTAAGCTATCTCCCAAGTTCTGAATTCCTTTAGTTTGTCCTATGGTATTGTAGAAAATTTCCTTCCATTTTTTTTTCATCTCACCCATGAAGGACTTGATTCTTTTACTGACTTCTCTGAATGAATCCCTCGCTCACCTACACTATCCCATCCTTCTTGGTCCTATTCATCTGCACTCATGTCTGTTTCCTTAGGATCATGTTTACTGTTTCAGGAATGTTGCAGATTTCCTTCAAATTTAGATGTGTTCTTGGGGAATTCTTATTATGTCCACTGTAACATTTTTCTTCCATTTTTCTTCCTTTTTTTTTTTTTTGTTTTGGTTTGGTTTTTTTTTTTTTTTTTTTTTTTTTTTTTTTGAGACAGGGTTTCTCTGTGTAGTCCTGGCTGTCCTGGAACTCACTCTGTAGACCAGGCTGGCCTCGAACTCAGAAATCCGCCTGCCTCTGCCTCCCAAGTGCTGGGATTACAGGCGCGCGCCACCACGCCCAGCTTTCTTCCATTTTTATACAGTCATTTTTATAGGAAAAGGTTGTTGTCTATACGAGATAACTGGATGACAGTTTAAAACATTTGGTTATAACAGAGCTCCTTCATCTTTGGCTCATTATCAGGTGTGCCTGAAGTCTTTAACAGCATTCATGGTGGTACTGATTTGTTTTAGGGTAGACACAGGCTTAGAAGGGTATGTGTCTTTAGGACCAACAGAGTCAGCTCCAGTAGCACTAGGGCGGTAAGCAGCTGCCAGTCCAGGTAGCATTGGTATGGAGAGGGACATATTCCATTGGGGCACAGCAGTGATAGTTCTGGAGCCCACATTAGGATGGGCCTGTTTTCAGGTACTATAGATGTTCAAAGACAGTGGTAGCATCTATGGGCCAATCAATTGTGAACCTTCCCTAGGTCCTGGAGGCAAGGACCATGCAGAAGATAGGGAGCAAGCACACATGCCAGCAGCAGGTATGGCCCCAGCCCATGGACTGCGCCCGATGTGCCTTCCCTCCCTCAGTTATCTAGTATAGTCTTCAGTTAGACTTGCGCTCTGCCATACCCACTCCCGGGGAGGACCTGCAGACAACTTTCACTTGTTCTCACAAGTCATGGGTGGTTCTGAGGCTTGTGGCTCTGTTTTCTAATAGTCCTACTGCCTCAGAGCCTGGGTGACGTTGCCCCTAAAGGAACAGCTATTGTGGGGTAACACTTGTGATGCAGATAGCTACCATTCTGGATTTGACGTGCACAGACTCTTTCCCTGAACCCCAGGGCAAAGCTTGAGTGATCATCCTTTTCTACCAGTAGCTCCAGCCTTAAAATTACTGGCTGGGAGGGGGAACTCCTACAGATCCGCTTACGCAGTGTGTTGGCAAGGTTAGAGCCACTGGATACCATGTCCCAACGCCAAACTGCTTGGCTCCCAAAGCACAGGTGAAATTGGTGTGTCCCTACAGTGGCTGCAGTCCCTAAGTTGCTAGATGGGAAAGAAACTCCCTAGATCACACAGAGAAGTTAAGTGTTGGTGGGGGGCCTCGGCCACTTGTGTTTCTGGACCAACTGGGTTTTCCTGGTACTTTTGTCAGCTGTAGCTGTGGAGACATGGATAAAACCAGGGGTTTTCAGCACTGACTACAGTCCAACTGTGGTGTACAAAGATCCTCCCCAGTTTGTGAGCTTGTGGCCACAGCTACTGCTGGACTTTAAGCTGCAGGATCCTGTGAGAACAATCTTTTGCCCAGAAAGGTAAAGATACATACTGGCCTAGAATGCACTACCCTCTTGGGTGGTTGCCAAGAGGGGGCTGTTATGGCCTGGGTATGGGCTGGCGGAGGTTCAAAGTGAGTACCTTCACTGGTTCATGGGGATCCCTTCTTTGTTTTAGTTCGTGCTGAGACTGAATGCAGGACCTTGCACATGCTAGGGAAGTGTTCTTACTAAGCCCCAGCCCCAGCTGAGAGTTGCTTTTGCAACCATCATCTCTCCAAAATAGTTTTCACTTGTAAGTCCAGTGGCTGTCTCACTCAGGCTGCCTGTCTGATGCTACGGTCCGCATTACTGGCACTTGCTTGTACAGTCTGGTTCTATCCTGGACAGTGCCCCGTTGACAATGTGCAGCATCTGGGTCCATCTTAGACAGACCTCCACTGACAATGGTGCACACTGCTTCCCTCTGTTCTGTGGTCACCTTCTGATGAGTGTTTTGACCCTTTAGGGTTTCTATCACTTCTGATTTCCAGAGTTCATCTTCTCAGCCAGCTTGGATCTGAGCCCCTGATACAGTGTGTAGCAGAGACTGACACATCCGTTTGTTTTTTCTTCTCAGTTTGATTCTGTGGCTGATATATCTGACGTGTCCAGCAATGTCACCCTAAAAAGTTACACCATGCATTTTGAGGTACCTCTGTGTGTTGCACGGATGGCATCTGATCTTTTGCATGCTGTGTTGACTGTCCAGTGAGAAGCAGAAATGTTTTACTGATGGGACCATTAAATTATAAACTGGATGTTTTAGTGAGCTAGAGTTTACTGTAAGAGCACATCTTAGATTATAATTATGGAGACATCGTGCCTTGCTGGTGACTAGGCTGATGAGTTCCAGACCCGAGATTCCTATGAGAAGGTAAACACTCAAGTAAGAGGGAGGGAGGGATCACTTTCCACACGTATCCAGAACTCTGGAAATGAAATATGTATTGGTCATAGTGGACAGCCAGGAAACAACATAGTTCACTTTTAATGGGGCAGAAGAGAAGCTCCTCAAAGGACAGGCTTCATGTCAACGTGGGGGTAGAAAACACCTTAGATCCAACCCCCTGGTTTACTGCTTGGCAGGCCTGGTCCCTTAGGAAGAAACAGTCACCAAGGCAGGGCATGAATGCCCTAGAGAACATAGCATGGCCACTAACACCAGCATCAGCACACTGTCTCAGGGAAACAAGGACACAATTATTCCAGGTATTTGGTTATAGAGTTGAAGTTCTGTTGGAGACTTGAGAAAGTCATCCCGTTCCATCACCTCTGTGAATTCCAGTTCCCAAGCACACCCAGCCAGCCACCCATCTCCAACAGCAGCTTCCTTTTCAGGGATTAGCCGACACCAGACTCCCTAGGTCTGGGACGCCTTTGAGTATTCGGAGCAGCCAAAGTGTGTCTGTACTACGGATCCCAAGTCAAAGCCAACTGAGCCACGCCTACTCCCAGGGCTCTCTCCACCGCAGCGTCAGCCAGCTCATGGACATTCCAGACAAGAAGGTGGTGATGGAGGACTCACTGTGGGAAGCTATTATGGGCCACAGCAGTGGACTGGTGAGTTCATCTGCCTCTTGTACACATACACACCCACAGCTGTAGTGCTCACCCAATTATACACTGTAAACTGGCTTAACAGTGTTGCTATGTGGTTAGCAGGGTAGGGACTGCTGTCAACCTGTTGTATGATTAAGCACTCAGCGAATACAGGAAAAAGACAGAAATGGACCTAAAGAAGGCATAGAACATACTTGGTTTGCTTTAAACCTCCAGAAAGCCATGATGCACACATTACTGCTAACTGTTCATCCACTGAGACCATGTCACGAGTCTCAGTGACAAGTTTCTCCTGTCTCAACCTCCTAAATGCTAGACTTGCAGGCATGTACTACCGTGGCCCTGCCTTAAAAACAAGCAAGAATGCAGCACGGGGGACTGAGCCCAGGGATGTGTGTTCTAGACAGACTCAACTGCCTGAGACATGTCACCAGCCCTCTGTCACATCCATGAGCTTCCTCTTTCATACATCCGGTCCCGTGGCTCAGGCTCTGGCTGAGAGATCAGCTGTCACCTCTCATCAGCTTCCAGCTCTCCAGGGTCTGAGGAGATGGATCTGGTAGGATTATTACCAACTACACTGCTTTCCATCCTAGACATCTGCTGGACTGAGAGAGTTTCCATTCAGCTGTTAGGAGAAGACACTGAGGGCAGAGAGCTTAGCTCTCCGGTGCTTTGCCTCCAGCTCGCTGCATGTGCGTGGGCATTCCTACACACTTTCCCTTCACTGCAGAGCAGGCAACTTCCATGATGTCCTTTTTGACTGATGGCATATGGTGAGGGTAAAGGGATTAACTGCTTGGCTCCAGATCCCCTTTTCTGCCATCACCTGAGCCTCTGTGCTTGTTGTGAAGATTAAATATATATAATGAAGTTAAAAATTACCTCCGGGGGCGGGGCTTGCGGGTCAGTTGGTGGAGTGCCCACCTAGCATGCATGAAGCTCTGTCCAGTCCCTACCTACAACCACACTAAAGTGGGACAGTGTAGTGCACACCTCTGACACCAGCACCAGGAGGTGGAGACGGAAGAATCAAAAGTTAAGGGTCATCCTTAACTACATGCAAGTTTGAAGCCACTTGGGAGACCTGAGCCCCTGCCCCCAACACACCAAACGCCTTTTTTGAAAATCACGCTTGATCTTATTACAGGTCATTCAATTATATAATTTCATTCCACTGTCCCTTCACTGCAAAGTGGGCAACTTCCGATTACTAAATGGCAGGGTTGAGATGGAACAATTGCTAAGTTACCTTCTTCATCCAAATCAGAAATGTGTTTGACGGAACACACGACGACTTACATGGGAACACATTTCCCGTAATCTTCATGAAGTTTAGGAAGGGCCGTTAGTGTCAGGGTAGATAGAACAAGCCTAGGGTGGGAGGTGCCTGGGACCTACCCAAGAACACATTAGTCATCTTTTTGTGAATTGAGATCATTGGCTTTACCCGTAGCGGGTGTAGACAGTGGCCATGCGTTTGCCTGGTGTGCAGCTCCGGTGGAGGGCAGTGTACAGGTGGGGTCAGTGGAGTCCTGTGAAGGTGCCACCACCTGGCTGGTTATCGGCTCATTATGACACTGTAACACTAACCCTGTTGATAAATACAGGACAGCGTAGGAAGCAACAGGGTGTGATAGTTGTAATGCCTTTTATTCTTTTTTTTATTAGCACGTGATCCCTTCAGTGAAGGGAGTTTAAAGGAAGGTCTGCCTTACAGCTCATCCTAGTGTTGACAGTTTTCTATCACAGCCATAGACTATGGTGAGGAGCAAAGGCTAGTGACACTTCGCTATGTTAACGCTGTGCCTGGCTTGCTTTGCAGTATGTGGATGAAGAGGAGCTAATGAACGCCATCAAGGGATTCAGCTCCGTGACCAAGGAACACACCGCCTTTACCGACACCCACCTATAAACAACTCAAGCGAGAACACAGAACCCTGGGACGCATATTCTGTACAGTCTTAAGACACTGAAATGACATGTTTAATTCTTCCTAATAGAGACCTAAAGAATATTATCTTTCTGAGTGTTTCAAATGAGGAAACTGTGCACCCTCCCGTGCTTGCACTGCCTTGCTGGTTTTGTGGAAAGCCAAGCATGTAATTTGCCGGGCTCTGCCTGTGACTCTGTTTGCTAAAGAACATTCTAGCCCATTTCAAGATGACACACGCTTGTTACCTGTGTAAATCCAAGCAAGTCTGCTGAGATGCTAGTCTTGCCCTTCCCAAGCTGCTGTTTCTACCAGAGAGGAAGAAACCAGCCGTCCCAGGTCTGCATGCACACAGGCCAAGGAGCGAGAGCTGTGGCCTCCGACAGCGCAGGCGCGGTTCAGCTGTGCACCACTCTCAGAGCTGTTCGGAAGGACTAAGCAGCTTACTCATTCTCTGAAGTCGGTGAGCTGTTACTACTGGGACACCTTTGCTTGAACTGAGGTCTTATTTCAAAATGAAAACTTGTGAAATCACCAATCATACTTTTCATAAAATATAAATCTGTTGTTCCTGGAAAACAACTTAAGAAAAAACTCCTTTGCTTCAGTCTTAAGGTTCTAGGAAATTATTCCAAGTCTATGTGACAATATCTTGTGGACGATGCCACGAGGCAGGTGGGAAACGCTTTAGGGGTACTAGCTGGCTTATTTGGCTGGAGACCCACTATTTACTCCCATGATCTAAGGCTGGACTTTGGCAGTGCTGAACTGTCACCCAAATCTGTGACAGCAGCTCCGATACTTTCCACTCCTAAACGTCAAGGCACAGACCTGGATTAAACACTTCTGCTACAAACACATCTGAAGCAGTGGGGTGTCCACAGTGCCTGTACAAATCATAACATGCACTCTCCTGTCTTGCCAAACAATTTGTACCTTTTGAACTGGAAAGAGAACTGACCAGTCTACTAGATTTTATCTCACATAATCTTCAGGCTATAGCCACCATGGGCCTGCCTCTCATGGCTACAGCTTTGAATGAGGTCCTAGACCTGGGCAGCATTTCTCTGATCAAGAACAAAATCATTAATGAGAAACAGCTGTCTCAACAACATCTCTTAAGGGCTTTAGCCTAACGGCTAGGGAGCGAGCGTGATCCCACACAGGGTGAAGGAAACACTCCAGTAATTGTATTCTTTGGCGATCTTCCCTGCTGTGTTTAGGGCCATGCAGATGGCCAGCACTAATCACTTCTTTTTCATTGTCAAGGCAAGTTGTGAACCTTTCAGATAAGACAAAAAGCCCTTGCTTGACCGTGGCTTCACGTGGAAGTATGGAGGAAATGTTCCTTTTTGTAGACTGAACACCAGTTAGAGATGACTGGATACCCTCCCTGAACAAGAGAACCGGTAACTCTGGGACCCAGTCAACCTTGAGGGGAAAGGGGGACATTCTCCCTGCTAATCCCTCTGAGCATATCAGTCTCACAAGTATGGCTGCTGAACACTTAAAAGTACCAAAGTGATGTAACTGGACTTCTAACTACTGAGTAACTTTTAGATGAAGCTTGGGGCGGGGTGGGGAGGGGGCAAACCAAACACTTAAACTTTGTTCAGACATATGTTTTTGTTCTTCAATCCAGCCTTTGTAGTTGCTATAGAGTAGGTCAGTAACTCTGATTTAAGCAGTTTGATAAAATGTATTGAACTTTAACCTTTACCACTTGCCCCTGTAACTTGCCTATGTTTCCCAGCTTTCTTTGCCATTTTGGACAAACATCCATCTTTCTTATGAGACTTAATAACAGTAACAGGCTGACAGTCTGGACAAACCTACCTGCGGTAGTCCCCGTCAGTGTGGCTGATGTCATCATCATGGTAGTCCTTTGGCTTCAAAGATGGCGTTGTGTAATAGCTCCATAATAAAGTTGAATCCAAACTACATCTGTAGTAACTTAGTACCACCTGCGTACCGGCCGCTGCACTGTGGGGCTTGGTGGGTCCCCATCCCCCCATCCCCCCACCCCTTATCCCCCCACCCCTGCTCCCCCCACCGCCCCCAGCCCCAGTAAGCCTTACAGAAACCAGTCTTCATCCAGCGCACAGAGCGACCTGCCACAGCGGTGCTGCTCTTGGTTGAGTACAAGGAGCACATAGAAAACTGGCCCTGAGTTCCCTCTGAGAGAGTCTGCTCTCCACTGGCTGCTTTATTTTCATCACAACATAAGCAAGTCGTGATGCCTCTACTCTTGGATTCTGTGGCAGGGAGGAGCAGCCACAGGGCCAGCCTGACTCAGGAAATGGGGCTGTGGAGAGCACTTGGAGACAAACATGCTTGCGTCTGAAACTCCATTGCCAGCTCCTCGGGGAACTCAAACAGCACAGGACACAAGGCATTTGTTGCTCTTCTATAAAACTGAAAACTGGTTTACAAAGAACAGACCTGCTGTTGAGTCCTGACAACTGGCTTGACCCAAAATACCTGACCTTAGAACTAGTAAAGGCTGGTCCAGAAGTCTCATCAGCTACTGGGTCATGTAATGAGGACAGGGATAGACAGACAGAAAACAGGTTTCTTCCTTTTGGAGCCTTTACAATACAATCCCAGTAAGTGCTGGAATACCCAAAATCAGGGAGGGTCAACTGATAGAAGTATCTACCTCTCCTAATGGTCTAACCTGAGACCCTTCCTGGTTACCCTTGGGAGCCAACTGCTTGTAAACCTGTACCCACAATCAGTTCTGGGTATTTGCAAATGGAGGCAGACGAGCTGAGAAAGTCAAGATCTTGTTTTTCCTTTGGTTCTTCTGAGTAGGTTCCCTGAATGAAGGTGGGTGTGACTTCTCCCCTCAGCTCAGGCAAGGGAAACATCCCAGGGTAAGCTGGGGATATACCCAGAAAAGACAGAGGATTTTTGAGTCTAATTGTGCCCAGTGTTAAAGAAAGCAGCTGAGTGCTGACGGTGGGAAAACTTGGAACCTGTTTGTCCCGTCTGCAATGAGGCAAAGGAACAGACAGAGGAGTCTTAGGTCAGGGTGGCCTTTTCTCTGCCCAAATCTCCCAGTCTTCACCGAGGGTCACAAGAGTGGGATCTTAGCACCTACTTGTGACTCAGTTCCCTGCAGCTCCCGGTTCCTCTCGCACTCTTTCTCGGAGCCATCTTGTCCTCTTGTCTGTCCCTGCATGGCCTTTGGCCCAGGTACTCAGCTTCATTTGCTTCCAAGATATCTGATGCCTGATGCCACCACCCCTCAGAACACTAGGCTTGCCAAAGAGTTACTTCCCATGTCTCAGTGAGACCCTTAAGTCCCATGTGGTCAGAAAGCACATACCATGCACACTGCCCTGTTCCTGTGTCACATGATCCTGAAGCCTAAGGTTAAGACATGTCCAGTGACCTGTTGTTTACCTGAGAGCAGAGCTGGAGGTGGGTCCAGATGGGGAATGAGGTAGAGAGGCTTCAGCTACTGGAGGTGCACAGCAGAAGGAACAGGCAGGAAGAGCAGCAGAGCCCCACCCCCCACCCCCGCTCCCCGCCCAAGCAGGATGGCCCATCTCTGGTCTCTGGTGTCACTAGCAGCAGCTCATCCTGCACCTGGCCCTGGACCACCGCAAACTCACAGGAACTTTCCGCTCTTGCCATCTTAGTCCAGGGGCACATGACAGGGAGGGCTCCAACGCCTCCTTCGGGAACCAGTGAGTTCACAAAGCTATGCGGCTGAGAGAGGGCCCTCTCAGACTTCCACAGACGGCCTGTTGTCGCAGGGCGGGAAGCCTTCGACAAGTGTGTACAATCCTGCTATGGGCACGTCCCACCTGCGGCCCCACAGCCAGTTTCTTCCATTTGGGGGAATCACGAGAGCCCACTGTCTCTTAAGGACAGAAGGGAGCATTTGTAAGGTTGGAGCTGTTACTGGCTAGATGGTGTTGCCATGGTAGACCCTGCTCCTGCCACCCCAGCCCTCTCCCACAGGTACAGAGCTTACAGCTCCAAGCCAGAGCAAGGGCGAGCTGGCAGGAAGTGGCCACAGTCCTGGGCAGACCGCTAATGCCTCTGTGGGTGCCAGTGTGTAGCGAAGCTTTCCTACACAGAGACAGGCCTTCCTTCCCCTCCTAGTACCCTCAGTGTAAATTCCAGGCTATCTCTACCTCAAACGCAAAGCAGGCATGGCTCCACTTCCTCAGCTCTGTCAGAACACTCAAGCCTGAGCACTAGAATGGCTCAAAGTGCAAGCAGCTGGCCAAGGGTTTTCTTGCCCAGTTAGCACACACCCAGGTGTCTGCACTCAGCTTCCATCTGAGGATGATCCGAGAGTGGCCTTCTCCATGCGCGCCCAGTGAGCACGCCCCTTCCTCCGCCACTCTGCATCGGGATTATGGTCAGTGATCATCTCCTTGGGGCCCAGCGCACCATGCTTCCTGGCTAAGGCATGGCAGCAGCTCCCCACCCAGTTCCAGGATGAAAGTGCACACTCTACCGACCCCTCCCTGCCCTTGCTGGGTGGAGGCAAGAGCTAACCGGGATTCTGACCTTGAAGTAGTGGTGCGGAGAACCGCACAGCAGGCAGGCAGGCAGGGAAGGGGGCCTGGAGTCCTCCTGGTTTTCGGTCAGGTATATTTGCATAGACATCATTCTCAAAGCCTGGATGAGCCCCAGGAAATACAACAGGATGCTGGTTCTTGTCTAGGGGGTCACTGAGCTCTTCCCCAGGACTGGACAAAGAAGTCAACACCTGACAAAGAGCCAACCTATGACAGAAGGGCCAGCTGCCAAGAAAGCAAAAGGAACAGCTTTATCCCTTGAGGTTGAGAGGGACCCTACGTCTGGGGAGTCTGCTGGTGTGTGGCCCTCTCCTCCCCCATCTGTGCTGTATAGACAGTCATCATATACTTTCCTGTCCTCTATCCTGACAGTGTCTTCCAGAAGAGGCCGCCCTATCTCAGGAAGCCTCTTGCCTCCACGAATGTCCATGCTCCTCTACCTCTTCCAGGCCGTTCACAAGCCTGGTGGGGTGCTATGCTACCCTGGCACTCACGCTGCACCTGGAGAAAACACTGCAACTGTTGAGCAAGGCAGTGGAGGGGGAAATGATGCAGCCAGCACTCGTGTAAAGATGGTGTGCGTGCCGAAATGTGAACTACATGTAATATGCTTGAGTCAAACATAAGTGACAGCAGCTACTTAAGGAATCACAAAGTGATGAGTGTGGTCTGGCCCAACACACACTAAGATCCACTGCAATACCCTTCTCAAATGAGTCACTCAAATGCGGTGAGGTTGGACTGGGGCTAGGACAACTATATTCAATGCCAGGCAGTCGTGATGAGAAAGCCAAGAAGGAAATGACAGGCTTTGCAACCAGGAGACTTCAGTCCAAAAGCTGGCTGAGCCCTGGCGAAGTTCACCCTCTGCTCTGACTGCACTGAGAACAGATGGATGCTTCCCCTACTCAGCGTACCAGAACACTGCCAACCAAGTGCTCGGACTAGTCCCGTCAAGTGTCAGCTCCCTTCTGCGACAGTCAGAGTACACAGATCTGTCTCATTATTGTTCTTTGAGGCACAACATTGGCAATGTAGGCAAAGCAAAAAGATAGACAAGTGGGCTCCAGTTCTGCCACAGATGGAAGGCGCGAGGCTAGACCAGTAGAACGCTGCAGTCTGTGCTTCAGGAAGTTATTCTTCCATGTGCCTTTGAGACATCGGCTAATATAGCCCAGGCTGGCCTCCATCTACTAGGCTGAGATTAAGGTTCACACTACCTTTTTATAAAATTTTAGTCACAACCAACTTTTCCTCTTATCGCCAGTGGCCTTCTGACATGGTTTAAGTACGATGCTTCTTTTTTACAAACACGTGCGGGTAGAACTTACACAGGATAAGGTTACTTAAATAACTGAAGACACACTGCCTTAACATTTCTCACTTGATTTAATCGACAAATAAATACAAGGGAATTTGTGTGAAACCACTGGCATGTAGTAAACTTTAAAGATTTTATTCCAACTTCATTATACTTCTGAGAATGGGAAATATACATCGTTCACTTAGTAAATGCTCATGGGTTTAAACTTACATTTTCTCCATTTGCAGAAATATGTAAACCATTCTGATAAATGAAAAAAATGTACAAAAATTTTTCTTTTGCTCCCAGAGTTCAAAATAAAGGCAGAACAACATGTTTACATATTGAAGCATTTAACTGCAAATCCAGAACGCAACCCTGTGAGGCCCTGCCAAAGCACAGGGGCTCTAAGGGTCTGGAGCAGACGGAGGGCTCCCTTGTGAGCACCCAGACCCCTTCGGCCGTCACGTTCACCTATTCAAACACGGACGTTGTTCCCACGGAGGGCTCCCTTGTGAGCACCCAGACCCCCTCTGCCATCACGTTCACCTATTCAAACACAGACGTTGTTCCCACTGGAAGGACTTGGGCACCAAACACTGGTGACGCATGCTATACTGACTCCCAACAACAAGAATCAGAAAATAACCCACAATGAAATAAGCAATCCTAAAGACGTAGTGCATAGTGGAGCCTGGGGACCAATGTTAGTGTTCTGAGTTACACGACTTTGTCACAACATAGCACCTCATTATGTATCTAGTAAACACTCCACAATCATAAGGGTTGGGAGCCCAGGTTCCAAGAGTATGAGATTAACTTTAAGTTACCACTGCAGGACAGGCCTTGGGCAACTGCATTAGAAACGCAGCCCGCTGCCTCACATGCTCTAAGGGTAGACAAAACACCAGCAGGGAGGGCAACATGGCAAGGACTTCTTACAAACTGCTGTTACACGTGCCTGCAGGACTAGAGCTACTTCTGAGCTGTGAGGACCGCATCCCTACATCCCCTAGGAGAGTATGCTCTGCTCCTGTTTCAGGAGACTCAGCCCAGACAACACTAAAGAGGTCAAACTGTGCCCTGTAGAGTTTTTGATGTAAAAGCCAATGTACTAAAACCCAGGAAATTTTGATTTCATGTAGATTTAGAAAAACTCTCATGCACTTGGGTGAGTTCACAAGCTGTACTCTTGGCCAGAGGAATCGCTCTTTCTGTGCCGAGGTGATGGAGTGGTCTTGGTTGGAGATGGGGATGCTGTACCAGGGGAATCAGTTCCTCCATCAGAGGTACTTGGTGAGGATGCCAGATAGGGAACTTTCTTTCTTCCAAGGAATCCTCCTGCTTCAAACCCTTTCTTCCGGAACTCCACCTTGTGGTCACTTTCATCCTCTGCTGACCTCTTCTTGGGCTCTGACAGACCATCTGCGGGTCTGTGCACCTCCGACCCCCCTTCTGACTCTCTCACACACCTCACCTCTGTGCCAGGGGACTTCCTCTCAGACATAGCGCCCTCCCCTGTTGCCCCCTTCACCTCAGCCTGGGCTGGGCCCATGTGACCATTTTCAGGGACAGGTTTCTCTCCGTTTCTGTTGAGGTTGAGAGTCTGGAAGTCCCTGGAGCTGTGGAAGCTCTCCGTCCTCCTTGCTCTGGCTAACAAAGGGCTCTCTCGATAAGGCCGTGTGGCACCATAGGTCGCTGCTTCATGGATGGTTTCGTGGTGCTGGAGCTGAAGGCTGAAAGAGATTTAAAAATGACAGTTATGATCTCACTCCAAGGTCTCAGGAGCATCTCTCAGCAGTTAAACTGCCAACTAAAACATATAAGGCATGTTACTATCTATACTTTCTATGTAAAAATGTATTTGTCAAGTAGATCATATCATACAATTACCAACTAAAGTGATAACATACATACATAATCAAGCAAAACATTCATAATCAAGCAAAAATTTAATAGTAGGGGAAAAGGAAACTAAGTGTTTTAAACCAAAAGGAATCAATGTACTTCAATATTTGGTCCTTGGATTCTCAAAATTTGACATTTTTGTCAATATAGTTGGAAAAGGCAGAGTATTTCTTTGTATATGAAATTAAATAAGATAATTTATCCACTTTTGGTTAGCACTGCACCTGAACAATGAGAACAAAAACTCCACAAAGTATCCAGGTGATATGTGATCTTCCCACTATACGGTGAGCCGCCACCACCTAAGGACTCACCACCACCTAAGGACACTGCAGCTCTCAGTCCGTCTCTGCAGTGCTGGAATGACAGTGTCCCCACAGTCTCCGGCATCTGGACCCTTGGTCCCCGTTGGCGAAGCTGTGTGTGTGAGTGTAGAAGGTGTGGTCTGCTGGGGGAAGTATGTCCCTGGGCGCAGGCTTTGGGAATTTAAGGCCTTGTACCATGTCCAGTTCATTCTCTGCTTTGGCTTGTGGTTCTGGATAAAAGCCCTCGGCACCCTGTTCTAGCTGCTGTGTCTGCTGCCTGCTGCTGCTTCCCCACTGTGAAGGACTCTTAAACTTAAGCTCAAATAAACTGTAACTTATGATGGTTATTGTGTTTCATCACAAAAGAAAAACAACCAATAAACTTCCAAAGTAAGTTAAAAGGCAAAGGAAGGGTGGGGAGCAAGAGTCAGACTCAGTGGTAAAAAGCATGTTTGACATGCATGAATTCTAGGTGTCAACCATAGCACGTGCCAGACACACGTGAGACATTTTTTCCCTTGCACATTACATATATATGAAACTGTCAAAGAACAAACTCAATAAAAGTTTAAAATGTTTTCCTCTGAAAAGCTGTGCTATGCATATAGATAAAAATTTATATTTGAACAATTCAATATCAACACATATGATTCAAACTGTATTTTGAGAACACTGCAGGTCCCCAGTGGAATCAGTCCCCTCAGGGCCCACCTGGAGCTGGACTCGCGAAGGCGGCTGTGCTGCAGCACGGAGGTGGCGGGGCTGATATTGGGAGTGGCACAGCGGGACGTGCTCAGATCGCACTGGTCCAGCAGCTTGAGCAGCTCCTCCTCAGTGGGGCCCCCTGCATCTTAGAGAGAAACACTCATTCAAATCGCAGGTCAAAGGTCAGCTGTGCCGACCCTCCCTCCCTCCCTCACTCCCTCCCTCACTCCCTCCCTCCCTCCCTCCCTCCCTCCGCTGTGCGCCACCTACCCTTGTCCTCAGTCTTGTTGACCATATCCATGGCTGTGGTCAGGTCCCACATCTGGATGCTGCCGTTGGTGTGGCCGGTGAACAGGTATCGCCGTGGCCGGGAGCCCATCCTGCTGGAGCCCTCGCACTCTCGCACCGTGAATGAGGAGATTGTGGTGCAGTCTACAGCCTGGATCTCACAGATTCTGAAAGAAGGGGTGGTGCCGATCAAAGGAAGCAATTACATACGCAACTGAACATTTTCAAAGTCACACAAAGAACCTGTATCTAGAATAGTTTTAAAATGGTCAAATCAAGTCTTGTTTCTCTGAATAAGAAAAACCTCTCACATGTGAGTGCATTCCCAACTGAAATACAGATATGAGTTAGTCACAAAAGTCATCTTGGGAATAAACAAGTCTTCAAAACGAAGATGTGAGAAAACAAAAAAAAGAAAAGAGGGAAGGAAGATGAAAATAAAATACTCCGATGTTAAAAAAAACAAAACAAACAAAAAACCCCTACAGTTTATGCACAATACTTTACAATGTAAACCCACAAAGGCTGAGTCAGAAGTAAAGCAGTCCAGTAGGGTAAGAGGTTCGACCAGAGTGAGAGGCCAAGCAGCTGGGGGGTGGGGACGACAGAGAGGAAGCAGCCCAGTGGACCAGGCCAATGAAGCAGTCCTGTTAGCCACACAGACCACACACGTTAGAGTCATCTTATGCGGAGAAAACTTCCTACTTCACCACGTGTGAGGTCTAAGCCATTTCTCCTTTATTTCAGTTAGTATAGCTTTAAGAAAAGATGTACTTGATATGTGTGTGAATGCCTGGATGGAGGCCTGATGCCTCAGAAGTCAGAACGCACTGGATTCCTTGCGAACAGTTACAGGTGGTTGTGAGCTGCTGGGAATTGAACCTTTTCTTTCTGCAAAAGCAGCAACCACCTCGCCAGCACCCAGACTAAATCAATAATTGTTTTTGTTTGTCAGGACAATAATCTTTTTCATTATTATTCATATTAAGAATTAATGTTTATTTATATTTGAAAAATGACTTAATTTCATAAAAAGACCTATATTTCTGGTTTATTTTTAAAATAAAATAAATTAACTCAATTCTACAAAGCACTTTCAGCTTATTTTGCTGCTGTAGTTTCCCTCTAGATCATGAAATCCATCTTATGCAGAAAACTTTCTGAAGTAACACGAAGGGGGATATTAATGAGGTAGTTATGAGACATGACATGTTAGACAGATAGGGGTGAGCTTAGTAAGCGCCTGGCAGCCTCTGCACTCAGTACACACGAATCATAGCACAACTCTAAATTCATTTTCTTAACAAAATATACAAACAAATCTGTAAACACATTAGCCATTTTCTAGAATTCATCTATTAGTTACTAATGACTTTATGCTATGTCTATATTAGCCATTTTCTAGAACTCATTCATGAATTAATAATGACTATATGCTATCTCTGATGGAAATAAAACCTATCATCACTCAGAGTTTATTCATTAAAACACCATATAACCAGACACAGGCCAAATAAAGTTAAAAGGTTAAGTCTTAAAAACATCAAAAGCACTAGCAACATTTAAAAGAAAATCTGTCTGTGAATGACCGCTACTAGGGATCTCACTTGCTCATTTGCTGTCTGGCATGCAGAAATAAAAACAAACAAACCCAGCAAAACGTATGTTCCAGACAATGGGACCCTTTTCTGTCAGACAACCTATGAGGTCTCTTAAGGTGAGTTTACATAGCTAATAAAGGACACTATCAGAATTTAGTGCATCTGACGGCCATGAAATCCACTGTGTTTGCCATTAAAACTAAGAGAAACAAACAAAAAACCCCTGAGGACAAAAGCAGTAAAGAAGGTCTCAGCAGCACTCAGGCCAGTGTGGACCCCTGGGAGAAGAGGACAAACGTGAACCAAGACAGCTGCTAATTGGGAGCTGTGGCCACATCAGCCAAGCATGACCAGCTGCCTTCCTCTGGCTGTACCTAGAGTTAGGCATCTGTAACGTCCCATCTGAGAGACACACTTAATGGATATACACTTGTGTGTGACAGGAATGTCAAATCCCAAGGCTCCTTGGCTTTGTCTCTCTATGGTGCTCTCAGTGTGTTCCGTCCAGAGTCACTGTGACTCTCAGTGGCCATGCAGTGCTGAGTCCCCTTTCTACAGGTGACCAGTGTGGGGAAGTCTGTCTTAACCTGTCTAGCTAGCGCCTTCCACCTCTAACAAACTGCACCTGCATTCTGGGAGGCAAAGGCAACTGCTGAGTATACACGTCTTCTGTGAAGTGTCACCTTTTTCCAGTCGACGACAGCCTGACAAACAGCTTGTTGGTGATGGGAACAACTTTCTGGATAAATACTTGCTGATCATCTCGCTCTCCAAAGGGCCCTGTGCCAGAGAAGAGAAGGGCAGGAATGAGGAGTGCTTTCATCTTATAAAAGCACATCAATACTAACACTCCTCTCCCCAACAACTCTCATGCCTAACGTGGCACAAGCACTACACAGACATCAGATACAAGCGCAAGGCAAAAGTATATCAATCTGCATTCAATTTCACAATAGAAATATACAATATTTCCTTTTTAAATATTTCTTTGTGTATGTGGGTCTCTGTATGTGTGTGTCCCTGTGCCCACAACTGGTTCTAAAGTTTATATATTACAAATAAAGTACCAGGAGAGCAGACCTGACAAGACTCATCCTTGGAACGCTGAGATGACCTGCGGTTCCAGCTCCCTGCCTCACCCTGCCTCACCCTGCCTCACCCTGCCTCACCCTGCCTCTCCCTGCCTCTCCCTGCCTCACCCTGCCTCACCCTGCCTCACCCTGCCTCTCCCTGCCTCACCCTGCCTCACCCTGCCTCTCCCTGCCTCACCCTGCCTCACCCTGCCTCACCCTGCCTCACCCTGCCTCACCAGAAACTTGCTTCACAAACAGCTTCAGGGAAAACTGCTAATCCCGGATGACCTACCTGGGTTCATCCAGCCTTTCAGATGGTTCCAGTCAGGGCTGCAGTCAAGTCCTGAACTTTCTCAACACATAAAGACTGGATAACAAACAATGCCAACCAGCTTTGACTTAACCATTTTTCCAATTTTGTTTTGGGCCCCAAACAGGGGCTCTTCACTGCAATTCAGCAGGAAGCAATTATAAGAAGACCAATGTCTCAGTTTCTTAAGTTGGGGTGGATGGCTTTGGTTATTTTATAAATTATAAATATGTTGTCATTTTAAGGAATAACTTACAAATAATTATAGTTTTGGATGGGAGACTCTGAAACAGGTCTGCTCCTAACAGCACCCCTTTCTATCAAGGAAGAAGATGAGCATCAACCTTCAACTGCGGCGAGCTAGCCTCTGGGCAAGAAATGCCTCAACTTTATCTGCCGACAAATGCTGTCCAAAAGGACAAATGGATGCAGGATAATCCTCTGCTACGCTTTGCTAAGACAGAGTAAGCTAGTCCTTCACAATTCCTGCTTCACTTAAGGTGTCAGCTGTTCTGGGCCAGAAGGCTGTAGATAGATGCTCCAACATTATAAGGAATACTAGGGACTGTCCAGGAGGTAAGATGTCTCTGTCATTTCTGAGTTTTGGAAGCTGTATGCCTGTGTGCTTCCTGCATATTCAGTATTTCTTTTTTCTCAGATGTCTGATGGGGTTGAACACTAGATAATTATAGTCTCTCAGAGAAAATTAAGTTGTTT
Organism: Apodemus agrarius; assembly: GCA_964023405.1. Classification (NCBI taxonomy): domain Eukaryota; kingdom Metazoa; phylum Chordata; class Mammalia; order Rodentia; family Muridae; genus Apodemus; species Apodemus agrarius. The sequence continues at coordinate 6,308,588 of OZ030017.1, read as the reverse complement.
AGGATTTAAGAAAATGTTTTCTAGGTCTAAAAAGATGGTTTTTGGATGGTAATACAAATTAAATCATCTATATAATGGACTGGATGTTATAAATGTATTATAATATCTTACAAATTTCATAATTGTTATAGCTGTATTCAATTTATATCTTAGAGAAAAGGAGCCTTTTATTGGTCTAAAAAGGGGAATTGTTGTGGTTTTGCATTTTTTAAGTGCAGGCCCCCAAGAACTGGTGGCTCAGAGATGGGAGAGTCTAAACAGAGACCCAAGTGAACTATGTGACCTCACCCCCAAGTTATTTCTGACTAGTGAATAGAGATGCTGACAGCCAACAGCTGGGTAGAAGAGACATAGGTGGGTTTAAGGTTCCTGGGCCTGGGGCAGAGGCTTGGTTTGGAGGAGAACAAGAGGGAGAAAAGGTGAAGGAGCAAGGAGGAGCAGAGTCAGGGGAGTCATGAACACAGGGCCCTGAGGGCTGGCCACTTGGAGTTAAGAGCAGCTCAGAGGGAACATAGTAGTAGCTTGGGGTGATGATAGGAAATAGAGTCTAACAGCATAGTGGGTAGGTATCTGCCTGGCTCTTTTGTTAAGACTTATTGAAAACATAAAGGTTGTGTGCATCTTTTATCTGGGAACTAAATGATCAAAGGCAGGGTAGAACCCCCACATTGGGATGAAAACTTTCTACAACAGTGGCGGCAGATCCCAGAGAGCTGCCTATGTGCTTGCCAAGGGGAGTGCTTCCACCTCCTCACTCCCTCTCACAACTCTATCCCATGCACTGAAGACTTATTAGCTGAGCGTAAAAGGTCCTTAAGGACCTGCAGTATCAGCACTCTAAGGACCCTGTGAGGATATGCTCCGACCCTGGTGACTCAGGAGAAGGCTTGGGAGTATGGATCCGATCCCTAGCAACAAAGGCAGGGAGACCAGATATGAAGTCATTTTGTATATTACTGCTGCAAAAGCCTACATGCAAAACTGTAACATCTTCTGAAGACCAACTGTAGCAGAGTACAATGGGGTGCTAAGATGCCTCAGCAACTCAAGACGCTTGCCACCAAGCCTGTGATCTGAGTCTGATCCCCCAACATCCTCACAGCACAAGAGGACTCCAGTAAGTTATCCTCTGACCTCCAACATGTGTGCTCAGGCAAGAGTGCATGCACGCACGGCATTTGCACACATGTTCGAGCATGCATACACACACACACACACACACACACACACACACACACACACAAATTTGTTCAAGTGACTTTCAAAATTAAAATCTAAAATTCCCATGTCAGCCTGGTTCTAGATTGTCATCTGACGATGCCCACCGATGTCATTTCCAGAGGAGTAGCTGCCGTGGCTCTCTGTCTCCTCCAAGGACAGGATCTTGAAGGATGCTAAGGGCGTGGAGCCTGGCTGCGTGGAGATCATCCCTCGGAACCGCGTCACTGTCCAGGTGCGGACGTGGTTGTTGTCAGCACACACTGGGAAAGAGAGAACACAGCACGTCACCTCCCCACTCTAAACATGTTTCTTCTCTTACATTAACCAGACCATAGGACATCTGAAATGGCAGATCGCAGATTTATCTTAAAAATTGAACTAGATTTGCATATAGGAGGCCAATGAGAGAGAAGTGGGTCTGGGGAGGTGGTCGAGTGAAGACGTTTGCTGCCAAGCCTCAAGACCTGAGTTCCAGCTCTGGACTCATACGGCAAAAGGTGGGAACTGACTCCTACAAAGTGGAGAGACCTCCATGGTCAGGAATGCTTGTTTCTCTTCACAGGACTTGACTGTGGTCCCAGCACCCACCTCAGAACTCACAACCGCCTGTAATTCCATCTCCAGAGAATCTGATGACCCCTCCTGTTCTCTGAGGGGAGCCTAACATGATATGACAAAAGACAATCACATTCAACACACTTAGCCAGACGTCATGGCATACATCTGTAATCCCAGAACCAATCAGATCTCTATAAGTTCTAGGACAGACTGGTCCACATGGTGAGCTTCAGGATAGCCAGGACTACTGAAAAAGACCTGTCTCATAAGCCCCCCATGCCTTTAATCCCAGCACCTGGGAGGCAGAGGCAGGCGGATTTCTGAGTTCAAGGCCAGCCTGGTCTACAGTGTGAGTTCCAGGATAGCCAGTGCTACACAGAGAAACCCTGTCTCAAAAACCAAAATAAATAAATAAACGAATAAATAAATAAAATTTAAAATGTTTAATTAAAAGATTTTTAAAAAACCTAATAAAGACTCTAATGTGACTACGAATGAGTAATAATTAATTATCCTATATGATGTGTGGAAAGTGCTGGTAACCAGTTCACAATTACTCCTGGTTTAGGCTATTTAGGGTCTGAGTAATATAAAACACCTTTTTCTCAAGTTTAAAAAATTTTTCAACATTGTGTCTTACAGGACTTTGCCCTGGTTTTATGTTGCTAATTTCTGAGTAGGAATGCTATTAAATGACCATACAGTGAGTGCATTACTTCTGAAACTCTCCACATTTTTGTCACATCTAAATGGGCATGCTTATTCGTAAAATATTAAGTCACTGAGGCAAAAAAGTATCCTTTTTTGCTTGCTTTAACAAGGGGGGAGATTTAACTTGCCATCTGTGATAATTTTAGAAATGTCTGTGAATGCTAGGAATGTAGAACTTTTAATATAAACATCACAGTTCTTCTGTCATACAATATCAGCATTGTATTTTAAAGCACACTTTAGAAAGAAACTTGGAGCATACCAAGCAATAACTCTGGTGTACTTTTTAGCAGTATATAACGAAATCCTTAGTTCTCAGGCCACTAGTGAAGTACAGGAGATGCAGGTAAGGCATTAGACAGTATTGTGGGAAATGACCCTCTGGTTTTTCTAAGCTTAGGAGGACTGAGAAGACAAAGAACTAAAGCGATCATGGATGAGTCAAGTGCTGCTGACAGAACCTTGTTCATACTCCTCCTGCAAAGCCCATTTCAGATCCTAGGATGCATACCACAGAAAAAGCACATGGCTGCATTTACACCAATAGCCACCAGGGGGCAGAAGGGCTGAGAACACAGCACACAGCAGACCTGTGCTTTAAACTGGGCCTTTAAATCCAGAGCTAAGTTTATGTACAGCACATCCAAGCCATGTCAAAGCCACACTCCTTCAGTTTTTCAGGATGCCTCCTCCCTCAACATAGGCGTCACAGGAGACGGAGTCGTCTTGTACCTGACACCAGGTGCTTCTCTGACAGCATGATCTTGGTCACAGGGCTCCGGTGAACCGTGAATGTCTGGAAGAGCTGAGGCCCCGAGCCGACCGTCTCCGGATGCTGCACAATCACTCGCACGGCTCCAGAGCTCGTACCATAGGCAATCTCAATCCAGTTTCCGCTGACACCTAGGAGCCACAGGTCACAGGAAGTGCGTTATGCAGTGACTGAAAGATGCCTGACTGTGAGCCTCCATGACGATAGAAGCCAGCAGAAACCAGAGTCCGTGAGCAGCATGGCTCAAGGCTGCTCACAGCACAAAGTCTACTTCATCTACACACCTTTCTTGACCCTTCTTCACTCTACAGTGAAACTGCTCCCGGCCCTCCTGCACGGTCTCAGGTTTTGCTGTGGTAATTATACAGTAATTCTATGAATTCTCATGCCTACCTAACTCTGCTCCTTATTGATAGAAACTGAATCACCTTTCATAGTGCTGAGACACGGTACCAACTCAATATCAATTCAGAGAATAACCCTGTTGTGCCAGACCCACCCCACCAGCAGAACATCACGCTGTAGCAGCATTCCACTGAAGCATGCTGGGAGTGGCCTTAGCCTTTACTTCTGCCATGGTTGCCATGGTACGGAGCCATCCTTCGCTTACAAGTGTCACCTACACTAAGAGTGTCAAACCCCACACAGTGGGACAAGCACACTTCTTACAATCTCACACCATACTGATGACCCTTCTGCCTCTTCCAATCTACCCTGGCTCAGCTGTGGCTCCACATTTCTCTTCTTTTCCTACCTATTTTCAAGGCTTATTTTTATTTTATGTGTATGACTGTGTCACTTGCATGCATGTCAATGCACCAGCTACAGGCCTGGTACCCCTGGAACAGAAGAGAGTATAACTCCCAGATCTGGAGTCACAGGCAGTTGAAGTCTGCCATGTGGTTCTAGGGACAGACCCCGGGTCCTCGGAGGAGCAGCGTGTGTTGAAGCTAAGCCATTCCAACCCTGGCAGCTTTCCCTAGACTGGTGCCACACCCCAGCACAGATCAACACAAGAAGACACGCACTCTAGCAAGCTTCATAGGTACTTCCTGGTCACCTGAGAAAGCCACCAGTTCAAAGGAAGAGCAGAGGACTGGGACGCCGCCAATCGGAGACCCCATTTTCCTGCTTCCTAAGTCCTGTCAGCATGAGGAAGGGCTTTTTCCCTTTGGGAAGTTTGATTTCTAAAACTTTCCCAGTTTCACCTCTAATTGTAAATTAGATTGGGAGGAAATCCATACTTCATTACACTCATTCTAGAGTAGAGCCCAGCAAGCTTTCTCTAAAGAAACAAGTAGTAATTAAGTAGTCTAAATTCTACTTTCCACAGTGTCACAACCTATCTCTATCTAGCTCTATCACTGAAAGCAGCCAAGGACAATGCACAGGATAAATGATAGAAAGAACGAGGAGAGGGAGGGACAAGTAGAGGGAGGGAGGCAAGCAGGCCTAGCGTGAGGCCCAGAGTCTTCAGTCAGCTCAGCACGCACTACAGTTCTTTGGTGCTGACAGTCTCTTGTCTAATGAATCCAGTCACGTGATGCCATGATCAAGCAGCACATCCAAGAACACAGTCCGTCCCCAGGCACATGTGAACATGTTAGTGTCTCTCAGCATTCTCTCATTTCAGGGCATCTTTGAGATCAGTAAATCATAAACACATGCAGTCTCGAGGGTCCCCGAGGCGGGGGTGTACTGACTTGTTTTGGGGGTGAGGTAAACACTCAGTGCGGTGATGGCGTCATTGGAAGGGTCGTGATAGAGCTCGGTGACAAGGAGGTCGTTATCCTTCATCCGCAGTGGGAACTTCTGCATGTCTGCAGACAAGAACATGTCTAGTCAGAACACAGAGGGTCAGCTCTCCGGGCCTGCATATAAACGTGCTCGATGCTCACCTATGTAATATATTGATCCGTTGTTGCATCCCAGGAGGAGGAAGGAGCCTGCAGTGTCGTAGCTGGTTATCGGGACAACGTCCTGCACCTGATGCAGTGAGATGGTTACGTGTTAGGAAGAGAGTATCACATCCACTTTCCACTCTGACTTCCTCCGGGCTTTGATTCCTTGGGGTATCCCAATACCCAGTTCTAGGAAGCTTAGACAATGAGCATGAGCTTTGCGCCCCATGAGCTTTGAAGACTCATGTTCTAGTTCTATCCCACAGCAGCCTGTGCTCTCTGAAGCCAGATGTATCACCTCTTGTTGCTACATATGGCAACTATGCCACAGCCTCTGGACCTGTAAGGCCACCACCCCTTTCCTCCTATGTCACCTATATAAAATAAAGTGCTGAAGCCACACAGCGAATAATTAGAGCTCCTGACCAGCACAAGTGATTTGAGACACAGTGCAGCTGCCTGTAAACCTGCTGCAACTTCTTCAAGTGGACAGTGTCCTTCTTACTATTCTTAGTAAAGATTCTTCTAGGAAACAGCAGACGCAAAGCTCCCCTGTGTCTTGTTTTCCAGGTACTGGAATTAAATAGCATCTTTTCAAAGCAATCAGTCTGGTTTGCAAACAGGTAACCGTGTAAATCCAAAGTTACCACAATAAATAAATAAATATATAAATAAATAAATCCAAGAAACAGCACAAAATGGCAGCAGCAGGAATTAAATAGCATCTCTTCAAAGCAATCAGTCTGGTTTGCAAACAGGTAACCGTGTAAATCCAAAGGATTTAAGTTACCTCAATCAATCAATCAATCAATCAATCAATCAATCAATCAATCCAAGAAACAGCACAAAGTGGCAGCAGCAGGAAACGGAGTGAACAATTCTCTATCATCATGCCAGAGAGGCTGTAAAAATCCCTAATGATTAATGCTGTGAAGTCGCTCAGACAAAGGCCAAGTCAGACACTTCAGCAATTAGCGCTGCTCAAGGGGCGAGCACTTCTCAGGCCTGTTTCCCAGCAAGGATAAGATCCACATGGAATCTGCTTCATGTGTGTTTGCTTTATGTGCTACAACCTAACACAGCATTTGCTGAACTCACAGTACCTCCACAGAGAAGTAAAAGCAAAAGACAATCCTGGTGTGTCAGGCCCAGAAGCAGGGTGCATAGTCTGATCCTAGGGGACAGAAGGGGTTGTCATCTCAGCAGAGGTTGGGGAGGAACTAGAGAGCAAGAGGGCTCTGGGGCACAATACAAGAGAAGAAGAGCAAGGCAGAGCCTGGGCCCACTCCAGCTCCCACAGGCACCTGGGACTACAGATCTCTCTAAGCTCTCACACACAGGAAGCTCTGCTGTGTGCACACCGCAGCTTCACGGTCACGAGCTGCACTAGGGAATCTCTGCAGGACCTGGGTCAGGGCTCTCAGAGAACAGGCAGCATCTCATGTGGCATGCCATGGCCCATGTTTCTGAACTGGAAGTAAAACTGTCTAAGAGTGAAGGCATCTTGCCTGCCATGCCCCCATGCTCTGGCCCCAGCTGGCTGATCTCACTAGCTCCAGTACTACAAGACAACTTCCACTCCTACACGAGGGTCTCCACAGTGGGAAGGAGAACGGATTCTGAGGCCTGGAGCCATGTTTTCCTGTAAGACTGGGGCTTCTGAGGCTCATCTCAGAATACTGTCATTTGCTCTGCAGGAAGATGGGTTCTATGGTAAGTTACATCAAGTAACCCTCCCCCCTGCTGAGTCCAGCCTACTCTAAGGCCACAGTGTTTACTCTGAATCCTTGGGCAGGGGCAGTTCAGCCCCCACTGTTGGAGTCACAGGACAGCTTCTCATCGAAACACTTAACTGAGAGGTCTCCAAGCCTCCCAGAGATGCATGAAACATTTTCTGATCCTTTGAGAGGCAAAGTCCATGTGTCACACTGTGGCTTCCAGGACTAATGTCCACAGTGTCCTCCGTATTCTGATAGGAGAATAAAACTTGTACTCAATCTTTGTTTAAATCGATCTTCAGGTTTTGGGAAATGATGCTTCTGTGGTGCTATTTCTGCTGTGTCACTTCGGCTGAGCCACCCATCTGACAATGCTGAAGCAGACTGTCCAACACCGGGACATTAGGGGTGTGTGTGTGTGTGTGTGTGTGTGTGTGTGTGGTGTGGTGTGTGGTGTGTGTGTGTGTGTGTGTGCGCGCGCTCTGCTGTATGAGAAGGGAATGACTGAAAAGGAATGAGAAATAAAGCCCTATTTTTATCTCCACTAGATCAGTTTTTATAGCATTTCATCAACATGCTACTAAGGCAGAGCTGAGAAGCTGATGGAAAATCCTAATTTTTTCAGTGTTCTGAAGGTTAAATGCAGATGCAATGCTTAATGACTCATCTGACTCCAACAGCAAACACATCCTGACTATACCACTAAGGCGAAGAACTCGGGGGCTACCCTGTGCACTTCCTCTGCTACTTGTGGCTAGAATCTGCTGAAGGCCAAGTCAGAAGCTAGTCAGCCAGTGCTGCAGCATCCTGGGAGTCAGCCTCTAGTCACAGCTGTCTGTTGAGATCTAGTCAAGGCCGAGGCTTCACAGTAGACCCTCTCTGCAATGCCCTAGGGAGACATCCAGCTGCACAGTAGACCCTCTCTGCAATGCCCTAGGGAGACATCCAGCTGGGCTACGAGGCCAGTTTGCTGCGAGGATGCACAACTTTCCCAGGTCTTTCTAAAATGTATAACAAATCCATATGTCAGATACGGTCTTCAGCCATGTATGTCTAGGTATGAAGAGTCAGGTAACACACAGACAAAACACCCAGGCTAAGATCTGCAACAAGGTCCCTGGAATGAGTCTCTGGATCTCAAAGCTATGCAAACCTTTATGCTTAGTTCTAGCGACAGCGAAGGGTCAACAGGACAATAGAGGAGCTGCTCCTTCCAGGGTCACAGCACAGCACACCCCTGTGTGGACAGCATGGCTCCGCTGTAATGCAACCGGCACAGAGCAGAACAATCCTGACACTGCTCCCTGGGGCGGGGGTGAAGCCTCTCCACTGACCGCCACTGAAAGCCTGCCTGGTTATCACAATGCAGTCTATGCAGGCATCTGCATCGTCACTGAAACTCACACTTTCCCCACTACAATCCCCTACCTGAAGTTCACCCAGAGTTACCAGGTCCTCTGCTCCTCAGTCCTAAGGTCCCAGCACTGGTCCTCCTCCAGAACCTCCCGTGTCAATCGTGTCACAGCCCCCCACGGCTTGTCACTTTTAAATCAATCCTTCACCTCATCTTGTCATCTGGCTCAGCTCACTTGTATCCTATTTTCTAGTCCTGATGCCCGTATGCCCACACAGATGCCCGTATGCCCACACAGATGCCCGTATGCCCACACAGATGCCTGTATGCCCACACAGATGCCCGTATGCCCACACAGATGCCCCTAGGGTCCCTATTCATCAGTATATCTGCTGGGTTCATTCCAAGACCTCACCATACCAAAACCTTAGGCGCACAAATATAACAAGATGTAGTGTCTACAGGTCACCTCTGTGTGCGTCCTCATCTCTAGACTACCCAGCATTATCTAATGTAAACGTCACGAGATTAGCTGGGGGTCTGTATTGTTCAGGAACAACGATAAAGATGTCAGTTCTTCTCTGGAACAGGCTTCATCCGGCTGGCTGATTCTATGGGCGCAAACCCGGGGCGATGGAAAGCTGGCTGCACTTTGAGTCCGCACAGGGAGGAAACAGGCCTCAACCCTCACTGTCACCACTTTCTTCCACGTTGTCAACTGTTTGAGTCCCTTCCAGCCCCGACATGCCTGCATCTTCCCCTGCCTTCCCAGCGCTCCAGTGTTACCTTGGTTTTGATAACCTTGCCGGCATTGTATTTTCTCAGCCACTGGTACACTGCACTCCCCCAAGTGAGACTCACTCGCCCTCCCTCTGTCAGGCCAACAGCACACTTTCTTTCCCTGCATTCCTGTCCACTCCGTTCCTATCCCAGTTCTCAGCACTGATGGATCACCAGGCCATGAAAAGTACGTGATTCACGGCGCCTGCGATCCTCAGTAGCACGCGTCCACCTCCACATCCTTCTGTCTTTCCTCTGCCCGTCACCCTCTCCTCCATGCCCTAAACTCTACCCCCTCCCCACTCCTGGAGAAGGCGCCACCTCCATCCTTCCTGCTTGCAGCGCTTTCCCTGCAAGGCCCCTCTCCGACCACAGCATGCTCAAGCCTCTCCTACCCCAGGGGAAAGCACACACAGTCCTTAAGTGCAGTTAGCGCAGGGACAACGCAAAACACCATCTTCCAATTATTACTGAGAGCCCATTTCCTCCGTCCTGCCTCCTTCTCCACTGGCCCTGGATGTGTTTAGCTGACGACTCTCTGCTCCACAGCGATCTATCCAGTCATCTGAGTCCACTCAGTAAATGAAGCCTGCCTTGCCCCTATGCACACAGCACGGCTCCTAAAACTCTCAGAGATGGGAAAAATACCAAGACACAGTTTAAAGCTGTCATTATATAAGGAAAAGAAACTCCTTTAAAACAGTAAAATGTCTGCGTACTCACAGTTGTCAGGAACGCTATGGGAAGGGGCACTGTCGGCAGGAAAGTGTTCTCACTTGTGGAAGGAGCATTGACTGAGACTAACCTGCCAGTGCTGCGTGACGGCATTCCACACGCCCACTTTCCCTGTGTGACTCGTGGCCACCAGCTGGTTCCCAATGAAGAAGAGAGCGTCTACAGGAACACCGAGGCTGAACACACCTTAACCGGCAGAGCAAACAGACGTCAGTCCAGCACATCTTATAACTGCTCACAGCCTAGACTAAGCATCCCGGGGTTCCCACAGCCTACTGGCTGTGTGCTGTGCTCAGTGGGCAGAGATCAGGCAGCCCTGGGCATTCTTAGGCCTCCATTATGGAACCCGTGAGCAGAGCCGGCTGGGCAATCTTACATGGCTATCTAGTGCTGTCTCATGCTGCGACTCTCAGCCCTAGTTCACCATAACCACCTGACAGGCAGCAAGAGAAAGCACTGTGGGACTAGGCCAGACCCGGCAAAGCTGCTGGGAATTCAGAGCTAGCCTGCTCATGGACTACATCTTGGGGAACCACTGACTAAAGGTATACACTTGGTAACCCAACTATCTGAAAAAGGTATCTAAAAAATGCAGAAATAGCCGGGCGGTGGTGGCGCATGCCTGTAATCCCAGCACTTGGGAGGCAGAGGCAGGTGGATTTCTGAGTTCGAGGCCAGTCTGGTCTACAGAGTGAGTTCCAGGACAGCCAGGGCTACACAGAGAAACCCTGTCTCGAAAAAACAAAGAAAGAAAGAAACAAAAAAAAAAAAAAAAAAAAGAAAGAAAAAAATGCAGAAATAAAGTAACAGAAGACCAAAACATCACACTGTATTCAAAACAGGCATTTAAGTCTTTAACCCTGTTTCCCAGTATTTACATTTCAATCAAACTAATTGAAAAAAAAAAAAACTGTATAAAGCAAGTAGCTTTCTGAAAGAACACAAGAAGATTCATTTTAACAAGAGTCCCAGTTCAGTAGAGCAAAGCACACTCATCTCTACTATATTGCACAGGAGCGCAGTCAAGACAGTAATCAGAAGGATAAAAGAGCCAGGGAAGGCTGGGTGTAGGTGCTATCAAGCTGGAGAAAGAGACGACTGTAAAAATGGGGCATGGGGTCGAAGGGAATCTACACTAAGGTTAAACTTCTGGCTCCTCTCAGGTGGCACACCTGAGCCTATCACTGGCCTGTTTCTAGCTGGGTCTGACAGGCTCTCAGAGACCATCACCACCTGTACTTCCTGTTCTTCCAACATCATTCATCTGTCCTGCCCTCAGACACCCACACACATGCTCACACCTACACTCACACTCACACCCTGACCTCAGATGTCCACACACATGCTCACACCTGCACTCACACCCTGATCTCAGATGTCCAACACACATGCTCACACCTGCACTCACACTCACACCCTGACCTCAGACGTCCACACACATGCTTACACCTGCACTCACACTCTGACCTCAGACGTCCACACACATGCTCACACCTGCACTCACACTCACACCCTGACCTCAGACGTCCACACACATGCTCACACCTGCACTCACACTCTGACCTCAGACGTCCACACACATGCTCACACCTGCACTCACACTCACACCCTGACCTCAGACACCCACACACGCTCACACCTGCACTCACACCCTGACCTCAGACACCCACACACGCTCACACCTGCACTCACACTCACATTCTGACCTCAGACACCCACACATGCTCACACCTGCACTCACACTCATATCTTGTTTTTAGTGTCAGAAACAAAGCAGTAAGAAAGATGACAGAAGCAAACAGAGCCAATACTCAGAAGAAAATATCACTAGTCATGTTGGATACATCTCCTCTTATACATTTAAGTGTCTGTATATAAATACATCTTTACATAACAGACATGAGTACATCAATTGCCAAACAAGACAGAGCAAAATAAGCTATGAGACACATATACCCCCCTCCCCCAGCCTTAACAAAAACAGGTGAAGGAATAAACTGCACTTCAAAGCAGAAGGTACTAATTCTACATCATACACAATTATTTACACAGCAGTACTACGGTTTTGAGGCAGGACAACTTTTAAAACCAGCCGAAGCCAACTTAATTCATTCCTGCTGCAGAAAGGCCACCCGTGTGAAGGGGTGCTGTGGAACGGCGGGAAGTCCCAGGGCCACAGCGATAAGGGGCTTTCACCTCAGAGTGGAGGGCCTAGCTGAAGACCTGACACGCTGAGCAGATCTGGTGTCTGGCACACTGCCCCCCACACAAACAGAAAGGACAATCCAAGGAGGGTGGCAGCTGGTCTTTGTTGCCAGCTACAGAGATTCAGTCCCAAGTGAAATGACTGCTGGGGCGTGGATACGTCCTACCACTGTCAGGTGTGTGACTGCGCTGACTCCACGGCCAGGACACAGACAGCTGTGGAGTGAAGTCTCAGCACTTACAAACTCTGCCTGACTCAGCACGCCAGCATCTCCCAACTGATCGGCACAGTGCTACAAACCACTCACAGAACAAATCCGACAATTTAGCAGTCTCAGCAAAGTTTCACTATTCAGGTGCGGGATTCAAGAGAAAGAGCCACAGTTTTTTGAAAATATTATTTACAAAAATGTTTTAAAAACTCTTTATCCTTTCAGGTCACCCTGTCTTTACACAGACCAATAAAAACAATGTATCACAACAAACTAAACACAGAAATAGACTTAGGAATCACAAAAGATGTCACCACAGGGCTGTGGAGACGTCAACTTAGCAACAGTGCTTGCTGCATAGGCATGAGTTCAATCCTGGGCACACACCTGAGAAGAGAGGAAACAGTGCCGCATGCCTGTGTCCTAGCATGTCTAGGGCAGGGTGTGAGCAGAGACAAGGGAACCACTGTGTGTGTGCCTCGGCCCAGGCAATCCCAGCAAGCCCCCAGTCTCAAGGGAATAAGGCAGAAGATGAAGGAGCAGGACCCCCACATCTTTCTGTGACTCGACAGACAGGCAATGGGCATGTGCACTCACACACAGACACGCATACATGCATGCACACACCAGGCATGTGTACTCCAACACACAAAAATAAAAGTTTAAAAAGACTATGAACTGTAACCAATATTACTTGTCTCAAAATTTCTTTTTGGAAAGCATCTCTTTTCATTAACATGATTTAACTCACCATGCAATGAGTTTAGTATTGCTATTTTTATATCAGTAAGTACTAAAAATTCTAAGTTTTATTTCTAGTAATATGAATGGCAATAGATAACAACTTCTACAAATATCTCTTGGTCTGGACTAACTTAAGAGAGCTTTGGATCTGAGATCAAAATAGTGTGAGAACTTCGGCTACAGAAGCCTGACAGCATGAGCTTCTTGGCCACCCTCAGAGAGTAGCGGAAGGACCGACCCCACTGCTGCAGGATGGAAGCCCACCAGGCTGTACCTCAGTGCTTTCTCCAACACAGCACACCTCACAGAGGCGCTCTGACTACCCAACCCCAGCAATCTTCATGCTTATGGCCAGTCTCTCCTAAACGCCAAACGTCCACGGGCAGTGACAGCCAAGCACAATGTCAGTCTTCCTACCGATTTCACTTCCGCTTCCTCCATCCTGAACACTCCACAGGATGATGCTGCTCTCTGAGGCCACAGCCACCATTTTGTCCTTGTCTCCATGAGGCCCTCCAACCACCTTTGCATTTAACGCCACCCGTTCAATGGTCCAGTCCAGGTACGGGCTTGTAAACACTTGCTGCCACCCTGAAGACTCTTTGATCCTGTTAAGCACAGACATGCAGAGTAAACTTAGTGATGGGTGAGAGAAATAGAAATCACCATAGCAAACTAACAACAAAAAAGACCCACATCCTCCATCTACCTAGATATACTGAATGTAATTTTTGATATATCATCTACAAAGACATTATTCTTGATCTTACATTTAGAGGTGGGTGAGTTTTGAGATATCTGTTACCTACCTGGCTGGTGGTTGCAGAGGGGAGAAAGGGGTAGGGAGACAGAGACACAGACACAGAGATAAAAAAGGACATGGTGAGAGGAGGAAGCCACCCTGAGAGGAGAAGAGCCACGAGCACATGGCTAAGAGAAACAGCAAGTACCTGGGTGCATCGCTGGGGAGATGGCCAGGCCAGCAGTAAGAAAGGTGAATTAGGTAAATTACCCCCACACCCAGTCAAAGCCAATTACAATAACCATCATCTGAGTCTCAATCGTTTGTAAGCTAGACAGAGATACGTTTACACTGGTTTATCTACATCAGATGCTGAGCTTCTCACATTTTCCCACAAAGCTACTGCTGTGTTCTGTATGATCGATGACAGCCAGAGGCAGTCAGCATGTGAGAAGAGTTTGGATTCATTCCTGTTAGCAAGCACATGATGTCACTGATGTGACATCGCAAGAACTTAAGTCTCTGCTCCTCAGATGACAGTACATCATAACCCTATACACCTCAATCTCTGAAGACTGGTTTATACAGGTCAAAACAAGGCACTGTACACGCCCCCTTTTGTTCTCCACTCTTCCCCTGTCTCTCTGTGGGATGAGATCTTTCTATGTACCTGAGATTGGACTGAAGAACTTACTATGTAGCCCAAGCTGGACTTCCGGCTCCAGACTCTCAAGAGCTGAGACTATGAACCTGCATCTCCATGCCTGGCTTCCATTTATAATAAATTTCTGTCCTATATGAACTCAGGTCTTAGACTGGTCTTCTGTGGGAATAAGCAGCCAGCCCCACCCCACCCCACCCCCGCAGTTACAGCCTGATTCTAGCACCATGATGAACAAGCCAGCAAAAGCGCCATCTTGGTTCTGCCTAGCAGGAAGAAGGACAAAGCCATCCTTTACACTGACGTGGTGAAGGCTAACCTGGCTGGCCACTGGCAGAACATGCGCTACTTAATCAGCACAGCACAGGCGCGGGCCTCTGTTTTCATGTAACTATGTATGCTCAATACTACAAGTACAACTCACAAAACACATAATTAAGCCTTAAATGACAATGTTTTCCTTATTTAAACTTCAGAGCAATAAAGGGTAAAATTTACCAATTTTTCCCAAGCATTGGGAAGGTCTGTAATTACCCTTTCTGGCCACCAGATGGGAGTGATGTACTGGGATAAACAGGAAACTGCTCAGCCAGTAAACCAAAGCTGACAACCACTCAGGAACAAAGTGTGGACTTTCAGACTCTCAGACTGAGCACAAAGCAGGGGACGTCCACACTTCAAGACTATCGACACATGCTATGTGGGGTGTGGACACAGGGGGCTCCCGAGCTCAGCACATGTTGGTGGCCTGAAATTTAAAGGATGTTGTTCCTGTAAGCCAAGATGCAGGAACACAGACAGCAAGCACTCTCCTAGACAGCACACTTGTTTACAGCCATCGGACTGGACAGGATGAAAGGGTTATAATCCGGAGAGCATGGCTATACTGTTTCACGACTTAACTCAGTAAGGCAGGGAAATCTGTGTTCTCAAATTGAAATGCATGCAAAGAAATCTAGAGCTGTGTGATTCTCCATGGATGCAACTCAAAGCGTGGAGCACATAGAGACGGAGCACTGAGACGCCATCCACTCCAGCTCTCCACTGCTGCTCCGGAGTTAGCACAGACATGCAGGGACTGCTGGACCCCACAGTAGAGCCTCGAGATTTAGAAGATGAAACATTCTGTCAGCAAGTTCTTCCCCAAATTACACGAGTAATTACACGAGTATTTAATCATGAAAGCATGTAAGAGCTCAAGATACCTGAATACACAGAGGCACACAGACATGTGCACAAGTACATACATGCACACATATACACATGTGGAGAGGGGGCTTCACACTCAGCAGGAAGTCAACTTATGATAAATAGTGTAAACACAATTAATTACTCCCTTGGAAGAAAGCAAAACACAATCTTTCTTAAATTTCATATCACCTACAACAAAGGAAATCCCTCCGAGATAAACAATCTAAAATGGAGTCCAGATGCAAGAGGACAACGACTTACACAAGTCCTCCATTAGTTCAGTGACCACTGTCACACGCAGGAAGAACGGACACAAAGCACACACAAGTCAGTGGCCTGTGGGAAAGCACACGTGGCCACCACACCCTGTGTGAAGCCTCTGAACTGACATAAAACTAAATAAAAATATTTTGAAGAAAAGACCCTGATCTTCACTACGCACTTTCTTTCAAACTGTTTGCTCGCTCGCTGTCAGTCTGCGTCACACTCTGAGTGTGTAAGGAGGCTGGCACAGTGCCCCTTTCGCTGCCACCCAGCTACTGAGCAGCTGATGCAACGCGAGGGCAGTCACTCTCCCCGCCCCCAACCCCTCCTCCTGGGGGGTTGCCTCAACACTCTGGCAAGTGACAATCTGCAGCACTGTGACAGAGGCAGAGCTGCCACATCACCTAACAGTCACTGCAAGTGACAATCTGCAGCACTGTGACAGAGGCAGAGCTGCCACATCACCTAACAGTCACTGCAAGTTCCTGGGATCCTCGTCAGCAATCAACTATGTACCCCATGCTAAACAGCCCTGAGACTGGCCTCTGAGGGCCTTTCAGTCTACACTCAGAGGGTGGTAAGTCTACAGCAACTCTACAAAATCCCCGTCCTAACCGCAGGATGGATAAGAGAGAGCATCTACAAAACAAGCTCCTGAAAGCTCTTCCCAGCCTATCTGGTAGTTAAGTTAAAAGCTGCACAGCCCTCAGGACGAGGTCTCAGCTGCTCACCACAATAACCAAAGCCCAGCCCACTCGAGTGGCAGACAGCCTCTAGAGGCAAACCTGCACCACACACTTTTAACTTGCAAGGGGACAGTAAAGTCCTGAGGCATTTAACCAATAACCAACTTCGGATGTTTTTTTTTTTTTCTTATCCAAGGTACAAACAAAGTGAGAGAAACTTCTGACTTTGCTGCCATTCCAGTAAGGAGGTGAGATGGGACGTGCTGAGGGAGTAAACTCGGCCCACCTCCCTGCTCTCTCGCAGTGGGAGCAACAGCACAGCCTGAGGCCCTAGCCCAGGTTTGCAGAGTCTTAACTTTACCGAGTTAAAAACAAGCAAGCTCACCCTGGCCTCCGCGCTCCTCCCCGCCTAGCCTTCTGGAAAGCTCCGTAAAGCTCGGAGCAGCGCAGCCGCTGAGCCGTCCACACAGCCTAGCTGCCTCCCTAGTTACTCCAACCCCGTGGCAGTTCTGACAGTACAGAGCTCTCCCCACCTGGGCCGCACAGGACGACGGAAGAAATGACAGACTCTAACAGCCCTGCCTAAGGCATCACACAGCTACAGCAGCCAGCAAGAGTGCAGCAGCTCGCTCCGACACACTTCTCCCACTGGGAGACACAAAACATTAAGGCTACCAAGAGTATAAAGTAGATAGCAAGTAAAAAAAAAAAAAAAAAAAAAACTAAATTATAACCCAGTGCAGTGGGTGACACATGCAGGGGAAATCTGAAGGCTAAAAGGAACAGATATACAATCTAAACATAAAATATGATTATTTAAAATAAAACCAAATGATGATGAAGGACTCGGTACCTGTAACACACAGCGAAATGCGCGTAGGCGGCTACAATCCAGTTGTGGTGGCCAGCAACTATTAGCACCTTTCTTGGATCCACTGGAACTCCTGTCAGTTTTAAACAGAAGCATTTACCTCTTACACTGAGTTGGAAAGTTCTGGCTCGGAGGCCGTCTCATGCTTCTGCCTGTTTGGGTTAAGGTGATCGGACAGAGCGCGCTCCCAGCTTATTAAACTACGGATCAAGCCTTCACAGACAGAGGCAACTTTAGGTAGTTCCAACAGCTACCACAGGCCCAGGAGCCTAAACTGGGAACTCACTAGCTAGCTCTCAACAGAAAGTCTGTCAACTGTTCTGAGGACAAAAACAGCAGAAAGGAAACATCAACAGAGGATCAGATTATTACACATCAAAAAAAAATGTGTGTTAAATGAGATTTTCCAATATCTAAATAATGAATCTGAATTTAAAACGAATATAAAGGGCTGGAGCATAGCTCAGTACAACAGCACTCAGGACCTTTGCCAAAAGGTTCCACACACAAAACCATAAGATGTGAGAGAGGGAGGGAGAGAAAGAGACTGGGAAGGAGAGATGGGAAGAGGAAGAGGGGGAGAGGGAAAGGGGAAGAGAGAGAGGGGGGGGGGAGAGAGAGAGAGAGCAAGAGCCTAAGAGTAATATTCAAAACTCATGGCCCGAGTCCCTGGCAGCTGGGCGTGCATTCGCCCGCTCTCCGTCTCTGGGTTCTGTCACTCACCCAGCTTAATAGTGTCTTCTCCATTTCCAGCAAGCACGGGCTGCGTCCCACTTCCCCGGGCTTCGCCTTCCATAGGATTTAGTCCATTCCTAGCGTCCACAGAGGACCTAGCTGTGTTAGTTGCTTTACGACTGGGAATGCCTACAAGGAGAACACAAACGTTTTCTGCTGTGCTTGAATTTCCTCATACTTTCGGACAGGATCTTCAAAAACAGCACCCCTCTCTCAGAAGCACAATGCTGCACAGGCAAAGGGCCAACTCTGGTAAGTGACTGAGGGACAGTGACCTAAGCCTGCAGTGCTCCGGGGCTCAGGCCCTCCAGCTAAGGGCCAGTGGTGTACAGGAGCTGTGCTCTGCCCTCACAGACGAAGGTGCCAACCCCTGCTCTACTCACCGTGCGGCCTCACTCTCATGCAAGGGCACGGTCTGATGAGGTCCAGACTTATTGAAACTCAAATAACCAAAACAGTTTTCCTTATTTTTATGCTTATAAAAGTTCAGTGACGAAAGGAGCTGTTTAAAGACTGAGCAAGGGTGAGCCGCAGTACCTGGCGGGGGCAGGTAGCCGTGGAACAGGACGCTGCCGCAGGATGACCTCTCCAGCTCCTCACACAGCAGCAGCCTCCGCACTGCAATAGTCAATGCAAGCCTGTCAGGGGACATGCAAACACAGCTGCTCCACACCTACTCTCTCTAGTTCAGGGCAGTGAGGAGAGGAAGGAGAATGTTTAAACAGCTCACGGCTGAGACACGTTCTCACTGTGAAATGCTAAGCACTGAACTACTCTCCAGAGGACCTGAGAGAAGACGCTCTGCCTCTGGGCAAGCTTAGCACACAGGGGCAGTCCCAGGAGATCAACACATACCTAGTGGAGTGATCCCATAAAACTCTGCCTCGTGTCTGAGAACATTGATGCTGACTCCCCTGTAAAGAAACAAACAGAAGCTGTGAGCTCTCTAACACCAGCGACCTGGGCCACCAAGGAGACCACGGCGGAAGCAGCAGACCCTCAGGGGATGAGGCCACCAGGACTAAGTTTTGTTTTCTCTTATTCTCTTTCCAACACCATTAATCACCTGAAGTGGTTAAGAGTGTGCACTCTCTTGCAGAGGCACAGATGCAGTTCCCAGCACCCAGCGGGCAGCTCACATCTAACTGGAACTCCAGTCCCAGGGGATCCAACTGCCTTTTCCAACCTCCAAGGACACATGCACCTACATGCATGCACATGGCACACAGATACATGGGTGACAGGCACTCTACACAGAGAACTAAATAAATATCTAAAACGTTAGCTACTTAAAACCATACATATTTTAATGATTTGTATGAGTAAGAAGTTTGAATAATAATACAAATTATCAAGAAAAATTTAACAAGAAAAAAAAAATAGCAGAAACCTTAACCACAAGTCTCTTCTTCATGCATTAACCTTCCGCATTATACAGTAAGGCCCCTGAGCGCGTCCCCTTTATTACATTACATTACACTGTAAGCTCCCCCAGTGTCCCCTTCATTACATTACACTGTAAGCTCCCCCAGTGTCCCCTTCATTACATTACACTGTAAGCTCCCCCAGTGTCCCCTTTATTACATTACACTGTAACCCCCCCAGTGTCCCCTTCAGAACATTACACTGTAAGCGCCCCCCCCCAAGGCATCCCCTTTTTCTGACTGGTTCTGCATTTCTTCTACAGTGCCCAGTACAGTGCTCATCTACACACCGTGCAGTACACTGTTGGTAAGATAAACTGAAACTTGGATTGTAAAAGCCAGCAAGAACCTGGTGTGCGAAGAAGATGGTACTGCCACAGTACGCAGCAGAGCTGATACGCAATTAACAAGTGAAGAGAGAGCTCCAGAGGCCACCGCACGAAGGACTCACTGAGGCTCAGCTGCAAGCCGCATTTCCTTTGAGAACACAGCCAGGCCTGAGCATATATAGTTGGCAGTTAACCGTTTCGTTTGTGACTAGTTTAACAGAAGGTGGTATGGGCTAGGAAGGGCTCGAGTAAAGCAATAACAGCAAAGATGAGGACCCAAGGGTTTAGGGATTCAGATCCATCCACATCACAAAGGCAGCCCAGTTGTAAAGAAGATGGACACTGAGGACTGCAGAGCAAGCTGGCTACCTAGACTAACCAAGTGATGGGCAGATCTAAGTTCAACTGAGAGGCCCTGCCCCAATGTAAAAGGCAGAGATCCAAGATGCTGACACCAACCTTGGTACATGTACACACACACACACACACACACACACACACACACAGATGGGGGCGGGGGAGAGAGGCAAAGGCCCCAGACAAGAATGGGCTCAGGACAAACACAGTCTCTGGAGCTCAGGGAGCTGGAGACTGTCTGGACAGGCTGGCAAACAAATGGATTTGTGGTACCAGCAATACAAAATATTATGCCAAAAAACAAGGTTAAAACATTGTTTTAAAAAACAAATTCCTGCCAGGCAGTGGTGGCGCTCGCCTTAAATCCCAGCATTTGAGAGGCAGAGGTATATTTCTGAGTTCAAGGCCAGCCTGGTCTAGAGTGAGTTCCAGGACAGGTAGGTGTATACAGAGTAACCCTGTCTCGAAAAACCAAAAAAGAAAAACAAAAAAAAAAAATAAAAACCAATTTCCTTCTTTTGAAAAGTAACCACTCAAAGTTTCCATTGCTGGGCCTAACTGACAAAGGCACTGGCTGCAGCTGCGGCAGGAGAGTCAGAAAGCCTGGGCCTCCCCTGGGGCTGTAAGCATGGCTCAGTCACAGCCCACTTGGCATGGACTGAGAGGCAGGAAAATCCCTCACTGCGGAAGCTGAGCGCCCTCCTCTCACACAGCACAGCCCGCCCGCCCTCCGCTAACTTCATGAACACTGCTTGCATGCATCCAGCTTCAGCACTGGGAACACAGCAGGGAACAAGAGACCAAGAAGAATGAATAAACAACTTCATCTGCAATCGACACAGCTCCAGGGACTATGAGCTAAAGGCAACCTGAGGTTCCTAAGACTCAGAGCCTTAGTCAAGGCTTGACAGAAACAATGAAAAATTAAAAAAAAAAAAATGCTAATTAAAGCTTCCTGATAGGAATGCAAACTGTAATTCAAGATGGCGAACTCAAAGGTATGGTTTAGGTGATCATTCAGTCATCCATAAACTAACGGGCCATCAGAGGCTGGGCATATACTGAAGAGTGGGTGCCCTTCTAGAGTTGAGGCCTGTTTAAGGATTACTAAGATGTTAGCATACATAGCAAGAGCTGACGAACTGACAGGAAGAAAGAAATGCGAGCAATGCCTTGGGCAGACACAGCAAAAGCACGCAGCAGAGAGGGACAGGATTGTAGAGAAATTAAGTAAGAGCAAGGGACAGGCAAGCCAGCCCAGGCCAGAGCTACGAGCCACTGCTCTACACCCGTCTGTTCTGGGCAGAGCAGCGGCCTGGTCACACGTGGACCGCAGGCTGCAGGACTGAAATGAAACAGACAGGGATGCAGAGCAGGGAGCCACCCAGTGCTGCCAGAGCATCCCGGAGGAAGAGGGCACGGTGGCCTATACCCATCCAGCTCAGCTGAGGACCCTTGTTAGGCATGGGGCAGATCAGAGGCCCTTAGAAGCTGGCAGGGTGAACTGGGGGCAAAAGAGAGAGAGACAGGCGACAAAACACAGGCGGAGTCAGCTCCCTGCACAGCACAGCCGCACTCTAGTCTACCATTAGCTACACACAAGGTAACTCACACACCCAGATCATAAGGAGCTGTCCAAGTCACTCCCCTGCCCTGACTGCGCTGTGGCCGTGGCACACTGGAAGCTGTGTCTCGGTAACTGTTAACACCCCGTGCCGTGGGGACACTAATACAGCAGCTAAATTGCAGTGCTTCCTAAACAGGCCCAAACACTGGCCGCCAGTAAGGCCTCAGAAGGGGGAATCACTTACCTTAAGTCGAGTTCCTTTGTCCGAAGAAAATTTAGAATGGGGGCGAATGCTGCCGGGTCCCTATCAATAAATATCTGCAAGTAAAGAACTGTGTTATTATCAAGTCAAAACCAATGTCCCTTCCATCCCTGAACACTAGCAGAGACCAGCACCTGGCTAGCCTCCCTTGCTTTGATGTTGCTAACACTGAAACGGTACAGCTGTGCTCAAGGTCCTGAAAATGCTTTCATTCTGATGACTGATAACGCAGGGGGGCGGGAGAAGACACCTGGGGAAACATTTCCATCTAAAACATTCCTGATCAACCAACACTTTGAAAATAACACAAGTGTCCCTCACGCTGCTGTGGTGGGCAGGACATCCAGGGACTTAACTGACAATCTCCCCATGTCTGCTTCAAGGACTTGGGATTACAGCAGAGGACCACAGAATACACAGGACAAAGATGCTTACAATGGGAAACCATGAACTGGCCCTTTGACTTAATCTGTAAGATAGTTTCATGCAGACACATCTGTTTTGCTGCCTTAGTTTACTACAAATCTCCTCAAATAAACTAACTTCAGGCTGCTTCTGTGAGTTGTCACTTTCCTTGAACACTAGTTATCTGAACACAACTGCTTCTATGCTGCTGGAAGTGCAGAAAGCAATGTCCTGGTCTACACCTTATAGTCTGTTTCCACACTGTCCTGTCTCACGGGTTCATAAGAACACGCAGGACTCTCTCTACTCACTCCAATCCCAGACTATTTTCTTACTCATGCTTACTGACTGTCACCGTTTCAATTACTAACTAAGGCAATACAAGCTACACCCTACCCTCTCTCTAATCACCACCATCTCAGATTGCTATATACAACAGTTACTGCTAGGGATCTCTTTCCAGTTTAAAAGCCTGTATGTGACAGTTTTTAAAAATGCCACACTAACAGCAGTTACTAAAACGTGAGCTTCCCTGTCACTATCCACTAAAAGTCTAAAAGTGTTTGTTGACTGAATTTAGAAACATAACATTATACTCACAGCACCAGTTTCATCTCGAAGTGTTGAAATTCTTCCACTCAGCAAACTAGGAATCATTAAAATAAACTAGAGTTAGTTATAAAATCTGAACATAAACAAATTCCTTACCAAATGTCAAAGCCAATACAAGCAAATTGTTTGTCTCCAACTTTTAAAAAGATCTCAGCTTCAATCAGGTGTGGAGTGTTTGCCTTTAAGTCCTTAGAAGGCTGAGGCAGGAGGAAGAGTTCAGGGCCAGACTGGACCACAGTAAAGCCCTTCTCAGTGGTACAAAAACAGTAACATTTCTAATTTAAAGGTCAACATTTTAAATTCAAAATATTTTTTAAAGATCTTAATTTAACTACTAAGGACACTTTTCATATTTTAGCAAGTAATCACACGTGTAATATAACACAAAGAATTATATAAATTACCTGGAAAAAAAAGAATCTGGAATCCACATAAGAGTCTGTCTTGAGGTACTGAATCTGCAATTAAAATCACCTTGCATTATAAATGAGAACACAGCTTGGGACAGCAATGGTACAGGTGAGAATGACTCCACCCACACCGATTATGTTGGCCATGCTGGCTTCTGCTGAACTTTCCTAGTTTGCAGTCAGTTAGGCTCTTCAGAATGCGCTCAGCAGAATCAAGCGCAACACTTTCTACAACACGACCCTACGGTCCATCAGCAAGTCTCCCTTCTCGGCCTCACTGAGAGCAGCTCGTCTTGCCGCTGCCCTCTCTCAACTTTATGTTCTGCCTCTTGCTTCTTTGTCCCAGCTCCTTCACCGTCTTCATGTTCATATTCCAAGTCACACCCACCTTTCCAGTGTGTGAGGAAAATGGGAACCGTCTGCTCCCTGCTCATCCCGGTCTATCACGTAAACTTAGAGCAAATGTCAGCGGATGGCAGACCAAGCTGAGCTCCTCAGAGGTCAAGTCCACGCCCGAGCACTGAGACAGCGAGGGCTTCAGACACTCCATCTCCTGATAAATGATAACTCCTTACACCGGACAACTTTCAAACTTACTTTCCAGGAGTGTTGCACACACACACACACACACACACACACACCCCACTATGTTTTGGGTTTTTTTTTAAAGGTAAGTAGCAGTGCTTGAAGCTTGACCTGTAACCCCATAGCCTAGCACTAGCACAAACCCAACAGCTACTTTGAAACAGAGTGTGCTAGTCAGATGCACTCTATCAGCTCAGTGTTCTGGAACACTGGTTGCTCTGCACACTCCTGTAGCTACAACATTTCCATATAATGGAAGTATTGGTAAACACATCACCAGGCTGTCCACGTGGCTACTGGCATGACTGGCCTTATGTCACCTAATGTCAGTGACAGTAGAAAACAGTACAAGCTCCCTTCTACATAATGCCTGCTGCAGCCTGATTATCTCACACACACCCTCTGTAGTCATCAAAGTATGCTTCTTAATCAGAGGGAAAACATTAACTCTGTCCCCCATTCACAACTCTATAATATAACCTGTAAGGAAGACTGGCATACTAAGGGAAAGAGGAGATAGCTGGGTTTTAAAAAGATTTATTTATTTTATTGCCGTATGTGTATGTTTTCCCTACATGTATGTATGTGCACCATGTGTGTACTGGTGCCCAGAGGGTAAGAGAGGCCATCATATGCCCTGCGAGTGGAGTTACAGACAGTGTGAGCTACCATGTAGATGCTTGGATTTAAAATCGGGTCTTCTGCCAGACCAACAAGTGCTCCTAACCACTGGACCAACTCTCCAGCCCCAAATAAGTTATTTCTTATAAATTATATCTATAGAGAGATAAAGATATTTCCATTAAGAGATCTTATAGAGATACAAGGATGCTAATTCATAACTAATTTCACAGTTTATAATAATCTAAGTGTTGTCAAGCATTCCTATGCTCATTAATCTAAGAAAGGAGCTAAAACCAAATTAGGTAGTATACTTCTGTAATTCCACTACTCAAGAAGCTGAGGCAGGAGAGTGAGCTCCATGCTAGCCTGGGATATGGAGCAAATTCGAGGCCAGTGAGACTGTCTCGAGAACATACATGTACACACACATATAAGACATAAATAAACAGAAGGGAGTTCAACAAACATGTACTCAAGAACACATGGCAATTTTTCCTAAAGGCATTTCTTAGCTTAAATAGTTCTATAGGCTCAAAGTCCATAGTTCATAGGTTACCTGGTCACAAAAAACCAAGTCAATTAAAAGAAAATCAGTCAATGGTAAATGGAAGCACTCACAGAAAGGCTAGTTTGCAGAAGGCACGGTAGAATAGTTCATTTTGATTGTCTGGGATCACCATGGAAACAAACCTTGGGAGTGTGTATGAAGAACTCCCTACAATTAAAGGAAGAGGGAAGATCTACCTTTACCCTAACTTGTTTTCTGTTGTTAAGATAAACACTGACAAAATCAGCCTGGGGAGAAAGGGCTTGTTAGGCTTACAGGCACAGTCCATCACTAACAGAGGCCAAGGACAAAAAGAGTCAGGGACCTGGAGACAGGAACTGAGGCAGAGACCAGGGCACAATGGCTGCTTATGGGCCCCCTTTCCTCAGCTTGTTCGGCTACCTTTCTGATACAGCCCACGCCTGCCTTCCCCGGGCCGGTACCACCCACAGCACACTGGGCCCTCTGCTATCTATTAGCAATGAAGAAAATGACCCCCATGGCTTGATCGGCCTGCTGTCTTATACAACCCAGGACCACCTACCTGCCCAAGAAAGGGTCCACACACAGTGGGCTGGGCCTTCCCACAGCAAGTATTCATCAAGAAAATGAGATATTCTCAGTTCAGATCTCTTTTCATAGACGACCCTCACTTATGTCAAGTTGACAACAATCAATACAAAACAAAAACAAGCAACACATTCCACCAGCGTGAGTTCAGGAAGGCAGGGACCTGGAAGCAGGAGCTGAGGCTGAGACCACAGAGCCATGCTGCTTGCTGTTCTGGACTAAGGGACTAAATGAAAGGAAAAGGAGGGCTGGTGAGACCGCTCAGCGGGTAAGAGCACTGACTGCTCTTCCAGAGGTCCTGAGTTCAATTCCCAGCAACCACATGGTGGCTCACAACCATCTGTAATGGGATACGATGTCTTCTTCTGGCGTGTCTGAAGACAGATACAGTGTACTCACATACATAAAATAAAAATAAATCTAAAAGAAAAGAAAGGAAAAGGAGTGGTACCAGCCGCGTCTGTGCTTGAGTGCAGCGGCAGAGGGGCCGGGGCCAAGCTTCTGCACGGGGTGGACTGCACCCTCCAATCACGGCTCAAAGAACTCAGTACCTTAACAGTCAGTGGCTCTGTCAGGCACTTTTTGTCACCACAACGAGGCAAACACGGACAGGAACTTCTGACTCTACATGTTCATCACTTTCAGGAAACTGTATTAAAGCAAGCAGGCCTGTTTACAATCACAACGTCACACCAGCATGGAGGACACACACACAGCTGTAGTCACATCACTCAGGAGGAGGCTCAGGCAGTCCCAGACAGTAGGAGGGAAACCTTCACTACACAGCCAATCAGTATCAAGCTCACCTACAAAACAATCTGCAACTTCTGGGCAGAGAGACTGGAAAACACATATATCATTAATACATTTGTAAATCTCCTATCTCAAGTGTGCCAAAGACAGATGGACAGTGGCAAACACATCGACAAGAAGACGAAAGACATTAGCATGACTGCCTACATAGCATACCCACTCTAGTGGCTTGCTACAGTTAATCTGCAAATGTAGAGCTCAACATGAAACTATGAAGTGATTTGTCATGAAATGCTAGTGTGATTATGCCACTATGATTACAGTTGTGAATATTGACAATGCCTCTAAGCCTGGGGTCCCTGGTCCTTTCCTCCAGGTCTTCTATCAATGCACGGGACTGGTACTACAGTAGCTTTTCAGGAAACTGACCAATACAAAGTAACTTGCCCAAGGTTGCTAACTTACTAAGAGGGAAGGCCTGCTATGTGCAGAAGGAACCACTTTGTTTCCAAAACGTTCCCTCAGCCAGCCCCTCTCCTTCCTACTTTGATACCTGAGTAAACAGACTGATCACTGACACTGTCAATAATATTCACCACCAGTTTTTAAAGACATCCCATAAAGCACGAAGCCAGGCAAGGCCGGGGCCGCAGCACACTGCCCATGGCCTCAGCCCGAGCAGCACGCTGTGTCTGTCTCCTGGTTCTGGGCCTTAGTCAGTGGCTCCAGAACTCCACGCTGTGCCACAGGCTGTCTTGGAAGATGTTCAAGTCAGGAATACATTTACTGTCATATTTGATTTTAACTGCTAATGAGCATTTTGAAAAATTCAGAACCCATTAAGAGCCAAGTTCCACAGCTAAAGTAAAGTCCTTGACAGCTCGGTCTTCAAAACATCCACTGTCTTTTTTATTACCTTTTTTATTCTGATGC
Source organism: Apodemus agrarius (assembly GCA_964023405.1). Taxonomy (NCBI): domain Eukaryota; kingdom Metazoa; phylum Chordata; class Mammalia; order Rodentia; family Muridae; genus Apodemus; species Apodemus agrarius. Next base: position 6,281,149 of record OZ030017.1, on the reverse strand, counting down.
ATTGGGTGGGGATGCACACCGCAGTGGCGCAGTGGCGTGTGGAGTCAGTCTGCTCCTTTCATCTTTACGCGGGTTCCAGGGAGGACACTCGGGTGGCCAGCCCTACTGTGTGTTAAGTGCCCTTTTCAGCCTGGCCATCTTGCCAGCCACGTCCATCTCCGATACACAATAAACAGCTACGTACAAGCTGACGAACTGGCTCAGTGATTAAGAACACGTGCTGATCCTGCTGAGGACCAGAGTTCGGATCCCAGCACCCATGTAGGGTGGCTCACAACAAAACTTACCACACCTGTAACCCCAGCTCTAAGGGATCCTTTGGCCTCCGCATGCACCTGCATTCACACATACAATTAAGACAGAACATTTTTCTTAAGTGACAATATAACAATATAGTTTTTTGTCATAAAGCTACATTCTTCTGAATGCCTGGAGGGAAATATGTGAGCCATCCACAGACACTAGAAACCACTGTTCAGATGATCCCAATCCTGCTTCTCTGTAGAAACATACACTGCACACTCCTCTTGTGAACTTGTTATGGTATTAACTTTCAAATACCAAGTTACTGCAACAGTTTCATGTAATTCTAGGTGGGCAGGAAAACACTATTTACATTAGACAGGTCATCTGCACACATCCTGGTATGTATGGAACGCAGTGGGGGTCATTTGCATATGACCTGCTATGTATGGAATGCACTAGAGCTGTGATTTCTCCAACTGTTATACTTTGCTTTGTAGATAAAAAGGTGACAAAGGATGAAGACCATCCCAAGTTCTCCAGTTCAGACAGTTCCACTGCTGTTAATTTGTATTTGTTAAATAGCAGAAGTGTTACATGCTTAAAATCTTGGCCATTGAAAACTAGCCTTCCCAGAACAACAGGCTAGCCTGTGCTCCAGAGCACCCCCCACCCTCAATATTCTTACTATGCCTCACACCCAAGCTTCCCTCAACTAGTACGGGTAATACCCTTTTCTGAGAAGCGTAATGTGTAAGTCACGGCAAATCTACAAAAATGGGTCTTTGGGTTTTGCTTGTTTGGTTTGTTTGGTTTGCCAACAAACTTAATAAAAGGCACTGAATGGGAGTGGAAGCCCCAAGAGAGACTAAAGAAGACAGTTCATCAGGTTTTCTCCTTGAGGATATCTAAGCAGCTCACAGGTCAGTATTCAGTCCCACTCTTCTGCATGTGGAACTGACCCTTCCTGTCCATGCACCAAGAGAAACTATGGAAATGAACAACGATGTTGACCTAAGCCATTCCCTGAACCGACATTTGTATTACACGGTCCCTACCTTAGCAGGCTTTCAAAGACACACTAGTGTCCCTTGCTGAAGCTAGGCCCACAACTAGGTAAGCCTGCAGAAAGGGAGCCCTGCTCCTATGCAACAGCTCAAGCCCTAACTGGAGACTACAACCAGCTGGAACGCTGACAGCTCGGTGTCCGCATGCCTCATGCCTCAAGAGGCCCCAAAGTCACTTGGTCAGGCAGACCCACCATGCCAAGTGTGTTCCTGTGGCCTGACACCAGTGGAAGCCGGGGGAATAAAGACTGAATTTTACAAGTCTATGCATTCGATCAGACTCTGAAGAATGCACAGGGCTGCTTGGATCATGCAAATTGTACCTGAATTTTACAAGTCTATGCACTCGATCAGACTCTGAAGAACGCACAGGGCTGCTTGGATCATGCAAAATTGTACCTGCCTGTACCCGGCACCCCACCTGGCCTTGAAGCGCCACCCTGCCCTGCAATGGGTACCCCACCTGGCCGTGCAGACGCCACCCTGCCCTGCAGTGGGTACCCCACCTGGCCGTGCAGACGCCACCCTGCCCTGCAGTGGGTACCCCACCTGGCCGTGCAGACGCCACCCTGCCCTGCAGTAGGAACCCCACTGGCTTGCACATGCCACTCCTGCAGCCGCGGGCGTCCCACCCACTGTCCCTGTGCGGTCGTGGGCTCACCTGGTCCCCCCCACATTCAGCTGCACGATCTCCCCGCTGCTGGCCGCCGCCGCGGCGAAGCTGCCGCAGTGCCCGCCCGCCATGTCTGCGGCGGGAGCCGGAGCCCGAGCCGGAGCCGGGCCCAGAGCGGCGGCTCGGCGGCCTGAGGACACTCAGAACGCCGAGCCTCCCGCAGCGTCCCGGCTCGCGCCTGCCTCCCCCACTGTGTGCTCGCGGCCTCCACCTCTCGTGGCTGCAGGCCGCCGGCCCAGCCCGGCCTCTCCTCAGGGCCCACTCTCTTCCATGGCGGCCTCCACAACCGTCTGGAGGACGGGTCGCCGCGAGGGACAAAAAGCCGCAACGCAGGCACTTCACGCTCACAGAGTAGAAGTGGGTGGGGCTTGTGAGAGAGAGGAGTTTCTGTCGATGGGCGGAGCTGGACGGAGGGTCTTCTGCCACTGAAGCCCTAGGAAAGATTTATTACCTCTTGCCTCTTCACCTGCACACGGATTCAGGGGAGAAAAAAAAAAAAAAAAGAAAAAGAAAAGAAAAGAAAACTCTGCCTGTTCAGGCTGATGTCTAAATGCACGTGTTTACACTCAGTGGAAACAAATTGAACACCTTTCACACATTGCCTACAAACTGCATAATTTCCATGTCATCACTGTTCAGGGCAGCAGAAAGCAAAAACACTGCTGGGCTGTACCATAAATATCCAGCAACATGTTTCTAGATTGTACATACACGCACTTTTATTTTGTTTATTGATTCATATTTTTTCCTCTCAGCATTATGCATTGGAGCCCCAAACCTTAGCGATTTCATTCTTTGTGTGTGTGTGTGTGTGTGTGTGTGTCTCCCTGGGGATGGAATATGAGGCCTTGTGCTTGCTAGATGTCACTGACCTAAATGTCCAACCTCTAAACCATACTTTTAAAGAGTACTATGGCAATGTGATGTAGGTCAGCTAATGGAGAGAGCACACTATATTTCAAAAGTATCTAATTCATCAAGCTAAACTGTAAGCATTAAATGTCTAATAGTTTTTCTCATAAAATTTAAAACTGATGGACTATAAGAGGATAAAAAACATTTTACTCTTATTAAACATTGCTTAATTTTGCTGCCAAATATGCCATTAAAATGATATACTTTCTCCAGATTTGATTTTTAAAATGAATAGCTGCACCAGATGTGCTATCCTGTAATCCTAGCATTTTGGGGGTAGGAGGAACCAAGGAAAGAGAATCTGGAAGGGACTAGAGGCCTCCTCAACACAGAATTTGATGTCTGCCTGAGATACAGAGACCCTGTCTCAAAAAGAGAAGGGGGAGGAGAAGAAGGTTGGAGGAAGGGAGGGGGAGGAGAAGGGAAAGGAGGAGAGGGATAGGGAGGGAAGGAGGAGAGAGACAGAAGAGACAGACAGACAGAGAGATTATTTCCCCTAGCTAATGGTAATAAGGTTGAAAAGCAGCTAAACTCTGGTTCACTGTGAGCTTACCATGTGAGTGGCTTATATATGTTTACTGTTTTACTGGAGGTACTGGAGATTGCACCCAGAACTTCACCCATGCAGAACACTCTACCACTCTCTTCAAAAATTAGAAGGTTGAGGGCTATAATCACCCCAACAGTTGTTCAAAATTACACAGCAGGCTAGAGAAAAGGGGGAATGGTTCTGATCATATTTCACTGTCTCCATGTATAAATTCACGAGGAACCAAATGAATGCTGTGATGCTGAAGAAGGACTGAGCTCTAGAGTGGCCATGGGAGGGCAGGATAAACTCCCAGGCACGTGCACATATATACACATGCACATACACATGCACATACACATACACACACACACATACACATACACACACATACACACACATACACATACACATACACATGCACATACACACACACACACACATACACATACATATACACATACACGTACACACACATATACACACATACACACACACATACACACACATACACATACACACACACATACACATACACACACATACACATACACACACATACACACACACATACACATACATACACATACACATACACACACACATACACAGCGTATCCACCTTCCATAGAAGGCACGGAGGAAAGAAGGATGCCTTGTTTAGTCGGGGTTACTATTGCTGTGATGAAACACCATGACCAAAGCAAGTTGGGGAGGAACGGCTTTGTTTGGATTATACTTCCACAGCACAGTTCATCAGTGAAGGAAATCAGGACAGGAACCTGGAGGCAGGAGCTGCCGCAGAGGCCACAGAGGAGCTCTGCTTCCTGGCTTGCTCAGCCTGCTCTCTCCCAGAGCTCCCAGGGGTGGCACCACCCACAGTGGGCTGTCCCTCACCCCATCCATCACTAATTAAGAAAATGCTCTGCAGGCCTAACTAAAGCAGCAGCTCGATCCACTCACAGACATTTCACAGATATATCAGCAGTCCGGTTCAGTAGTGTCAGGATAGCAACAGCAGTGGCACAACCTAGCAGAGACAGTCAGTCCTCAGCTGAATCAGCACAGGTCAGCACATTGCCGGCATGTGTGTATGTCCACATATGTGTGCATTATCTTATGTGTATAGGTGTATTGCCTACATATATAGGTGCCCTATATGTGGGCAGTATCTTATGTGAATGGGTGAATTGCCTACATGTGCATATGTGCACTACATGTGTGTATGTGCTAGTGTCTACAGAGGCCAGGAGAGGGCACCATATTCACTGGAACTAGAGTTACAGTTGATTGTGAATCACCATGTGAACCTTGGAATTGAATCTGGGTCCTTTGCAAGAGCAATGGGTGCTCTGAAATGCTAAATTATCTCTCTAGATATCACACTCCCCCCAATTTGTTTCCATTTGGTATTTCTAAAAGTGAAGATTCGCTTAGCAGATAACTTAGAACAAAAATTCCCCCCAAACATACAATGGTTTCAATCTGCTTGGTATTTTCTTCCTGGTACAATAAGAACTCACCATTTAGCACTTGATTGCAACAGAGATTAAGGCAATGATTGGTGCCACAACAGTCTAAGTTACATACATTCTATCCTTTCTCAATAAAGATGACCTTTCTTCTACCAAGCACCTTAGTCACTCAAGTGATAACTCAAAGCCACCATGATCTGGTGCATTATGAGTTACTCCTGGCTTGCAGACAGAACCACATTCCACAGTTAGCAGCAAAACAACTCACAGATGTCATCAGGCATGAATGTGACACACCTCTCTCTCATAAGCTCCTTTTCTGAGGCTCTGTCCCCAGCTGATGGTGCTGTCTGGGAAGGTGTGGCCTAAATAGCAAAAGTAGGTCACTAGGTGTAGGGCTTTTAATATTACACTGGTCCTTGGTTCGTGTTCTCTGCCTCTTGGTCAACTATAATGTGAAGAGCCTCTACCCTCTACTCCTGTCACTATGGAAATATTTCAACGTGCTTTCTCCACCACGATGGACTAAAATCCCCTTAAGGTATGAGCCCAAACAAGCCTTGTCTCCCTTCAGCTGTCTCCCATCAACTCTCTAGGTGACAATGATGCAAAAGCTAATCCACAGACTGACTAATGAGCTATGAATGGGATTCCCACAAATGCTGCATCCTTGGATTTGATTGTACTGACTATTGATTGTATTGACTATTGATTGTATTGACTATGGTACTATAGGTTTGCTCTTGAATGTCTCTCTTAGCCCCATAAATTAAAAGTTGGTTTCAAGCTTCACAATATGGTTAGATGGTATAAATTTAAAAGGTGGAGCCCAATGGTAGGTATTTAAAATCATGACAGGATATCCTCAAAGAGGACTGGTGGACACCAAGCCCCCTCCTTTTCTTTGATTCCTGGTTATGAGATAAATAGTTTCAGACAGGAAATGAAACCTTGCAGACTCTAAGAGAAAATCAACCTTTCTCTTTACAAGTCAACTATCCCATGTATTTGTTATAGCAGCAGAAAGCTGATTGACACAAGTGGCTCTCAGTTTAGGGTAATGTGCTCACTGGTTAGCGAGGTTGCCAAGGAAATGGTACTCCAAGCACAGGAAGAGGTGTGGCACTCCCATGCCCTCAGGAGGGCTTCCAGTGCCTCCCAGGGGTCTCCATGTGCTCCACAATTGGGAAGATCTCTGCACGTGGTCCACTGGATTGTATGAGGACAGCATTGCCTCTGCACTGCTCAAGCATGGCAACTGAGTCTGAGTGAGACTGAGTTAAAGGTACATGAAGGCCACCAGGCGGGCGTTCCAGATTCCTCTCAGTCTCTGCATAGAACATCCTTTCCTCCGGGGTGTGGAGCAGAACCTTTCTGGAATATGGAAAGTCTGACTTAGATAAGCAGGTCAGGGAGCTCCTGACAGACAGACAGCTTCCAGACAGGAAGGCTGTGATCTGCTTTGGGGAAGAGAAATGCTGATTCCCATGGCTTGGTCTCAGGAGCAAGTGATGGATGAGCCTGGAATTGCAGAGGGAACGCCAGACGAGTAGATCAAAAACAAACGCACTGAAGAAAACGTGGGGCAGGCCAGCCTCTGAGCCCTTCCCTCCTGCCATCTCTGCCCTATGAAGGACAAAAGTCATTTAGTCATTTGCCTCCCCTGAGAGCAATAGTCTATTGTCACACCCCTGGGGGCAAGGCTGGAAGCAAGTAGGAGCGGGTTCTGGTTCTTTCCAGAGACTATTAGTCAAAAGGATGCTCTCCGTCTTCTACTTTGCCCCATGTATTGGTTTTTTTTTTGTTTTTTGTTTTTGTTTTTTGTTTTGTTTTGTTTTTTGTTTGTTTGTTTTTTCTGGTGCTGAGATAAAATACCACGACCCAAAGCAGCTTAGAATACCAAAAGATTTAGGTTGGCTTACACAAGTGGATGGAGATAGTTCAGCAATGGCTGCCTTATCCTGTAGAAGTCCAGCATCCGTAGTTGTAGTCTACAAGACTGGATGTTTCATCAGACCCTCGACTTGGAGGCCTAGAGGATTCCTAAAGCCTCATCTGCATTGGAAACCCAAACACAGTGGAGGAACTCAGCAACAGCAGCAGGGTCTCTGAGCTCACTAGGAGTGTAAAGGAACAGGCAGGAGCAGACAGTCACTTCACCTGAAGTTACCCTTCACAAAGAGAATGGGCCTTGCTGCTTTGAATGACTTGATCTGGAAAGTTCTTTACCAGGGGAGTCCGCTGCCTTGTTGGGGGTTGGTCTGGAGCTGCTGTGTATTCAAATGCTAAATACGAGCCCTCAGGAGCAGGTTAGCGTCCCTGAGGAGCAAATTCCCTTGGACACCAGTCTTTGTTGTGTAAATTTTGCTCCCAAATGTAAAGCTATTGGTTAAATAAAGGTGGCTACAGCCAATTACTGGAGAGAATAGAGGTGGGCGGGGCTTCAGTTATCAGGCTGGGGGTGGGGTCACAGGAAGGGGCCGAGAGGAGATGGGGAGGAAGGAGGAGAGAGGTGAAGGAGAACCAAGAAGATTGCTGTGAGAGAAGATGGGTCGTGAACGCGCGTGGCCAGAAGTGGACACTGAGGACAGGCTGATCCAGCAGAAACAACGCGGGCGAGGCTCATACAGGACTTGAGAAATGCCGCTGGGGAATGATAGGTTAGTGTGCACACAAATAGATTGGCGGTATTTCACCCAGTGATTGTGCTAAAGCTGATCTTAGAAATCTGTAGGACTCTGCCTCGATTATTGGGGAGCTGGCGGATCTTATTAATAACTAATAGAGTTTATTAAAACCCATTTACGCCGCCTTGCACTTTGGTTGATTCCAGGTCCAGTGGAGCTGACAGGTCAGTCAAGCCGACAGCCATAATACCCTCATGTATTAAAGCCACTTAGAGGCTCATGGGGAAAGGACTTGTGGCTGGTGAGAACGCTCACCTCGTGAGTTCCCAGTAACCGTGAATCGCCCTCTTTGCCCATGCTCAGCCTTGGCTGCACCTCAACTGCTTTCCCCATGGCTGCTTCTTGAGGGTCCACCCTTTGCGCGACCACAGGTGAAACCACGCAGAGGTCAATCTTCCTGCGGAGGGGCTGCCTCTCCTGCAGTCAGCTTTCCTGGTTTCTCCATAGGTTTGGCTCTTGTGGACTCATGAATAAAACTGTTAGGGGCTGGAGACAGGGCTCACTGTTCACACAGAGGACCCTGGCCAAGTGGCCCGGCAGCCCAGTGCCAGGGAATCCAGGGCCCTTTTCTGGTTTCCATGAGCACATATGCCTAGCTTCAGACGCATATGCATAATTTTAAAAATAATTTAAAAAATAAAATAACTATTTCCCTTTTCCCCATTAGGATGGGAGCGTTATCATCTTAGGGCCCTTAGCTCTTCTGTGAAAGCAGAGCTCAAACGTGGTTTTGGTTATAATCCCCAGGGTTATAGTCTATGTTTCCTGTTCTTCAGCTTCTTTCATCTTTAAAATTCTGTCAGGGTGTCAGGTCTATGGTAGGCGATGGGGCCTACTTTGGGCAATCCAGGGAAACACTAAGTTAGAAATAAATTAAAATTTTTTACTTTTACAGGAAAAAAATAGTAAGGTGTCAATGTGAGAATTTTCTGTTCAAAGAGAAGAACGCTCTCCTGCCATTGATCAAATTAGTCACAGGACCAAGACAGAGAGCATTGATTCAGAATTCTAAGAGGGAGAATACTCAACAAAGTCTCTCTGTGTTCCACTGGATACACAAACAACAACACCCCCACAGTGTCCACATTGTTCCGCATTCCTCGCAGTGAAGACTGTTTTCCTTGAAAGGTCTGGGCAGAACTGGGAAGCAGCCTTTCCTGCTTGAGACCAAAAGGAGGTCACACAGGGACAAGCTCTCTCCACATCGCCTCCGTCTCTCTCCTGCTGTGTCCTTCCTATGCTACAGGGTTGGCCGTGATGGCTGCAGCCAAGTTGTTTTCTTTCTCTGTGAGACTGTAGTGGATGAAGGAAACCACTTCCTCCCATCAGCCTTTGCGCCCATCTGCGCTGGTCAGAGAACCGCTGACCCTGGCCATCTTAGTCCCACACAGTGCCGGCCACTCATGAAATCGGAGGGCAGAGTAATAGAGTGAAGCAGTGAGCAAAGGGAAGGACATTCGGAAGAACTAACCAGGAAAAAAAGGAATGTTCAAAAGTCTTGAATCCAAAGCTGAGAGAAGCTCAGGAACAAGGGAACCAATGCGAAAGGGCAGAAGGAAACACTGGAGGCTCCAACGGAGAGCTTTAGTTTTGAGGCGAATCCTCACTACAGGCAGGCGTGTCTTCCCTTTACGCATTGTGTGACCCTAGAGGCCAATTCCAGGTCCCTTCGGACATGGGCTGACTAAGCACATGCCATAAGGGGCAGGGCTTCTGAAACATCTTCCATCGCCGGGCGGTGGTGGCGCACGCCTTTAATCCCAGCACTTGGGAGGCAGAGGCAGGAGGATTTCTGAGTTCGAGGCCAACCTGGTCTACCGAGTGAGTTCCAGGACAGCTGGAGCTACACAGAGAAACCCTGTCTCGAAAAAAAACAACAACAACAAAAAAAACTTCCATTTTTTTTGTTTTTGTTTGTTTGTTTTTTGTTTTTGTTTTTTGTTTTGGAGTGGGGGACAGGGTTTCTCTGTATAGCCTTGGCTGTCCTGGAACTCACTTTGTAGATTCAGAAATCCTCTTGCCTCTGTCTCTCAAGTGCTGGGATTAAAGGCATGTACCACCACGGCCCGGCTAACATCTTCCATTCTTGACCTGATCCTTTAGCGCAAAAAAGTTTTGCAAGACCTTGGGCATATACATATGTGAAGTAGTACACAAGTAAAAGTATTTACCAATAATAAGTCACAAGGAGGGTGAGGAGATGGCTCAGTGGGCCAAGGCCCTGGCTATATAAGCCTTATGACCCGAGTTTGAGTCCTAGAGCCCAGATACAGGTGGAGAGAGCCAGCTCCATCAACAGCCCTCTGTCCACCACATGGTTATATCCCAACGACAATGACAATCCATGAAGGTTTTAAAAGATCCTGTTAGAAACTTATTATAAAGCATTTCTTTGGTAAATACAATGTTGCCATCTGCAAAGACAAATGACAGGGCAGTCTTTGCTGAGTTTTACGTAAATAACTAAATATTAGTTGACTGTTGGATACTGTGGGGCTTCTCTGGTATTTTTCAGAGTTGTTCTGTGTTTTGGTTTTGTAATGGTCCACACTGAGAAGCCTGCTGTGCTTATATACACTACATAAGTATATTTGGGGCATTTTAGGACTCATGAGAAACAGTGCTGTGACCCAAGCCAACACTCATTTCATGGTCTTTCATGAACTCCAAGAAAGCAACGCAAACCACCGTTCGAGATAAAACACCCTAACGCAATCGAATGTCGAGACATACCACTCTGATACAGACTGAGAAACAATGGGGAAATAGTGAGAGTCTGTTTTCTGTAAGCCAAACCATTGTGTTTCTGTGAGGGAAGACTTTGCAGGAGGCAGCAGAAAAAGTGCAACTCATGATACGAGTGTCAAGTCCGAGCCAACCTGTTCCAGGCAGCATGGCTTGCTGCTATGTCACACAACTGCATGCAGGGCGCAAAGCATGTGTCTGTGTGTTCAGAAGTCACACAGAGCCACCCATGCGAGCACTGTCACCCACACCCCAGCTTGTTATGCATTTGACTTTGCATAGAATCTGGAGCACTACACACTCAGAAACCTCATGCTGCCAGAGTGCTCACGACCTCCATATAGGGTCATGTCGAAGCGAGCTTAGAGGCCTGAAGGTAGGAGAGGATACTCTGCCCAAGGGAATGCACCAGGAACAGAGAGATGACAAGGGACAGCTGGGGTCACTGCACGCCTGAGGCGCTGTTAGGAGGCCTTTGCTATGCGGAAGTGATGAAGTCTATTGGGAGACATTTGCTCTAGTTCTTTTGTTTTTGTCTTTATTAAACCACAGATCCAAACTTGGTTATGCTATTCAATTAGTATTCCAAAAGTGCTTAGAAGACTCAGAGTAGTTCAAGGAGTGAGGAGAAAGGTTCAAGCATTATTGCCTGTCATAAAACACAAGTGAAGGAGTCAACGTTGCTGTATTTTGTATTATTTGTTCTGGTATTCTGAAGTTTATAGTTCGGTAGTCCAGGACTCCTTTGTGACCTGTGGATCCATTTAGCAGTATTAGCTTTTCCCCTAAGGCCTATGACATAGCTAGTTACAGGTTACCGTCCCCTTTTACAGTGCCAGATATGGGTTCCGTCTAAACAGGTCTTTCCTGGTCCAAACAGAGAGTGGTTGGTTATTCCCAAAGCATTTGTGCCACTATTGGGCCAGTAAGCATATCTCGTTGAAAACAACTCATTATTTATTGTTGCGCCCATACATCAGAGCACCCCTCAGCCATCGGAGAAGCTGCACACAGGAGATGGTAGTTAACTCAGACTCCCGAGTGGCCTCTGTGCAGACAGTAAGGAACCGCGGACTGCTTAGTCCCAAATGGGACATAAGAACACATCCCTCCCATCAAAGCTTTCAGAAAGAGGGAATGGAACTATTGCAAGTCAGAGAGGTGTTGGAGAGTATCAGAGAAACAGAGTTTTCCAAATACAACAGGACAGTTGAACAGATGAATGAACTCACAGCAATAGTGACAGCATGCACAAGACCTGTGCAAACCCCAGTCGGATAAAATTCCGGTGTAGAATGGGGAAGATGGGCAAACCCCCCACGATTAGCTGAAGAGTTATTTGATAAAGTGCTTCTAGGGTCAGGAGAGTCGGTTTTCTCTAGTGATGTGACTCCTAACGGGCCAATTGCATACCATGTGAGTCCTAATGGGCCAATCACATACCACGTGAGTCCTAGCCGGCGAATCACATACCATGGCTTGTCTCACTCCTGGGCTACAGAAATTGGCCTTGATGGGTGTTGTGTGGGGTGGTGGGAGGGAAAAGAAGAAGAGAATGATGGAAAGAGCTGGGGAAGAGAAGGTAAACAGATACATTACATAAAATTCACAAAATGCATTGGAATAAAAATATTAAAACTTAAACAAACAAAAAGGAAGTGCGTATAAACCCTGCATGCCTTGACCACTGTGCTGACCCATGATCGCTCAGCTCTCGGCCCCTCCCAGAGGCTTATCTCTGCTGATTCCCGAGGCTTAGCCTTCCTTCAGGCCTATGGCTAGATTTCAATATATAAAATTCTCTCCAAACCATTTTGAAAACTACCCAGTGTCACCGTTGCTGGTTTCTTCTGGTCGTCTTACCTGCTGCATCTACTGACTGACTCCGGCTTCTTCTGAACCCTGTGTCCTCCCAGACTTTCCTGACTCGCCACTGTGAACTTACCACACACATTTCCTTTGTCTGTTAAATACTTGAGTATACACCTCTGCCATAAAAATTCTGCGATCCTGGATCCTTAGCCTTCTGGGAAGGCACATGCCCTGGCTTGTTATTCTTTTCCGTGTACAAAGTTTATAAAGCACCAAAAACAGACCAGGTGGGTTATGTCAGACAAAGTCACAGTAAAGATAAAATCTTGAACCGATAGAAAAACTAACCATTAGCAAATTACAGGAAAATATATCTCAATTGTATAATGTGATTTTAAAACTATACGGTGTAGGTGAAGCCCTGAGCGAATGTATTGCCATGTCAAGGGCCAGGTGCCTCAGACCCATGACCATGGCCATGACAAGGGCCAGGTGCCTCAGACCCATGGGGCGGCAGAGCCTTCCTCAGATCTGAGTGTAAGTGTTGTAGTGTGTACAGAAAATTCCCACCATAGCTTTCTCACCCCGGATGTTACAGCCTAAAGACCGCTCCCCTTAAAAGACTGTTCCTACCCAGATTAGCTATGCCTACCCCCCTGCTCAGCTAGATATAATAACCCTGCCTCCTTGTTTTGCTGTATATAATAGCTCTACATTCCTGTTCCATTGCATACAACAAAGCAGACGGTGTGGCTTTTCCATCAGAAAGCCCAAACCACTTGACACCAGCTTCTCTATGTCTGTGTTTTCTTCATTCTTTTGCAGCCCATTTGTTGGGGTTCTGGGACGCAGGCCATGCAAAGCTGTGGCAAAAGAACAGAATTATAAGGTGCTCTCTTAGTATGGAGGTATCGACTGAATGGGAGAATTCATTTATGCAGCTTCTGGGAGCCTGGAGCCCTGCTTGGGTGGGGTTCTTTGGTGATGCACCTGTCTTAGAATTGCCTGAGCTTCTGTAAGCAACTTTGAGCTTCTGTCTTCTATAAGCAACTGCTCACACAAGATCCTGAATGTAAGCAAAAAAAGTCATGGGTTCACCAGGCTGGACTTAATATTTCATTGCTCTCTCATGGGTTCCTCCCTACCTTGGGTGAATAGAAGGCCTGATAGAGAATAGGATGATCAAGACACAGGGTCAGGGAACAGGGTGGTGTTTGAAGACACCAGCAAGGTTGCATGTATGACCAGCAAGAATACATTATTGGGAGATGATCCATGGAAAAGTACCCGGTGTTGGTTGGGAGAGCAAAAGTGTTTGGGGGTAGGGAGGGGTGAGGGTGGGGGGGGAGCAAGAGTCACCCAAAAGAGTAAAGACTCAAGCTTAATGTCAACAAAAGATTAGGGTGTGGCATTGAAGAGGTGAGCTACAATGACATAAGAACACAGGGCCCTGTGAGTTCTTCAAATATGACATTAAGGTAAAGAGCTAAAATAAAATGATCGCCTAAGAGGAAAATCAGACCAAGCTCCCTGAAAGGGAGAGCCAGGGAAAGGGTGCAGCACAGAACCAGGGCAGCAGATGGAGAGACCACACCCAGCCCTAAGACACTGTCAGAGCCTGACTCTTCATGCTGACTGCTCAGTCTTCAAAGGTCTGTGACATCATCAAACTATCCAGGTGCACACAAGTACACATGCAAGGAAGAGAGCCATACTTTGAGTATTAGTGTCAACTGAGATAAGACATACCAAATGTTTAACAGATACACATCTCGGATTTTCTGTTGCGGATGGCCCTGGTGATGCTTGTATTTTGATGTTAATTCCGCTTTCCCAGGAAGGGCTGTCTGGAACAGGAGTGAGTCACATCCTCAGGTGACTCCTTGAGAGCCTTCCACTGAATGAATAAAGGGACCAATCACTGGGCGAGTGGACAGGACTTCCAGGTCAGACAGAGGAAGAGAGGAAGCAGGAGAGAGTGAGTGTTTGGGGGATCAGGGATAGCAGTAGGACAAGATAGATGTAGCTAGTAGTGTCTCCTGGTTTCTATGGCGGATCCACTAGGATTCGCCACCGGAGGACTTATATTTAATATGGCTTACACGATTAGGATTCTAGTCGTTGTGCCCAGCGATTGATTCTGAACTAAGTTTGTGTGGTATGTTTATTCAAGAGGCGGTTCAACTGGGTTTCAGTGAGAAAAGGTCAGGCAGTCGTGGGGGTTTTGAAGCATGGGGCTGGCGTGGCAGTGACGGCCCCCTCCCCCCCCCAGTGGGAATTTAGCGAGCTGGGTGGAGAGATTTTGGGAGCTCCGGGCCAGAGAGTCTACTGAGATGAGAACTCCCGCTGGAGCCGCGTGGCCCGCCGGTGCTCTGCCCGCCTAGTGCGGGATATTGCCGATTTTAAAAAAAAATATTTCCTGTAGCACTTTTCTGTGGAGAAATTCCTTCTTTGGGAATCATGCCAAATCTGAGAATAAATTTTTGGAAGCCTGAAAACTGAGCGCAAAAAGTAAATGTAACTTTTAGTGAATAGGAAACCACACTTTTAGAAACCAAGATTGTGTTTAGGTGAATTTCTCTACTTGACCACGAGATGGCAACATTCTTTCAAAAATTGTTTTATTACCTTTAACTTTTTAAATCGGATTTTTATTTTATTTTCTATATTCTTTGTTTATATTCCAAATTATTTCCCCTTTCCAGGTCCCCCCTCCCCATATTTAAATCGGATTTTTAATTACCACAGAGGCTCAGGGTTTGATGGCATTTCCATCCCCCGACCCCATCTCTGACACCTGTGGCATGTGTGCCCCATCCATACCAGGACTCTCCCTCTCACTGTTACATCATGTGAATTCCCTTTCCTCTTTCTAGCTTAGATATTAGGACCCATATACGAGAAATATATGGTTTTTGTCTTTCTGAGCCCAAGTTGCCTCATGAATATACTTTTCAAACCACATGGAATAAAACTTGCCGGATTACCACCACCCCCCAACACATATATGCACAAATACATGAGAACATGGAAATTGACAATGTACTTTTGAATGAACAGTGGGCGAGTCATTGAAGAAATTAAGGAGACCACTTAAACATTCCTAGGATCAAGTGGGAACAAGGTCGTTTCCTACCAGAACCTCTGGGACATAGCCAAGGCAGTCAAGAACAAAGTTTGTAACTGTGGCCACTTCTCTCAAATATTAGAGAGCTCAAATGTAAATAAGCCAATGATCTCAAATAAGAACCCCAAACCTATAGAAAAAGAAGCCAACTCAAGCCCAGTAGACACCAAGATGTGATAAAGCCCAAACGAAACAGAAAGAAAAAGTAAAGTGAGAAGTTGGAGTTTTGGGAAGATTAAAAGGATTGCCAACTCCGTAACTGAGGAGGGGAGGCAGGCAGAAGAGGGGAGAGAAGCAAGAGAGAGTTATTTAAAATATATATATCTATACCTATATATGTATAAATAGAAAAATAGATGATTAATAGAAAGACAGACAGACAGACAGATGGTGTGGTAGTCTATATAATAATAACCCCCAAGAGATTTATAGGTTTGAAGGTTTGTACCAGGGAGTGGTACTATTTGAAAGGACTAGGAGGTGTGGTCTTGTTGGAGAAAGGGTGTCACTGGTGGTTTCCAAAAGCCCATTCTGAGCCTCGTGGCTGCTTCTCTTCCTGATACCTGTGAATCTGGATTTAGAACTCTCAACTACTGCTCTGGCACCATGTTGTCTGCACGCTGCCGTGCTCCTGATGTGATGACAATGGACTAAACACCTTCTTTTAGAAGAGTTGCCATGGTCACAGTGTCTTTTCAGAGTAACAGAACAATAAGCAGACAGACAGACAGACAGATGACAGAGAAAAGAACCCATATAAATAAAACAGTACACAAAGGGAAGTTGTTACGTAGACTTCAGCGAGATCCAGAACACCACTGGGAATACTTTCAAAACATAATCAACATACTGGAGAAAACCTAGAAGTAATAAAGGTTTAAATGCTTATGACTACCAAAGTTGTAAGACATGAACAATTTAAGAAGACTTAAGACAAACCACAGAACTAAATAGGAGTTAATTCTTTCTTAACAAAGAAAGGCTCAAGGATGGTTGTTCACGGCTGAGTTCTACCAGAGTGAAAAGGAAGATCTAATACCAGCATTTTGTAAACTGGTCTACAAAAGAGAAAGGCACAGGGCATTCCCAAACTTCTTACAAAGTCAGGACTGCCCTGATTTCAAAATCAGATAAAGATATAAAAAGGTACGAGCACATGCGTACACACACACACACACACACACACACACACACACTGTCCAATTTCTCTAACAAATATAGAAACATTCGTAAATAAATAAACAAAACACTTCAATAAAATACTTGCAAACTGCCAGGCGGTGGTGGCGCACGCCTTTAATCCCAGCACTTGGGAGGCAGAGGCAGGCGGATTTCTGAGTTCGAGGCCAGCCTGGTCTACAGGGTGAGTTCCAGGACAGCCACGGCTATACAGAGAAACCCTGTCTCAAAAAACAAAAACAAAACAAACAAACAAACAAAAATACTTGCAAACTAAATTCAAGAACACATGAAAGTCAAATGTGATGATCAAGTTGGTTTCATCATCGGAAAGCAAAGTTGTTCAATACACACATCAGTAAATAAATCAGAAATCATATGATCGTGTCTAAAGCTATAGAAAAGGCATTTGAGAAAGTTCAACATACCTCAGTGATCAAAGACCCAAAGAAACTGGGATTCGATGGAACTGACCTCAATGTAATAAAGGTTAGATATGACAAACCTGTGGCCAACATCATACGAAGTGAGAAAAATCAGAGAGCATTTTATATAACGTCTGGAACAAGACCCAACACCACCCTCTCGCTCTTACTCTAGTGTTCAAAGTCTTCAAGACAATTAAGCAAGAAAAATAAAAAAATAAAAAAAAAAATTGGAAAGGAAGCAGTCCCAGTACACCTAGTTGCGGATATCATGAGTTTAAAGATCCCATCAGAAAAATTTAAATCTAATGAAGACTTTCAGTGAAGTTGCCAGACACAAAAATCAACAGACAAAATCACTGGCTTTCTATGCACCTGTGCCTCCTTCTTGAGTTTGCCTTTTAGCACAACAGTATTTCCACAGTGTAATAAAATCCAGAATACATCTTATGCTGGATAATAAGCATATAACATTATGTGATCAGTACTACAATGATATGATGTATGCTTTAAAATCAAATTGCTATTGTCTAAAATTGACATGACACTGTTGAAAGGAGTCAGTTTGTTTCCTAGTGACAAGACATCTTGAAGATACAGAGAAGAAAATGGAAAATTAATACAGATATAACAGATCCTGGAAATGAGTGGCCTGCCCAACACCTCACACAGAATCACTTGCCAATTTCTAAAACTTTCTTAGCCTGGACCTTGAATTTTGTCTAGATCCCCTTTCTCAGCGGTGCTGGCTGGGTCCTTTGCTCATTGTCCATCCCTCTCAGAACAGACCTGGCTGCCTCCGAGGATCTCTGTGCTTCCTGAGAGTGCTGTTGCTTTGCCTGATGGCTGGTTACATTTGTCTGACTCCCAAACTTGCTGTGGATGATCACAGAAAGTAAGCCCACAACCTGGCATCATGCCTGTCACAGGGAGGCAAAGATTAAACTTGCCCAAATGCGTGTAAGAACGCTACCCAACAGACCGTGACATTGCTTGGCCCACAAGTCATCAAAAAGAAACTATTGTCTGCATCCTTTCTGCTGCTGTCTGGTGTCCTCCACTCTTACTTGCACAGACATGGGGCTAACGGTATGTCTCAGTGGTAGAGCATTTACCTAGCATGAGTGAGGTGTTGGGTTCATCAAGGAGAAGGAGGTGGAATGATTGTAAGAGCCAGAGGACCTAGATGTTCTCTGGGAGTCTTACCTGTGACACCGAAATCAGCATTTATGTGATCTCACTTTCTAGAACCACACGGTGGCGCTCTTCCCTCACTCAAGAGTTTTCCTTTCAGAATTTCTCAGTAAATGACAATTCCTTGAAGGTAAGGGCTGTGCTAGGCTAGAGGGGTTCACCGAGTTTTCTTACACAGCAGCTTTCATTTACAGTTGTGTAAACATGACCATAATAGTTCTCAATAGCCACAGAGAGAATTATCCCCCTGGCAATGTCAACACCAAGTTCAGAAGACATCAGTGCTGACTTTACTCCTGGAAGAATGTGAACATGTTTGAGCAAAGAGACTCGGAAATGAAAGCAGCAGCTCTCGAAGCTTCTGGAAAGATGCGGACACAACGTTCTCCGCCATCTTGGGAATGTTAGCCACCTGAATCGGCTTCCCAGGATAAACTGCTCTCCCTATTCTAGACACCAAAGGAAACAAGAAGACCCTAGTCAGAAACAGAACTGCAGGGTGACAGGTGGGCCCAACACACCACGATATTGACTAAGAACCTATTATATGCTAAATGACTGGAATCAATTCCATCCAAATGCACCCACAAGTCCCTACCTGTGAGATGTTCACAGCAGTTCCATTCTGTCACACTCCTTCCAGTGAGGTGTGATGAGAGATGGCTCAGTGGTTGAGTGCTTGCTGATCTTGTGAAACAAAACAAAACAAAACAAAACAAAACAAAAAAACAAACCCAAACCCAACAGTTTGGTTCCTAGCACCTAGTCTGGGTGGCTTGCAGCTGCCTGTAACTTTGCAAATATTAACTGATCCGGTCCTCAGAGTAACACCTGGAGATGTACATGCCCTGTTGTTACTCTCATCTGAAACCAGAAGAAATTTGCACATTGAAACATAAAATCTTCAATGTAGCCAAGCTAGGAGTCTGAATCCAGGAACAGAGTTTCTCGCCGTCATTCTTTCTTGAGTATAAGCCTAAAGCAAACTACACTCACACGTTTATTATAAGGAACATATACTTATTCCACAGTATCTGTCCTGTCAGTTTCCAGTGCAGCTTTTAGTGTCTCACCTTTGCGTCTGAGTTAAACGCTATCCCTAGATAGATGAGTGTTGAGTTCCTTACTCAGTGTAGTCACTTTCTGGGCAGGGTATGCCGTGGGAGCTAAGTGCACAGCGTCTCCACCTCAGCACTATTGATGTCTAAATAACTTTTGGGGAGACTGTCCAAAGTATGTTGTTTTGGTTTAGTCAGTAGGTGGCAGCACAGATCCACAGTTGTGACACTAGACTGACTTCAGCCCCTTCGCAGTTACCATTAGAACAGAACCTGGGGTAGTGGTCTATGGATACTGAGTAAGTTTCATTGGCTGGTTAATTGGTGGAGCGACTATGGTTCTAGCTTTGCAGTGAGTAGGTAGAGAAGGGCTTATATAATCAAGACAAGTGTGTCTTGGTATAGATTTCACCAGTGAAGAAGGAAGGGGCAGAGGGGAATCGTGAATCATGCAGGCAGATGGGGGAAATAAATAGAAGGCGTTACTAACACTTCCCTGCTGGACTTATGCAATATGTGAGCTCATGAATTTTTCATTGATATCGGAGTTCCAAAAAAAGGGTTTCATGAAACTTTGACTTCTAAGCGGGGCACCTTGACAAAAGGAGACAACTATCAAAGGTCAACATTCTTGTCAGCAGGAAAGGTCAACGATTCTTGCTCATTAAGTTCTGTGTCCCCTCAAAGAACCCCAAATGCATCAGCAGGCACGAATTCATAAAGAGGAGGGAACAGACCCAGGGGTGAGTGGACGGACACACAGACGAGTGTATGCTGGCAAACGCACTGATGCAATTCCTCTTGGGGGAGCAGTATATTCTAGAACTCTCAGGCTTTTCTTTTTCATATAGTCAAATAACCTAAGGTGAGGAAAGAGAGTAAGATATAATTAGAGGTGATATTATTGTGGACTTCCCAAATGGGAAACTATCACCACATTAGCAATTAAGAACTGAGCCTCTGGAGGAAGGAGAAAGTCACCTGTCCCAAACACGTGCCATTATCTGTCCTGTTATTTATTTATAGGTCAGCTCTTTCCTGACATCTGCTTGTTTGGGTTTGATATCTTCTTATATGCTTGAAATAGTTTTAGAGTAGAAACAGTGAATATGCGTACTTTTATAGTCTATCTCCGATCATGCCAGTGACTGAGTTTTGGGCTATTCTTGTGATTTGGATTTCCACAGGATCTAGCTCCCAGTGACTGACTGTACCATCATCCTTAGAGAATTTGTGACTGGCGAGTTGACACATCGGCACTTGTAAGATCTAAGCAAGCTGAGACGATGAGACCAAATCCACCGTGGACTGTACTTTGGATTCTCGGGGTTGGAGATACCTGATACTGTGATATCAGGTCCACGTGAGCACCAGCTCTTCATTCTCTGACTGACACTTGGATTACGTTCTCCTCTTCCCTCTCATCCCAACTCCAGCAAGTCACCCTCTTCCACAGCGCACAGGATACTTTCTGAGCATGCCAAGTTCACAAGTTGGTCTCACTTTGATTTCTAGCAAGTCAGGCCTGCCAGTGTGGACAGCTATTTAGCTGCAAAATCTCTATAAGCAGGGGTCAGCACACTCTGGATAAAGGGCAGGATCCTTTTTGTCTCCGTGACAAGGAATTGTTTTCTTTCTTTCCCCCAGCCCACTAGTCATAACACTCTGTTTGGAGTCTCTTTTGAAATGTGCTCCAAAGTTGTCTCATAAGTACCCAGGCATGGCCTGTGTCTTAGTTAGGGTTTTATTGCTGTGAACAGACACCATGACCAATGCAAGTTTTATAAAAGACAACATTTAATTGGGGCTGGCTTACAGTCTCAGAGGTTCAGTCCATTGTCATCAAGGCAGAAACATGGCAGCATCCAGGCAGGCTTGGTGCAGGAGGAGCTGGGAGTTCTCTCGCTTCATCTGAAGGCGGCTAGTGGAAGACTTACTTCCAGGCAGCCAGGGGGAGGGTCTTAAGCCCACACCCACAGTGACACACCTACTCCAACAAGGTCACACCTTCTAATAGGGTCACTTTCTGGGCCAATCATATACTAACCATCACATTCCACTCCCTGGCCCCCATAGGCTTCTTCAAACATGAGTCTATGGGGGCCATACTTAAATATAGCATAATGCAAAATACATTTAGTCCAACTTCAAAAGTCCCTGTAGTCTATAGCAGTCTCAACAATGTTAAAAGTCCAAAGTTCAAGGTCTGTTGAGATTCATCCAATCACTTAATCCCCCAAGCAAGACAGGAAACCAGCAGGGCAAAGTCCAAACTCTGCATCTCCATGTCTGATGGCAAAGCAGTCTTCAGATATCCAACTCCTTTTCATCTTTGTTGACTTCAACAAGGTTCTTTCTCCTGGGCTTGTTCCACTCCCTGTTAGCAACTTTCCTTTGCAGGCATCTTGTGGCTCTGGCATCTTTAACATCTAGGGTACCCCAAGTCAATTTCAGTTTCACAGCTTCTTGTTCCAAAGTCTGAGATCCACACATGATCTTCTGTGTATCTCCAAAGAGCTGGTGTCACTTCTCCAGCTCTGTCCTCTGTAGCACTCTAAGTTCAGATTGATCCACTCACTGCCACTGCTGTTCTTGGTGATCATCCCATGGTACTGGCATCTCCAGTATGCTAGGGTCTTCCACTGCAACTATATTTCACCAAAGCCTCTCATAGGTTCTCTTCACGGTACCAAGCCTCAACTCCTTTGCATGACCCCTTCAGTCCTGGGCTGTCAATTACAACTGAGGGTACACTTTCACCAATGGCCTTCCATGGCTTTTCACAGTACCAAGCCTCAGCTGTTCTTCATGATGCCTTCATGCCTTCAAAACCAATACCACCTGGATGATTCTTACACGTTACCAAGTACAACTGCAGCATGAGGAAGACTTGGCTATCTCTGGAATACAGCTTCTTTGTGCTCTCAGAAAACACTTCCCATATTTCACCTCAGTGATGCTGGTCTTTTCTTAATCACCACTAATTTCTTAGCTCCAGCTAACCAGCATCAATTGTCTGAGTAGTCTCCTTCTCCTCTTGAATATAAAGCCAGAGACACATGGCTGAAGCTGCTGAGTTCTGCTGTTTGCAGGAGCTGGAGCATTGGCCCCCTTGTTCTATTACATTATCACTAGCTTCCTTTTTCCCAGCTCCTTCACTGCCTAAGTTGGCTGTCCTGAATCTTGCTCCTTAGACTGACCTTGAACTCAAGAGATCTGCATGCCTGTCTCCTAAACACTGGGATTAAAGGTGTGGTCCACCAAGCCTGGAGTAAAGTTTTTCTTCACCTAGAATTTGCTCTGTTCTAGGCTGGCCTTGAACTCAGATATCTGCTTATCTTTGCCTCCTGGGATTAAAGGCTTGTACTACCTGCCTGGACCAAAATTTAGCTGGGTGGAATCTTGTCCCAAGGTCACCACACCCTTAATTCAATATCCTAGAATTCAGCTTCATTTCATTTCTTGGAGTCCCTTTAATACTCAAACTATATATTTTGTACTTTTCCTTTCTCATCTTGCTATGTTTGTTCAAAATTCTCTTCATCAGACTTAACCAGAGAACAAAGTCTTTGTTGGGCTTTTTTGAGACTTCCTTTGCAGATGCAATTAATATAAATCTCTTTACCTTAGCCTTGGTCAGTCTCTTCAGACAAAGACAAAAAGCAGCCATGTTCTTCACCAAAACATCACAAAAACAGTTTCTCAGCCACATATTAAAGTTCTTCTCCATTGAAACCTCTTGGGCCATCAGGCCTACACAGTTCAAATGACCCTCAGCACCACTGTCTTCCATATTCCTACTAGTCTGGCCCATTAAGCCCCACTTAAAGGATTCTGTGGCTTCCCAAATCCAAAGTCCCAAAATCCACATTCTTCCAAACAAAAGCATGGTCAGGCCTATCACAGCAATACCCCACTCCTGGTACCAACTTCTGTCTTAGTTAGGGTTTTATTGCTGTGAACAGACACCATGACCAATGCAAGTTTTATAAAAGACAACATTTAATTGGGGCTGGCTTACAGTCTCAGAGGTTCAGTCCATTGTCATCAAGGCAGAAACATGGCAGCATCCAGGCAGGCTTGGTGCAGGAGGAGCTGGGAGTTCTCTCTCTTCATCTGAAAGCTGCTAGTGGAAGACTTACTTCCAGGCAGCCAGGAGGAGGGTCTTAAGCCCACACCCACAGTGACACACCTACTCCAACAAGGTCACACCTCTTAATAGGGTCACTTCCTGGGCCAATCATATACTAACCATCACAGCCTGTATGCCCCCAATATACTTCATATGTATCTGTTTCCCTGTATTTTCCTAACTGATAATGAAGACCATAAGAACAGGGCTCATTCTTGTATCTTAACGCAGAGCACCCGTGCAATGTATACATTGTGCAATGAATACATTAACCAATGAACCTTGAGCTCTCTTTCTACGCTTCTGTTGACTCTCTGTTTAAAAAGTTCACATGCTTAGTATATTTTCTTTGCTCATTACTTACTTAAAAATTCCTTTGTTACTTTGAGATATGGTCTTAAGTAGACTAGGCTGGTCTCAGACTCACTATGAAGAGGATGGTCTTGAACTCCTGAATCGCCTGTAGCTGTTTCTTAGGGCCTGGGATTAAAGGTGTGCCTCCCTTGTTACCAACAGTTGATGTCACTTTTTCCCACAAGCATTATTTGGAAGCAAATTGCTCTTTGCTGTTGTGGTAATAAATGACTCTAAATGCACATCTTTCTTGTCCTTTGTATGGCATTCTGTAGTAAGAATGGAATTTATCCTCTCCACATTACAGGCTCACAAGCGTGTGCATACACACACACACAGACACATACATACAAACACAGACACACATATACACACACATATATACAATACATACACACATACATATGCACACAGACACACACAGATACACATAAATTCATATATACAATACACACAGATGCACATACTTATCTACATATATATATACATACATACACATACACATATACACACACATACACACTGACAGACATACAGATATACACACAAGGCACATATACATACATACATACATGCATGCATACATACATGCATACATACAAATACACACATACAGACATGCACACACATACACATATACACATACACACACATACATACATACACACACACACACACACACACACAAAACACTTCAGATGTCTGTGTAAAAGATAGGTGCCCAGTAAATGCTTTATAATTATATAGAAAAATATAATCTTCAGGACTCTTTTTAGGATCAAAGTCTAACTCAATATTTGTAGTGTTAGTTTGTTCTGCTTCAAGCATCTTTTTCTCCCATCTCTAACTGTGTTATTTTGTTAGGGTCTAAACTTGTTGTAACAATAATACAAGTTACCTTTTACAGAGAGCATAACTATTTTCAAGAACTAACAATAGAAATCTGCCACATGTATTAGTGTATTCCAGCTATCTAGTAAAGAGTTATTAAAAAATGTAAGCCAGGCACACACCATTTCACACTGAAGGAATAGAAAAATCTATTTAATAAAAATGGAATAAAAAAGAAAATAAGAATACCTACTATATTTGTATTCAATAAAAACAGCATAAAACCCTAAAAAGAGATATGAAGAATCAGTAGATGATGAAGGTTGCCTTCACAGAAGACATATAATAACTGCAACACATGTGCCCAGCATTGTGGCACTTAAATTTCAAACCATGTTGATAGATCTGAAGAGAGCCCCCCCAACTCTCCCCCTAAAAAGGAGAGATGTCTCTGTGGTTAAGAGCACCAACTGCTTGTCCAGAGGTCCTAAGTTCAATTCCCAGCAACCACATGGTGGCTCACAACCATCTTTGATGGGGATCCGATGCCCTCTTCTGGTGTGTCTGAAGAGAGAAATGGGGTAGTCATATACATAAAATAAATAAATAAATCTTTAAAATGAAAATTAAAAAGGAGAGAGCCCAGGGTTCTACAGTAGGAGAGGGCTCCAGTTCCCCAATTTCAACAATGGGCGCATCAGCCAAAGAAAGTCAGTGGAAAAACAGCCTTAAACCACGCCTCCAGTAACCATGAGGTCACGTGCACACCCGGGACTCTTTCAGCCAAGGGAGACTTTATATTCCTCCCCAGGCTATCTGGAAATTGCTCAGTGACACAAAGGGTCCCGACAAATCTGACAGGACTGAATTTATATCAGGGGCTTCCCCACCACAGCAGGATGGAACCAGGACTTGCAGTCGTGGGAATATGTGGCCAAATAACCAACAGATCAAGGTGAGATTTACAGGTAAACGGCCAAGTGAGACGAGAGATGCAACAATGGAGGCAATGGAGACACGTACCAATGCTCAAGGGCTGCAGTGAAAATGCATCTAAGAGGGTAGTTACTGAAATAAAGAAGGGAAAAAACTCAAGTGAATCCACAAAGTACCCAAGCCATTTGATTTAAAACAGGCAGATGACTTGAATAGAGACAGTTGGTAAAAGAACATATAAAATGTCTGATGGTGTGTGATAGAATACTAGCTATGTGATAGAATATTAGCTATGTGATAGAATGCTAGCTATGTGATAGAACGCTAGCTATGTGATAGAATACTAGCACTGTGATAGAACACTAGCTATATGATAGAACGCTAGCTATGTGATAGAACGCTAGCTACGTGATAGAATACTAGCCACCTGACAGAATACTAGCTATGTGATAGAATACTGGGTATGTAATAGAATACTAGCTATGTGATAGAATACTAGCTAAGTGATAGAATACTAGGTATGTGATAAAATACTAGCCATGCGACAGAATACTAGCATGTGACAGAACACTAGCTATGTGATAGAATACTAGCCATGTGATAGAACGCTATCTAGGTGATAGAATACTAGCCATGTGATAGAACGCTATCTAGGTGATAGAATACTAGCCATGTAATAGAACGCTATCTAGGTGATAGAATACTAGCCATGTGATAGAATGCTATCTAGGTGATAGAATACTAGCTATGTGACAGAATTCTAGCCCTGTGATAGAATACCAGCAAGCAGTTCAGGTAGGGTGTGTAGAGTGAGGTCACTATGGCAACAGTAATGTACCATGCATTTTAAAAGACCATGAAAGCCGGGCGTGGTGGCGCACGCCTGTAATCCCAGCACTTGGGAGGCAGAGGCAGGCGGATTTCTGAGTTTGAGGCCAGCCTGGTCTACAGAGTGAGTTCCAGGACAGCCAGGGCTACACAGAGAAACCCTGTCTCGAAAAACCAAAAAAAAAAAAAAAAAAAAAAAAAAAAGACCATGAAAGATTCTGCTGTGAAGATGTGATCAGCCTTTGAGGAGATAAGTCATATTTAGCCTGATTTAAATATCACATAACATATACAAGCATTATAATAGCATATGGCTTCTGATTAATACGTACAAATTTTAAGTTTTTATGTAATGTTTTAAGTCAGGTATAAATAAAATAAACAAATGGGATAAAAAGCAAAAAAAAGTTCAAATTACTAACTATGAAAGGGATAGTCACAATAACTTATTCCTGTTTAAGACAGCTACCATCGAAATGTTGAAAAGTAACAACTGTGGGCAAGAATACAGAAGAGTGAGAAATTAGTAAATAGAAATTAGTGAGGCCCACTAGAAAATAGTGTAGGGGTTCTCAAACCTCTGACAATATAACTACCACGTGACCCAGTTATTGACTGCACAGACACAAAGCAAAGACACTCAGTACATCAAAGACATGCCTGCTTTCCCATGTTTATCCTCATCACATCTGCAAGACACACAGAGGGTCAACTACCACATCCAGTAGACGAAGAATGGATAAAAAGATAATCCATACACACAAAGGAATATCATCTAACTGTGGGTAAGGATTAACCCCTTCATTTGTGGCAACACGGGTGGATATTACGATAAGAAAAAATAAACCAGAGAAAGACCCTGTTGCATGTTCACACTAACTTGTGGAAGCTGAAGACATGTTTCCATTTCTCCATGCTGGAGCCTTCAGCCTCTTCTCTAGCTGTTTTCAAGTGTGTGGTTACTTGTTGTAACTACAGTTCTCATCCTGGGCAACAGAAAACTGGAACTGTCCCCAGCATGGGGGCTTCCATACCTACTTCCCAGATTTTCTCACTTCCCATCCCCAGGACTCATATTAGCCTCTAGGGATTGATATTCCAATATTGCCCAATAGATATAATCTGTAATGGCGATACACTGAATACTTGAAAACTACTAATAGATTTTAAATCATATCACAAAGAACCCAGAATCATGTTAGATAATGCACACATCCATTGCCGGATCTAACCATCTATCAAAACACTCTGTCACCATCTTAACTAGAGATGATGCTTATCTGTCAAGCAAGGTATCTTCAGAGGATCAGGAACCCTCTGGAAGACTGAGAAACCTTGCTTTTAGTAGTTTTTGTGGGTTTAGTTGGAGTTCTCCCAGGCCGTCCTGAGGATCACTCACACATAGCCTTCGGTTGGCAGGAGAGAGATTACACATAGTTTGAAGTTTGGAGAGGACCAAACAATGGAATGCACTGGAACCAGAGTGGCTCACTGTGGCTCAGAGTGATGACCACTCGGGAGCTTACCAGGAAACAAGCAGGTACCAGCGACAAACTCCATCTCAATTCATCTCTGGATCAGCAAAGATTTTAAAAACAAGTTTCCTCTACTTTCATGCTCTCTTAAATAATTCAGGCATTCACACTTAACTCCTTGCTTAATACAAAGTAGATCAGACATTGCTTTAGTAGGCTGTTTCAAAACCTGTTCTCCCTTTGGTGAAAAACAAAATCTAGTCATTACTGTCTGGTAAGAGACAGGCATGGAGAAATACAGTTAGTATTTTAAACAGTGTGTTAATAGTTACATTTTAAAAGTCAACTATTTGTTTTCTTTAATCATTATTGTTGAAGAGAGATAATTATCTTTCTCCAACAAGATTTAAAATTCTAGGGAGACAGAGAGGACTCTTAATCTTTTGGTTAACAAACAAGCCCGAGGGACTTGGCAAAGCATTAAGCAGGGAGGACCGTGTTGGTGGTTTCCAGGTAACACTCTCAGAGCTAATCCACGCTGGTTCTAAATGTGCTTGTTTTGAGGGCTACTTCTGTTCCAGCAGTGGGTAGCAAGGTGAGAGAGAAAGTGTGAGTATCAAGGGTACCAAGATGAGAGATATCTCAGCTGCAGGGGCTGAGAATCTATCAACAGAGCAGAAATCACGGTTAGTGGCTTACAAGCACACAGCCATCAGTTACGGAGGCTGTAAGGTCTCAGTCAATGATCTCTTATTAAAAATTCTGCTTTACACAAGAGAGACAACCCAGGAAGCTTTATTCAGCATTGACAAAGGGCTCTCTAAGCCCTAGAAACTGCACCCTGCCTTCTCCTCATAGATCTAACAGCAAAACAGAAAGAAAGAAGAATGAGTCAGCTATTTTCCTGGGTGAGGTCTGTGCAGTAGCCATCTTCACTGTGGCTTTATGTTCATACTTAATAGGTATGACAGAGTCCTCGGCCGCCAAGATTCACTGGACAGTAAAATCAGATACATACATGTTTTAATCTATTTTGTCTCCTCGGGTGAAAGGACATAAACCTTAACTTGTAAGAAGCCTTCAGATGTTTCCCTGTGATGCCTTGTGTATGAGAGAAGACATTTTTAAAAAATCCGTACAAGGAGAACATTAGTTTGTTTTATTTTTGCCGACTTCCTTGCCATGATAGATTGAGCCTTTTGAAACCAACCCTTCCTCCTCACTATCTGTCTGTCTGTCGGGAACCATTTTGAAAGCTTCTGTGAAAGCCCTCCTGTCAGGCAGAGACAAGGCAAGGCAGGCTGTCTGTCTGGTATTTTACTCAGTGATATAGAAGTAGCTGCCATGGTGGCTGTTAAAAAACACTAAATGAGCAAATGAGCTGACTGCTTTATTTACTCTTTAGTAGAGACAAATCTAATTTCGAGTACAACAAATGAGCTAAATATGAAAGTTGTTAGAGAAATGTAACAGCATCAATGTCTTTGTCTGTCTGTCTATCTGCATATCTGGATATCTATCATCTACCTTCTATCTATCTATCTATCTATCTATCTATCTATCTATCTATCTTTCAATTCCTTCCTTCCAAAGAATAATACTTGAAGCATTGCAACTCCAATCCTGCCTGAAATTCAACCACTGCTATAAATAAAACATTCTATCAAAATCAGTTTTCCAAACTGTCAACCAAAGGATTTGCCTGTCTTGGATGCAAAGTTTAGTGGGGATTGCTAGAGTTTGGAACTTAAACATCTCTCAAAGGAACCTGTCAAGGGCGGTTCTCTCTAGAGCGTTCTCTTGGAAAGTGGTGGGGCCTTTAATCTGTGTGGTGTAGGGGGAGGTCTCCAGGTAATGAGGCCATGCCCAACAGAGGAACTTTGGATTCCTATGTCTTCCTCTGGCTTCTTGACCATGAGTTTGCTCTGTCTGCTTATGTGTTCACTCATGACAGGCTCAAAGCAATGGAGGTGCTCCGATCACAAGTTGAGACCTTACAATTGTGTACCAAAATAGTTTTCAAAATAATGTGTGTGTGCACACTCATGTACATAAGCATGCAGTCATGTGTGTGTGCATATGTATGTGTGTATGTGTCCAGTATATGTGTACACACTTACCTTCAGAGACCAGAAGAGAGCATCAGATCCCCCTAGAGCTGGAGTTACAGACATTTATGAGCTGCTCACTGTGGGTACTGGGACCTGAACTTTTGTTCTCTGCTAGAGCAGCTATGGATCTTAACAGCAGAGCCTTGTCTTCAGCCTCACAAATCATTTCTTAATAAGCTATTTCATGTATTTCATATTCCCAAGGGACACACGAAGGATTCAACGAGTTTGTTCCTCTTTCCTTGACTTTAAGAGAGTACGTTTCTTACCCACATTCGTCTTTGACATTGGTGAAGTTTTTCCTGTGGCTCCTTTGTTTCTAGTGGGTGACTATCTTGGGGTCCCCTGCTATGGGGCAAGGTGGACGGGAACAGAAGGAATCCTAAACTCAACTGATATGCATTCCTGCTGTTTCTCCTTCGTTTGCATCATCACCCTCCCCACCCCCATCCCCCAGTTTTCTAGGTAGAGGACAGTCAAAACGAAGAGGAGACTGAGACTATCTCGCTGGTGAATCAGCTGGAAGGAGCCCCCAGTCCCAGGCAAACCCCTCCCTAACATCTTCCTTACATCAGTAGAGCTCCGGGTACTCTCCGGTTCTGCTCTCAGCCTCACGTGGAGTCACAGAATCAGCCTTCTCCCTTCTTTCTGGGCTGGTCGTTACCTCGCCTCCCATCCCTGACACATCTACAAGCTGTTACCCCAGAGTGTGGAATTCTATTGGATCCAATAGAAAACGCCTCTCGAGGGCTAGGGCTGTGGTTCAACTGGGGTGTGCTTTCCCAGCATGCACAGGCCTGGATTCCAAACCCTGCACCACAGAGCCTAAGTGTGGTGACTCACACCTGTAATCCCGGCTCTTGGAAGGTGGAGGCAGGAAGATCAGGAGCCTGGCCTGCATTCGGCACTGACCCAAAACAAACAAACAAACAAACAAACAAACAAACAAACAAAAATAACCCCAACTCTCTTTTATTACTCTGATAACAGCAATCAAGTCATCCGATCACCTCACAAACATCTTTTCTACATGGTCTATCAATAATCGACTCTGGGACCTTAATTAACAGGCTGGGGGCTGTTTTATGGTATGCGGGCTTTGTGAGCGTCACCCACTCCTCTTCACAATGGCACCAGCAAAGTTCACCAGCTTAATGGATTCCGAGGTGCAAAATGCATGAATGTGAGCCTGGAGGTAATTAGCTCGTTACAGCCTCTGTCAGTCACGGGAGGATGTATTTCACATCCTCCAAGACCCTTCCCTCACCCCTGGAGGAAGAGCCAGTGAAGTGACAACACGGGTGGCTGGCTTGGCCTCCAAACACAGCTTGACATCGGTAAGCAGTGTTTTGTTTTTGTTTTTAAACATGCATGTGGTTTTTACCTGTACCAGGCCCTGTTCTCAGTATCGACTCACTTAAAATTCAAAGCAGTGTTCTGAGAACAATACGGAGGCTGTGCTGATCTCCCTGAAGTGAGCAGGTCACTCAGCAGCGGGTGGCACAGCTGGGCCACAAGCTCAAAGCTTGCTGCCCAGCTCTCCGTGTTCCTGACACAGCGGCAGGACCACTATGCATTCCGTTTGAATGTTTACATTCTTTGCTTTTTTCTTCCTCTAAATCCTTCTTCATCTGTAAACAATGTTTCAAAGGGGAGAAAAGAAAAGGCCATCCTGGAGATTTAAACAGAGAGAACGTATTGACCCATGCAGAGAATGGTCTTCCCAGGACTGAACTTGGAAATTCAGGCTGGGGAAGTCAGGCAGCCAGTGTGTGTGAGTCTGAGGGAGTGGTCATTGCTTCTGTGTTACTGGACACAGCACAATAAAGTTTTCATTGCAGTGACAACGACATCGCTGTTTCCATGGAAACCAGATGTTGATGCTGGTGTTACTGGTCTTGCTTCTTCTGTGTCAGAACCTTTGCATCTGATTGGCCAGCCCAGGTCACATGCCCATCTTACCCCCACATCCCATCCTCATCGTAGACCGGAGAACACATATTTTGCTTTTCAGGGTTACAGAATGAAACCCAGAAGAACTGAATTTTGAACAACGTGCGACAGACTTATTTATAAATAAGTGTGTATCTGAGTTAGATACTAAACATTATGCTTCGTGTACTGACTGGTCGTCTTATTCCTTCCTTTATCTGTTCAATTAGCAACATTGTCCTCTTGATTTCCTTATTTAGGAGAAATATGGTATCGTATGATGGAAATTTCTCAAGACATCAGTGATGGCTCTACACTCAACAGGAACAAAATGGCTCATGTTTACAGCACTCCCTCCCGCGGTCTCCGTATTGTCAAGCAGAGATGCTGTGTCTAAATAAAGGACGGATGGTATCGAAGAAGTGCTGAGTTTATTAAGCATTTCCCACCCAGTGCTTGGCCAAGGTCTCAGGTGCATGGAGGACTTGAGGCACAGGGTAAATACCCTATTTATTGAAGTGGCGTGTTGGGAGCTCCATTTTTGCTTCTAATATTGACTCCAATTTTTGTTTCTAGGACAAACCTCTTTTCCAAAGTGGTCTCATCCCTAATCCTAAGGAAGAAGTTCTTCCTTTTCTTCGTGGCTTGCTCAGCCTGCTTTCTTACACAACCCAGAAACATCTACCTGCTCGGGGTGGTACTGCCCACAGTGTGCTGGGTTCTCACACATCAATCATTTATCAAGAAAATGCCCAAAGACCTGCCCACAGGCCAGTCTGACAGAGGCAAAACTGGAACCGAGCTTCCCTCTTCCTTGCTGATTCTAGCTTGTGTTGAGCTGACACACCAAGCCAGCCCACTCTACTCAGCTGCTCCGTGGGCCACCTTTGTCACGTTGCTTTCTGAAATACTTAAGGAAACCTTTTGGCATCTTCTAGCTGCTTAGAACAGGATTCACCTCACATGGTGCTTCAGGTTTAAGCATGGACGACGATGATGACGAGTTTTTCTCCCAAGTTAGGATGTAACTAAATGTAAACTTAAATGTAAAGAAATGATTAAAAAAAAAAAAGATACCACATGCAGTGTCTACAGAGGCCAGAAGAGGGCATTGGTGACTTTGAAACTGGAGTTACAGGTGTTTGTGAGCCACCGGGCTGGTGCTGGGAATGGAGCCCAGGTCATCTGCTCATAGCCAATGAACCATTTCTTCTGCCACATTAAAAAAAAAAAAAAAATCAAGCCGGGCGGTGGTGGCGCACGCCTGTAATCCCAGCACTTGGGAGGCAGAGGCAGGCGGATTTCTGAGTTCGAGGCCAGCCTGGTCTACAGAGTGAGTGCCAGGACAGCCAGGGCTATACAGGGAAACCCTGTCTCAAAAAAAAAAATCAAAGCATCACTGCAATTATTTAGTGTTTTTAGTGTGTGTGTGTGTGTGTGTGTGTGTGTGTGTGCTGAGTTGGCATGACACAGAATTTTATCAGTATTGATTTAGTCCACAATCTTCATTGAAAGAATTCTAATCGCTTGATATATGTATGGTTCAAGGGCAAATATATAGGAAAGGGGCTCTTAAAAGTTGGCTTTTCAAAGTATAGTGTTTTATTGTTAGAGAATTTGATGCATACATAAGCTACACTTTGAGACTATCACACATGGCTGGATTGTGTTCAAGGCACTCACCTTACCAATTTAGCTATGTCCTTAGGCCTCAGTTTTTTTTTTTTTTAAGAAAGGCATTCTAAATCTGGGTATGACTATACATAAACTTAACACTTGGAATGTAGAGACAAGGGATAGGAGGTCAACGGTATCATTGACTACATATTTAAGTCTAGCCTAGTCTATAAGAGACCCTGTCTCAAAACAGAACAAAACAAAACAAAACAAAAAAAAATAAAAAAACCATAGCACTTATGACAGAGACAATTTGTGGGTTTTAACCATTTAAAAGCTCCTTACTATCAGTGCCTTCCCATAACATAGATAAATAGCTTAATTTTTCATATGCTACATAGAATATTTCAATATTTTATAGTATTATCTCTCCTTCCCCCTTTTCATGATTTCTTGGGATAGTTTTGTTATATAGAACAGGTTGGCCTCCAGTTTGTACTCTTTCTGCCTCTACTTACCAAATGCTAGGATTCTGGGTCTGCCCCTCCATATGAGCAGCACATACATGTTTTCGGATGGAGGATGTAGCTCGGTGGTAGAAATGTGCACAGCATGCTTAAATAAGTTCCACCTTACTCATTGAAGGCGTCTTAAAATTATGAAACGAACTTACTCTTAGAGGACATTTAAAGAGCATTAAAATAGACATTTTAAGCCCCTGGTGATTTTAACTATTCCATTATTGATGGCTTCCATATTTCTGACAATACAAAAGGTGACCACAGCAGACATTTTTGTATGCACAGTTCAGAATACGTGAAGAGCTTGAGAGGTATGTGTTGATGTTGTAATACAGCCAGAGTATGTCTTGAATATTTTATGCTCATTTATCGTCCCTCAGATGTTTTGGTTCTGTTATAAATCTTGCTTGTGTCTATGTTTCTGTCTATAGTAGCAAGGCATACATATTTTTCCCTCTGTCCTTTATCACTGAACAGGAGATGAGATTTAGAATCAATCATGGTGCGCATTTTTTAGCATTTACTACCCAGAGATGGACACTTGTATGCAAAACACCTCCTCCTCCTCCAACCTGGTGGAGAAAACATTCTAAGTCACAGGAAAGCTTTCAGAGGGACAGGATACAGTCCTTTGTGAGAAGAAGCTGATTGTCCTCCCAGAACTGAGGACTCCGCCATTTTCGTCCCCTACCTTCAGTCCTGCCTTTGCCTTTTGTTCCTTACACACTCATTTCTCACACATGAGTTACACACACACACACACACACACACACACACACACACACGTAAGCTACAGCTTCCTGTGCTCCAGGTCGTAGTACAAGACCATGCTCACGAAGGCCACCTTTGCCTCGGTCTCTTTTGTATGTGAGAGACTGGTTTATGGACCAGTCAGCACTTCTTAGAGGGTTTCTTTTTATCTTTCTTCTCTGTTCCTCTCGCCATTGGATGGAGCTCATTCTACATTCCTTTCCAGCTCCTTGCCAGGGTCAGCCCTGGACCTGTTCTTCCTCCTGTTTTTTTTTTGTTTGTTTGTTTTTGTATACCATTGTTTCACTTTTCAAAGAGAAAAATTCACCTTTTTTCCCCTAGTGAAAATCCTTATTTTTACATCTCCAGCCCCGATCGCCACACAAACTTTTCAGATTACCTCAATCTGACCAACGTGAGATTGTTCTACCTAACTCTAGTAACATTTGTGAGGTAGAAACAGTCACTCTTCTCATTTTCTGTAAGAAGAAGTTAAGGTACAGACATAGTAAGTGACTTCTCTCCTGTTACACAGGAAATGCGTTCAAATTTGGAATTTAGTTTAGATAATCTGCCTGAAGTAAATCTGCCCAAATATTCTTGTCTGCTTTGTTAGATGTGTGGGAAATGCTACTGCCCCTCCCTCTGGGTCCATCCGACTTCTCTCTCTGCTATACTTGTCTAGTTAGATCGCTTTCAGTTAAAAGTAACAGAAGAAAATCAAGTCAAACTGGATAAGGGCAAAGGAAAGAAATTAAATGGTTTGCAAACCCTAAGAATTGCCTAGGACAGGGCAGGTGTCAACTGCAGCTTAATTTGGGGCTCAAGCAGTTCCATGAGAAACCTGACTTACTCAAAAGCCACCTGTAATGCACAGACTGTGCCCGATGGCCCAAAAACTACAGTGGTTCAAGTCCCATTGCAAAGAGAGGGTCTGTTTTCAGAAAGCTCTTATTAAAGTTTTCTTAGTCACTGTTTTGGTATCAGCTTTGGGCAGAATGATAGAAAGATGAATTCCCAAAGGAAGTTTAGTGTTGTTACAAGAAGACCAGCAGTGGCTCCTGTCAACAGTTGTTCCCCTGTTTCAGCTCTAACTCTGGCTTTCTGGTTACACAGCCACACTTCCCCAACAGTGTAAGACTTTGACAGGACCCTTGGTTTTTCTTGCATCTGCCACATTTGTGCTAGTTTAACTGCTCTCATGGGCGACTGTGCTGAATAGTTCTATGCCAACTTGACAGAAAAGTCATCTGAGATGAGAGAGCCTCAACTGAGGAAAATGTGTCCACAAGGTCATGTTGAAGGCAGGGCATTTTCTTAATTAGTGATTGACGGGAGAGGGCCCAGCCCATTGTGGGTGGTACAGTCCCTAGGCTGGTGGTCCTGGGTTCTATAAGCAAGCAGCTGAGCAAACAACGAGGGGCAAGCCAGTAAGCAGCCCCCTCCATGGTCTGTGCATCAGCTCCTGCCTCTCCGTTCCTGCTCTGCTTGAGTTCCTGCCGTCACTGCTTTTAAGGGTGAACTGTTCTATGACACGGTGAAGGAGATACAGTCTTTCCTCTTCAAGTTGCTTTGGTCATGATGTTTCTTCACAGCAATAATCACCCTAACGAAGACAGTGACCATCTAATAATGTGGTTTCATACCCTATGACCTCATAATGTAAATGGCCCTTTATCTACATTCACCAAGCTTCAAGGATGTGAACACTGGTGTTTTCTACCAAACAAGGGCCTTTTCGAGATAAAGATTGGATATAAGCCTCCCCATATGATGTCTACTATAGAGCAGCTTCAAAATAAATGCATGCCTGCTGGATAATGTGCTGGCTCCATACACCTTTCAATGCAACTTGTCATCCTGGGGTTAGTAGCAGAGGAAACTAACTGTAGAGTTGAAACTGATGGTGCACATTAATTTTGAAAGCCGCTGCATCATCTTATTAGTGAGAGTCCAGCCAATGGAGGGAAGAGAAGACAGGTTGAAGAAATGGTAGCCAAAGAAACTGGACTTGAAGGGGAATCTTATGCAGGGTGACAGAGAGGAGAGAAGCCAGGCTGTTAGAAATGTCACAGTGTAATCTCCAAAGAGCATGCCAGATTAGACAGTGATGAAGTTCATGCTTCAGTGGCCTCAAAATGAAGAAATACATTTCAGTGGACGGTGAAGGCCATGAGGGGAAGTAGAGTCTTCAAACAGAGCTGCTTCTGAACCCAGATAGACTGGAGTTACCGCTTAGCTCCCTTAGCAAAATACTTTGCAAATAGTAAAATGAAAAAAAAATCAATTTCTCACTTAAAAATATTTTTAAGTGGAGGTAATGTTTACTGCCAGGAGCTGTTCTCACATAGATCTCAAAAGCTCCTTTCAGCCATTTCTAGCCTGCTTCTCCTAGCCTGCTTTTAGAAGGAAAAGTACTAGCTTGAAGTTTAGCCAAGTAAGCTAGATGGTCAGTACATGCAGAGCTCATCCGAGTGGACTAGAACAAACGAAGCTCACCCGTGTTTAAGTTACCATAGCAACCCCTTTCCACTTCACCTCCCCTTGATCAATTTCTAATGCCAAGTTCCTACAGTAGATGCCAACCTTCCCTGAGATTCTGAGAGACAATTCTGAGAAACTGTTCCTGAGAAATGATACTAGCCCCCTGGAATTGTTCCCCAAATACAATGACTTCCCCCTTCCACCCCCCAACACCTGCTTGCTCCCCTTTAAAAGCCTTGTGTAAAAAGTAAAATGTGACAGCTTGATCAGAATACTGTCTTGCTGTCCGTCTCTCGTGTCTTTTGTCTCTCACCTTCTCCTAGGTGGTCTGGGGACCGTGTTGACTGTCCTGCAGGTTGGGACAGCTTACTGGCAAGGCTCTTTAAAGACCTTGGGCTGTAAGTCCAGTAAAAAACAAATTAGTTATCATTATTACCAGAGTACATTGAAGCGTGACAAGACTGGAGTCTTCAAGGTACTATGAGACTTCTTAAAAGATGATGGAAGAAGCCAGGCTATGAGAAAATCTGACATAGACATGGACGTCCTCCACCAATCACAGAGAAGTCACCTAGAGAAGAGGGAGAACAGGCGGAGCCACTGCCAGGCAAGGCTTGAGGCCGGGAGGAGAAATGTCCCTTTGTTGAAGCCACTACACTTGGGAGCCACGCCCTCACTCTCCCTCCTCTGCTGAAGAGCAGAGAGCTACCAAAAAATCAAAAAACAAAAAACAAAACAAACAAACAAACAAACAAACAAAAAACCCATGCAAACCCCTTTTCTTACTCGGAAGGTGCACAGACCATACTTATCCGTGTTAAGCAGACTCCCGCACAGGAAACCCCTCTTCACATTTAAATCTCTCGTCCCCTTCCCCTCACAAGGAAGCACTCTGACAATCAAGCACTGCTTATATTCCTGTGAAATTCTAGACTTTAGCCGGGTATTTTCTATGAAGGCCACATGATGCCAAGTGTGTTCGTGGGACAGCATTGGGCCACAGGCACTTGGTTCTCTCTTGGTCTTATAGTTGAGAAAAAAACCCCACTCTGAGTGGTTAGATGCTCTGTCTGGAGAGAAGCACCAGGGAGCTGTAGATTCAGAGTTCTAACCCATGCCTTTCTTTTTTGTTAGTACTATGTTGCTCGAAACTGGCATCATAGTGTTTCCCCCCCTGGAAATAAAAGCATATCGTTGTATTTAAAAATTGCAATGTCGAAACCAAATGTGTTTCACAAACATCTGGTTAAACAGAAGCTGGTCGGCCAACGAAAGCACTGACCAGGTGTTTATGGCAGTTGACAATCTTTCCATTGCGGTGAGCTTACTCAGGAACGTATCCTGGGACCAGTTCCCCAACCTTCTTTACAGGCCAGGATAGAGTGAATGAATTTATAACACGATTTCACAATTAGAATCCAATCAGACACCATCAAGGAGGCAAGAAACCACAGCTTCTGGGGCTCCGACTACTTCTATGTATCCTCAAGGATTGGTTGGATTAACATAACCTTTTCAAAACCAGGCCCTTCATACAGGTCTCCTTGCCCAGCCTCATGGTACCTGGAGGTCCTGATTCCTAACCTCTCTTCTTGTTCTGCAGCCTCTCTGATCCCAGACACCAATATGCAATACGCACTGCACCTCTTGGTCACCTTGTGCTCACCACTAACCTCAGCTCCTCCTCTTGAGCTTTGACCTTGACTTTGAATATGGAACTTGGAATGGAGATTCTGTACAAAATAACCTTGGGGGGAAATCACAATTTTAGGCTTGCTTATTCCCAAGAAATCAAGCCCTGGTGGTCTCAAGTACAGTTAAACTTAGCACTCCTTATGGAGAAATAGATTGATTCTAATCTATCTAAAATGCCTTTTTCCATACTCAAATTAATACTGACACAAGTTCTTTTGAGACCTATAATTGGTTCTCAGAATTAAAGGTCATATACAGGAATTTAAAGTTAGTTCTAATACTAATACATCATCAGTGTTATTTTTATGGTTATCCCCGAGTGAGGAAAACTGTACCAACTGCAGGAGTCTCTGTCATCTACTACATCTTAAAGGCACAGTGACATGAGTTCACTGAGTCTCTTATGTTTTTCCCTCACTCCTGGGTTTAGATGCATCACGAATCCAGGGTTTGGGCTATAATCCAATGTTAATGAAAGAAATGTTAATGGCTTTTATATTGGTAATTTCTTTGGCATAATGTTAGAAGATATCATAGACTACTGAGAAATGATGTGAACACAAACATGTTTTGATTTGACATCTCCAAAGTGAGGCAAGATACTGTCTATTCACCATTTTGTCTATACAGAAATACTTGAATCTTCACTACATAGGAACTGAGTAAAACATTCTATGACTTGAACTGCTGCTTTGAGTTATACAGAGAGACTCAGCTGGTGTCAGAGTTGGACAGCAGGGATGGGAGATGAACGGTAAGGGTGATGTCTCACGGAATGCAGGGATTAGGAGAAGACGAAACGAAGGCTGGGATCAAGTGAGCCTCACTGAGAAGAATGGAGCCCACCACTCCTCTTTGTATTTGAACTAATGCAATTCTGTGAATCTTTGAGATCTTTATTATTTAACTAATTAAAAAAAATCCACCCGAATCTCATTTAACTTATTTAGGAAGAATGATGAAGTTGCAGGCAACATTTGACATATTTTTATATTTTCCTCTGTATCCCCAGACTTCCTTTGCACACAGTGTGTTTTCCAGCGACAGAAAAATTTCCCAACTTGGCCTGGGCTCATCCTACATGCTCTTTCAATTCCTGTCAGAAGGTGGCATTTATGCCCCTTCCTTTTGAAACTGTCATCGTCCGGGTTAACACAGCTCTAAGTGACAGCCAAGAGCAGGGACCGATTGCTCTTGCCTCTTTCATGGTGTACTTACTCTTGAAACCCAGACTTCCCTTTGCGAGGAAGCCCAGGTGGCATGCAGAGCCCTCCTACCCTTGGCATTGGCTGGCAGAGCAGCTGAGTCCTGGCTAGCAGGTAGCATTATCTGTCTGTCAGTTACACGGGGACAGAAGCTCATGCGATGACCCCAATAGCCAGCTCCATTTCGCTCTAACTTCCTAGACAGACACAGGCTGAGAACTGCTCGGTCTTGCCAAGTCAATCCCCAGGAGTCAGGGAGAGAACAAATGGCTGTTGCAGTTTTATGCTGCTGTGTTTAGAGTGACTGATGAGAAATTTTACAAGTAGACTCAAATGGGAGTTATAAAGATAAAAGTGAATTTAATTATAGAAAAGGCATCCATTATTGAAATTGAGATGGAAGGATTCTACACACGATGTCAAGAGAAAGAGCCTTTACAAGGAGGCTGCAATCTTTACCTTCCCATTAGCTTCTTTACATTTTTTAAAATTATTTCATTATTTTGGGTATGTCGGTGCATTGCCTAGAAGGCCGTGTCTTATCTCCCTGAGACTGGAGTTACATAAGGTTATGCACCACCATGTGGGTGCTAGGGATGAAACCTGGTCTTCTGTAGAGCACTGAGTGCTCTGAGCTATCATCCCTCCAGCTCCCCACCCCCATTAACTTCTTTTATGCAAATCAGTTGGACCAAGGGCCATCTGTTTCTGCCATCTTGTCCCTGCTGGAGGTCCTCCTTTTGCTTTTGCACTGGAGCAAAGGTTCAGTTAAGGACAGTACACTTCCTGGTTTCCCTTGTCTGTCTATGTCCGCATGCTGCTAGAGCTAATATTAATGAGGCTTCCATTCCCTTATTTCATTCTCCAAAGGATCCTAGTTTGGATGGTAGATTACATAGTCATCACGGTCCAAGGTAACTGACCAAGCACACAGTCTCACAGTTCATTACTCCTGAATTTCCTCACCTAAACTGAAAATGATAGTAAAAAATTGCCTCGTGTAGATTAGCCTAGTGAGATCTTACCTATGAGTCATTCTCTAAGGAGAGGTGTGATGATTAATATTGACTGTCACCTTGACAGCTCTAGACTCACGTAGGAGACAACATTTGGACGAGTCCGTGAGGGTGTTTCTAGATTGGGTTAGCTGAGGGAAAAGGACCCAGTCTAAATGTGGTGGTGCCAGTGATGGGCTCCAGTGCTGGAAGAAATTAAGAGAACGATAGTAGAACACCCTCATTCCTTTATTTCTGCTTCTTCACTACAGATGAAATGTTGCCTCTAGTTCCCGCTACTATTTCTTCTCCATAATGAACTGTACATATCCTCAAAATGTGAATAATAATGCCTTAGTTAGGGTTTTACTCCTGTGAACAGACACCATAACCAAGGCAACTCATAAAGGACAACATTTAGTTGGGGCTGGCTTAGAGGTTCAGAGGTTCAGTCCATTGCCATCAAGGTGGGAGCATGGCAGTGTCCAGGCAGATATAGAGCTGGAAGAGCTGATAGTTCTACATCTTCATCCAAAGGAAGACTGGCTCCCACGTGGCTAAGAGGAAGAGCTCGAAGCCCACCCCCACAGTGACATACTTCTTCCAACAAGACCACACCTCCC
Organism: Apodemus agrarius; assembly: GCA_964023405.1. Lineage (NCBI taxonomy): Eukaryota > Metazoa > Chordata > Mammalia > Rodentia > Muridae > Apodemus > Apodemus agrarius. The sequence continues at coordinate 6,239,532 of OZ030017.1, read as the reverse complement.
AATAGTGCCATGCCCTGCGCCAACCACATTCAAACCACCACAAATAATACCCTCTTCTCTTCTTAAGCTGCCTTGATCATAACACTGATAAAAGTAATATACTAGGTTTCAACATATTCTGGTCAGGGAATCCATGAGCTTTTAGGCTCCACACATGACCATCGCTATGGTAAGTGTACAAAGATTCTGTATCCATCCTGATATTGTGGTATGAAGAAGCACAAGTGGACACTAATCAGAGAGTATCAACAACAGGGAACAAGATTCGTCTGTTCTTGGAACAGGATGTCACACAGCTCCCTTGGGTGAAACGCTGTTACTCATCTAAGGCTAGGCAGCAAAGAAATAAGGAGAAAAAGTCTACAGCACTAAAGCCCAGAGTTATCATTTCAGCACAGATTGGGTTTTGCCTTGCTACAGAAAAGAGAAATAAAAAGTCCAAATGCAAGACAGCTTGCGGGGTGCCAGGATTAATCCTGCAAGCTTAGACAGTTTGTACCGCAGCGAAATGAGCAGGCATCTCAGAAGTTCCCGACTGATACCCTCTGCTCAGGAAGGGCTCCAGATGTCTCTTTGTTCTGCTTTTAAAAGCATCCAGGGAAGGAAACTCTACTGTTGTCTTGGTCTTGGTGATATGTGCCAAGCTCTTCAAAATTTTACAATCAGGAAAGTTCTGTTTAGATACACATAGTTCTTCTTTTTTAAAAAAGCAATTTCATATACATTATCTCTAACATTGGGGAGATAAAGAAAGCTGAAATTTTTAGTCAAAGTACATACTGGAAATGTATAATAACTCCAGCTACTTTTAGAATTCATGAGATTGCAGTCTCTTTTTCATAACTCTTTTGCATTTTGGAAAAAAATTCATTCTGACACTTTCCTGAGCCCTTGGCTTCCTTTTGGCAAAGGGCTTTGCTTAAGCATTTTAAAAGTTTATTTATTGTAGGTGTATGGGGGCTTTCTTTTGCCTATATATATGTCTATGCGGCATATGCATGCAGGCATGCAGAGACCAGAAGAGGGTGTTGGATCCCCTGGAACTGGAATTTCTGACAGCTGTGAGCCATCATGTGGGTGCTGGGACTAGAACGGGGGTCCTCTGGAAAAGCAAACAGTGCTCTGAACCACGAAGCCATCTCTCCAGGCCCTGCTTAGGCTCTTAGCAAACATTTTAACCCATTAATTTCAATGTTGTAATTTATGCATGTCTTCTCTGTGTGTATATGTATGCATGTAGCATGTGTGTATGTGCATGCATGTGGCATGGCATGCCTCTGCTGTGGCACCTGTTTGGAGGTCAGAGGCCTGCCTGCAGGAGTCAGTTCTTTTCCACTATTGGTGGTCAGACAGGCTTGTCGTCAAGTGCCCACTGAGTCAGCTCACCAGCCTCCATTATTTGAATTGAATACCATCACCCACTGTAATCGGTAGGCAGATCATCTTATACTGTCTTATGTTTCGTGTGAATATATTATAATCCCAGGGAAGGACTCGAATTCATGAGGGACCACACAGAAAAACAACGTGCTCTGGTTTAAACACGTCGGTAACCTTTTGGTGGTTTTAAAAATGATTTTATTTTTCATCCTCATTTTTCTAACAATGTTCTACAAATCCTTAAATATCCCTCCAAAGTACGTAAACCCAAAGCACATACATCTTGGTTGTGCCCATGTCTGAAGAGCTGGCTTACATATGTATAAAGAACACGAAATGAGAGAGGACAGTTATTAGAGAAAGAATGTTAGAAAGAAAGTAAAATCCAGCACATTTCCTTGAAAACAGGACGTTAAGGGCTGGAAAGCTGACTCAGTGGCTGGGAGAGCTCACTGCTCTTAAGGAGGGCTCAGGTTCGATTCCCAGCTCCCACATTCCAGGCTAACAACTAGCTGCCTGCGACTGCAGCTCCCTGGGATCTGCTCCCCGCTGGTTCCTGTGCCTCAGGGATGTACACTAAGTCACGGAAGCAATACATACAAATAAAAGAAGTAACAAGGACACCGTTTAAAAATTAACAAAGCCAATTAGTATAGGATCTTTTCTGGTAAATGCCGGTGCACATTTTCCAGGATCTATGATCATTCAATACAGAATCGTGGGCATTTTAGTTAAAAGTTATTGTAGAGAACCAATTTCTCACCTTTCGTTCCTTATTCATTTTATCTGATTCCAATAAGGTCGAATACATTGTATCTCTAGCATAGTTCCTAGTGTACACTAATCTGCTTTTAGTTTTTTATGTTAGTGGAGAATAATAAACACCACGGCAAAGGCCACATGGCGCAGGAACAGTCCCAGCCCACTGTTGTCAGTTCCGTGATTTATTTCTTATTGTGAAACATTACTGCGGAAATCTGTCAACCGGTTTGAAGGTCAACTTTAAAAGTGTCAATAAATATGAAACCCAGACCTCATGCTGGAAAACAGTGGAGAATCATCAAAAAAACCCATCCATTTCCTCAGCAGCGATAATGAGGCACTTACGGGGTCTTAATACTCTCACCTGGCTTCCTTTACACCTTTACGTTCAAGGATAAGACTTTTTTTTCCCCCTCTGTGGGAATAATAAAGCTTTGTAATAACTTTAGCCTTCAGACTACATAATAGGATTAAAAGGATATGAAACGTGTCTGGTTGAACAGTGCGCACGAGTCTGTACCGTGAATGGAGACCTCTGGCACGAGGCTGGAAGCGTTGGCTTAAGTGACGAGAAGAAAGGGAAGAAGCAGCTGGAAGACGGCGCGTGTCCTGAAGTGGGCCAGCTTGACGAGCGGGGGAAATTCTAACGGGGTGGCCCCCGCAGCCCACAGCTCCTCTCTCTCTCTCTCTCTCTCTCCCCTCTCTCCTCTCTCCTCTCTCTCCTCTCTCCTCTCTCCTCTCTCCTCTCTCCTCTCTCCTCTCTCCTCTCTCCTCTCTCCTCTCTCCTCTCTCCTCTCTCCTCTCTCCTCTCTCCTCTCTCCTCTCTCCTGTCTCCTCTCTCCTGTCTTCTCTCTCCTGTCTCCTCTCTCCTGTCTCCCCTCTCCCCTCTCCCCTCTCCCCTCTCCCCTCTCCCCTCTCCCCTCTCCCCTCTCCCCTCTCTCCCCTCTCGCCTTTCCCCTCTCCCCTTTCCCCTCTCCCTTCTCTCCCCTCTCCCCTCTCCCCTCTCTCTCTTGGTTCTGGTTTGTTTCAGTTCCAACTTCAAAGGCATCTCCATTTCCTGCCTGCCTGCCATCACCCCCTCTTTCTTAGCCTTTGTAGAAGACCGGAACCATGACCAGACACACAAAGATAACATGATGCTACATTAAAAACACTCATCAAAGACAGCACACGCAGCCCCTAACAGAGTGATTCAGCGGGATTTCAGTTTCAGACTTCTGCAAGGCTTTTCACATGTGAAAAAACCCACGCAGACGAGGATTACTGCCTTTAGATGTTGTCTTTCCCAAATCTGGGCTTTTGAAACATATCACTGGTACAGGTCCATCTTTCTTTCAAGAAAAATATTTAAGATTTAACTTGTTTTTATTTTACAAGCATGACTGGCCTACATGTTTGTACGTGAACTATATGTGCGTTGTGCCCGCAAAGGCCAAAGGAGGGCATCGGACCCCCCAGAACCAGAGTTACAGATGGTTGGGTGAATTGCTAAGTAGGTGCTGGGAAACCAAACGCGATATTCTGCCCGAGAAGCCAGTGCTCTTACCCGTAGGTCCATCTCTCCAGACTCCATCTTTTAAATAAAAGTGATTTGATGAGAATACAACTATAATTAATTTGTGTGTGTGTGTGTGTGTGTGTGTGTGTGTGTGTGTGTGTGAACATAGCATTTTTTTACAATCATACCTCAGGAAAGTGTTTCTAAGTGCCACTCACTGGTTACTAGGGATTATAATATGATTGGGCACAGGAAACTGTGTACTACACATGGTTACGACCCACCCCATCTTTGTGGCAGTTCCCAATGTGTGGATGGTTGCTCTGGTGGGCTTGCTAACAAGACAGGAGGGATAAGGAGGAGCAACCCTATTCTATGTTGGAATAAGATTCCCACTTACAAGAGCCCGCAGGCTTCCTGTCGGCTCCTGCCATGTCAGTACAATCTATACTTCTATTTCAGGAACCAATGTCCCTTCAATGCCACAGTAGTGAGCGAGGCTTCAAGGACGACTGTTCTGTGACGTGTAAACTCAGGCTGACACGAAAGGCAGATTTTTGGGGTCAAATATCAGGGCTGAAAAGTTCACGGAGGTCACCTGGTCCTGCTTGCCGGACAGCAGAGGGCTCCCGCAGGGCCTTCCATGAGGGCCATGGCTCGCCTTACAGCCCCATTCCAAGACCGGACAGGATGCATGAGCTCTTGCAGCCAGCACATGTCCACCTAACAGGAAACTCATATTCACTGTATTTGAACCCACACCTTTGTCGTTAATCCTTCAACTTTCCCTCACCGGTTCACTCGGCAAACGTCTCTTTCGTTACTGCCCTCCGTGTATCAAGAAGTGGCTCGTTATCTGGAAGACATTTTGAAGCCCTCCACCCATAGGATTTATATTCCACTCATACTGCTAGATTTCCCTCTGGTACACACTGAATGTTTTGAAAATAATTAACTGTTGAAACACACCACCCTTGCCAAGCTGTGAACTGTAAAAAGAGTGATGCCATCATTCTGTGGGGCTCCCGGAAGAAGCCAGAGAGCCATCTGCTCGGCCTAATATGCTATGTCACACGTGTTAGCCATCCTCCCGTCGGAGTCGAGCATGCCAAGATGGGTGCCGTGAAGACTGGAGGCTGCTGGGAGGGTTAAGGGTGGGGACTGCAGAGGGAGCTCAGCCGCTAAAGTATTTGCTTTGCAAGCCCAACCATCTTGGTTCAAAACCTAGAACCCATGTTTAGAAACAAATGCCAGCCATGGTGGTGTGTGGTGGTAATCCCAGCCCTGAAGATGTCCCCAGGACCTGCTGGCTAGTCAGTGAGACCTTGCCTCAAAAAAGGTGTATAGCACCCGAGAAACAGCAGCTAAAGTTGTCTTCTGCCTCCACACGCTCACACACACACACACACACACACACACGCACACGCACACGCACACGCACACGCACACGCACACGCACACACACACACACACACTGAAATGCTCTTAACACCTAGCCAAATAAATTAATGTGTTGCCAAACCCGTTGGGTTGTAAATTCCCTTTCAACATGAACTAGCATATTTGAAATAAAATTCAAGACAATGACAGTGGATTGAATCAATAAAAAATATAGAGCACTGTGTGTGTGTGTGTGTATGTGTGTGTGTGTGTGTGTGTGTGTGTTGTATTTTTGTTTTTAAGATCCATGTTCCCTCTTTTGATAAAAGAATGCTAGTTTAAATGTCCTCTCGCCCTCTCTTCACTCTGCTCCAGTCCTGTGCCCTTACCCACACCAAACATAGGCTGATGACTTTTTTCTATCCAGAGAATCTCACGAAGGACATAAAAACACCCCGGGACAGACTGCCTTACCATGCCTTAATAGTCAATTAACTCCTAAGGTGCAGTTAATTGGTCCTCGAACAAGCCCCTGCCTGTTGGCTTGAGAATCTCCGGTTCTCTAAGTCTGAAGGAAAAGTTTGGTGTTTCAGGAGCACCCCGTCTCTGTGGAGTCCACAGTCTTTGTCTCTGTGGAGACCACAGTCTTGCGGCTGACGAAGTGGGCCTGAAATGACCTTTGCCCACCCCCCTCCTGCTTCTCCATCCCTTTCAGGTTCTGCTGTGTCAGGTCTTCTTCTCCGCACCATACTTTCTGTCATCCATGCCCCAACAAGAAGCCACTAGGAAGGTTTCTTGCGGCAGTTCCAGGGGCTCTCCCATCACCTGGGAAGGCCTGGAGGCAGGAAGGAAAGGCCAGGTGATTGAGTACACACCCGACTCAGGTCGGAGAGGGTGAGCAGGAAGCATGGGCTGTAAAACTCAAGGCCCCCAAAGGTTCCAGACGACCACTGGGGGGGCAGCGGATCCTGTGGGAACACTCCACATTAAAACCCCAACAAAGGACCTGTTAGAACAAGGTCATTTCAAACTCAGGGTTACCTAAATTGCATTTGCTGAAAGGCACCTAAGGCACCTCAGTGCCAACTTCTCTTCCTTGTTTATTATAATCAAGCTGTGAGATCTGATATTAGAATAATTTGAAATAAATTCATTTCCAGCCACTGAGTAACACCGTGCCCGGGGTCCACATTCTGATAGCCTTTTTTCACCCACGATGTGGGTAGAATCCCCTTTCCTTTTTTAACCTGCAATATGGGTTTGGTTTTATAATGCTTTTCTTTACTCACAAGTAGCCTATCAGAGACTCAAACCAGTGTTAATATTTGATGAGTGCCTTCATTCAACTTCGTTTTATTAACGAGGGAAGAATTTAGATTAGCAAGTGCTGTTTCTCAGATTTAACCTGTAAGTGGTCCAGGATAAATCGTCTCCCAACCTCCGCCTCCTGTACTAGGGCACTGCGTTGCATAGCTGGAGACTCACAGCAGACACAGCACTCGACTTCGCCTCTGTTTTGAACGAGAACTTTGCAAGAAGCTCATGGCCTGGAAATATAGTTCTGAATAGAAAGAAACCCAAAGGAGAAAACAAAGCGAAACAAAACATGAGTCCAGGGAGGAGAGACACCATGACGTCAGATAATGCAGATCCTTTAACATAGACATACAGAGAGCTCAGAATCGCGGTGTTTATGTTTTGTACTCACCGACTGGAGAGGGGGAGCTGACTGACTGGCAGGCATCAGGTCGGCAGCCCGCCCCACGACTCTGAGACCCAGCCCAAGGCATTACCCGCTCCAAGCCTAACGCTGAACTATGCCGAGGTTGTCTCACATCCAAGCTAATGGTTTGAAGTGGGGTTATGATCATTTGTGATAAGGTTCACACTGTTAATTTTCTTTCTTCTTGCTATGATTAAAAACACTGACAAGAAGTGATAAAAGAACCTAGATTCCCCGGGGAGACCAAGCTCCAGGTGTGTCCATGAGGGAGTTTTAGATTGGGTTGAGGTCACAAGTCCCACCCTAGATGTGTCCCACCCACAATGTCACGGCTGGAGTCCTAGAGTGAATTAAAAGGCAAAGCTTGGCTGAGTACCAGCACCAGCCTCTTCCTGTTTCCTGATTGCAGATGCCATGTGACAGGAGGGAGGCCCTGTCACCTGAGGCCCTGTTTTCCCCTCTTGTGAGCCAGAGAGACTCCTCCGTCCTTCTCTAACATTTTACCACAGCAACAGGAAAAGAAACCAAGGCACTGTCACAGCCTTTTTGATGAATGACCACACTCGCCTGGTGTGCCAACTTAGACTTGTTACCAGGTCTTAGGATTTGAAGCACAGTCATCCTCCAAGGTGACCACCAAAAGTCCCACAACCGCAGCAGCAGCAGCCTGTCCTCCCACACACCATGCTAAAGTACGGCTGCTGCCTCCCAGATGGACGACCCCTTCCATCCTCCGGCACATAGCTCAGTGTACAATGCCCATGAGGTGGTTTCTTCACTCTCCCATGGAAATCACAAGGTGGGAAAGGCAGTGTGAGCGTTTAGACGATACAGTGACAAGGTGGGCATCCAGAGAGCACTAAAACTCTCTAACCCTGGACACCTGGGGAGCTGTCAGATAAAGATGGCTGACCCTGGACGCATGGGAAACCTAGAATAAGCAGTGGTGCCATCCGTTACATAATCAATCGTTTCCAGAAGACACCTTTGTGTGATTCTAAGTATACCACTCGAACCGGAAGGGGTCCCTGTGTGTGCCTGTTTATGCCCATGTGCCAGCCTGTCTTTTTCTAGAGAGAACGAAGCTTGCCACATCTGCATGTGACTCCTCACAATTCCTATAACTGCTCTGCTTCCTTCAACCCACCCCTCCTCCGTCCCAGAGCTCAGACCACATCCATGGCACACAGATTAACCATAAAGTATCAGAAGCTAACACCCACTGAAGAATCCGTGCTTGGTGATTTTGTCTGTCACTGCGTCGGAAAGTTGAAACCTAGCATTTAAAGCAACATATTATATAAGTTTGGAAATGCGTCCTACATTTCCTGGAAGGTCTGTAGTCTGTGCTGAGCCACCACTTTTAACTTATGAAACACAGCGATCGTGGCAAGTCTCAGGATTCTGGGCGAGGACACTCTCCTCGGATGCTCACATCTTTCGTGGATCATTAGTTATCTTTGCAGAAAGGCGTCTCCAGAGTCCTTCATACCCAAGAGGCACTTTGTACTCCACAAAAAGCCCTCATTGCATCATTTCTGACAGTGGCGCATGTTAAAGTAGGACATTGACTTAGTGTTTACTTGTTATATTCTGATCTCTGTTGAAACCTAACTTTATTTCTTTTAAGTATTTACTGAATGCCTTTTTCTTTTACTCCTTTCTACCCTCAATCCCTCCATCTTTCCCTCCCTCCACTTTCTTTTTTTCCTTCCTTTCTTCCTTCAGAATCTCATTTAACTCTCAGTCTGGACTTGAACGTGAGATGTATCCGAGGATGACCTTGAATTTCTGATCATGTTACTCCACCACCCAAAGGTTGGGACTACAGATACCCAAAGCAATGCCTCGTTTACACAAGGCTGTGGACGGAGACCAGAGTGGTGTGCGTGCAAAGCAAGTACTCTACCGACTGAACTGTAACTCTGGCTGCTCTTCGTTTCTCTGTAAACAAATATCACTTGGACATTTGGATGACTAGGTAGGCGACACCATACACACTCAGACAAGGACCGGAGAAGATTAAGCCAGAAGTTGAGCGAAGCTGGCTCTATAGATTTCATTATCTGCAATAGGGTTTTTCTGATCACCGAGACGTAACCGTGCAAAGTTCATACTAAATGCTGAAATATAGTGAAAACTGAGAATGGGCCAGCTCCTCTGGGAAAGGCTTACTGCTTGAATAACACTTGGGCCAGCCCAATGAAGGAATGCAGGAGTGAGTTTTCACTGGTCTGACAGATGAGGATCAAAGCTCAAGGTCATTATAAGTAACACTCTGCAGCTCAAGGTCATCGTAAGTGATGCTGTGCAGCTCGAGGTCATTGTATGCAATGCTGTGCAGCACAAGGTCATCACAGATAATGTTCTGTAGCTCAGAGTCATCGGGAAGGACCCCGGGGAGCTGGATTCAACATCTGCCTCAGCTGGCTCTAGGGTCTATCTCTGCTAATGCTGAAAACATTAGTCAGAAAACCCTAAAGGGGGGTCTTAAAAAAAAAAAGGTTCAAGAAAGGGACTTGCTCAGATGCTCTCTTCCCCCAGGGCTTGTCCCTCGGCCAATCCTCACGATCCTGCCACTGTCCTCAGAGAGTGACTTGCTTCCCATTTTGTGCAATTTCTTCCTGGGGGGAATTTCCAAAAAGCACTTTCCCCAAGAACGCTAAGATGCCATGGACAAAGGATGGTGGTAATGGAAGTACAAAGGACGGCCATTCAGCTTATATTTCAGCTTCGTGATAATTGCCAGATCTGCTCCGTCCAACAGCTTGCCCCAAACCTCTTCTCTCCCACCCGACTCTCTCACAAAGATAGTAGTCCTCACTGCACACTGTCAAAGTATTCTATAAAAAGTAACGCTTCGGAAACTCTGATTGGGAGGCAGAACAGAATGGAATAAATACAAGATACACTCTGAACCCGATCGATTAGTGACCGTTAGGGGCTGTTATCCATGAACTGAATTTGGATAGGGTCACTGACTTTTAAAGTGCTTTTTGAAAATGGAAAAATAAATCAGGAGACAATAATATGGAAAAAGATGCCCTCGGGGAAAACCCAGATTTAGTACAACTGTGTGATTCCAGCAGAAATGAGAACTAGATGGGAACTTAAAGGTACTTTTCATGAATACACTTTGTGCTTTGCATTTATTTATTTGTGTATGTGTGTGTGCGTGTGTGTGTGTGTGTGTGTGTGTGCGCGTGTGTATGTGTGTGTGTGTGTGTGTGTGTGTGTGAGAGAGAGAGAGAGAGAGAGAGAGAGAGAGAGAGAGAGAGAAAGACATATGCATCAAGGTGTGCATGTGGGGTCAGAGGATGAGTGCAGGAGCTGGTTCTCTCCATTTACCGTGTGGGTCCTGAGGGGTGAGCTCAGGCCGCCAGGCTTGGGGGCGGGCACCCTCACCCGCTGAGCCATGCCTCGGCCCTCATTAAGATATTTTTAAAAACATATTTTACTTTTTATGTTCTTAATAAGATGCCATTAGTGCCCTGCAATGTTTATCAAGGGATTTTTCTTGCCTGCTGTCTTATACATTCTGTGCGTATCCTGTCTGTCTCTCTTGTCTGGAGGGCTGAAGGAGGGATGTTTGTGAAGGAGACCAGGGGGAAAATCGTAAGTATTTGGTCTAACTTTCAGTGAAAATTTAAGATATAATAAAAGATAAAGACTCTAAAATAATATATGTTGTGTCTATGTACATATGTATGTACTAGTGGAAAAAAAAGTGTCTACTCATAAACAACCCCACAAAGTATCTCCTTGACTTGTTGTAAGCAAGATAACATCTAAGAAACTGCCTCTGCGGGAATCACGAAATAATAAACAACTGCTCTTGGGGAAAAGACCTGTGGAGATGATCATTTGGATTTACTCCTTGACTTGGTCTTGATGAGCCGTGCCTCTGCAGACAGAAACGTTAAGTGCATCTTAAAATTAACATCCTTAGGAGTGAGATGGGGTAGACGCTATTCAATAATCGAGGGGCCAGAGAGATGACTCTGGGGCTAAGAGTGCTTGAAGCTCTTGCAGAGGGGACCAGAATTCAGTCCCTAGCACCCATGTTAGGGTGCTCAAAACTGTCTGTAATTCCAACGCCAGAGGATCTTCTGCCCCCTTCTGGCATCTATGGGTACTGCACTTACATGGCATACATAAACACAGGCACAATACGGGTAAATTAACAAAATAAATCTTAAATATATCTAATTAATTATACTAGACATTTCATGTTCAAAGATTTTTTTTCATATAATCACTGGTTTATAGAATGGATCCACTGTGCTGACTTAATTACACTCTGTGCTGATGGATGGTTTTCTTATTTCCATTTTAATTAATTAATTATAATCCATGCACTCAGAACTTTGACAAATGCCACACAATTCCTCTCTAGAGTGGCTGCAATGTTTATTACCAGCAATTTTGGGTGGGTTCCCCCCTCTTTGGGGGCAGCAGTAAAACCCTTTCCTAGTTGGTTTGCTTATGAAAGTGACTATCTCGTTTCCAATTTCATTTCTTCCATGACAAGTGAGGTTGGTTGCCTTCTGTTCACTGGCTCTTAAAACACTGAGTGTTTGTGTGTGTGTGTGTGTGTGTGTGTGTGTGTGTGTGTGTATACACCTGTATGTGCACATGTGTGCATATGTGTTTGCACCTGTGCACACATATGACTGCAATCCTATGCATGATAGCACATACATGCATGTGGAAGTCAGAGAGCAGTTTGGAGAATTAGTTGACTCCTATTTTTTCAAAATTTCAGTTTTCTAATTGAAATGTTGCTGTTCCTCATCCACTTTGCTGGTGTTCCTGCTCTGCTGCTGGCTTCTCCCTGGGTTTCCAGCTTCTCCACTCTACTGCTGCCTTCTCCCCAGGTCTCCAGCTTCTCCACTCCACTGCTGCCTTCTTCCCAGGACTCCAGCTTCTCCGCTCTGCTGCTGGCTTCTCCCCAGGTCTCCAGCTTCTCCGCTCTGCTGCTGCCTTTTCCCCAGGTCTCCAGCTTCTCCACTCTACTGCTGCCTTCTTCCCAGGACTCCAGCTTCTCCGCTCTGCTGCTGGCTTCTCCCTCAGTCTGGGACATAGTTCTTGGCTTCATTCGACTGTTTATTTTCATCTTTGTTGATCTCGTTTTCCATGTGCACTTTTATTTTTTTTTAAATCCATTGTATGTGCGTGAAGGTTTGGCCTGCAGGTATGGATGTGTACCATGTGTGTACACGGTACCCTCAGAAGCCAGAGGGTGTTGGAACCTTTGAAATAAAGTTGCAGATAGATGGTTGTGAGCTGCTGCATGGGTGCTGGGACTGAACCTGGGTCCTCTACGAGAGCAGCAAGCCCCCTCAACCACTGAGCTGCCCTCCCAACCACTGAGCCCCTCTCCAGCCCCTGGATGTTTGAATTCTTGTTTTTCATTTTTACCTATTCCAGTAACTTTGGATGGGAGGTTGAGCTCTCATCCTGGAGAGGAGTCCCACTGCCTTCCCCTGCTGTGCCTCCTGGGTAACAGGATTCTCTGCCATGGCCGATGCATCTGGTCAGTTTGGCTCCCTCCCGGTATTACAGTGGGGTCATCTCTGTGAGCAGCTACGTCTTTCATCATTTTTAATTAAGCACAGGGAGGAATCATTGCATCAAGTCATTTTCACACACGCTTCCCTTCTGCTTTGCTCTTTCCCTCCTCCATGCCCCCCATATCCTTTGGCTGGCAGAATTCCGACGTCCAGAAGGTATGGAAATGCCCACCTGGGGTAGTGGCCAGCTTATAATTCCACCACTTAGAAGGCAGAAACAGAACCTATCAAGCAATCTGACTCATAAGACTAGCCCAATCGGTGAGCTCTGGGTTTGGCTGAGACACCCTGCTTCAGTGAATAAGGTAACGAGGGAGACACCTGAGGTCAGCAAGCCTTGGCTCTCCACACTCAGGCCACAGAGGCCACATAGAGGCTTAGACAATATGGTGGCAGGTACAGCCATCTGGAATGAGCCTGCAGCATTCAGACATACGGTGAAGCTATAACCAGCTAAAGATACCTAGGGGATCACCAATAAGCAGAAAGTAGAGCTATGACCTAATCTGCTGTGTGACCCTTTTTGATAACACTTTTGTATGTTTTCCTATAAATATACCCTTGAGGCTAGGATCAGTGCCTTCATCTGGGGTGCCTCTCCTCTGTGATGTTGTAGCTCTGGGATCCTGTATTAAAGCTTTTTTATATTCAATAGTCTCTTGGATGTGTTATTATGGGGTGACGGTCTTGTTTTTCACACAATGATGATGTAGGAAGACACCCAGTTAGGACCTACTTCAGCAATGGACACACACACACACATACACACACACACACACACACACACACACACACACACATGCTGCTGACGCTGCTGCTGGGAGACAAAGACAGCCCTAGCACATTCTTTTTACAGAGAAGTCCCTACTGTACAGGCGAGTTTCTGCTGGCCAGGTGAGTTCTGGGCTCTCTTAGACTAAAGCATCCTTACGTTGCTCTCAAAGGCAGGGAGAGCACGGTGCACCGCTAAAGCCGTGGCATCGGTGCGACAGACGGTGCCAGCCAGGGCTCGCCCCTACCCTCCTGGCTGCCCCCTCCTTCGCACAGCAGCGTTGCCAGAGGAATGGGAGCGGACCCAAAGGAGTCCTGTCATAGGGATTGGTAGCCCTTGCTGCAGTCTGTAAGGATAAGTGAAGACTAGAAACGCGTTTACCACGGAAAGGCTGCCTTGGGTAATGGAAGCAGTCCGGGAGACAGTGGTGAAGAGAGAAATAAAATTGCATCTTTTGTCAGAGGTTGATTATGCTTAAAGCGGGCTGCCTAGGTAGAAAGCCTCCTGCCTGCCTGCTGCCTGCTGCCCGCTGCCTGCCTGTATTTCTTCCTTCATTTCCCACCTTCCCTTCCCCTCCCTGTCCCTCCCTCCCCTCCTCTCCCCTCTCCTCCCCTCTCCTCCCCTCCCCTTCCCTTCCCTAGTCTACCATTTCCTTTTATACCCTTCCCTTCCCTTCCTAACCTCTTTTTAGCCTACCTTTCTTCTTTCTCCTCCCCCTCCCCCCTTTGCTTCCATTCGGCCCATTTTCCTAGAAATTGCATTATTTCATTATGTTTTTATGGTTGAATTCCGTTGCGTTATGCCCTACATTTTCTTTATCCATTCGTCTGCCAAGGGGCATCTAGGTTGATTCTGTTTCCCTGGCCATTTTGACTTGAGCAGCAATAGGCAAATCCACAGTGACCGGGGTCGTGATGGAGCATGCGCAGTCACAAGGACGCACTGTAGGCGGCGCTCATCCAAACCGACGTGCTGGGCTTGGGTGCTAAGGAGACTCTCCTGGATCCGATATGGAGAAGCGCCAGGCAGAGAATGAGAATCACTTGGCCAAGACAAGCGTCACTTTGATCTCTATCCAAGATCGGAGACTCCAGCCACCTGCTCACCTCCTCATGTCTGCTCACCTCCTCATGTCTGCTCACCTCCTCACGTCTGGCACCACCATCTGTTTAGAGCCAAACTCACAGTGGGGTGTGGAGTTGGGACAGCTCTGTGTTCGCACCGGTCTGTCCACGGTGACAAAGAAGGAGTTAGAGGCAGGAGGCAAAATCTTGTAAGCTAGTCACCATAGGAGGCAAATTTATGCCAAATCTCTGGACAGAAAGAAATCTTGATATGGATGGAAGACGATTGGCTTAAGTCACCAGTCAGGAGGCGTCTGAGTCCTCACTCCGGGCAGGGCAGACCAGGGCTGAAGAGCCGCATTGGAGTCCTGGAGCGCCACACAGCTCGAATGACTTTCCCTACACAGAGAAGACTGATCCTTCCCACAGAAGCTGTGCTTTGGAAGGTTGCTGGGGAGAAAAGAGCCTGAAATGCAGAAAAATGGATGAGTCCGGAAATGGATCTGTGGTGAGATTTGCAGTGTCTGGAGTTTGACACTAGCCACTGTACAATCACTTACATGTACTCAATTGAGGTTTCGTTCTGGCATTTTTATGTATTTCAGTCCTTCTATACTAAATAGATAGAAATAAGCAATGAGCCGTGTGTGGTGGTCTACAGAGGCAGGAGCATCTCTGAGTTCACCACCAGCCTAGGTTATATCGCAGGTTCTAGTCCAGTCAGGGCCATATGGTGAGATCCGGTTCCAATGTTAATAAGCAAATAAGTGAATGAATGAATAAATAAATAATAAAATAAACAATAACCACCCAAATAACTTATACTAAACGGCAGTTGTAAAGGGTAGGAAGAACCCCAGAAAACCCAAACTAGGAAAGACAAACCCAAACCAAGTAATCACGTCTTTTGGGCTTTAGAGAAAGGCTGAAGGTCTCGCTTGTCTGTCCACATCACACCCTGTATCCTGTACACATCTGTCACACGGAATCAGTGTGCAAAGCCGGCAACATCAGGAGTGAGGAGGCTCGAACTTGTCCAGTGCGCTCCCATTAAACTCCAGGAGAGATCTGTGCTTGAACTTCTTGCCATCCTTTCCCAAGCTGCGTCCTCGAGACACATCAAAACCCTGATTATCTCCTAGAACATGTGAGGGGCGGAGCTTGCTGCGAGCCTGGGCAGAGCCACTGCAGGATGGCGGAGGCTCCCTTTGGCTGAACACCCGTGTGCATCTGATGCTGTGCTGCATGTGCTTCACTCCTCAGAGTCGGGAAAGCCTGTCTCCACTGTTTGTGTACTGTAAATGCTTGTTCATTTTCTGGAGATTCGAAGCAACAAAAGATGTTGATAGAAGCATGCTTTTATTTTTGCTTTTTTTTTAAACTACATTTACAAAACCTAATCTCTGGAAAATTAAACTGGCAACTCCCTTTTGTGTCTTTTTTGTTTGCTATTACACATGCACGCTTCTTATTTGAAACTAAAAGAGAAAATGTTTCTCTACGACATCCAAAGCACTAGGTTTTAATGGCTGGTTTGATTGAATTTCCTTCAGGAAAACAACATCATCTTTGCTGGATATTAACAAATAGATGAATCCATTAAAAATTCTTTCATTAAGTGGAAGGAAATAATTTCTCTATTGTAAAGACGCAGCCAGAAGAAGTCACAGTGCCCTCAGCCATGTTTGGTAGCCGCAGAGAATAGTCAGTTCATTAGTCCTGCCCTGCCCTGCTGTTGGTGGGACTGACCTGTCAGTCAGAGCTTGTAGCCTTCCGTCTGCATTAAGACGCTACTCTTTCCCGTCCTAGGAATAAGTCTGTCTGTGTGATGCTGAGAGATTTGGAGTGAAGGAGGAAGCTGGAGACGTTCATAGAGATGGAGCCTGCACAGATGTATTCTGATGGAAAACTCATTTGAGTCTTCATAAATATGTCCTGGTCCCTCTTGATGCTTGGGCGCCAGTGGGCGACTCTTAGCAAAAGACAAACTGGTAGGTGGATAAGCAAAGCCAGAGCAAATCCATGCATTAATGTACCGCTTCGATCGGCTTTTCAAATGTTTTACCACTCCATTGGCTCATTCCTCTAGATAATTGGAAAAGCACTTCCACTGGCTTCTGGCCCGGGACCTGTTCCCCTTCAAGGAAGCCAGCTCCAGAACACACCTGCGCTTCCATGAAACGAAACATTCGCTTCCCCAGAACAAAGGGGAGGCGGAAAGACATTCTGAAACATCCCAGACTGCTTGGAATACCACCTACCAGCAGAACTTCTCATATGTTAGATCAATCTAATCACCATGCTTGCTAATAATGCGTTCTGGGCTCTTGAGCATAGGAGTCTCTCTGAACCTCTGATGGGGGGGGGGGTGGGAAAACAATAGCAACAGCTTGTGACTCCCATCGTAAAAATATAGAATTATCACCAGTATGTTAAGTTTTATCATCATTAACAACATGGTTATGTGGGGGTGGAGGTGGGTAAATAAATACAAGAAATTGCTTGTATTTTTATCTGGGAAATGGGATCAAAACTATCAGAGATTTGCAAAATATCCTTGTTTTGGAAGGCTGAATTTTTGGCTTTGGGTATGAAGGTCATGTGAAGCAAGCCTGGGCAGAGTCAGAGGAGCGCCCTACCTGAGAAACAGGACAAGCTATTTTGTGCAGGGAGCGGTGAAGGAACGTGAAGATCCTGGGGTTTCACTCAGTTTATAGGTGACGTCAAGAGTGCCGATAGAAGACAGGAATGCTGGCCCCGAGGTGAAGGCATTCAATAGTATCAGTGTATCAGTCAGGGTTCTCTAGAGTCACCCAACTTATGGGTAGTCTCTGTATAGTAAGGGAATTTATTGGTGACTTACAGTCTGTAGTCCAACTCCCCAACAATGGTCAGCAGCAGCTGTGGATGGAAGTCCAAGGATCTAGCAATTGCTTAGTCCCACAAGGCAAGCAGGCAAAGAAGAGAGAGTTAATCTTTCTTCTTCCAATGTCCTTATGTAGGTCTCCAGCAGAAGGTGTGGCCCAGATTAAAGGTGTGTGCCACCAGGCCTGGATCTGGGACTTGCTTTGTCCCAGATGAACTCAGAGATCTCCCTGTCTTAATCTTCTGGGATTCATAGCCACTCAGCCTCAAGATCCAGGCCAGAAACTTGTATTTCAGTCTCCAGATTAGGATCACAGGTGAGCCTTCCAGTTCTGTATTGTAGTTCATTCCAGATAAAGTCAAGTTGACAACTAGGAATAGCCACTGCAGTCAGCAACAGGAGCCACTGTGGGGACTTGGTCTGTAGGCTTTTCATAGTGAGACCAAGAAAGTCACAGTAACACCTGCTCTGGAGGAGAGGAATTGTAAGCTTTGCTCCATAGTTCTTAAGAGGGAGCAGCAAGAATATTTTGGTTTGCTCTTGAGTGAGGCACAATCCACATTATACCCAACAGAAGACAAGCTTGCTCTTGGCTTTCAAGCAGTTTGTCCACTTTATAAGGTGGTGCGTGTGAACATTCTGGAAGGAGACAGGATGCCCACCTTCTGCGGTGGCTTGTTATGTGAAACTACTTGAAACAACAGTCTAGGATGAAAGGCAGTGAGTGGCTGAGAGAACGGGAGAATTATCTCCTAGCAGAAGTATTCATTTTGGAGATCCCAGTGTTAGCCAATAGGACCTGACTTTAAATATGATAGATAATCAACTATTTAATTATTCATTCATGCAGTGAATAAGTACTCGGTCATTTAGGCAATGAGTCAAATGGTAATTTAAGCCTTTGCAGAATGCCTGCCCATTGTTCTGTGTTTAGGAACCAGAGAAGATGCTAATGTTTGCATATGTGCACAAGTATGCTGTGTCTTCAGAATAATAGCAAAATAAAAACCATTTAAAATGATAATATAAGCCACACTGTCCTATATTATCAATGCACATTCTCCATAGTTCTGTTTGCCTGAGAGAAACACACCACAGATACTTTTTCAGCCTTCTTTGTTCTTGCCATTGGGTTGGGGCCATGTGACCACCAGGTGTAAGCTTCTGTAATAGAAGCCAGCATCACAGAACCTCACTCTCTATTCTCTCCCTGCTTTGGGAGGTAGCCAGAGCTCTGTGAGGTTTCCCTGAGCTAGAAGCAGATCTTTATGATCTCCCGTATGAGAGAAGGCGCTGTCCCACAGTGGGATGCACTGGACATGGGAAGAGAGATTTCCCACAAGCACGAATAGCTTCCAGATAAGAATTCCAACTTACTCAGCTTATGTGTATCTTGATCTAGAGGCCGAATTACACACACCTTTGTAATCACAGAAGAGTATTAGATACAAGGAAGAACCCTAGAGTCAAGAGGA
Source organism: Apodemus agrarius (assembly GCA_964023405.1). NCBI lineage: Eukaryota > Metazoa > Chordata > Mammalia > Rodentia > Muridae > Apodemus > Apodemus agrarius. The sequence continues at coordinate 6,221,039 of OZ030017.1, read as the reverse complement.
AGCTTTTTGTATTTGTTTAGTCTTTTGAAATTAGAAATACTTAAATATGATCCAAATAAAGGAAATACATCATAGAGAAGAAAAGAATCAAACTATAAAAAGGCAGGTCATGGAAGAGCCAGGGGAAAGGGCTCACGCAGTGGTTCTCAACCTGTGGGCTGTGACCATCAGAAAACACACATTTCCAATGGTCTTAGAAACTGAGGCAGTGCTCAGTAGCAAAATTAGAGTTATGAAGTAGCAACAAAAATAAACTTATGGTTGGGACTTCGTACACAGTCGAGGACAAGAAGCCTCAAACAAAGGACTGCAAAGAATGAAAAGAATGTCCCCTGGAAAAGCTGAAGCCTCAGAACCAGAGGAGGAGCTATCCTCCCCTCAAAGAGACATCCTGCAGTTTTTACCTTTCAGACTGACAGATACATACAGCCTGCCTTTTGGCCCATCAGCTCTGTTTACCGCACAGGGGACTGAACCCAGTGCCCTACGGATGCTATGCAAGTGCTCTGCTACAGCCAGAAAATGGTGAGGGAAACAGTTCTTTCACTTCCTGGTTCAAGCAAGAACAAGCCATGTTCTCTGGCCAAGTTTTATTCCCTAATATCTCAGAAGGACCGAGATCCTGAGAGTCTGAACCTGTGCCGGGTAACACACTTTCACGACCCATGGCATCAGGAAAGGATGGACATGGGAGATGGCTTTGGGATGAGTTGGGGTTTGTCTAAGGCAGGGACAGTAGAGAGATCCTGAAGGCTGGTTCCAGGACAGACAGAAGAAACAAGCCAAGTTCTCTCCTAATTATGCACTGAGCTCTTTTTGGACCATAGGCAGATAGCGACTCCACCTGGAACTCTGAAAGCGGATGATGCGGCTGCAACACCACACTTGCTTTTGGAGGGGCAGATTAACCACGATCCAGAGGTGAATTTGCCAGTGCTGTGCAGGCAGCAGCATCCAGCCTGCCTTCAGTCCTGACCCACCGGAGGTCCTTGCTGCTTCTGCGTTGGGATAGTGTGACTTGGGAGAGACAGGGGACTGATTTTGTCACCACTGTGGCAGAATTTAACTTGCTTCCTGGCAATGGGTCTCACATTGCCCTTGCCAATAGATGCTACTTAGTGCCTTCATGCGGACCCCAAAAGGGTTTTTAACAGGATTTAAAAAGTCGAACAATTAGCCACCCACCAACTGGTGGTTACAGAGAAGTCAGCCTATCACATTAGGTTCACAGCACTAAGCAACTGAGGGGTAGTTTAAACACCACCCTGGTGTTAATTCACCAGTGTGAAACCCAGCCTCAAGTGCCCTTCAGTACAGCACAGCCCCTTGGCTTATTATCCTTTCCTATGTAGCCTGAGTCCATAGACGATGTGAGCACACTCTGCACGGCCACCAGAGATAGGAGGTCACTGGTATGAGTGTCTGTCATAGTTTCAGAGAACGGCAATCATCTGGGTGTTATTAAAACCCCCCACAGAATATGGATTTACAAGGTCTAATGCATTTGGTCAGATACACCATGCCCCACACGCCTAAGAATGAGTGTATTCTCAGCAGAGGGCAGAAGTAACTTATAGGAAGCTTCTGGAATGGAATGGAAGGATGGGGTAGAGGCATCAGCATATGTGCTGGGGGGCTGGAGGGGAGTAGAAGAGGTTTGTGGAGTTGTTTGAAGGCAATCGGAGCATCGTGAGTGACAGGCATTGGCCAAGAGGCAAAGACAATGACCAGGATCTCGACGAGCATTCCTGTTCTCGACGAGCATTCCTGCTTCTTGGGTTGCTCTCTTTCCTGATAAGTTTTGACTTTGGTGAAATTGAGGCTAAAGTGACTCACGTGGTCTGACATTACACATTTCCAGAGCTGCTCCAGGATGAGACCATTTTCTTTTCTCAGAGAAAAGACCCCCTAAGAGGAGGTCATGACTGAAACAAAGCTTTTTCTCTGTTTTGTGTCTTCAAGCCAGGGTCTACATGCCAAGCACAGGCCCTTGACTGAGGGTGGATAGGGTTTCTTCTCTGGACTCTAAATAAGTACTTGAAAGTCCAAGCTGGTGGTGGACAATCACTTAGGAAAGGCAGTCTGGGAGCATTCCATGATTCAACCCCAGCTTCCCTTTAAAGCTCACAGATCTGTGCTTCGGTTCAGCTTCTTACTGCTTCCCAGAAGGGCTTGGTTATTCCTGCTGGTTATCTTCCTGTTGGCTGGTTGGTTGGCTGGTTGGCTGGTTGGCTGGTTGGCTGGTTGACTGGTTGGTTGGTTGGATGGATGGCTAGTTGGTTGGCTGGTTGGCCGGTTGGCTGGTTGGCTGGTTGGCCGGTTGGCTGGTTGGCTGGTTGGCTGGTTGGCTGGTTGGTTGGCTAGTTGGCTGGTTGGCTGGTTGGCTGGTTGGATGGATGGCTAGTTGGTTGGCTGGTTGGCTGGTTGGATGGATGGATGATTGGTTGGCTGGGTGGTTGGTTGGTTAGGTTAGTTGGTTGGTTAGTATTTTTGTTTGATTTTAGTGCTCAAGATTGAACCTAGGTCTCATCAGGCAAATGCTTTACCACTGAGCTAAACCCCTGACCTCCTTTGGCTGCTTGGGGGCAGTGCTCTAAAACATGCTACAGGCTACAGAGCAACTGAGAGTTCATCTCTGGGCTCTTCCTGATCTTTCAGGGTATAAACTTGCCCATCAACAATTCCAGACACTCATGTAAAGTCTCTTTTGATAATCCAGCACAACTATATATGGAAGGCTGCTGGATCTCTGTGTAGCACCACAGCATCCAAAGGTCAGAGTACAATTATCAGAGCACTCTCCTCAGTAAGCCTATGAAAAAGTTACACAAATCAGCCTTGATAACCACCTGCATCAATAGCACCTCCTACCACCAGCGCTGCTGTAAGGCCTTTGGACACTCACAAGTGGTGGCTCAATTATTGTTAGAGGTGCAGTGTGACAGACATTAAGGAGTCTAGCCTCACCTATGGCCCCTGGACAACTACATTCTATCTCCCCCCCCAAACTGATGACCTCACATCTCTCAGGCAGGCCAGCCCTTGGTTTTATTCCATCTACTTTAGAGGTCCCGTCTTCTGAAACACTTTCCTGGTCACTTCTTCTCCCTCTTACGATGTCGAGCTTCATGCTGGTTATTTTTTCTGGGTCCCATGTTTCCTATGTCACAGGCTCAGTCGCGTGGCATCATGGTTGCTTCCTTTGTTCTCTGAGTCAATCAGTTCATGACACACAAGACACATGGCAGATGCATTTAAAACATGCTACAGTTTACAGAGCAGTTTACAGAGTTTGTTTGGTTCTTGAGTGTCATCTGAAGTTCTGCATGTCAAAGGCCTTTCCTCAAGATGACACTGATTTGGGGGGAGTGGGACTCTTTAGGAGGAGTGGCCCAAGGGGAATTTTTAGATAATGAGTGGGATGTCCCCGAAGGGACTGTGGAATCCTAGCCTCTTCCCGTCTTACTTGACCACATGAAGAAGCCCAACGCAACGGAACTAGTCAATCATAGACTGTAACGGCAACAGTGGGAACTAAAATAAACCTGTGGCAGAACCCAATTAACGGTATTCACATCGATCCCAGTGGCAGCGGCACGAGTGTCTCACTACCCACCCCAATGTTCTGGGTTCCCAAATGAAATACACATACACATACAGACAGCCTTTATATTTGGATATGCCTTAAACAGCCCAATGCTGGACAACTTCCTAACTTCCATGCGGTTGATCCTCTCTCCGATATCCTCAAGTCTGCTGCCCTAGACCCAGTCAGGGGCTCCTCTTGGAGCCGCTTTCCACCACCACCCCTTCTACACGGCAGCTCTGCTCCCTGTCCTGTTCAGAGGAGGTGTCTTTCTTCCTTTGTGGCTTGGCAGCTCTTTTTCTCACCTTGCTCTGTCCCTAAAGTCCCGCCTCTGTCTCCCTGCCCAGTCATTGGCTGTCGGCATCTCTATTTACCAATCAGAACCAACTAGGGGTGGGAGACTGCAAATAGGTTTTTTTTGGGGGGGACTTAATTAGCATGAGAATAGAAACAGTTACATCAACCTTGGTTTTTGTAAGCTGATTGTCTCAGGTCCTTTGTTACAGTGACAGAAGCTACCCTTACAGTGACTGTAATAGTTATTTTTCTCGCTGCTTTGACAAAACCCCTGACAGACGCAGCTTCAGGGAGGAAGGATCCGTGTTTGAGGAAGGGCCCATTGTGGCTACCATTTGAGGAAGAGTCCATTGACAGTGCAGTCCATCATGGCATGAAGGAGTCCCTGCAAGAGACTGAGGCACGTGATCACACGGGATTCACAGTCTGGAACCAGAGAGTAAAGAGGACTGATGCTCCCCTCATTTTCTCCTTCCTGTACAGCCTTGGAACCTAGCCAATGGGATGATGCCAATTCATATTTAGGGTGGGTCTTCCTATCTCAGATAACTCCATCTGTAAGTTCCTCAAAGACATGTCCAGGGGTTTTCCTTTTAAGTGATTCTAGACCCTGACAGAAAGACAACTAATATCATCATCACGGGGACTATTTCGGTTTTATTCTCTACCATTATTATTGCTCCTCTCACAGTTCCTGCCGATCAGAAATAGCCATTACATATTGTAAGACAAAATGAATGCCTGAGAAAAACAGAATTTGAACCCAAGTCCCGAAACCTTTTGATTCTCCCAATAATGGCTTCACTGCTATTGAAGATGGCGCCTGGCTTAGAGGTCTGCAGCTGGGTCCAGAGGGGATGAAGGAGGCCACCGAGATCTGTAAACTGTGCAGATATCATCACAAAATAAAAAAGGAAAAATTAAAAAGGGGGAAAAAAGAAATATCCACATGCACACAACAAGAGAAACACTAAGAGACAAGGCAAGTGGCTCTAACATACACAATCGAATATAAACAGAACTCGACAAACACTGGAGAGGAGGAAACATCACGTTTGATGAGAAATGGGCTAAAAATATTCCAAATCTGATTATAAATGTCAAGAATGTTCAAGAAGCTTTATAATTCCCAGAGAAGAAAAGAAAAGAAAAGAAAAATAACACACCAGGCACATTGCAGTACTGATGATGCTTTTATATAATTAACAAAGGAATTTGTAAGAGCAATCCAAAGAAAAGCAAAGATGCGTTGTTTGAAGAATAAAATAAAGAGGAAGAAGGCAGCCTCAGCTATCAAAGGAAATGCCGTTTTAAAGTTTAAAACAAATGACTGCAGCCCGAGAGAATTCACTCCTCCTCCGGGGTTACAGAGAAGTCCCACTGGAAACAGAGAACCTTGCTGGGATAAGTCCAGTGGTCAGAGCACAATCACAGGCTAGAGAAGCCGCAGCAGTGAGTCCTTTGTGGAAGGAGAATGAGAGCTCAGGAGATGCGGGAAGGGAGGAGGAACGGAGGGTGCCAGGGTGCCAGGGTGCCGTGTGCGGGCCTGTGGGTGGAGATGCACCGACCTCTCCCTCTCCGCTGACGCTGGACAGTCACCAGCCTGTTGGCACACCAGCAGCTGCACACTTCGCGTTGCCTCCTTCACGCTGTAGGACGTCAACACAGAGAAGCAAACAAGGCTGCTTGGGACCCAAGTCTCCCAGAGCATGCTTCCTTACCTCTGAACTTTTACTTAGCGTACAATAGCTTGACGCTTAACAAATCCCTTGAAAGGAGATTTTATCCAGATACTAGGCATCCATCTTTTCTCGTCCCGGTCATTCTGAAGTTAAGTGTTTATTTTCCCGGATCAACTAGCTGGCCACAGCTTTGGCTGCCCATTCCATTCTCTGTGTCCCTCGTGTGAATCGGGGTCGGGGTCGGGGTGGGGTTCTGCGAGCTGAGGAAAGAGCTGTGTCTGCCCTCCATACTTCAGAGCTGAATGAGACAAAATAAAATAAAATAAAATGGAAAGGAAAAGCCATGACTGTTCCTAGGGATGGTGGAGGAGAAAGTTTATTACAGATATGTGGGAGAGCATGGCCAGAGGCAGACACATCTGGGAGCGTCCAGACTGGTTATGACCTTGAACCATGTCAGGAGGGGAAGGAAGAGAGGGAAGCCAAGTACAGCAGCCAGGAGGCCAAAAGAAGAGGAGGAGAAAGCAAGCAAGGTCCAGAGCTTCTGGAGGAAGGGCAGCCCAGCCCCTGGGCTGCAGAGCTCAGGGCAGGGCAGGGAATGCCAGCCGTAACCTGTGACGGGTAGGGACTGAAGGATGCTGGGAGAACCCGGAGGCAGGGCCCACTTAGCTATGGTAAACAGGAACCTCTGCTGCTTGTCCTGGGTTTGATCCTTAACAAGAGCCTTTTCTTTCTCTCCCACACCTTGACCCCGAACCCTCTCTCTGCTTACTAATTTTATAATATATCTGAATATTAGGCATTCTTGAAGTTTTTTCCTTCCTTGAATTTTATCTAACTCATGTAGGCACTTGTGACAGAGGTCTGGTTCAACCTATTCTCAGCAGCCCAAACAGAGAGACCGTGCACCGCACGCTCTCTGCTAAGGCACCATTAAGAGTAAGAGATAATGTTTAATTAAGAAGTAGGTGCGGGGCTGGAGGGATGGTTCAGTGTTAAGAGCAACGCTGCTCTTCCACAGGAGCCGAGTGTGTCTCCTGGCACTGGTGTCAGGAAGCTCACGACCACTCCAGGTCCAGGGCATCCAGGACCCTTTGGGTTCCACAGATACCCATGCACACACAGCATACTCTCTCTCTCTCTCTCTCTCTCTCTCTCTCTCTCTCTGTCTCTCTCTCTGTCTCTCTCTCTCTCTGCATCTCTCTCTCTCTCTCTCTCTCACTCAAGAAGAGGAATTGGTTTAGCTGTACTAAGGGTCAGATATTAAGAGAATGAATATTACTGCAGACACAGGAAGGAATCCCACATGGGAAAGGTGTCAATTCATCAGGAAGATAGAACATACAGAGAGTGGTATTTGGGCCATCCCACCCCATCTTCCATTCTATAAATGGAAACACACAACTACAAGGATATGTGTGTGTGTGTGTGTGTGTGTGTGTGTGTGTATGGTACCACATATTGATTTTTAAGTTTTTTAAACAGAATAATGACAATTGTTCATGTACATACCAGAGAAAATTCAGCCACTCAAAAAATTCACATAGGAAAATTTGATAACTAAAAAAAAAAAATACAGATTGAGAGTAGGTAAAATATTTGTAACAAATATATAATTGTTAAACATATTCACTAAAATATGCCAAATTTCACCATCAACCATCTTGCCTTGTTTGACTTAGTACCTATTTCATATCGACCAGATTCAGTTGCTTTGTTCTCTATTTTAAAACATCTATTTCTGAGCTATAAACCACTATCTGCATATCCACGGGCCAGCTATCCTACTTTTCTTCAAGTGTTCTGAAGCACACAACTAAAGCCTGGATTTCAGACAGGAATGCAATCCTGTGGAGATCCGCAGGAGCAGGGTTGGGAGGGATCTTCATGGTGTGGCCCTGAACCCCTCACCCACACTATTCTTAGAACGGATGCAATCATGCAGAATTCCACAGCTTCTCTGAGTTCTCACCCTGTAAACTGACTCGGAACTTGGTCACAGTGCCCTTCTGAGTGTCCTGCGCGGACGAGCTTGCTGACTTTAAATCTCTGCTATGCAAGAGAGCAGGAGATTCCAGCACAGAGGCAATCATAGAGCAAGGCATGGGCTGACACTAACTGCTCCATTCTACTCCTGTTTATCCAGACTGGGCTTCAGCGCCACTTCAAGACCTCCTTGTATATCTATTTCTAGTGTGTAAAATATGGAAGGTATTGGTCTCTCCTCTCTCTGTTCCCCCATTACAATAACATCAAAGACTGTAGGGACCAACTTCCGTCTTCTCCTATGTCTGCCTGTTGACATTTATCAACAATAGCATGCAGACCTCTTTGCAAAGTCTGTCGAGTATGGCTCTGACATCTTTTGCTAGGCTCATATGCTCTAGACTATAGGTTTGCCCATGGAATCAGCAGGCGGTGCTGGGCTGGAACTAGCATTCTCCAGCCAGTTTCCTACTGTCAACACCAGCTTGGTTTCCGGGATAGCTCTATCCCAGTGTGAAGCCCTCACGTACTGTTAGAATGAAAGCACTCCTTGCTGAGTTCAACTTGAGCTCAGTCACAGATGACTTCAGTCCCTATCTAACAGTGGAATTTCATAGGTCACAGGTCAGAGCCTTATGACCTAATGAAGTATGAAGCATGGGGCCCTTAGAGTTGGAAGAACTGACTTTTTTTTGTTTTTTTTTTTTTTTTTTGGTTTTTCGAGACAGGGTTTCTCTGTATAGCTCTGGCTGTCCTGGAACTCACTCTGTAGACCAGGCTGGCCTCGAACTCAGAAATCTGCCTGCCTCTGCCTCCCAAGTGCTGGGATTAAAGGCGTGCGCCACCACACCCGGCTCAAGAACTGACTTTTTAAAGGAGGTTTTCCATATCCAACATTCCCCCATTTCTCCTTGAAGATGAAGGCAGAGGAAGGAGACACAGGTGGGCAGGGACGGGAGAGTGTGGGGAGAGTGTGGGGAAGGTCTGTGACAGTGGAGCTGTAGTTCCAGGAAGAGAGATGCAAATCACCAACATCTCATAAACGATATGTCTGCTCTGCATCTTATGCCCCAAGAGGTTCACACAGTTGAGTAGGGGCATATCCAACATGCCTCTCCTGCTCGCCCTGGTTGCTGCTGAGCCTGCCGTCTAGGTTGAAGAAGACCAGAGATCCTCTACTTGGGCTTCCCATGACACAAGCAAGCTTACTACTAAATATATTTTATCAGCATATTCATCAAAGAATTGCATCAATCAAAGCATAAATATTGGACATGACACAAAAACTTTGCCAACCTTAAAGGGAGCCATCTGGATGCCTTTTCTTATGCATAAATTGCTGACGTTTTGGATTTTTGTCATTCGTAGCATTCACTTCCTATTGCATGCCTCAGGAAGATACAGTAATTACGATCCAACCTAAAGATGTTCTTTGTCAACTGTAGTTTAATGGCTGACCATCAATTTATGTTGGTGTCACGGCATGTTCCCATCTCTGGGCTGTGTCACAATGACCCAGAGGACCAGATGGCCTCCTCTTGTGTAAGCTGAGGTCCCTGGCTCAGCACCTGCTACTACTGTTCAGAGAAGATGGCTATCTACCTAACTCATTTTGTAGTGGGCATTTGTGAATATCTTGTTCTATGGAATTGAACGGGGGAGAGAGGATGAGGGGGAGTCTGAGCGAGTTTAGGAGAGAAGCAGCAGCTACAGAACACTGTAGGCTGAATCTGGAGTTAAAAAATCTGCCACAGTAATCCTGCTAATTATGTCTTCATGCCCCATGACCTTTACTACAAAGTCACAATTCCATTGAACCTGACAGGTTTTCTGGAAGCCTCATCTGCTCACAGACACCTTTGGTGTCTGGCCTGTCTTCCTCTGCCCGAAGCTCTATTCCAGAAATTTAAAGGTATTAAGACCTGATACCTCAGAAAAAAAGCAGGCTACAGAAATGAAATCTCCAACCTTCTCACAGACTGCTGTGAAACAGAGCAGTCGGCCCGTCTCCAGGTCTACGCTTTCTTATGTTTTCAGTGCAGGATACCTAAAAATCTGAGCTGCAGCAGAGTGTGTCAAAGTAACGCACACATTAAATCTCAATTTAGCGGCACTTTGGAGAGTGCGTTGGTACGTTTTAGTACTTTACTGTCCTGATGTGCTTTCCATGAATAGATGGATGAATGGAGCTTTTTGTTGTAGTGATTTCTACATGTATGTTAAAATAATCCATGATGGTGATATTGCAGCGTAGACATCCAGCTACTGCACCGCACCGAGAATAAAAAGAATCCTGTTGTCAGTTCCTCCTGCCTCCATCCCCCAGGGAGAAACACAAGCCAGCTGCAGGGTTGTGGAGGTTTCAGTGGGATGTGGCTCCCCCAGGCACACACACGGCTGAGCACTTGCTCTCCAGCAGGTGGCGCTGTCATAGGGGGGGTGTAGATGGCAACCTTGGGAAGGAGTGGTGAGCTGGCAGAGGTCACTGGGACGGCCTTCTAAGGATGAGCCTTTTCTCTCTTTCTGCTTTGTGCACGCCTGCTGCCAGGTCACGAAGTGAACGGCTTCTCCCTTCAGCTTTCTCAGAACACCGATGACAAGCTCAGCTTGGGCCCAAAGTGACAGAGCTAGCCCAGAGTAGACTAAAGCCCTGAAGCCCCGAAACTGTGAGTCCTGCACTAAACTCCAGTTTCTTCTGAGTCCTTTGTTGGGTATTTGGTCATGAGGGAGGGAAGAGTGGTAAAAATGGGAAATTATTTTCCCAGGCTTGTTGCTGCAGCTGGATATCACCCCACAATCAATCTTTGACAATGACAATAACAGTAGTAAGCAAACACCAGTAATATCACTATTGCTTTAGAGTATAGGCAAAGTCCCTTCCTGGTACCACACAGTAGGTGAGGTGGAAGCAGGCTGCAAAGCCAGGGAGAACTAGTGTAAACTCTGGGGATCCACAGGCTCATGTTTCTATAGCAGAGTCACTGTGTGCAAGGAGAGGGAGGTGCATCAAGGTTAAACGGAAAAAACACGAGGAACCCAAAAGTTATTTTCCCTACACTTCTGCAGGCTCTGCCCACCGGGATCCAGCCAAGCCCAGCTCAGAATGCTCAGCAGACTCCATGTGAAGCGAGCAGGTAGCAGCATGCCCATGTCCTTATTCTCTAAGCAGTGCAGAACAGCACTTATTCATACAGTGAGGACACACACACAGAGTCGCTATCTAGGAGGATGTGCAGAGGTTATATGTGACTATTCTGTGTGACAGGGGATCGCATGGCACCCACAGATTGGATATCACTGTGTGTGTGTCATGGGCACCGAAGCAGTCCCCTATGACACCGAGGGCTGCCTGTATCTGGAAGAGGAAGAAGCAAGAGATGGGAGAGATCTGGGGAAGGCAGGGCAGAGTTAACGGATGGAAGTTCTCTCAGGAAGCAGGAGGGGAAAATCACCAGCAGACAAGAAGTGGGGGTTCTGCTACCTCTGCTAAGAAGGAAGGGGGGGGGAGAAAAGAAGAAAGGAGTGGGGGAAAGGATGAGGAGGGAGGGAGGGAAGAAGAAAGGGAGGGAGGGAGGCAGTGAAGCCAGTGCCAGGCACAGTAGGATTGAGACTGGAAGGCTTCTCTTAGAAGTCCTCTCTTTTTATGTTAGGGAAGGAGGTGTGAGCGTTGAGATCTAAACAGGATAATGAATGGTAATAAGCAAGAGGAAGGAGCGAGCTTCCCTGTGTCATGGACTCTGCATGACGTGTGTTTGAAACCTGAATTTTTTTTACTTAGGTATATTCTTTATTTACTTTTCAAATGTTGTCCCCTTTCCTGGTTGCCGCCTTCCCCAAAAATCCCATAAGCCAGCTCCCCTTACCCAATCAACCCTCCCCTGCTTCCCTGTCCTGGTATTCCTCTACACTATGGCGTCAAGTCTTTCCAGGACCAAGGGCCTCTCCTCCCTTTGGTGTCTAACAAGACCATCCTCTGCAGCCAATGTATCTGGAACCATGGGTCCCTCCGTGTGTACTCTGGCTGATGATTTTTGTCCCTGGGAGCTCTGGGAGTACTGGGTGACTCATATTGTTGTTCCTCCTATGGTGCTGCAAACCCCTTCAGCTCCTTGGGTCCTTTCTCTAGCTCCCCGATTGGGGACCCGTGCTCATTTGTGTGGTATTCAGCACTGTTGAGATCAGTGAGGGGGCTCAGCTCATCGCAGCTTGCCGGCCTGTCTACATCATTGGTACACTGGATCCATCCACAGTCTACTTGTAAGCAAAGGATCTGAAGTTTTGGGTGAGGCTTAAGATATTTTGCACAAAATACCTGGCATCAAATCTGAGTGTATGTTTATATATACAAACAAATATACACATGTAAATACATTCATACACACACATATAATTGCGTTTTTAGTTTTAAGGGCACATTAAGAATAAGTGCAATAGAGACAGGAGGTGGCTCAGAGGTACAGAGTGAGTACTGTTCTTACAGGAGACACTCAGTACCCACAGCAGGTTACAACCACCTGAAACTCCAGTTTCTAAACACCTGGCGCCCACTTCTGGGCTCTATAGGTACTAGCACCAACATATCTACATACCCAGCACCCTACATACAAATGGGTTGGCAGGATTAATATAGTTAAAAAGGCAATCTTGCCAAAAGCAATATACAGATTCAACGCAATCCCCATCAAAATCCCAACTCAGTTCTTTATAGAGTTAGAAAGAGCAATTCTCAAATTCATCTGGAATAACAAAAAACCCAGGATAGCTAAAACTATCATCAACAGTAAAAGAACTTCTGGGGGAATCAATATCCCAAACCTCAAGCAATACTACAGAGCAGTAGTGTTAAAAACTGCATGGTATTGGTACAGTGACAGGGAGGCAGATCAATGGAACAGGATCGAAGACCCAGAATTGAACCCACACATCTATGGCCAATTGATCTTTAACAAAGGAGCTGAAAACATCCAGTGGAAAAAAGATAGCCTTTTCAACAAATGGTGCTGGCTCAACTGGAGGTCAACATGCAGAAGAATGAGAATTGACCCACTCTTATCTCCTTGCACTAAGCTCAACTCCAAGTGGATCAAGGACCTCCACATAAAACCAGACACACTAAAACTAATAGAAAAGAAACTGGGGAAGACCCTTGAGGACATTGGCTCAGGGGGAAAGTTCCTGAACAGAACACCAATTGCTTATGCTCTAAGAGCAAGGATAGACAAATGGAACCTCATAAAATTACAAAGTTTCTGTAAGGCAAAAGACACTGTCAAAAGGACAAATCGGCAATCAACAAATTGGGAAAAGATAAATTTTCTTATTAAGACAGGGTCTCTCTATGTAGCACTGGCTGCCCTGGAACTCACTATTTAGATCAGGCTACCCTTGAGCTCACAGAGATCCACCAGTCTCTGCCTCCCAAGTGCTGGGATTAAAGGCATGTGCCACTGCGCATGGATAAAAATAAAATGAAAACTTAAAAAAATAAATGAAATAACATTTTACCTTCAGATGTACAGTATTTTTACATCATCCTTATCTTGTGTATTTAGCTTGCTATTTTAAATACATTATTTTGTGATATACATATACACATATATTTACAACTTTGTTTACATGGGAGGTTTTTCTTTTTTTCTTTTTAGAGTTTTAGCTTCATTGGCTTTTAAAATATTATGAGTCGTGAGTTACAACTTTATGTGGGAGGTTTTTCATTTTTCTAATAATTTTAGTTTCATTGGCTTTAAAAATATTATGAGTTGTGAGTACAATGAGATACTATTGAAATGATCCGTAATTACAGTGGATAAATATGCAGACACTAGTTTGCTACATCCCTGCAGTAATTGAATCAGGGCACTGGAGGGACTGACATGAAAATGACTGACTGTGAGTTTCCAACTCTCCTTGTTGCTAGGGAGAGCCAAAGGCATCTCATAAACTGGGTGGAGGGAGGCGCGGAGGACAGGAGTCTGGTTAAATAGCTATAAAGCTCTCAGCCGTCTGAGGGCCAGTTGGAGAAATAGGAAGTACTTTGGTAATTTTAAGTGAAAAGTTGTTTACTATGGAGAATTAGCTAATATATCTTTGTCTCTGTCTCTGTCTCTGTCTCTGTCTCTGTCTCTGTCTCTCTCTCATACAGAGGGAGGAGTGTGAGCTTTGAGATGTAAACAGGATAATGAATGGTAATAAGGAAGAGAGAGAGAGAGAGAGAGAGAGAGAGAGAGAGAGAGAGAGAGAGATATGCTCATTACCTTGAGGCTCCACACATGAAACAATTCCTAGAATAAAATGTCTGGGCTGATTGTGACCCAGTGGCTCCGGTCACTGCTGTCAGGGGGATGGGGTTAGGAAGGATGGAAGGCAAGAGGGATAAATGGTCAGGGGTGACCTGCCTCAGTTTCGATGACAGCTTTTTACTGCACCCTTCCCTCCTCTAAACAAACCAGAGGACAGACTTAAATAAAAGAAAAACAGAGTAGGTGAAAACCTTAACAGCTACCAAGAGGATAGGTAGAGAATAACTCACGTGCCTCAAGTTAGGCATGGACCAGCAAGCTGAACAAGAAAGGAACACTGGAGTAGAGATACACACAGCACCTACGAGAACTTGCTGCTCTTCCAGAGGACTCAAGGTCTGTTCCCAGCTTACAACAGCCTGTCCTTCAGTCCCCGAGAATCTGACATCCTCTTCTGGCCTCTGCAGGTATCCATACGCACATACACATAGGCATACCCATATACACAAACACAAATGCAGAAACAACTAATTTTTTTTTAATATTTAAAAGGATGTAAGTGGGTTAGTGAGCTGAAGAAAGGGCCCAGAGCCTCTATGGGCCTCTTGGAAGCAACACAGTTGGCAGCTGGATGCCAACTCACGACCAGTAAGTACTGCACAATCACAGAATTATCCAGCAGACATCAGCACGTCCTTATAGGGAGGTGCCAAGTGTCAGTCTCAGCGTGGAGGGGGATTCCTGAGGAAGGGGAGTCTGGGAGTAGGGAAAGAACAACTCAAAGTGAGTAGAACCGACAGCTCTGTAGTCTGCTCAAGATGGCTCCCTGGACAGCTCCCTGCTCGAGACAGCTCTCTCTTGCTAGAAAAACATTCTAAAAGCTCTCTAGATAGCTCATGGGTTTTCTGACCAAATCGGAAAAGCTGCTAGAAAAAAGATTCTTGGATTTTCCAACCAAAGTAGGAAGACCTATTAGAAAAATATTCATGGGTTTTCTGTTCAAAGTCAGAAAGCCTGCCAGACAACTCTATAAAAGTATTTCAGTAGTTCTCTAGACAGCTCATATCATGCATAGCAAAAGCCCAGACTTTTATTTATATTTCAACTCAATTGATTAGCCAGGTTCCCTTTTTAAAATTATTTATTTATTTTATGTATATTAGGACACTGTACCTGTCTTTGGTCACACTAGAAGAGGACACTGGATCTCATTACAGATGGTTGTGAACCACCATGTGGTTGCTGGGAGTTGAACTCAGGACCTCTGGAAGAATAGTCACTGCTCTTATCTCCAGCCCCCCATGTTCCCTTTTGACTATCCCATAATTCAGCATTTTATGACCTTAGCCCCTTGATTCTTAGAAGAAGGCAGCAGGTATTATTTTTTGTTGTTGTTGTTTTATTTTTTTAAATGGGAAGTGAATTCAGAGATCTGTCTGCCTTTATAAACATAGGCAATAAGATAGCTGGGTGTGATCCTGTCCTGAGATTACCATTCTCACTACTCCTGGACCTAAGCATGTTCCTTCCCAGGCTGACCTTGAACTCAGTAATCTGCCTGAAAGATCTGCCTGCCTTTGTATCTTTCTAACAAGCTGGTTTATTAGTGCAGCTGCCTTCATTCTTTTAGGTCTGTGAAGTCCATCACATAATTCATATCATATCCTAATATTTTGCATAGTTTTGAAATTATGTATTTTTAAACTCATGTTTTCAGAGTTCTTTCCCACAGCCTTAAGGGCTGTCCTGAAGGTCACAGCATTCACCACCTTGCTGAGGAATACATTCTTGCCTCCTGGACTGTGTCTAATTATTGTGGTGCCACTAACTTTAACAGGGGGTGCATTTCCTGAAGAAGGAACATGAATATATGTGCATTATACAAAGGAGCCTTGTGTCTAGCAACCATCAACCCATGTGGAGGCCCACAGCCTGCTAGCTAAGCTCCAGGGGCAGGAACTGCGGCACACCATCCCTTCCACATGGCCATGCAGGACTCAGTAGAAAGGCTGTGTCTCTGCACCTTGCTTGCCAGACATAACCCACCAGAGCATTAGAAAGTGCCTGTTTCATTTCTGTCCCCATAACTCTGATGACTGGATCAAGACAACACAGTCAAAACCATAGTCAGATCTCACTTGAAAGTGTTAAACATCCCTGTTACAATAGCGGAAAGCAGGACAGAGCAGATCAGCCTTCTATATCCACCTCCGCCGGAGCCCCAACCACAGCATAGGAGTCCCTAGTACCCACTGGTAGGACCTAATAGGAAGTCACAGTAGACCTGTGTCTACTTTATGTGGGAAACCACAAACTCACTCACAGAAACAGGAAGTTGCTTTGTGGCTGCCAGGAGGAACTTTCATGCTGTTTGAGAGAGTTCTAGAGTGTAGTAGGGCAGTGTAAATACAGTTATCAGGACCATAAATCACACGTGGAATCTGTCTGAAAGGGTGCATTTAACTTGTGTTTCTTTTATAATAATAAAAAATGGTAAAAACAGAGCACAGCTCTGCATAGTTGAGGGTTCTGCTGCTGTGCCCCCCTGCCCACCCCTCCCTACACGCACTCCCCGTAGTCATATACAATGACTCAGCTTGAAAAGACTTGTGTTTCTTAGCTATTCTTACTTTAGACATGGGGAATGTTTGGGGGCTAATTTGTAGTCAGTTTCCTTCAAGGAGGAAGGTGAGGGTAAGGTGAAAATCACCTTAAAGCAGGAGGCGTCTATTGTCTTTTGTTACTATTACAACATTTTAAGGCAATCTATAAAGAGTAGAATGTTATCTTGGTTCATACTTCTGCTGGTCCTATCCGCGACCCATGAGCTTGCTGCTTTAGTGATCCTGTGTAGGGGGCCCACTGTAGCAGCGTCACACTATGGAGCCAGTTGCCAACTGCTCACTATGACTGCAAGTGAGGGGTGGGGGGTGAAGACAGAGGAGGCTGGACCCCAATTCCTGCCAAGGATTTACCCCTCAATGATCTAAAGCCCTCCCCGTCAGCCCAGTCTTTCATAGGACCCTCCTCCTCCTCGTAAGGTCCTGTTGGGAACCAAGCCTGTAACACATGGCCTGGGGAACACTTCTTGTCCACATCACAGAATAAGAAACAACTTATAAAAAGCAAGAAATTATTGGTTATTTTGCAGTAATAGCTGCCCTAAAGTTAGAGGACTCATACCGCAGCAGCTCTGTTTACAACACAAACCTAAGGGGCAGTGGTGGAGCAGGCCTTTAAGCCCAGCACTTGGGAGGCAGAGGCAGGTGGATTTCTGAGTTCGAGGCCAGCCTGGTCTGCAGAGTGAGTTCCAGGACAGCCAGGGCTTCACAGAGAAACCCTGTCTCGAAAAAGACCAACAAAACAAAACAAAACAAAACAAAACAAAACAAAACAAAACAAACAAAAAAGACCAACAACAACAACAACAACAAAAAACCAAACACAAACCTAGTGCTGATCTCACAGACATTTTATTGAACTAACCTATACAGAGAACCTGGAATAGGAATATCTCAGAGGATATTTTCCAGTTGGCACCCCCAACAGAGCAATAGAATGTAACACCTTTAGGATGCCCTCAAGCTCGCCAACCTATCATGACCTACCCGTCTTGCTGTCCCCGCCTCTCATCCGGGCATTTTCTCCCCAGCTCTCACCCTCCCCCACACACTTGCTTTTCTCCCTCCATGAACAATCTCTTGCTGGGTTGTACAGATCAGCCCCAAACTCAGCCACCAACCTCCCTCTGTCTCCTCAGTTCTGAGATTGTAGGCGTTGTACCAAGACGCCGAGCACGGCTTTTTTTCAGTTGATGTTCAACAAACTCATCTGAAAATTTAAGCTGCACAGAGAACAAGAAAATGGAATTTGGTCCTTAGACTAAAATATACGTCTTTGTGTATAGAGTGTAGAACACTGAAACATTAAAATCCAAACCCTTTGGAGACTGTAAACAGCACAACCCTGTACCCTTAGCCAGAGCCAGTGAAACCATAATAACAGAAATTTCTTTTGTGCTTCAGATCAAGAATTGCTTCATTATTTCCTAAGCTCCATGTCTGTCTGTATGTGTATGTACACTGATTTTTGGAGGGAGAACTGGTATAAAAAATTGGCTACATTATTGCTATGAATTTTAACAAAATGTAAGGAATTGAATTGATCTGATAGTCACAAGTTCTGAATCAGAAAGTCCACGTATGCATCTTAGGATTGTTTGTTTTAAAGTTATGAGTGTTTTCACTTGCAACCTCTAGATCATATGCTGTCCAGAATATAATATCCAGTTCTCAGAGATGAATACGGCATCTTTGGGCAGTCAAATGTCCATGACCCACAACTTATATTCAGAACTGGCATTTCCCTTGGTCATCCAAGACCCTGGCGTTTTACCCTGCATCATTCCACCCATGACCTTTTTCCCAGAGGATGTGGCTAATGGCCTTCGAAAAGAAAACTTCTAACTCTTGAAAACAAGCGTATCACAGTGGAAGCTATGGTTTCGCCCTCCTGGGGTGTATTTCTTAGCCAAAGGCATTTGGATACACAGATGGCTCTTTGTACATGTTTCTTATCTCAACTGACTTCAAGGTCAGTTCAGTGTGAACTTTTTACCTGCCCTGGATTCCTTCAGCTTCATGTCCATTGTATCCTTCTTTACAGATAAAATGATGGCTCCCAGTGCTTATCCTGATGATACCAAGACTGTAGGTAACAGGAAACCTCGGAAGGAAAATGCAATCCATTATTTGGTCCCCAGATATCTGGATGCTTGATATGGGGAGATGAACATATCTGGATGGTGCTATGTTTGCCAGATTCCTGGGTGGGGGCTGGGGTCCAGAGAGAGAAGAACCAGGGTGGGGGATTCTGGGGAGAGAAGATGGTAGAACTGACAGATCACACACAGGAAGTTCCCAGAGCACCCACAGTCTGGAGAAGAGGCAGTGTATAGAGTATGTGGGAACACAGCAAGGCTGGCATTGGACACCAGGGCTGGGCTTGCTGAGATGAAGACCAGACACCTCTTACACCATCAGGTATGCAGGATCTTCAGGCTTCTGTAACCAGTGAAAACCAGTGAAGATAATTTTATAGGCATAGTCCTGTGACTATAAGATACTCCAAATATCCCTGACCTTCAAATCTAAGCATTTGTCCACTTATTTCTGCAAAGAATTGAGGGGATTCAGAGTGATTGGAGGTGCCACAGAGAGGGGAGTCACGGACTGCAGATTCATCTGAACGTTCCAGTTCAAATCTCCCGTGGAATGCCAAGTCACTCTCAGGAGTGCCCTTGGTCAGGGTACATCCAGTGCCCCTGAAGGACCTTAGAATCGTTCTCTTTGCTCAGTTTTTGGAGCAGGTGATGGAGGAGTAAGCCTGCTCCTTCCTTACATGTTCAGGAGGATCGATCTGTGCAAGCGGGCAGAGTTACTGCTTCCTGATTACGAAAAATATTAAAAATTGACTCATTCTTTCTTTCTCTTTTTCTCTATGTAGCCCTGGCTGCCCTAGAACTATGTAGAGCAGGCTGACCTCAAACACACAGAGATCCATCTGCCTCTGCCTCTTTAATTCTGGAGTAAAGGCATGAGCAACCATGCCTAACAAGTCAATTTTTTTTCATTGCTGTAGACAGCTATATGTGAAGCAGTGCCCCGTGTTTTTGTATTTTGTTAATTTCAAGAACTCTGTCCATTTTGTGGAAAGTGACTTTTGGGGGGAGGGTCTTTCTTTATGGCCAGCCCAGGGACAAGGAGTGATGACCTCTCCTTGGATACATAGAGTGTGTCACTGTCCTCATTTCATGAGAGCTTAAAGAAGGAAGGGCACATTCTGGCTCACGGTCTGAGGATCCCATCCATCAGGACAGCTGACATCTGCAGTGACAGAAATGACTCTATCCATATTGATAGGGGCACACAGCAGCTGGTTGCACTGTGTCTGCAGTCAGGGAGTGGATGCATGAATGCTGACTCCCAGACCACATTCTCTGTTTCTCCTTTTCTTCAGTCTGTGGCTGCATTGCAGGAGAGGGTACCTCTGACATTACAGTCGGCGGGTCTTCCTTCCCCAGGTAGATCTCTCTGGACATGCCCTCAGACTCTCCAGTGGGGTGTCTCTAGATGACCCAAGATTCAGTCAGGTTAACAGCAGGGGTTAACCATTGCAGGCATAGTCTCTGTTTTCTTCTCCATGACCCTGTGATGAAGTTTACTATTTGCAATAATTTTCACAGAATCGGCATCTGGTTTAATTTCATTATTGAGTTCTTTCCCCATTTTAAAGTTTTCTTTTCCCCCCCTGTGGTTATCAGATGGCATGATCCTTCCCTGTGTAGTTCCAGGATATAAACTTAGATTGATTTTAGGATGTTCTTTTCTGGAATGGGTGTCGATGCTGCGAAATTCTCACCGCCCCCAACGCATTCCTCACTTCCTCAAGCTTGGACGTTACAGTCTCACTCCCACTTGGCTAAAATATTTAAGAAATTTTCCTCATATTTCTTCTATGAACTACTTAAACCAGTTAAAATTGTCAAGTGGGATATTTAACACTCCTAATCGTTTTTCCTTGCCGCGCCCCACCCACTCCTTGTGACCTTCAAGTAGAGTGTAGAACAGTCTGATTTCCTTACCCTTCTGCACTCCCTCCATTCCAGACCCAATATAAAATTTCTATGACAAACTACAGGGAACTTTTGTCAGTTTTGTTTAATAATATGGTGCAACTATTTATAATGTTGCCAGTTACAAGTAGCACTTGAAACTTGCGACTAAACATGGGAGGGTTTACAAAGTGTCTGTAACACAAAGGGTGACAGGAAGAGGTACCTTTAAACTAAGCCTTTGAAACTGTATGTGGTTTCTTTCCTCCTTTAAATGTTGAGTTTCAAATTTGAGGTGTGGAGTGTTTGTTTGTTTTGTGTGGGTGGATTCTGCTCCACGCAATGTCAGAGTGCAGAGCGTGTGTCTGTAATATTGTCTGATCAGAAATACTTTCAATACAGATGGGACATATTTTCACATCTCTAAAGTCTAACTAACCACAGATTTTGCCAATTGTGAATCAGGAATGTGTGATTTCCACTCAAAACGTAGAATTATTTATACGGTGAAATGTGGCATGATAAAACATATTTTAGGTCCATTAAGGAAAGAAAATATAATATGGTGTGATCTGTGACGGCATGGATTTTTCTCAGACCCTGTGGATCGCTAGACTAATTAGTATATGTGAAATCCACTTAAATCTTACGCGTTTGCAATTTGGAGCCAGCTAAGACTTTTACTACATAGAAATTAATAAAACCCAATAGTATTTGAGAAACTGGACATATTCTTCCAGACTTTAACACTAGACAGTGCACTGAAATGCTCCATGGCATTCAGTAAATATACACTTCTTCATGTATCAGTTGCATTCAAAAATCCTATTAGTGACGAGAGAGATGGGTCAGTGATTAAGAGCACTGGCTCTTACCCAGGAGAGGACAGGGATCGGTTTCCAGCACCCAGATGGCAGCTCATAACTGACACCAATTGTGGGGGCTGCTGTGGTCTCTATGGGCACTGCATGTACATGGTGCACTTACAAGCAGGCAAAACACTCATACACAAGATAAAGCCAAATAAACTTAAAATATACTATTACCTTTTCTGAGTTGCAAAGGATTACCAGGCTATGTAAGCTGTGTATATTGATTGCCTTGATTATTCCTTAATGAGTTAAAAAAAATAGTTAACTGACAGTTTTTATTTGCTTCAGTTATTTTTGTTGGAAAATGCCCCAAGAGTGTGCCTCAGTGGCCCAAGAAACACTCTTTCCAAAGATGTCCAGCTGAGGCTCTGCCCTTTATGACACGGATGAGGAGTATCCTGGTTATTTACGGTACAGATGCTTTAAAAATCCCATTGCTTGAAAAATATGCAGCCATTTTATGCTTCTACACAGCCCAGTCAACTCTGTTCTACTGGTGACGTCTCTCCTACCTCTCCCCAGGTGCAGGAAGTTGTCAGAGCTGAAGGAAGACACTTCTACAGCATGCCAATCACAAAGTGAAGGAGATCTGAGTCAGCATAAATAAACAAAATTTCTTTTTCATGGTCTATGTCTGTTACTGAACACACCCCCTCCACCCTTCCAAGTGCAAACTGCTCATGTGTTGGCACAGGGAATGCAGTGGAGTCCAGCTACCTACACAGCTGGAGTTCCAAGACTATTGCAAGCTGGCTTCTAGTGGAGCTTACAGAGTGTATGGTTACTACAGTTTGAACATGAACATTCCCCATAGACTCCTGTGTTTGTATACATGGTCCCCAGCTGGTTGGCACTATTTGGGAGGGTATTGAACTTCAAGATGGTGGAGCCTTGCTGGGGGTGTGGGGGAGGTGGATCACCAGGGTCAGGCATTGAGGTTTTAAGGCCAGTCCTGGCTTCCAGTCTACAACCTAATTCCAGATTGTGAATGCAATGTGACCAGCCTCCTCACTCTCCTGTGGCCATGCCCTCACCACTGTGACTGACTCTCCCTGAATTTGAGTAAAAATAATATACTTGCTGTCTTACATTTTTCATAACGATGGGAAAAGTAAGTAGCAGGCTAAGCGGGAGAGATGAAGATGGAACAAAGGGATACGCCCTGTTTGCTCCGGTTTGTACTTGGGTTTACCTGACAGTTGTGAGTCTTGAACATGGCTGCCTAGCAGAGGTGTGGCTCCCCGAGTCCTTGTCATCTGTGATCTCACTTATTCAACACTAGTTCATCAATACCCCTACAGAGCAGGCTAGACTCTGGCTAGTCAACAGCTGTACCGCAAATTTAAACTCCCTCCCTTTCCACTTTACTCTTGCAGCTCCTACACCACCTCACTTCTAACCTCCCCGTCTCTTAGTCTTTTATGTTCAATAAATCTAAAACGAATTCTCTGCTCAGTAGTATAGATTTAACCCCAGACTCCAAACAGAGTCCTGGACAACAGACCCTGAATGTTTGTGATCTGAGATTTGTCTTGGTCAGTTTGTCTTTGATCAAGAGAAAGCCTTAGTCATGGGAAAAGCAAGATGTTAGAAATCCATGGCTTGTGCCCTGCAGATAAAGCATCTCTTAAATATGAATTCATGGAGGGGAACCTATCCATCATAACCAGGTTAAAAGTGACTTGTGAAGACTCCAAGTGATGCTGATGCTGCTCTTTGCCTGTCTGGAAAGTTACACTGAGAAAACAGGAAGCTAAAAGAATGTTGGACACTCAGCTCTGCTTAGTCAGATGAGCTGGAAGGCTCTACCTTCCTATAAGCCCAGGACTGCGGCATCTGAGGAGACTTAGAGTCCCTTTGTGTGTCACAGGACAGCAGCATGACTGTTTTATGAGGTATTTTATGTATATATCATGGTATTGATGGTGAGTTGTGAGAATCTGAGAACTGACTTTAGGACATTCGAATTGTCTCCGATGAATCCATGAAACCCGAGTCATCAAAATCTCCCCGAGATCCTTTGCCTACAGAGGTTTCCTTTCCTTTTCCAAAGGCCCCATCCTTCAATGACACGGAATCTAGGAGACGGCAGCACCTAATGCAGAAGCCGGTAACAGGCTAAAGTGCAAAGAAAAAGGGATCCTTGGCCCTGCGTGGGGCAGCTGTATCCATCTTTAAGGCTCAGGGAAGACTGGAAAAGACATGGAGAGAACATGAGAGTTGAGGCAGAAGAGGTGTGGGAGAAAAAGCTGTCACTGAAACATGACATGGATGTGAGCGGAAGAATCCAGTACAGTGGCGGTTATCTGCCAAGACCTGTACAAAAGTCGTGCAGCCAATACTCCATGATGGCTGGGGTGTAGGGCCCTCCTGGGAGATTCCAACACTCTGCAAGGGACTACTGGCAGCTAAGTTCATGGTTGTTGAGGGAAGAGGTTTTTTTTTCCCCAGTGGTATAGACACCGTTGACTGTTTCCTACCCACGCAAGAACCAGAAACTCATTTAAACAGTGGCCCACACCCAAGACGACGACAGGGCAGTAGGAGGCAGATGACACACTGAAAACAAGAGCCCCACAGGGAAAGAGGGGGGTGAGAAGGAATGGGGGTGACAATGATTAAAGTTCACTACATAAATACATGGAACTGTCAAACAATTTTTTAATTCCTCAGCTCCACATATAAAACTTTCTGAACTAGAACCTTGATAAGGACCAATCTGCCCTTTTACACAGTGTCAGGGAAGTCTGACACGTCTACTAACATTTGAGAAATCCTCTTAGAAAGCTAAGTGTGCAAGACAAAGTGAGGGATAAGCCACAAACACTTAGGGGTGTGGGCTGTAGAGTCTGATACTTTGGAGCATCTCCTCCAGAGTAAGCACGCTGCTACCACTGCCTATATGCTTCCTTGGGGCCTTTGGGGTAAACACCACCATGATTTCAGTACATGGATTGCTCTATCACCAGGTAGCCTACAAGACCATCTGGCAGAGTGACACACAGAGAGGAGTTTTGCAACATTGATCCAAGTGTCTATTACAGACTGGGCATGACATGCTGGAGGGGGGAAATTCTAGAAGAAACCCTGAGCTGTCTTGGAGGGATATGGTCATATCTGCTTATACCCACAGCATCTTTAGCAAAGGTTCCTGGTTTGTTTTGACGTTGGGATGGTCCTGGTGCTGGGCTATCCGGTGCCTACAGGCTATGGCTAATAGGCTAACAGCACTGTGGAATGCACTAAGCCCTCGGGTCAGACACACTGGCTCACCCTTCATGGGAAGCAATGTGTGAAAGGTCCAGCCCCTCAGACTGGGACAACACTATCCTCTAAAATGCTCATGTCAGGAATCACAGTCACATCACAAGAAGAATGAAAGCTCTCAATGCCTTACGTCAGGCGATGAGTTTTGTACTGGACTCCATGCATATCTTTGGCCACATGCAGCCTGTAGGACGAGGCTGGGCAGTCCTGCATGACTCAGCAAAATCAAGATGGATGCACAAACTAGTGGCCCAGGCTTCCTTCACTCCTGCTCTTGCCTCCCACAATTGTTAGTCAACCTCTGGGGAGGTTAGAACAAAGCCAAGGCCTGTGCAAATGCCTGCTGCTCTCCAAGAACCTGCCATCGGGGCTTGCTTCTTTGAGTCAGTTGTTAGTAAAAGCATTAGACTTTGTTTTCAAAAGTATTTATGTCTACATGCTGTTGTGGCAGGAGACTGATGAGCAGGGAGGAGGGTGGTGTTTCCTGTGGGTCAGCTTCTGACTTTGGATGAGTGTCAGGCAGTGTCACCAACCAGGTCACTGATGGATCGCTGGGATCTTGCTCCCATGGGAGAAGTATCCCCAACACCACCCTCCAGGTGCTTTCTTGGCATCTCTAGGAATGAGTGACAGCACCCAACAGGAAGTCACACCTTTGAATTCATGTTCAGCTGAGGTGGTGGTAGGCAGTACGGGCAGCAGTGGTGGTAGGCATCCAGTCCTGGCATGCATTTCATCTCCTTTGCAGCCTTCCCACACACTCCCTGTAGCACTGTAGCCAGTCCCCAGCACGAAAGACTCCCTGTTTAAAACAGCTACAGGGGTTTTTGCTCCTGTGACTGGACACCACCTGGTGTATCTACGGCTGTACCTTCAACAAATCCTTGTGATGAAATGAAACAGTATCACCTCCATCTTCTCTCCACTTCACAGTGAGGGAAAAGACTCAGAGATGTCAACGTGCTTGCTCAGCAGCACACCACCTCGTGTGAGAATCTGGACCATATCTTGCTGACTTACAGTTTGTTAGCGAGTCTGAATGCAAAACTTAGTATGTTCTTTGTGGCCAGCAGAGCTGGGCATAGGAAGAGTTGCTGGTGAAATCGATGGCCCTCTAACCAAGCTGGTCTCGCCAAGTTCAGCCTGTGTTAGCATCCCTTTACAGAATAATACATAGGTAGTTTACTTAGCAACGCCATGAATAAGCCTGAAAAAGGCATGCCCTTGAACTGGATGAATGTGGTATCAGCCAAGACTCTTCTCCATTTAGATTTACATGGAAGGCCAGCCTCCCTCCCGCTCAGACTGCATTTCCTTATTGTGCAGCCCCACATACCCTATGGACGGGGCTCAGGGGTCACCTTCAACTTCTAAAAGATAGAATCCAGAGGTAAGAGGAGAATGTGCAAAGAACAGTGGGTCAGAGAGTGAGCAAGATTGGTTTCTTTTCTCCCACCCTCAATAATACCAATGAAGTTTGTGGCTGCCATGACTGTGATACAGTTCTTATTTTTTGGCTTATAGTTATGCAGTCAGTTCTGAAACATTTCTGATATTATTAATGAGTTTTTATTTTCCTCTCTATCCAAGGCGTATGACTCTGTGTGGGCAGAACTATATATATATATATATATATATATATATATATATGTATGAGTGTGAGTGTGAATATGTGTTTGTGTGTGTGTGTCAGAGAGAGAGAGAGAGAGAGAGAGAGAGAGAGAGAGAGAGAGAGAGAGAGTCAGTCATGGAGGCTTGGATTGGCCATCACTTGGAAGAGTGCTTGCTTACTGGGCATGAGTGAAGTCTCAGATTCCATCCTCATTAAAAAGAAGTCTAGAGTTGATGATCCATGGCTATGATCCCATATTAGGGAGGGGACACAGATGAACTGAAGCTCAAGGACACCTTCAGCTACACAGTAAGTGGACCTGGTTGATCAACGACCATGCCTACAAAACCTAGTACCGGCAATATAGAGACTCCCATTTCTCTATTGAGACCAGAAAAACAAGTCTTGAGCAGAGACATATTTGGAAACAGGACAAGGTGTCTGTTAGCTGCAGCTCTTTGGAAGGGTCAGCAGCACATCTGATGTTACAGGTTGGCTATGAAGCATCCTCCAAAAAGCTCATGGGTCAGGGCTTCATTTTCAGCTGGAAGAGTTATTTCAAGATGTTCTGGAAACTTCTAGAGGTAAAACCTAGCTGGAAAATGTTGGTTACTGGGCCCAGGTTCTTGAGGTATCTTCTCCCTGGCTCATTCCTATTTCCCACTCTTGTCTGGTGTGAGGTGAATGGTCAACCTCTACCACCATGACGTTTTGTGTGTGTGTATGTGTGTGTGTGTGTGTGTGTGTGTGTGTGTGTGTGAAGCACTGAGGATTCTTTGGAAGTATGAGCCACGTCAGCCTTTGCTCGCCATGCTGCAAACTAACTGATACCCTTTGACAGTGGTTCTGAGGACATTCCATTTCGTTTCCTTGCATTTCCAGTAAGTACTCATTAGTTATAAAATTATTTTCAACATAAACAACAAACGTTTTATAAGCAACACTCAGGACTTGCTTGTCTGCCCTTGTTTCCTGCCCATTAGGTTAGACATAGCAATGTTCTTCAAGTTGAATGGATTTATTGACTAGAAATGAAACACGGTGTTCTTTTACAAAATCATAGAAAAGCTAATAATATAGGGTATTATTTATTTCTTCTTTAGTTTTTTTCCCTGAAATCCTGGAGCCTAGATTCCTTATTTCCATGGCTTGTGGAAAGCAGGAAGGATCATTAATTTCTCCAAATACATGTGCCTTGGGTCCTGTCTGGAACTTCAGAATGTAGGCAGATTTTTGGAGCATAAAATATTTTCCTACTTTTAATCATGCCCTGTCTCCCATAACATCATTTCCCAAAGCTCTGTGGATATTCTGTCGTGTTTCAAGCCACTGTTCTGTTTCTTCAGTGCATGTAAAGACACCCAGAAGGCAAACCGCATGTCTCCTCGTGGTTAGGATTGTTTGTATTATTACTGCTTGGGAGATTTTCAGAGTACTATTAAATGGTGGTGCCCCCTAAGATTCATTTCAATGGCTCATTAGAAGTCTAGGACCTGTATCCTCCGTGTAGAAACAGTAAAGTGTCAACTTGGGTGTGCTGCTGCTTGAATTTAGGTTCACTTCTGGTTCTGAGACCTGACCTAAACATCTCTATCTTTAATCTGTACAGTGCAGCTTGTGATGGCCCCAACCTGACAGACTATGAGTGTCAAACACAATGTTCCACATCCATGGCCTCAGAGATGGCCTGACACTCTTTATTACCATAAGATACACAATGTAGGTTGTGCTGAACCCATTTGAATAGATTAAAGTGTTCTTTGAAGAATAATTTTGCTAGCTAAGTGTGTTGGTACATGCTTAAAATCTCAGCCCTGGGGAAATGAAGGCATAAGACTCAGGAGTTTAAGGTCAGCTTCAGCTATATAGTGAATTCAAGGCCAGTGTAGGCTACAGACAATTATTAAAATAGATTGGCTTAAAAGCGGGCCCAGGTTTAGTGAGGCCAAGTTTCCAAAAACACATGTTCTGATGATTTGGCAACCACTGAATTCCGTTGTGTTTCACTTTAACCACTCAGCCTCCCTACTTAGATGGTCTAAAATCATTCTTTAGGATTCCGAGCTTGAGGCTCCACCTAGACCTTTCCCTGGACAGTGTGGAGGGATAGTCAGAACATGACTGTCGAGTTGTTTGTGGCCCTGTGTTCCCGCCATCTCCAAGGGGACCTCTTTCCACCGATGACTGTTCCCTGCTTACATGAAGCTCCTGAGTCTATCCAGCAGTTGGCCCCTTTACCCATCTAGATCTTTCCAGCATCATGCTGACACTCTCTGCCCATAGCCACAGCAGATGCTGCCTAGCTCTGTCCTCTAAGAACTGCATCTTTTCATTTTCAATATATTTTTTTTTATCCTCAACAAATTGATGTTCTTCCCTCCGCTACTAAAACTAAAAACCCATGGGTTACTGAAACAAAGAATGCCTGGGAAAAACTGTCTGCCAGGGGTCTCGAATCCTTCTGTGTCACATGCAGTTTAAAGGCAACTTGTCCTTAGCACTAGCAGCTGACTCTACAGCCCCTCCCACCTTGCCCTGAAGAACAGTTCACATGTTCAGCATTACAGTAACGAGGGAGGGTGTGCAGGTTGTCCCATCACAGAGTCGGGAGTTTAACCTGAATCGCTTCTTCTTGGCTTCTGGGGAAAGACTTGGAGACAGGCTAGCTGCTGGAGCTGTTTTAAAAGTGACCTCGCTTCTGTCTCTTTGCTCAAGTCTCTCCTGGGAATGTTCTGTTCCAGGACATCACACTTAAGCCCAGGGTGGGTACTCCAGGGGCTGGGATGGGGGGGGGGAACCGTCAAACAAACAATAGCTCCCAATTTCCCAGAAAATAAAGGTCTAAAGAGAAATAAAGTTTTATGAGAGGGAGTCTTCCCTGCACTTTGGGGAAGCAACCATAAAAAACTTCTCCATGCTCAACTCCCCATGTTGGATCTATCGGGGAAGGGCTTAGATCTGTTTGTTGTTAGAGCCGTGTCGTCAGCTCCATCTGGGACTTGTGTGAACTCAGTTTCACCTCACTGCAGGCTTCTGTGTATGATTAGTACAGAGTCACTTAAAGCTAAGCTAAGGCTACCTTTCCTGCCTAACAAATCTGGGTGCATACCAGTCCACCAAAGGCTGCCCTGAGTGCAGAAGGTGGATACATAAGGCAGAGTTTGACTCTTTCTTTCTTCCAGGAGCTTAAGGCATAGGCAGGAAGGTGGACAGCAGAGAAATAACTGTACCTGATTATGCGGAAAACCTAAAATTCTACCAGAAAACCTCCAGAAAGGCAAACACAAACAACGTTGAGATTCTGAAATCTGTTTCCAGACAGAATGGAAAAGACCAACAAAACGACTAACAAGTGTGAGGGGAGACGTACAGAAAAGAGGACCCTCACCCACTGCCGTTGGGCTGCAGACAGCCCACCATGGAAATCAGCCATCATGGAAATCAGCATGGAGGATTCCCAAAACGCTAAAAATAAATCTACATACGACCCAGCTATACCAAGTGGTTGATGCCCAAAGGACTTAAACTCTACTCCACAGATACTTTCTCAGCTATGTCCGTTGCTTGCTCTAGGAAATTGGAGCCATCTAAATGTCTTTCTACCAATGAATGGATAATTAAAATGTGGTATGTTTATACTACGGAATACTATTCAGTTGTAAAGAAAAACGAAACCATGAACTTTGCAGGGAAATGGCTAGAACTGGAAAAAATATACACCAAGCAAGGTAACTGAGACCAGAAAGACAAATGTCACATGTTTCCTTTCATTGGAGGCTCCTAGCTCTGAATCTTCAGATGTGAGTGCATATCCGGGAGTAATTTCAGAAACCAGGAGAGTGAAAAGGGAGCATTCTGGATTAGGTGATGGAAGAGTAACAGAGAGGAAAATACTAGGGTACAAGTAATGGTAAAAGGGGGGCTCTAATTATCCAGGGGATGGAGATAAATACTGAAGGAGGAAAAAGGGTAAAAATAAAAACCTATAATATGTCTAAGTCTATGTACACACACACACACACACACACAAATATACATATCTAATTAAAATGAAAATTTCTCATCTGTGCTGACAATGTTCTCTCTAAGAGACAAAGACTATGTAACCAAAACACCAACATCAGGCAGAAGAAGCCCTCTCTGAAGCTGTCAGAGTTGTTCAAGAAGCTCCCCAAACACAGCAAACTATTGCGATTGTCCCTCCCTACACCCCAGGGGTGGAAGGTAAGTCCCTCTTGCTGAAGACACCACACACTTCAGACACAGGGCCATAGATCCCCAAACTAGAACTGACCTGAATGCCTCTTTCCTGAGGACTAGCTTTCACGGTACCAGAAGGTACCGTGCAAACTTCTCATAGAAATCAACTAGCAATCCCATCTAGCTATGCTGCCTGTGATCCACAACAGTTACTAGCATGGCCTGTTAACCCTAAGGATGCAGTTGTGGCATGCATATTGGTGGTAATTAGGAGTTTTCTAATTGGACTTAACACACTCAATAAGAAGGAAATCATGCTTGGTCCTAGAAACCTAGCCAACTACTCAGGACTAGTAAAGTTAGGGATTGTGGAGTATCTATAACCATCACCTAAATAAACAAGCATTGTGGGGAGGCGACGGCCGGCCCAAACATCCTGCCAGCCCAAACATCCTGCCGGCCCAAACATCCTGCCGGCCCAAACATCCTGCCAGCGTGAAGTAAACAAGTCAGTGCGCAGGTGCTGGGTAGTTTACCATCCCTTGGTCTCCGCCTCTCCCGAGCTGCAGCCAATCAGGGGATGACATGTCCGAGGCAGGGATTGCAGCCTATATAAGGGATGGGCTTCTGGGTATTTGGGTCTCTGCTCTGTAGGCTTATGCTCTCCCTCTCAAGAGCATTAAAGCTTTGCTGCAGAAGGATCTTGAGTGTGCCACGTCGTTCTTGCTGGCGAGAATGTAGCGCGGGACATCTGGTGCCGAAACCCGGGAACTCGACCAGACCATCGTCAGCACCATCGAAGACCCCTCGGAAACGAGGAGGATTCAGAACTGCAGGCAGATACGTTCGGAGAGGTATGTTCTTCTTTGGCTTCGACTTGGGATTGTCACCACCCTGGGAAGGTAGTATTGAAGCTTTTGTGACCATTCTTGGAGCCCTTTTAATCTTTCTCTTTGTCATGTATGAATGCTCCAGGTCTTTGACTCTTGCCTCGCGGAACAAATTAGGTAGAGATCTTGACCGCAAAATGGTGGAAGGAGACTTGAGGCAGGGGACAAAAGCAATTTGGAAACTTGTTAAAAACTGCCTAAAAGATAAAGCTTGTAGGGCCGTGGCGGAAGGTCGGAACACCCTTGAAGAGGTCCAGGATAGCATATCAGAAACCGAGCATAGTGAGAGGTTGGGCGTGGGCAAGAAAAAACCCGTCCCAAAAAAGGAAAAAGGCCCTCCCAGTGAGTATAGAGACTAGGGAGTGAATGTGTCAGATCCTAAGGAACCTTCTCCTATTGTTAAGCCAAGAGGAGGAGCTAGCTTGTATCCAGTACATGATCTTAAGGCTTTAAACTTTGATAACTCTGATAGCTCTAATAGCTCAGAGGATGAGGTCTTGGACCCCGACGAAGAGGCTGAGTTAGAGGAGGAAGCTGCCAGATATGAGGAGGAAAGATACCATCCGGATGATCGAAGGCAGAATAGTAAAGAACCTCGAAAACGGCAGCCCCTAACATCCCTTTCACAGGTTGTTCCTTCGGTGCCCTCTCCCTATGAGACATGCCCGAAGTCTTGCTCCTTTTTGTCTGAAAAGGTAAAAAGAAAGCTGCGCCTTGCTTACCCAGTCTTTGAAGGCGCTAAAGGAGGGCGGGTAGAACCTATATCCCCCGTCCAAAATCAAGGAAGACAGGGCCTGGGTTTTTCCTAGGTGCCACTGGGGCAGCACGACCCATACCATGGAAGATAGAGGACCCGGTATGGGTTCCCCAGTGGCCGTTAACCTCTGAAAAACTAAAAGCTGTGACTAATCTTGTTGCAGAACAAATGCAAGTCACACATATTACGGGCTTGCCATATAACCCTCAAGGACAAGGTATCATTGAGCGCGCACACCTTACGCTCAAATCATATCTAATTAAACAAAAAGGGGGAATAATAAAAGATCTGCCCCCCTCCCCGTGCCACGGGTTGCCATAGCAGTGGCATTCTTTACTATAAATTTTTAAAATTCAGATAAGCATGATCAGACTGCAGCAGAGCAACATTGCTCAGACCCGCATCGACCTAAAGAATTGGTAAAATGGAAGGATGTGTTGACTAATGAATGGAAAGGCCCGGATCCTATTCTAATAAGATCCAGGGGAGCCATTTGTGTCTTCCCACAGAATGAAGAAAACCCCTTCTGGGTCCCTGAGAGGCTTACTAGAACAATTTTGGAGCAGAAGGACACCGCAGATCGCCCAGTCACTCACACTCCGAGAGTTGAGAGCAGCCATTATCCAGGTCAACTCTACGCGCCTTGACCTGTCCTTGACGGAGGGACTATCTTGACGGAGGGACTATCATCATGGATCGCTTCAGCTGTCTCCTATTTTAAGGAATGGGTGGGGGTGGGATTGTTTGGCGCAGCCCTTTGCTGTGGACTGGTGTTACTTCTCTGGCTGGTCTGTAGGCTCAGGGCTCAAACCAAGAGAGACAAGGTAGTTATTGCCCAAGCGCTTGTGGCTCTGGAACAAGGAGCTCCCACTGACATTTGGCTAACAATGCTTAAGCAGTAGGCCGCCGGCTGGACAGCTCTTGCACACCTGGAGCTTAGACTCATTGCACAGGGTAGAGTGTCCAGCTTGAGCAGCCCATGGGGGATGCCGAGCAAAGCATCGCACAGAGAGACACCTGACATAAGGGTCTCCCTGGGAGGCATGTTGTCCTGCATAAGGGTTGCCTGCCCTAGTTTCCCTTTCCCAGAAAAACGGCAGAGTGACAGGTCGAGGGCGCTTCACCAACAGCCTAGTGGCGACTCTTGTACGAAGTCTTAATTTTGTTGCTTGGGAGTTCGACCTCTGTCTCCACCCCTTAAAGATTGGGTGACCTACTTGCTATAAGAGCAAAAGGGCCTCATTATTAGATTGTTTTGAACCCTGAAGGTCCAGACAAGAGCCTGAAGGTTGATCGACAATCTGAGGTCTTTATTTTAAATAATAAAAAAGGGGGAGATGTGGGGAGCCGATGGCCGGCCCAAACATCCTGCCGGCCCAAACATCCTGCCGGCCCAAACATCCTGCCGGCCCAAACATCCTGCCGGCCCAAACATCCTGCCGGCGTGAAGTAAACAAGTCAGTGCGCAGGTGCTGGATAGTTTACCATCCCTTGGTCTCCGCCTCTCCCGAGCTGCAGCCAATCAGGGGATGACACGTCTGAGGCAGGGGTTGCAGCCTATATAAGGGATGGGCTTCTGGGTATTTGGGTCTCTGCTCTGTAGGCTTATGCTCTCCCTCTCAAGAGCATTAAAGCTTTGCTGCAGAAGGATCTTGAGTGTGCCGCGTCATTCTTGCTGGCGAGACGGTAGCGCGGGACAAAGCATTGTCCCTAAGTACTTTCTAAACATTTGTCTGTATATCCATAGATATATATATACACTCCTTACTGCTCATCAAGGAAATTTTTCTTTGTGACAGATGGGGACAATCACAGAAAATTATAACCAATCAAAATACAGAGTCTCATACAGCCGGGTCTTAATGAATACATCATCTACAAATCAGCTCCCACACCTAAAGCTCAGAGAACAATGTGGAAGAGACAGAAAGACTGTAGGAGCCAGAGGATCGGGGCATTTTCTGTAAGACTGTATGTCTTAGTAATGTCAAAAGCTAAACCCATACGTGACCGTCCAAACATGGGCTGAATAAAGACAACACCAACAGAGAAGTCAAAGTAATGGAAGTAAGTCCAGGAGGGACCAACTCTACAGAAAGCACTACAGGCAGCTAAGGCATGCTGATTGTTATCAATACAAAATAGTTAGCTCTAAAAGCATACATACAAGTAACATTTTACGGACTAAGCAGATCATATTTAGAAAGATCTGTGCATATACACGTACATATATGCATGCAACAATAAATAATGAAAAAAGAGTCCATGATATTGAAAGAGAGCCATTACATGGGAGGGGTTGGAGAGAGGAAAGGGAGGGGCCATGATATAATCTCAAAAATAAAAGAAGTAATAAACATTAAAACAAGTAAAATGAGAACATCTTTGTGTTTGCTTTTGAATAGTGGGTGTTTACCATCACCACTTTTTTAAAAAAAATTTTATTTATTTATTTATTTATTTATTTATTGCTTTACAATCTGCCTGTGAGACTCAGAAAGAAGTAGCCAAGGCAATTGCATAGATGAAAAAGTCAAGGCTCAAGAGCACCAGGAAGCTTCCCAGGGCCTCGTAGCTCATTGGTAGAACACAGGGCTGAGTTTTAACCATTAGTCTTTTCCTGCCTATACCATTTATACACTGCACTATATATTTTATGTCTTTTTAAATAAACTATCTTCCAAACAAAATGAAGGATTAAGAGAGCTCTTGGCTTGCTCTATTTGGGGGCTTGAGCTTGAAGAGGCAGAGAAACAAATTATGGAAGTATGTTAGAAGCAGAACTCAGGATTATACCTGTGTAGCTGCGAGATATGTGTGCCTTCAGGTCCTTCAGATGAAGAATGAACAAAGGCAGAGGCATCCAGCACAACTCTTGGGGTCTACATTAGACCCCACCAGAGGTGGCCAGGAGTAGTATCCTCAAAATGCATTTTGTGTAAAACCATTTCAGCACAGCTCCAAATTTCTCATGAGTGAATCATCTGCAGGATGCATTTCTAGAGTTCACAACTTGCCAGGAGCCTGTCTAAGAGCACTGTTTCTCTCTGGAAGGCAGCAGAGGGGGTGGAGGTCAGTGCGGGGGCTGCAAGGGGAAAAACTTGTATTTGCTAGATTGCTTGTAATTAAATAATGCTTACCTGTCTTGACATTTAAGTTATTCAGAGGCCAGAGGCTGCAGGCCTCTGGTGATTAACACTCAATTGTTAAATGGCGGGGGTTTTGAAAAATGGTTCTTTGTTCTTTTCTCCTGGGTCCTTTCAGGCCTGGGGTTCTGAGGCTGGGTGGTCACTGACTCCTTACCAGCCAGAGAAAGTCACAGAAAGAAATAAGAAATTTGAGACTCTAATCTTTAGTTCTAAGAGAAAGAAAAGGGGGAACTAACTTTGTATTGATCTTAAGAAAAACTTGATTCTAAGAAAAACAAAAACCTGTCTGACTGTTTTCTTTGTTCTCAGTTCTTTTTCAGGATAAATTATCACATGGTATTCCACACATTCTTCTTTCAAAAGCTCACAAGTTCATAACATAGAAACATAAATTCAATAATAAATTGAATAAGAAGAAACAACAAAGATGTTTACATGTGTTTCCATTAAGACTAGTTATCTAAGTATTCATTATCTGTCACTAGCTCCACAGGTTCATTAAAAGTTAAAGCCATAATTTTTTATTGGATATTTTATTTATTAACATTTCAAATGTTATCCCTTTTCCTGATTTCACCCTCAGAAACCTTCTATCTCACCAGTAATGGAGGACTGTTTCTCCTCATCCTCCTCAGCATCTGCTGTCACCTGAGTTTTGATCTTAGCCATACTGACTGGTGTGAGGTGTACTCTCAGGGTTGTTTTGATTTGCATTTCCCTAATAATTAAGGTTGTTGAACATTTCTTCAGGTGCTTCTTGACCATTCAAGTTTCCTCAGTTGAGAATTCTTTGTTTAGCTCTGTACTCCATTTTTTAGCAGGGATAATTGATTATCTGGAGTCTAATTTCTTAAGTTCTTTGTATATATTGGATATAAGCCCTCTAGCGGATATAGGATTGGTAAAGATTTTTTCAATCTGTTGGTTGCCGTTTTGTCCTATAGACAGTGTTCATGGATTGGCAGGATTAATGTAGTAAAAATGGCCACCTTGCTGAAAGCAATTACAGATTCAATGCAATTCTCATCAAAATTCCAACTCAATTCTTCATAGAGTTAGAAAGAACAATTTGAAAATTTATTTGGAATAACCAAAAACCCAGGATATCAAAAACTATTCTCAACAAGAAAAGAACTTCTGGGGGAATCACCATCCTTGATCTCAAGCTGTACTACAGAGAAATAGTGATTAAAAACTGCATGGTATTGGTACAGAGACAGGCAGGAAGATCAATGGAATAGAATTGAAGACCCAGAAGTGAACCCACACACCTAGGGTCACTTGATCTTTGACAAAGGAGCTAAAACCATCCTGTGGAAAAAAACCCAGCATTTTCAACAAATGGTACTGGTTCAACTGGCAGTTTAGCATGTAGAAGAATGCAAATTGATCCATTCTTATCTCCTTCTACAAAGCTCAAGTCCAAGTGTATCAAGGACCTCCACATAAAACCAGATACACTGAAACTAATAGAAGAGAATGTGGGGAAGAGCCTCATATATATGGGCACAGGGGGAAAGTTCCTGAACAGAACACCAATGGCTTATGCTCTAAGATCAAGAATTGACAAATGGAACCTCATAAAATTGCAAAGCTTCTGTAAGACAAAATCTATAATCCTTAAGTCTAAGTTAACAAGGTACATCAAGAGGCACATCATCTGCCTACTGTCTCATTATTAGTATTGAAGTTTTGTATAGATAAACCCAGTCCCAGACAACATTTTATCTTCTGTCCTTGAACATAGAATAAACTGTTCATTCCCTTTTATGGCCTTTAGCTATCAGATAAAGGTTTTATAGCCTAAAGGAATGTATTCCTAAATTGTAAATGTTTCATGCCTGCCTTCTGTCTTAGTGTAAATAGCCTGTGAAACACAAAGCTGACAGAATCCTAATTGTGGTTTTCAAGTTACAGAAGGCCTAAAATTACTTGTATAAAATCTAGGAGTTCTTTAGAATTATTATTAGGAATTAAGAAATCATCTATTTATTTACATAGATGCACAAAAGAATACATCTTTGTTTATCTGAAGAAAATCTTCCCAATAGGGTGGGCTAATGCCCAGGGATTATTATATTAATTTAATAATGACAGGAAAAGCGTATCAGCTGCAAGAATCAATCCTGAGATAAAGTCTCTCAAGCCTTGCCTCCAAGAGCTCTTCCCCTGTAGTCCACGCAAAATCGTGGAACATTTCAGGAAAGCCATCTGCCAGCCTTTCCTCTATGCTAGATAGCTCCTCACAACAACGCAAGGCTATTGATGGGGGAGGGGAGGCTTAGCAAAGCTAGAGGCAGGACCTAGCCAGCCAGGTTCCCCCCACCCCCCAGACAGGGTTTCTCTATATAGCCCTGGCTGTCCTGGAACTCACTCTGTAGACCAGGCTGGCCTCGAACTCAGAAATCCGCCTGCCTCTGTCTCCCAAAGTGCTGGGATTACAGGCATGCGCCACCACTGCCCGGCGCCAGGTTCTTTTTTAATCATCTCCAGAAACAGTGAACAATCTGCATTTGTGCTGTGAGAAGCTAAGAACGAAATATGTTATTCTGAAATTAACTCATTAAGAAATTATACCTGTATTGCTAGAGGTGAAATAAAAAATTAAGCAAAAATACCAGTGTCTTCTTAAACCCTTAGAGCAATGTTTGTATTATCTAAATTTAATACAGAGATGACTTCATTGTAACAACGGTATTTTCCAGGTACCAAGTACCCACCCTGGAGACTGTGACGACAACAGCTGTGGAACAGAGCAGAAGCCCAGCCCAGGCATTAGAAGATGCTGCTGCTGTGGTGGTCCTGGCCCTGTCCCTGAGAAGTCTGTTTTCATACTTGAAAAAATAAGGAGTGCTGCGCTGTGACTTCCTGGTTCTTTTCAAAGTTGGACACTTTCTGAACAACTGGAATGATGCCTCATTTCATGATTGCCTTGTTTTTTTCCTTTTTCTTCTATAAAATCATATTTATTTTTTAAAATGCATATTACATGATCATTCATTGATTTATTACCATTATGCCTATAAGCAACTAAAGAAACAATAAATGACTCATTTACTTGAAACAAAAATAGTAATTAAAATGACCATTTAATTTGTGTTAATTTATTCCTTATTCCTTATTCAACATACGGACACTTCTGAAATTTATGACCACAGTTAGATTATTCCCTCTTCAGTGTTGGTCAACTTGAAAGGTAGTCCTGGCCTGGACTATAGACATACATTAATAGTAGTCTTCAGTTCAGCTCACTGGCCTAACTGACACAGATCCTTGGGAGTATGAATTAGAACTGGGATCCTTTCATTCCTGTCTAAGAGGCAGACATCTCGGGTACCTACACCACTGCCTGCAGACCTCAGAATCTGTCTCTTTTCTTTTGGCACATGCAACCTTTACAGGTGCTTATACCATCCTCTTCCCCAAGTTTCCAGGTCTTTTCAGGACGCTGAACCTCTAGGGTGCTACAGTAAAAAGAAGGAGCCATCATTATACTGGTCTTACAGGACTCAGATTTGTTGTGGAGGAGCCTATGCCTTGAAATATCCTGGAAGGTATTTTGTCTTTGAGAATTCAAGGACAGGAACTCAGAGAGAGTGTGTTCTCTCTCTGGTAGGAGCAGACCTCCTTACCTGGCAAAATAGGGAACTACTGGTTTTAGGAAAGGACACGTGTGGAAATTCCTGGCTGAACTATGAAATATGTGATGCAACGATGATAGGAACAGATGTCAGTGACGATAGACACAACAATATTGTGACAGGAAGTGTAACAGTTCTCACTGTGATGGCAATGGCTCTATCTTTGGCTTAAACAACTCAAGATCTAGAATTGATTTATGTATTTAAGTTCAGATATTGTTTTTTTTACTTTTTTCATATAATTGTAATAATGAACATATTGGGTAATGTGTACGGCAACATGTAGTTTTTGCTGATGCAGTAGCATTAGTGGTTTTTTTCTTCTTCCCTCATATTACATCCTGACCAGAGTTCCTCCAATCTGCTCTTCCCCAGATTCACACTCCCCACTGCTTCCCCTCTGAAAAGAGCTGGACTCCCAGGGACATCAATCAAACAGCCCCAAAAGCTATAATAAAATAAGACCATCATATGGAGGCTAGGCAAGGCCACCCAGTAAGAGAAAAATGCTCTCACAAGTAGGCAAAAGAGTCAGGGACAATCCCTGCACTCAGGTTTTACACTGTTAGGTTCTTTACACAAGAACACCAAGTTACTCAGCATGACATACATGCTGGATTTGGTTATACAGCCCTATCTGGGTGGGTGAGGTCAAGGTTGTGAGTTACTAAAATTTTTATAAAAACAGTATCTTTGACATTGAGTATTGTAGTAGCTCCTGTATTCACATGTAGTATCATATGCATAGGGAAGGTCTTACACCCAGCATCTGAATAGTAGGAACGAAAGAGGAAGGACTGTCAATTAAAAAATACTTTAAGAATTATAGTTCTTGCTATTTTTAATGTTATTTTTATGTTTTTGTGGTTATCTTCTTTTGGGTTTGTTGAAAGATTACTTTCTTGCATTTTCTGGGGTGTAGTTTCCCTCCTTGTATTGGCATTTTTCATCTATTATCCTTTCTAGGGCTGAATTTGTGGGAAGGTATTGTATAATTTTGGTTTTATCATGGAATATCTTGGTTTCTCCATCTATGGTGATTGAGAGTTTTGCTGGGTATAGTAGCCTTGGCTAACATTTGTGTTCTCGTAGGGTCTGTATGAGATCTGCCCAGGATCTTCGAGTTTTCATAGTCTCTGGTGAGAAGTCTGGTGTAATTCTGATAGGTCTGTCTTTATATGTTACTTGACCTTTTTCCCTTACTACCCTTTTTTTAAAAAAAAGATTTATTTATTTATTTATTATCTATATAGCATTCTGCCTGCGTGTCTGTCTGTAGGCCAGAAGAGGGCACAAAATCCCATCACAGACGATTGTGAGTCACCATGTGGTTGCTGGGAATTGAACTCAGGACCTCTGGAAGAGCAGTCAATGCTCTTAACCTCTAAGCCATCCTCCAGTCCCCCCTTACTGCCTTTAATATTCTTTGTTTTGTGCCTTTGGTGTTTTGACTATTATGTGATGGGAGGAATTTCTTTTCTGGTCCAATCTATTTGGAGTTCCTTGGCTTCTTGTATGTTTATAGGCATATCTTTCTTTAGGTTAGGGAAGTTTTCTTCTATAATTTTTGTTGAATTATTTACTGGCCCTTTAAGTTGTGAATCTTCACTCTCTTCTATACCTGTTATTCTTAGGTTTGGTCTTCTCATTGTGTCCTGGATTTCCTGGATGTTTTGGGTTAGGAACTTTTTGTGTATTTTGCATTTTCTTTGACTGTTGTGTCAATGTTTTCTATGGTATCTTCTGCACCTAAAATTCTCTCTATTGTATTCTGTTGGTGATGCTTTTATCTAGGACTACTGGTCTCTTTCCTAGGTTTTCTGTCTCCAGGGTTGTCTCCCTTTGTGATTTCTTATTGTTTCTATTTCCATTTTTACATCCTGGATGGTTTTGTTCAATTATGTTACCTGTCTGGTTGTGTTTTTTTGTAATTCTTTAAGGGATTTTTGTGTTTCCTCTTTAAGGGCCTCTAGTTGTTTATCTGTGTTCTACTGTATTTCTTTAAGGGAGTTATTTATATCCTTCTTAAAGTCCTCTATCATTACAGTCAGATGTGATTTTAAATCAGAGTCTTGCTTTTCTGGTGTGTTGTGGTATCCAGGGCTTGCTATGGTGGGAGAACTGGGTTCTGATGATGCCAAGTAGCCTTGGTTTCTGTTGCTTATGCTCTTGTCCTTGTCTCTCTCTATCTGTTTGTCTCTGGTGTTAGCTGGTTTTGCTGTCTCTGACTGTGGCTTGTCCCTCCTGCAAGCCTGTGTGTCAATACTCCTGGAAGACCAGTTCTTTCCAGGAGGAATTTGGGTATGGAGAGCTATAGCACAGGGTCAGCTTTGGGGTACGGACAGAAACCTGAAGAATCCTGTCCCCCGCTTTTCCTTGGTTCCTGTATCCTGATGGCTCTGGATGGGTCTGTCTTGGACTAGGAATTTGTTCTTCATAGGTTCCCAGGCTTGCAGAGGGACTAGAATACAGCATGGTGCAATACACCTGCAGAGAGAGGGCAGAGGCAAATGCCATGAATTGAAATTTCAAATAGGATTTTCTCAGTCTCTGTGACTATAGTTTCACAATCAACATCACAAGCAATGAGGAAATCAGTCCGCAGGACAGTGGCTCCCATTCAACTGCAGAGGGATAGAGGTCTTCAAGGACATGGTTTTCAAAGATGCTGCAGGACATAGCATTTCAGAGTGACCACTACTGATAACTGGGTTGACTCCCAGCCACCAATCTGTTCAGATTTAACATAAAACCCTTTCTACAGAACCAGGATATGGCTCAGTTAGTCAAGTACCCGCCATGCAAACATGAAGATGTGACTTCATCCCAGCACCCATGTGAAAATTGGCCAGTTTATAATCCCAGTGCTTGGGAGGCAGAGACAGAAAGATCCTGGGCTTGGCTTGGCTGAGCCCAGCACAACCAGGAGTCCCAGGTCCTACAAGAGATCCTGCACCAAAACCAAACCAAACCAAACAACGAACCAAACCAAACCAAACCAAACCAAACCAAACCAAACCAAACCAAACCAAACCAAACTAAACCAAACCAAACCAAACCAAACTAAACCAAAAAAACCAAAAAACCAAAAAAAAAAAAACCCAAAAAAACAAAAACCCAAAACAAAACAAACAAACAACAACAAAAAAAGCACAAGACAGGAGGTGTCTCATCAGGGAAAGGGACTCTGCCAATTTAAGAGCACATGGTGCGCTTGCAGAGGGCCAGGCACACACATGGTGGTTCACAGCCCTCTGTGACCCCAGTCCCAAGGGATCCATCATTCTCTTGTAGCCTTCCAAGGGCACTGTGTGCACATGATGTGATTGCATAAAGCAAGCAGAGCATTCACATACACATAATAAAACTTAGATCTTAAATGGCATTTTAATTCTATTTTCTATTTATTGCTTATATCACGAAATGTAGACTTCATATATTGAGTCTATGTTCTGTAAATTTGCTGTTTGTTAATTACTCCTAGTGTCTTTTCTGTAGTTTTTAAATGTATAATTATTTCTTCTGAATAGGGAGAATTTAACACTTTCTTTTCTAATTACCATATTTTATAACGCAGTATAATGTGGTGGGAGGGAGTACCTTGGCGGTTCCATGCCAAGGCGTCCCCCCCCCTCCCCCGGCCCAGGACAGGCCTAGTATAAAGCTGATTTACCATGGGGGAAGGGATGGAGGCAGAGAAAAGGGGTGGGGAGAAGGGCGAGAAGGACAGGAAGAGAGAAGGAGAGATAGGCCAGCCAGGAGCGCATGGGAACACAGAGAAAGAAGATGGAGAGAGAGCTGGGGTCATGAGCAGTGCCTCTTTATCCAGCTGGCTGGAGCGCCTGGCTGGTGACTACCCCAACCTGTTGCTAGGGAGCTGTTGGGCGGAGCTTAGCGGAATTGTCTGTAAGCTAACACCATGCACATCGAACTATAACACAGAGTCCAGAATATTTAGGAGACAAGATTCCGAGCATGTCTGTGAGGGAGCTTACAAACCAGCTCAAAAGATGTGAGGAGAACCACCGTAAATACTGGCAGCACATTTCCCCTGGATGCGGTCTCACACTGAGGAGAAAAGGAGACAGAGAGCTGGGTACCAGTGTTCATCGCTCTCTGCTTCCCGACATCTGACCCGCTGTCCTACACTTCCGCCATCCTGTCCGCCCAC
This sequence comes from Apodemus agrarius, assembly GCA_964023405.1. Taxonomy (NCBI): domain Eukaryota; kingdom Metazoa; phylum Chordata; class Mammalia; order Rodentia; family Muridae; genus Apodemus; species Apodemus agrarius. The sequence goes on along the minus strand of OZ030017.1, from coordinate 6,178,077 downwards.
CATGTGGAATGGACCCTCATAGGGCAAGCCAAAACAAACACTTCAAATGGCCTTTTCCAGATATTCTCCGACACTGATGGCAGGGGGCATTGCCACTGCTCCCGGGTTCAATAGTCAGTGAAACCCGCAGGCTTTTCAGATTCCTTGTAACAAATTACGGCAGCCCCCCTCTGACCCCAGCCTTGTGAGGCAGGAAAGCATTGTTTCAGTGGGTCTAGACCCTCGTGCATTCTCCCTCACAGGGCGATTCTCTTGAGGACTGTACAACTGACGTGTGGGCTTTGTATACATAAATTGTATATATAAGTTATTCTTGCTTCTAGCTGGGAACAGGAATTCTTTCATTTGTTTTCTCTCTGCCTGGGGAAGTTTCCTCTCCCGTCAGCTAAGCACTGGAAGGAGTTGGTCGGCAGACCTTTGACCACCCTCCCCGGGTAGTGGCCGTCTACCTCCATACATTCTATAAGGTCCGACTGTAAATGCTGATCTAGTTCCTGGGGTTAGCAGGACTTCCAGGCATTAAACTGGGCCCTTCCTAGGGTATTTTTCTTTTCCTCCTCTTTCTCCTTTCTTTTCTTCCTTCCTTCCTCCCTCCCTTCCTTCCTTCCTTCCTTCCTTCCTTTCTTTCTTTCTTTCTTTCTTTCTTTCTTTCTTTCTTTCTTTCTTTCTTTCTGTTTTTTGAGACAGGGTTTCTCTGTGTAGCCCTGGCTGTCCTGGAACTTACTCTGTAGACCAGGCTGGCCTTGAACTCAGAAATCGGCCTTTCTCTACCTACCAAGTGCTGGGATTAAAGGCGAGCGCCACCACTGCCCTGCTTTGCGTGCACCACCACTGCCATGCTTTTCTTTTCCTTCTTAATGAACCACAACACTATGCTACATGTTGTCTAACTTGTGGAGCTGTTACATATTGGATCCAAGTCACTAGTTCATGAAATCTATCTGTTGCTCCCAAGATGGTCAGAAGTCAGTCTGCTCCACTTTAAGGATACAATTAGAGTAACACCCTAGAGATTTCACATTTTATGCATATCTGCTACTCTTGTAAGAGTGAGCACATGGACAGCTTCTCCTTGGGCATTATCAACCTGAAGTTCATAGATGGACCGGTTTACTCTTGGCCTATGAAAATGAACTGAAGCTTTGGAAATAGATGAAGAATTATGTTTTGTATCTTCCTAGCAGGCTATGCAGGGTAACTGCCAAGTATAAAAAGGAAGTGACTATTGCTGTGTATATTGGTATTAGATGAGGGCCAGCTGCCTGGGATAGGTTTTAATTGTCAGTCACCCTTTATATTGCTTTAAAGATAGCTTGAGCCTGGCTAGCCAGGAGAGCGCTCCAGCCAGACGGTGGGACTTTTTGAATGGATATAATCCCAACAGCTACTCTTTGTGTAAGACACAAGAACTGTAGGAGTGACTTGTCTTCTGTTTTTATTTATTTGCTTTTAACCTGTGAATTGCATTCCTTGAAAATATCAATAGAAAAATATCAGGGCAGACAAATCTGTTTGACTAAGCTGGTTAATTATTCCTTGATAGATAAAGAAATGAAACTATCTTTGAAAAAAAAGTCTGATTACATAGTATGTCACCCTGAGAGAGAAGGAGGAAGCCTAAGGTAGGAAGCACAGAGGGACGGGAAGGGGAAGACAGCCAGCAGGGCGTGACTTCCAACGAGCAAAGGGGACACGAAGAGAGGCTGCGGCAGTTTGACCGCTGTGGTTTGAACTGTGTCCTCCACCCAAACAAACATTCTAATTCCAGGTGTGTGGCTGTGAACTTACTTGGAACTAGGATCTTTGGAGACATAAGGGTATTAAAGGAGCCCACACTTTCTGTTCCTGAACTCACTGAAGGGGAGACGTAGCTAATACTGGGTCACTCATTGTTCATTTACACAACACCAGCCTAAATCCATGTCTTCAGCATTACAGTCCTTGGGGGTCTACATTATGCATATTTTACAGTCACCTGATAAGTTATTTCTCCTCTGATAAAATGAGCCAATTCAAGTCAGATTAAAGTGTGTATAAACACAGATTTATTGAGAAGCTGTTCTTGAGTGGTAGAGTTTATTGGCCCCAAGAAAGGGGACCAGGGAAGTGCCATTGGAAGGGAGAGAGGGGAGGAGGAAGAGAAAGAGAGAAAGTGTGTTCACAGAGAAAATAAAAGGGGGAAGAAGAACAAAAGGAGGAGGAGGAAGAGGAGGAGGAAGAGGAAGAGGAGGAAGAGGAGGAAGAGGAGGAGGAAGAGGAGGAAGAGGAGGAGGAAGAGGAAGAGGAGGAAGAGGAAGAGGAGGAGGAAGAGGAGGAGGAAGAGGAAGAGGAGGAAGAGGAGGAGGAAGAGGAAGAGGAGGAAGAGGAAGAGGAGGAAGAGGAAGAGGAGGAGGAAGAGGAGGAAGAGGAGGAGGAAGAGGAGGAAGAGGAGGAGGAAGAGGAAGAGGAGGAAGAGGAAGAGGAGGAGGAAGAGGAGGAGGAAGAGGAAGAGGAGGAGGAAGAGGAAGAGGAGGAAGAGGAAGAGGAGGAGGAAGAGGAGGAGGAAGAGGAAGAGGAGGAGGAAGAGGAGGAGGAAGAGGAGGAGGAAGAGGAGGAAGAGGAGGAAGAGGAGGAGGAAGAGGAGGAAGAGGAGGAGGAAGAGGAAGAGGAGGAAGAGGAAGAGGAGGAGGAAGAGGAGGAGGAAGAGGAAGAGGAGGAAGAAGAGAAGGAAAAGGAGGAGGAGGAAGAGGAAGAGGAATGGGAGGGGGAGGAGGGGAGGGGGAAGGAAGGAAGAGGAGGAAGAGGAGGAGGAATGGGAGGGGGAGGAGGGGAGGGGGAAGGAAGGAAGAGGAGGAAGAGGAGAAAGAGGAGGAGGAGGGGGAGGAGGAAGAGGAGGGGGAGGAGGGAGAAACCAAAATGTCTGGGTTATATGGCAAAGAGTCACTCGGAGAAGATCAGCCCATCCCTCTGGGCTGAAAAGTTCAGAATTGGGGATGGGGTATAACAGGTAGGGACTGAAGGACGCTGGGAGAACTTGGATGCCAAGTCTGCTTCCATATGTAATATACGCACACCTCGGCCTCTTGCCCCAGAACCTGAAACCAATCATTACCTCTGTTTTTCTCCTTTGAGGTGATTATGTGACACTTATTAGATAATTAGTATTTGCTGGACTAGACTGGCCTGAGTCTAAATCTGACCCAATGATGTCCCTTTGCACTTGCTGTACAGCCCACACTGGCCAAGAATTCATGACAACCCTTTGACTCGGCCTCGAGAGTGCAGAAATTATACAAGTGTACCATCAATGCAAGAGACAGAGTTTTAGTGACTTTCCTCTCTGACCCATTGCTCCCAACAGTCATAAAAGCCCCAGGTTTGATTTCTGTGCTACACACCCACAGACTTTTTAAATCACTGCTACCCAGACAAAGGTTTCCCCCAAATGATCTGACTTCTTAGTTTTCTAACAGCTCCGGTGTCTGGCAACAGAACACCAAACTTGGGCCCAATAGTAAGTGCCATTTTTAGCCAGAGAACCTAATCTTTGTTTTCCATAGACCCACAAGTTCGCTGCACTTAGCATCCATATTATGTTTACAGCTTTCTTCTTCAGTGAACCCCTGGCGACCGTACAAGGAGGTTCATTTTACAAGACTGATGCATTTGCTTGTCTATTCAGTCAGCTATTACATAGAGACAATTATGCAGCCGTAGGGCGGATGCCATCAGCCCTAGTTTTAAAGAGCCTGGAGTCTAACGACTGCATAGATAAGACAGTTACAATAGAATGTGATAAACACACTCACGACAAGTTATAATAAGTGCAGCGAGATATGCTCCAAAGCCTAAAGGCCAAGCAAGTAGGCCAAGGCTTCCCATAAGCACACCACAGAGCCAGTGCCACACAGAGTGCCATCAAGTTGACCCTGGGAAGAAAAGCTTGCGGATAGTCATAAGCCTAGTGGATGAACACTCCTGGTACACAAAAAGAAAATGCAGGGACTGGAGAGGTGGCTCAGGGGTTGCTGCTCTTGCAGAGGATCCGAGTTTAGCTTTAGCTTTGGGGGATCTGACAGCCCCTTCTGTCCTCCTCGGGTACCCGCATGCATGCACATAATAGTAACTGAGAGTTCATGCATACACATGAATACCAAATACATCTAAAGGAAAATGTACTTATTAAAAAAAAGTGTGGAGCTGGAAAACCAAGAGACCCCAGGGAGCTGGTCTGGAGCAAGGATGAGGAAGAGACATGTCTTGCCACAAAACCAGCAGGAGTAGGACTGTTTCCTCCTGCTCAGGCCCTGAGTGTCCTGACACATATCCGCCTTTCCATTCCCCCACCCCTTGCTGCCCTTGAGGTGGTCACCTAGCCTAGTGGCCAGGCTTCAGGTTAAAATTCCTCTGTCCTTATAATGGCAGGTCCAGCAAGGACCTGGAATTCCTCTCTTTATGCCAATAAAGTATTCCCAGCACCGTAGCCAAGACAATAATGTACATTCACCCCGAAAACCCCTACCCACTCCCCAAGGTTTATATGGCCCTCGTTGCCCCAAATAAAGGGACCTGTTTCACTGAAAGCCCTCTCCAGAGGAGGCTGTTTCTCCTGCACTCACACTGACTGAGATCCTGCCTAACCCACCTAGCCCAGAAAGCTTCATGCTTACCCAGGCCAGCCCAGTGCACAATGGTGTCTGTCTGGATACAGGGAGGGGAAAGCAGACCTGAGGCAGCAACACGTAAAATCTTGGAGATGAGAGAAGCTGGTTAGGTCCGAGGAAAGGAAACGGATTGAAAGTCATGGTTGGCAGAACAACCTCATACAGGAAGTCAAGCGCAGTGAGGAATCCACCCTCACCAAGGAGTCAGGACCGTAGCAAAGCGGTTAGAGCCAGCTGAGTACTCATAAGAGACCTTGTGTGCTGTGACATTTTAAAAGCGATTTGGTGCTCCTTGGAGGCCAATGAAGGAAGCTTTAGAGTAGATGAGAGGACTGGGTCTGAGGCAGAGGGACTTGATGCTGGAGGGAAGGTCCATAGCTTGAGTGAAGATACTGTGGATCCCAGTGGGTGGTTCGAGCAGCCCTGAGGGTGCAAAGGTAACAGGATTTGATGACAGCCTGTGTAGAGAACAAGGTATCAGATCCAGAGGTAAGATTAGCTGCGGACAGGACTATAGACAGTTGTGAGTACACACACAGGGTGGGTCTGGATTAAAGTAGCTGGGACGTTATTGGAAGTGGGTTAAGTAATCATCTATAAGTCCCTACTTGCTTATTCTAGACACTTATCATTATCCATATTTTATATGAACGATCACCAAGGATCCCTTTTACTAAGGCATGGAGTACCATCACCTAAACCATAGGATGGATGCCCACTGAATTTAGAATATTGAAATGTAGTTGTTGAGATGGACCGGCTTCTACTTTCTTTGGAAAGGTGTCGATTCTGTTGGCTAAGAGGAAAGAGGAAAAATTTGTTGGATCTGGGACTTAGTAGGTGACTTAGTTAGGGTGAGTACTGCTACAATGAACACCATAACCAAAGAAACTTGGGGAGGAAGGGTTTATGCAACTTATGTTTCCACATCATAGTTCCTTACCAAAGGGATTCAGGACAGGAACTCTAGAAGGGCAGGAACCTAGAGGTAGGAACGGATGCAAAGGCCATGGAGGAGTGCTGCTATTGGCTTGCTCCTAATGGCTTGTTCAGACCACTTTCTTATAGAACCCAGCACCACCAGCCCAGGGATGGCATCACCCACCATGGGCTGAGCCCTCCCCCATCAATCACTAATTAAGAAAATGCCCTACAGGCTTGCCTATAGTTAATCTTATGGAGGTATTTTCTTAACTGAGGCTCCCTTCTCTCAGATGACCTTAGATTGTGTCAAGTTGACATGGAACTAGCCAGCACAGGAGTTAATCACATCAAAAACTGGTAAGCTAGTCATGGAAGAACTTTAGTAAACACTGTTTGTGATGGGCGGTGGTGCCGCACGCCTGTAATCCCAGCACTTGTGAGGCAGAGGCAGGCAGACTTCTGAGTTCGAGGCCAGTCTGGTCTACAAAGTGAGTTCCAGGACAGCCAGGGCTACACAAAGAAACCCTGTCTCAAGAAAACAAACAAACAAACAACCCCCCCAAAAACACAAAAAACACTGTTTGTGCTGAATGCCATCAACTACAGCAACATAAGCTTATGTGCCTTTCTGTTTGATGCTGAGTATGTTAGCCACATGTTAGGCATGTTGGATGTATGTATGTTATTATATGTTAGGCATGTTAGCCAAATATATGCATGTTAAACATGTTAGGCATGTTAGCCATGCTAGGCATGTTGATTGTATGTATACATGTTAGGCATGTTAGCCGCATGTTAGATATGTTAGCTACATGTTCAACATGTTAGTCGCATGTAGCCACAGAAGTATGGAAAAGGCAAACAAACTGATTACCTCAGAATATAGAGTTTTTATGATGAAATTATGGGATACTCCAGCAAAGGGCTGAGACACATGCGAGTAAGGAGACATCAACTAATGTCAGCTGATGAGGAATGAAGACATGAGAGCACATAAGTACCAAATGACTACATTTCCTTCACGCACAGACCCAACAGCCCACAGAAGTACTTACAGGTGAGCAGAGAAGCACAGAGACAGGACACCATGATGAGAACTCCGCAGGGAAGATTATGGACTCAAGCAGTGGCTGTCGGGGAGAAGGACCACAGCATGGCAGTCAGGGAGGAGGACCACAGCAGGGTCCACAAAGGTCCATGAATATCTCCTAGAACAGAAATAAGGTCCACCAAAATAGTGCAACAACTTGGAGAGTCGGATGAGCCAAGAGTAAAGTTAAGAGCGTTGAGACAGCAGCAGGGCTTGGAGGTGCAAGAGAAAGTCCAGATGGAGAGTCCAGCGTCAGTGGAGGTGGCTGAGGGTTGGGGCAAGAATGAGAGGCTGAGGACTTCTGAGGCAAGGGACAATCTCTTGTCAGAATAGTAACATTCTGAATATTGCAACAAAAAGCAAGGAAGCCATGGGTATATGGGTACGTGATGAAACTGTTTGCCTGGGTTCTAACAAATGCACCTCACTGAGTGTGTGCAAAACTGGGTTCACTACTTTGTGCTTCCTACCATTCAGTGTATACATTAGCATATATTTGCTTTGCCCACAGACCTACATATCTGTGCCAAGAACTTTATAATTGCATCATTTTCTCTGAGCAGAACACCAGGTGTCAGCAATAAGATACCAAAATGCATGTCTCATCATGCCCCTGGAAGCTTCCTGGACTCTCCTGCCAGCACAAGGACTTCTTTCTGGTCATCGCAGAGTTGTCAGAACAAGAAAAGCTGACAGCATAAAAAGTCCATCCTGAATAAAGTATTAAAGATTCAAAAAAATGTGGCTTTATAAATCTTACTTTTTAAAGCCAGTTAAAAGGTTTAAATGTCCAGATTATTGTGCCAAGTGAGTTTCTGAGACAGAGATTCTCAGAGGAAATATGTTCTTAGTGAAGCTTGTGCTTATTTTATGTACGTAAATATATGTGTGTGCCTGCCTGTCTGTTATGTGCAATATGTAGGTGCAGTACTCAAAGAAGCCAGAAGGGGCATCAGATATCCCAGAACAAGAATTATAAATGATTGTGAGATTCCATGTGGGTCCTGGGAACCAAATTCTTGTCCTTTGGAAGAGCAGCAAGTGCTCTTCAGCACTGAGTCATCTCTCCAGTCCTGGAAACATTTTCTTCTCCTCTTCCTCTTTCTCTTTCTCTTCCTCCTCCTTTTCTTCTTCCTCATCTTCCTCTTCTCCTTCTCTTCCTCCCTCTCCCTTTCCCTCTCCCTCCCTCCTTTCCTCCCTTTTCTCCCTCCTCTCCTATCTCCTGCTTACAGTTTCCTCTCAGTCTACCTCCCCCAGTTCCTCCCCTCATCCCCAATCTGGATCCACTCCATTTCTGTCTCTCTTTAGGAAAGAACAGGCTTCTAAGAGTTAACAACAAAAGATAGCAAAATAAAAAGTAATAAAACAAAAACCTCATACAGAAGCTGGGCAAAGCAAACCGCCGGAAGGAAGAGTCACAAGAAAAGTCAAACGAATCAGAGACTCACCCGTCCACACATTCATGAGTCCCATAAAAATGCTAAACTGGAAGCCACAGTATGTACACAGAGGACCTGCTGCAGACCTGTGTCGACCCTGTGCTTGCTGCTTCAGTCTCTGTGAGTTCATATAAAACTCTTCTCAGTTGTTAATAAATTCATCAAAGCCCAAACTGTGTATTTTGGCTTCCCTTCATAGGCACCGGGGAACCACAAATCTTAGTGTATTTATTCTTCCAAAGGAAATGAAAGTCACAGATGACAAAGTTTGTTCCAAAGCGTGTGAGGTGCTCGGCTGGGTGGACGCCGAGTGAGGCAGCATCAGGTTTCCTCCCTGTGGACCGATGCTCTCGTTCCTCACAGGAGGACGTGCTTGTTACTCACAGGAGGATGAGCTCATTACTGGCCAGAGTCCATAATCTCAGCCGCTCGCTACTCACCTCCAAGGCTTTCCTTCGAAAATGGATACCGGTCAACCAAACCACCCTGTCTTAAACATGTTGCCCTCACCAAGAATGGTGGCCCATGGCCATGGTCCCAGTATTTGGGAGATAGATGTGAGAAGAACATGAATTTAAGGCCAGCCTGGCCTACACAGAAGCTTTCAGGCTAGCCTGGGTTACACAGCAAAACTCTTGTCTCCAACAGAAGAAACACCTCCAAACAGAAAAACAAAACTTGGCTGTTCTCTCCCTTCATTCTCCCCCACCAAATTGTTCTCCACTCAAATCCTTTCTTCATGGGGACTGATTGCTCACTCAGGTGCTCTCTGGACTCCTGTGGCTGTGCTGGACTCCCTGTGCAGGCCTCTGCTCACAGGGATGCAGTGGTATGATAACCAGGTTCAGTTCCCCTATTATTTATAGAAACCACTCATAAGTTATCCAGTACATTACTATGCTGTTATTTTTAAAGGGCATTGTTGTTTCTCATATTTTTGTCCACATGTATATATGTGCACAGCATACATGTACTGAAGACGGAGAACACAGAGGGTGTCAGAACTCCTGGCACTGACGACGGAGAGCAGAGAGGGCAGGGCGTCAGAACCCCTGGCAGTGGTGTGACAGATGGGGCTGTGAGTGAGCAAATGCGGGCACTCCCCAAGAGCAAGCAAGCACGCTCTGTCGCTGCAGAGCCTCTCCTGCAGCTTCTAGTACGCTGTTATGCATTATTCTGTCAGAGAGTAATCACATTATTATTCCATTATGGTTTCATTATGTAGGTTTTTCCATCAAATTGATTTCTCAGTGGGATGGAAATATACCCTCTATCTTCCCATTTTCAGTGTCCAACACAGAACCTGACATCCTGTAAACATCCTTGTCACCGGGGCCCTTTGCAACAGTTTGTCATTGCACAGTGTCTACGTCCTCACTCAGCTTCCGTCTGCCACGCTCCTTACATTCCTGAGGTTTCCGTATGCCCAGGTACGGCAGCCTCGAAGCCCCTCGGCTCTGCCTGGTCATTTCGACAGATTGCCACAGTCACCTAGACTCTAGGTTCTGGAATTTCCGGTTGTCTAAATCCATTTTGCATCGCTATAACAGAATACCTAAGACTGTAACTATAAACATCAAAACCTTATTTTGGCTGACTGTTGCAGAAATTGGGACTTTCAAGGCCTGCCAGCCTTTGTTTGGGTTCCGATGAAGCTCTCCTGATGCTAGACCCATGGGAGGCCCAGCTTCCCGATCCTGCTGCACTGAAAATCTGATACAGGAACTCTGAGGAATCAGCAAGGGCACAGTGGAGTTCACCTCCTGAGAGCGCCTTTATACAATAAGAGCAAGTCTGACTGGTAGCACTCCATGCAAGTGTTTTAACAATGTCCATTAACAGCCAGAAGAATGGGCTGCAGAGATGGCTCAGAGGTTAAGAGCACTGACTGCTCCTCCGAAGGTCCTGAGTTCAAATCCCAGCAACCACATGGTGGCTCACAACCATCCCTAATGAGATCTGATGCCCTCTTCTGGGGTGTCTGGAGACAGCTACAGTGTACTTACACATAATCAATCAATCAATCAATCAATCAATCAATCAATCAATCTTTGGGCTGGAGTGAGCAGGGCAGAAGAATCTGCCAGTTTTCTAAGCATATACTTCATAAAGATACAGGTCAAGTTTGCAAAGTTGACACATTCTGCAACTTTAAAAACACATAGAAGTAGACATTCTTCTGCAAGGCTAAAATAGTAAAGATAGTTAAAGTAACTAGAGACTAATGGGCAGCAGGCAGAGACAAGGGGCAGACAGCAGGCAGAACTGTGGGGCAGACAGCAGGCAGAACTGTGGGTAGACAGCAGGCAGAACTGTGGGGTAGACAGCAGGCAGAACTGTGGGTAGACAGCAGGCAGAACTGTGGGGCAGACAGCAGGCAGAACTGTGGGGCAGACAGCAGGCAGAACTGTGGGTAGACAGCAGGCAGAACTGTGGGTAGACAGCAGGCAGAACTGTGGGGCAGACAGCAGGCAGAACTGTGGGGCAGACAGCAGGCAGAACTGTGAGGCAGACAGCAGGCAGAACTGTGGGGCAGACAGCAGGCAGAACTGTGGGGCAGACAGCAGGCAGAACTGTGGGGCAGACAGCAGGCAGAACTGTGGGGTAGACAGCAGGCAGAACTGTGGAGTAGACAGGCAGAGCCATGGAGACATGGAAAAAGAGCAGAGTTCACTAACTCTGGCCAGACTCACTTAACCTGATGGGCGGCCCTGAAAATCCATGTAATGTTCTCAAGGCAGGAGGATTAGATTCCCAGGAATATGATCTCTAGGATCTTATAGCTCGCCAGTGCTCTAAGAGGGCAGAGCTGTGCGGAGGGCAGTAGAGTTATCAGAATTTCTCCTTCAGAGAAGACAGGTGCGCCGCCAACTCCAGGAAGGCCGTGGAGGCACTACCCGGCATCCTCATGGTGACGGCTGGACACATGAACAGCCACCTGGGTTTCAGAAAATGCTGGAAGGCACTGCCGAGTTACCTACTAGATAGTTAATTTTATTACTGAGCCAAAGGACAAATGTTAGTTGCTTCCTGTCATATTCAACACATAAATATTGAGAACACACGGGGATAGACGTGGGGAAATGACTAAATGTGGAGGGGTGGCCACTGCACATCGCCAGCAATGTGGAGGAGGTGGCCACTGCACATCGCCAGCAATGTGGAGGAGGTGGCCACTGCACGTCGCCAGCAATGTGGAGGAGGTGGCCACTGCACATCGCCAGCAATGTGGAGGGGTGGCCACTGCACATCGCCAGCAATGTGGAGGGGTGGCCACTGTACATCGCCAGCAATGTGGAGGGGTGGCCACTGTACATCGCCAGCAATGTGGAGGAGGTGGCCACTGCACGTCGCCAGCAATGTGGAGGAGGTGGCCACTGCACATCGCCAGCAATGTGGAGGGGTGGCCACTGCACATCGCCAGCAATGTGGAGGAGGTGGCCACTGCACATCGCCAGCAATGTGGAGGAGGTGGCCACTGCACATCGCCAGCAATGTGGAGGAGGTGGCCACTGCACATCGCCAGCAATGTGGAGGGGTGGCCACTGTACATCACCAGCAATGTGGAGGGGGTGGCCACTGCACGTCGCCAGCAATGTGGAGGGGGTGGCCACTGCACGTCGCCAGCAATGTGGAGGGGGTGGCCACTGCACGTCACCAGCAATGTGGAGAGGGTGGCCACTGCACGTCACCAGCCATTTGCAGCCAACGAAGAGCGGGATTTGGACAAAATCACTGACAGCTGAGATTCCCAGTGACATAAAGACTAACTGTGATACTCACAGCTGACTTCTTCCGGTCGGTCCCAGAGCTCTTACAAATCCACAGGCTACCTTGTCAGGCCTCAGCGGGAGAGGATGCGCTTAGTCCTGCTGTGACCCGATGTGTCAGGGAGGGTTGGTACCCACGGTGGGCTTCTCATTCTCTGAGGTTGAGGAGAGGGGACAATGGGGGAGGGGCACGTGGAGGGGGCTGTGATCAGGATATAAAGTGAATAAAAAAGTTAATTAAATACTTGAATTTTTATAAAATCAAGGACCACAGAAATTACAGAAGAGATTAATACCTAATATTTTAAAATGATTTGCCAATTTACTGGCAAAACTGTAGAGAACAACTGAGCATTGGTGCCCAACCTCAACTGATGTATCTACTACACAACTCTAAGGCTCGGGGAACAGTGCAGAAGAGTCAGGTGGAAGAGCATAAGTGCTAGTGGACCAGGAAGTCTGCTGGGACAGAGTGTCCAAAACATGTGACAGGACCAGGAAGTCTGCTGGGACATAGTGTCTGTTACATGTGACAGGACCAGGAAGTCTGCTGGGACAGAGTGTCTGTTACATGTGACAGGACCAGGAAGTCTGCTGGGACATAGTGTCTGTTACATGTGACAGGGCCAGGGAGTCTGCTGGGACATAGTGTCTGTTACATGTGACAGGACTAGGAAGTCTGCTGGGACATAGTGTCTGTTACATGTGACAGGGCCAGGGAGTCTGCTGGGACATAGTGTCTGTTACATGTGATAGGACCAGGAAGTCTGCTGGGACATAGTGTCTGAAACATGTGACAGGACCAGGAAGTCTGCTGGGACATAGTGTCTGTTACATGTGACAGGACCAGGAAGTCTGCTGGGACATAGTGTCTGTTACATGTGATAGGACCAGGAAGTCTGCTGGGACATAGTGTCTGAAACATGTGACAGGACCAGGAAGTCTGCTGGGACATAGTGTCTGTTACATGTGACAGGACCAGGAAGTCTGCAGCTACAGTGTCTGTTACATGTGACAGGACCAGGAAGTCTGCTGGGACATAGTGTCTGTTACATGTGATAGGACCAGGGAGTCTGCTGGGACATAGTGTCTGTTACATGTGATAGGACCAGGGAGTCTGCGGCTACAGTGTCTGTTACATGTGACAGGACCAGGAAGTCTGCTGGGACATTGTGTCTGTTACATGTGACAGGACCAGGAAGTCTGCTGGGACATAGTGTCTGAAACATGTGACAGGACCAGGAAGTCTGCTGGGACATAGTGTCTGTTACATGTGATAGGACTAGGGAGTCTGCTGGGACATAGTGTCTGTTACATGTGACAGGGCCAGGGAGTCTGCGGCTACAGTGTCTGTTACATGTGACAGGACCAGGAAGTCTGCTGGGACATTGTGTCTGTTACATGTGACAGGACCAGGAAGTCTGCTGGGACATAGTGTCTGTTACATGTGACAGGACCAGGGAGTCTGCAGCTACAGTGTCTGTTACATGTGACAGGGCCAGGGAGTCTGCTGGGACATAGTGTCTGTTACATGTGACAGGACCAGGGAGTCTGCAGCTACAGTGTCTGTTACATGTGACAGGGCCAGGGAGTCTGCTGGGACATAGTGTCTGTTACATGTGACAGGACCAGGGAGTCTGCGGCTACAGTGTCTGTTATATGTGACAGGACCAGGGAGTCTGCGGCTACACAGTGTCTGTCACATGTCACAGGGATGCTGCACCCACAAAATCTCAAAAACATAACTGCCCACATAAGACCTGAAGAATCAGTCTTTGACACGGAATATGGATGGGGAAAATCTTACAAGGCTGCACCCATAGGTGAACAGCTGCGAGCAGTTAATGGGTGCCGAGAAAGGGATAATCAGATTTCTCCAGCCATGAGTCCCACAGTGGGTTATCCAGTGTCAAGTGGTCAGCTGTAAACTTGCACACCTATGAGCAATAGTAAATGGATTCTCAGGCTATGTGTATATATATACAAATGTGTGTATGCACGAGTGTGTAGATAAGTTTTGTATAGACATAACTAAAGAAATTGTGAAGTTGGAAGAAATTGGGAGTAATGTTGAGGGTTTAAAGGGGGGTGGAAATAATGTAAGTATAGTAATCACGTAAAACCGTCTTTATTTTTTAATTTAAAATATATAAAATGGAAAAACTCAACGAAAAATATTTCCCAGTTTTCATAGTGCTGAAAGCTAAATAAAGCACATGCACTCTTCAGTCAGACTCAGTGTTCTGGGGAACTTGTGGCGGGTGAGACATCTATGTGTCCCCAAATAAGGTTCGGCATGAGCAGCATTGACAGGAAAGGATGAACACGTGCTCACAGTGTCGATCCCATGTTGGAGAATGCGTGGCGAGTGACATCATTTCATCAGCCTGTGCTAGAGTCGCATGGTTGCTAGGTAACTGCCTCTTGCCTATGGCCGATTCCCATGCATAGTCAGGCAACTCTGTGGCCAAGGGTCAAATAGCATAGCAGCTTCCATGGGCGGTCAGTCTTGGACGCGTTGCTTTAGTTTCATCTTGGCATTGTCGCTTCAGACCTTGGGATCAATCCCAAGGTGCCAAGCAAGAGCTGCAGGCTGAGCCACACCCCAACCCTGCAGATCAGCCTCAGTGTATAAATCCTGATTGTTGAGGATATAGTCTACTGAAATGGCCCATTTTTTTCCATTCTGTGCCTGCTCTGAGGGCTAAATCCACAGAATTTCCTAACGTTCCCCACTTTCTGATTTTATAAGAACTCAACCATCTGTCCAGCTCACTGCAGTGATTTTCTTTGAATCAACCTCCATCATTTCTTGTCTCTAGACACCTCTCTCATGGAGCAACAGGAGCAACCAAAGCCACTGCTCGACGAATTCTGTCCACTGGAAGGTTTCCCATCATGCATTTCTGCAAGGCTAACTGGGGAGGAGCTCATAATGCCACAGCTGTCCACACCGATGGTGCTGGGCTGTTGTGTGGCACAAGAACAAAATCATGTATTCCAATTGATTGGTGATGTGAACTTCCCGATATGCATTCTGGGAGAAGCAGAGTAGAAACCTTAATCACCAGACCCAGCTGTCTGTCCACACAGCTTTCGTGTCCTGCCTGTGCCTAGTCCTTTATGCACTGCACATATCTGCAGATGGATTTTCTCTGTGAATCCTTCAGAACACAGAGCATCACGAAATATCTGTTGACTTGCGAGACTATTCCAAACTCTCTGGAGCTTGTGCTCAGAGTCACCCTTAGGAATTTACCCAGAATCTCTGTAACATACCTATCTGCTGCAAACTTCTAAAGAACCGTGAGTTTGCTGGGCTATCGGGCTGTAGCAGCCAAGCAGCTGGAGTGACAACTTGGAACAGCTACCGAGCTCCTGCTGCCCTGTGCTCCAGTCAGACCTGGCAGGACACTCACTACAGTTGTGATGCCCTCTGTACCCAAAAGACTCACTGGACATAGGATGGTGAGAATTTAGTAAGGGCATGCTAGATGCATCTATTTGTCCTTAACCTTAGGAGAGATGTCTTGATCTATTCCAGACCAATATAGAAATTTCACTGAGGCACTAGCCATTGTAGTCCCCACCCCCCACCCCCGCCCCAGCCTATAATCTTGCTGAATCCTGTGGACTGGGTCTTATTTGTGTGGTATCATCGCCGTAGTACTGTATAAATGTAATACCCTGTGAAATGGTGTGGTCATTTTCAGGATATCCACCATAAGGTTCGCAAAACAAGTTTCTGTCTACTATTAGTTTTAAGTACCAAGAATTTAAAATAACTGTAGCCATAAGGAATTATTGTGATCTAAAAATAACAAAAATGGTAGATTTGTGTGCACACACATGTAAGACATGGGAGAAGATATGAATATAAATTTTTTGTTTTTTCTTTTGTTTGTAATTAAAACTGTTATTACCTTTAAAGTTCCTATTTTAAGCTCAAGGTGTGATTTTTAAGCCTCATAGTAACCACAAAACAAAACACTAATATAGGTGTAAAAAATACAGAAAAATGATTCAAAGAAGACTATCTCATGAAAGGAAGATAGAAAAAAATGAGTAGAAAAGAAACAAAAGCTTAAAAAATCAGAAAGAAAATTACACATGGCAGTAAGAGGTAGTCTTAATATTTTCCACAGAGCCGACCCACTACATGAATTCAATCCATTGCTAAAGAAGTCACATGGCAATCTTGTCAATTATTGAGTGTGAAGACCCAATTTCAAGTTCCCCAAATCTACCTGCAGCTGGACATGATAGCACATATGTGTAATTGCAGTGTTCCTACAATGAGAGAAGAGACAGACTCAGGGGAACCCCCAGCAGCTTGCAGGCCAGCTAGCCTAGCAGACACATACAGTGCAGAGAGAGACTCTGCCTCAAGCAAGGTTGAAGGCAAGTCCAGCCACCAAAGACCGACCTCTGACCTCCACATATGCGTTACTCACGAACAATCTTACACACACTTGGGAAAAAAGAAATCTTGGCATTCCGATACAAAGCACAAGGACTTGTCTGCAGACAAAAGAGCCCCAAAAGACACTGTCTTGCACCACCTGTGTGTTCCATAGCATAGTCTGCACTAATCTGATGCCTTGCTGGGCCGAAGCTTTTCAGTTTTGCGAGGTCTAATTTGTTGATCGTTGGTCTTGTTTCCTGAGCTAAACCATATTCAGCAAGTTCTGTGTGCCTGTAACCCAAAGCACACTCTCCACTTCCCCTTACTACTTGTAGAGTATCGGGTTTTATGAGGTGCTTGATCCATCTGGAATTGAGTTTTGGTCAGAGTGAGAGACAGATAAGGGTCTAGTTTCTTTTTTCTACATGGTGAAATCCAGCTTTCCTAACACCATCTATTAAAAATGTTGTTTTTCTTCCACTTGAAATTTTGGCATCTCTGTCAAAAATCATGTAACTGTAGCTGCACAGCCTTCTACATGGGTCCTCCATTCTGCTTTTCTGTTTCTGCACCAGTGCCATGGCTCTAATGTATGGTTTGAAATCAGGTATAGAGAAGGGGATGGAATGGGAGACAAATGACTGGGAGATCCGTGACGGGCTGCCTGTGTGTAGATGGATGACACAGAAGTGACTGTTCAAGACCCCAGATGGCCTGAGAGTAGAACATGCTCCTATAGAAACAGGTTGGGGTCTTTTAGATTCTTGTAATGCCAGATTTTCAGGGTCAAAATCCAGTCTTAGGAAAAAGCTGGGACAGGGATGTTGACAATAGGAACTGAGCCAGGTCTCTGATGGTCTGTGCCTCATCACAGCTCTGTCTTTGACCATGCCGCCTACAAATGGAAGGCAACGTGTTCTCTGGAATGAACCCCCTGTGCAATCTCTGCCTCAGTGAGCCCACCCTCTAAGGAGGAAACATGGTACAGTTTCCTGAATCAAGGCAGTAAATGGCCACATACTGCATGTTCAAGCAAAGCAGTGAAGGCCTCTCCTGGACGTGCGTGTTTAAGTTCCCGTGCGCCCACTCCTGAGGTCTTGTTACTGAATAGGAAGAAATTTTTTTGATCTGGCTAACATCACAGACTTGAAACTTGCCATTGCAGTATGTTTGTGTAGCAGAAACTGGAGATTACTGCAGACCATGGCTTCTTTTTCCTTGACAATCCACTTGCTGGGTTAGGGATGTGGCCATGCCCAAGGCCCCTTAGTTGATCCCAACATGAATGAGAAAGTAGAGAAAGAGAGAAAGAGAGAGGGGGGGGAAGAAGGAAGGAAGGAGGGAAGGAAGGAAGGAAGGAAGGAAGGAAGGAAGGAAGGAAGGAAAGTTGCTAAATGTTTTTAGTAAGTCGTATTCTATATTCTAGGATATCTATTTTTGCAACTGTAAACTATTTTTTTATTTTATCTCACCACACATACTGACAAACATATCTTAAAGATTTTAAAGGATAATACAGGTGCTGATGAAGATGATGGTGATATGTGTGTGAGCGTGTACACAGCATTCCACACTACTCCATGGAGGCCGGAGCAAAGCTTTGTGACTTCCCATCTCCTTCCACTTTGTGTGGGTTCCAGAGCTCGAACTCAGGTCAGTCGCCCCCATGGCAAGCACTTTTACCCAGCCCATGCAAGCATTTCTTTTGATGTGAATCCACAATGGTTCAGCCCTTACATACAAACAATATCAACTTCATAAAGGGATTTCAACTCCAAATTTTGGTCAAGCTCAAAGTAAGGAGTCAATTTCTGATTCTGTCTGCGCTTCACTGTCTTTTGAATCTGGAAAGGCTGACATCGTGCTGGAACAATTAGCAATTAGAACTTACTAGGGAGGGTTTGTTTTAGACGAAGCAATTAAGGTGGAAGGCCCTGTCGAGTACAGACATGGGACGCAGAAGCGGGGGCCCTTGCAAGGCAGGGGGATGTCTGCGTCTCTGATAGTGTCTTTACATTGTGTTCCTTATGCCATCTCTTTAATGTCAAATCGAGGAAACTACACACTCTATGTAGGTTGTCAGAAAGGAGTCATGGTGAAGTAATTTCAGATTGAGACAATGTTCCAATAATGATGAATCTTTTAAAGAATGTTTTTGTCAACAGGAAATGAATGATCTTTCAAAGAATGTTTTTTGGCAACAGGAAACTGGAGTCAAAAAATGAATAATTATCTAATTATTAATCCTGTTTTTCAGGCAGTCGGCTTCCTTTTGTGGTTGAATACTCTCAGCAGTTTGCTGAATTTTAAGCTAATTTTTCAGTTAGCAGCTTACAATCAAAACTCAAGTGGTAGAAATGCTGGATTTAGATAAGCATATTTGCATGCCTGCTTCAAGAGTTTGATTAGGATGGACTGACAAACCTATAGCAAGTGTTCATCAAATTTATACTTTACAATCATCAAAAGGTAACTGTGCAACATTTCTATCATGCAAAAACAGTTTAGTCTATTTGCTAGTAACCTCTATTTTCACCCAAATACCAGGCATGCTTTGTTAATATTTATTCCCTTCGATAGCTCAATAACATCCCACTGTTGTCTAGATCACATTTTCTTTATCTACGCATCCAGCGGTGGACACTTTGCCTGCTTCTGCATCTATGGATCTTGTAGACACACAGTCCTGCTGCAGGTCCTACTGTACTCACTGTGGACACGTTTTTGGTTTTCGTAGCTGAAAAGAAGGGACGGGCCGGATACTCACTGTCTACTTGGGCTTCTGAGAAGCGACACGTTACGTCGCAGGTGCTGCCTCTCACTCATGCTGCCTCTCGCTCGGCAACGTGAGTGCCTTGTGTGTCAGGAAGACTTATGCTCCTATTGCTTTCCTCTTGGGGTTAGATTACCCCCTTTGCTGTTAACTTTAAAAGTTTGACAACCTTCTACCAACATGCTAGTCTCTCCAAGTTCCTTCTATTTGGGTCTCACGACCTTTCTTGGACCTGTATTTGCCAGATATATTTTTCGTAGTATGTGGGGACCCTTCAGCAAGTTATTCCTTTATGTATTCCCTAACTCTGGGGCTCTGCTGGACGCTTCTTTTGCTGCATTCTGTTAACCTCTGAGGCTTTATTCATTTTATTTTTCTGTTAGTCCAACTGACCACTGATTTATCTTCCAGTTCCCGTGTGCTTGATCTGAGCTGTTGCTATGGACAGTTCCTACACATCCCAAGTGCGAAGTTCTGTTTGTTCTCTGGAGGTTGGCACTTCCTTACTGAGACCCTTGGATGAGTTCTTGTCATTACACTTTCCTTTAATCCCTTTGACACAGCTCTGTTTACTCTTTGACTGTAGCCAGAATAACTGCTTTTAAGTTACTGCTACATCTTGGGCTGGCCTCTCTTGGAGTCTCTTCCTATCTGTTTAATTTATTTCCTGAGTCCTGGTCACATTATTCTTTTCTTCTCTCATTAATTCTGTTAAAACCTGGAGATTTTAGAAACTATATATTATCCACATTCTGATTTCTTTGTTGGCTGCTGATGCAGAATTCTGTCTTGCCTGCTTCCCCTTTTCCTTTAGGTAAGAATTTTACATACAGCCAAGGTGTACATCACAGGTATCTATGATCCAGGAAGAGCTCTAACAAAACAGTCTTCCGCTGTTAAGCCTGCTGTGTACTCTGCCCAGGTCTCAGTCCCACAGGTTCCTAGACCCCTTGGGTGTTTTTGTTGAGTTGTGGAAGTTACTAATTTATTGTTGCAGTGCTCATGGTTTAACTTTGTTGTAATTATTGTCGCAGAGACCATAGATGATGCATGGGATAATGTTGAACTCTGGACAGAGCTGAAAACAACAAAGTGTTCAGAGGAAGCAGGCTCTGGCTGGTGCAGACAGTGAATGAGAGGAAGCGAGCACGCTACAGAGTCCTCTCTGGGCAGAGTTACCCACTGAAGGAAGCTGACAACACCATCCATGTAAGCTTTTTGGGATTTTTTTCTTTGACTTTGCATCATAGAAAATGTATTCCTCATAGATCAGCCTGAGATGGGAGTGGATTGAAAAGATACTCAGGGTTTTGAGGCAGAATGCTGTTCAAGACAACCTGGATTGAGAGTCACTATTTCAGCAGCATCAAGGCAGAGAAAGCACCTTGACTTCTGGGTCCACCTTCCAGTCCCAGCTGTGGGAATAGCTTGCACCATTTCCTTTAGCTACTACAAGGGCGATGCCAAGACTTACATTCCAAGGCTATTATTAAGTTTCCATTTAAGCCAATATTTGAAACATGCTAAAGTTAGAAGACATTAAGCAATTAGAAGGAAGTCTCAATTATATTGCTGCTAGGCAATACAAGAAACCAGATCATTAGAAGGTCAGTAGGAAAGTGGACAGCACACAGCACAGCCTGTCTTCAGGCACCAGGAACCATGGGAGTGGGAACAGGGGCGGGGCCCTCCTGCAGTGAAGGTGGGTGAAGACCAAAAGACCAAGGCAGCTGCTTCCAGCCTTCTGTAAACACTGATCCTGCCTTTGACTTAGAAAATGAAATTCTTTTCCTTTTATTGTCAACTCTCTGCCCTTTATAAAATCTGTGGTATTTGTGCTTTTTGTAATGAATACACACACATCTATGCTGAGAGGGAGTAGGAGCAAGGAGGGAGAGAGAAAGGTGAGGAGATGGAGATGGGGGAAGGAGAGAGATCAATAGATCAAGCAATTGATCAACTGGTAATTAATTGTTTGAAGGAGAAGATTGGCCAACCCAAAGTCCATAGTGCAATCCTTCATGCAGGAAATACAGGTGAGACTCCATGCCACCAAGCTGAAAAGCTTCGTAAGGGCTTTAAGTGATGGTCTTGAGATGTCTTTCTCTAAGGAAACTCAAGTCTTTGCCAGAGTGTCTCAAACTAACTGAACGAGGCCATCCAAGAAGATGGGAAGTACTTACATTTGTTTGAAATCACATCTAAAAAGCCACCTTTACCATAACATGTAGAGGGTGCTTGCTCAAGCCCACTGGGGACCATCCTTGATAAACTGATTCATAAAGTTAGTCACGGTGACTTCCATTCCAGCACTGACGTGTTAATCCCACAGTCTCATCAGCTTGTGTTCAAAAGGATGAAAACAGACACCCCATCCTCTCAGGTCCTCTCTGTCCCTCAGTTCAACTCTATATAACAGGGATTCCCAACATCCTAAGATCCCTCTCCTCAGAGCTTCTGCGTTGTGCTGAACAGACCACCACTTCCCACAGGCTGCTGCCTCCCCTCTCTCTCTCTCTCTCACTGTGCCAGCATGATGCTGCAGTTTTCCACGTGACCAGAGCAGTCTCTGCTGCTCACACTGTAGCTGGGATATATGCATCACTCTTAATCTAATTCTCTCCCTATTACGGCCCATTTGGGTTCCATCTATGCCAATTTCCAATGATGAGCTCACATCTTGACAATACTGACACCATCGATCACCAGGTGCAATTATGTTGTCACTATTTGTTTCATAAATGTTAACTTTATCATCTCAGTCGAACTACAAGGCCATTAGACTTAGGAACAGTGTCAGTCAGGGGCTTCCTGAAGAACATACTTGATTCATGGAGTTAGGATTTGGAGGTCTGTCTGAGCTACATAGCAAGACCTTGCCTCAAAACCACAAAGTTGAACAAATTAAGAAGAAAAGCCAAATAAATGTCCTAAGGTACTTCACAACTTGAATTTACATGATACAGGACAATCGATAGAGTCCAGAACTTCAACATCCAAACCAAACAGAGCCTCGGAGGGCCTCTATCTACCGAGACTCTTAAAGCCCCCGAAACTCTCTGTATATGTGGGCTTGAGTGTGGGTGTGGGTGTGGGTGGGCTTCCCTGGGCCTGTTGAGGTTGAAGGTCAATTTCCCACATCTTCTTTGATTGCACTTAATTGTACCCATCAAAATAGAGTCTCTAAGTGAGCTGTAGCACACTGAACTACACTAGCTGGCCACCTAGCCCATAGGATTGGCCCCCTTCTAACTCCCAAGTGCTGGGGTCACAGACAATGCTACCATACCCAGCTTTTACTTGGGTTTTGGAGTAACAGATACACTCTACCATGCCCAGGTTTTACATGGGTTTTGGGGTCACAGACATATGCTACCATGGCAGGTTTCACATAGGTTTTGAGGAGGTGAGCCCAGGCCATCATGTCCTCACACTTCTACAGCAAGCACTTCACCCACTGAGCCTTTCCCCACAGACCAAAATACCTGCTTTCAAACAAGCTCCACAGGTGATTTTTATCATGTGAATCTGAACACTGGTCCTCAGTAGTTACCACATATATGGAAGCGTCATCCTGGTTAGCGCTCTCACAGCTGTATGCGTTTCCCCTCCTCATTCCGGCGTCATCACTCTGCTCTTCGTCCTGCAGGCCCTTCTCTCCCTTTTGTCCTTGTTTCTTGCTGGTTTCTTACCTGTCTCCCAGGCCTCCCATCAGGAGCCCCTCTGATACTGCTTCCCTATGGTCAGTGTCTGGGCTTGAGATCTGCAGGGTTGATTGTGCTGTGTAGACATAGCATAAGTTTCCTGTTTTCCCTTGTTTAGGATGATGTTCAGATTCTTTAGGAACTCCAGAGTGGTCCAAAGCTTATGCTGGCCTTCGTTCTCAGTTGAGGCTTCTCCCACTGTCCCTTCCACACTCGGCAGCTGGCTCAAGGCAGCCCCAGCTCCTTGGGATGTTTTGCTTCTGCGCACCCTTAGCAGACACAATGCCATGTGTCACAGTAATGCTTACTGGCCTGATACTATGTAGGCCATGTGCATTTGAGGCACTATAGACCCCACTATTAAAATTCATTGTTCTTTTGAACCTAATACTCTAACAGGAAGATTGACAAAATCTCACCTCTGCTACTCCTTGACTCCACCACCAACCCTTACCAACCCAGTCAGGGCTGAGCGGAAATCTTGGCTCCGAGCTTTTGCTTAGCTTCTCATTCTTGAGAAAGTGACATAACCCTAGTCTCAATTCCCTGGGCCTGTAAGACAGAAAATGCAACAACCTGTGTATACTCCAGAGCTGAGGTTCAACAGATAACATAAGGAGAATGACACACTCAGGTTTGTATTTCAAGGTTAATTCATACTAGCAACTGCGTTCAGTCATGCCGAGGTCCGGGCTGTAGCATGAGAAGGGTCTTGAGGCAGCAGGGACGGGAATGGTGCTGATTCAATAATGACTCGGGGTCAGGGGTCAATGCAAGCTGTCAGTTCAGGAACTCTCTTCTGTTCCCTGAAGATTCTTGTCATTCTTTCTTCTCCCACCCAGAGGGCTGAACCCAGTCTTATTGACTAAAGCTACATCATCAAGGCTTTAATCATTATTAATACTATTTTAAATTTTTTAAATTTACATAAATCCTATGCATCCCAGATCATTGGTTCCAACATCTCTGCTTCCTTAGAACAGAACCTAAACACAAGGCAAAGGCCCATCTCCGTATAGGTTCACGCAGCCTGTTCTTCACGGGTAGCTGGGCACAGCTCTTGCGGTTTCCAGGTAGAGCAGACAGCAGTTTTTAGTAACTACTTTCATGTAAGAACAGAACTACTAAGGTTAAAATGATTTCTTACAAAGTTTTAAAATTTATGCAGATAAAGCAGCTAGCTCTAAAATCTCTCTAGACATTTTCATTTCCAATCCTTCTAGTAGCTAGAAGGACAAAGTACTAACTTTTTGTATGCTTATATGTCATCTTTTAGTTCCCTAATCTCCGTTTCTTCATCCTTGCAATTCCAAAGCCTTGAGTACTTTCTTCTAATATTTATTTTCAAATTGTATACAAGCCTTCCTCCTATAAGATAAACCTATCTATCATTCACTTATATTTTATCTATCCATGCCTTTTCTTCTTGGGACCACTTTATCTTTCTATACTTGATATCCCCAAATTCACTGGACAGGAGGGTGTATGTGTCTCCTCATGGTTCCAAATTCAAGGCCAAGTCTAGCAATGAACTATTTCTGCAAACAACCATGTATGCTTTTATGGCCTCTGCAGTTATGTCGTCCAGATCCTTTCCCATGATCCTTTAGGCCAAGTGGAGGGCCTGCTCTTTGTCCTCCACAGCCTCCTGACCATTTCCATTCCTCGTTCCTGAGAACCGCATCTGTTTCATTTATTATGGCGTGATCAACTCTGAATAATGGGTGAAGTACTTTCTCCAGAATGAAAGATTGAAAGTAAAGTAGTAAAGACAGCAGATCAGCTCCAGGGCAACAGCAACCATGAGCACATGTGGGGATCACAGGGATCAACAGTCTGGCCAGGCTCCAGGGGCAGGAACTGTGTCACAGCTCCCCTTCCGCAGTCATGCTGGACCCGGCACAGTTGTCTAAAGCAGCACACGTCGATGGGTTAGGCTTCAGCACTGGCAGCAGACATGGGGAGTCCTGAAGATCCAAGCACTACAGTCTCACCAGCTCATGGTTGAAGAAGGGAGGCTGGCTCTTGACAGCTCTGGCTGAATTCTGATAGCTTTGTCAGACACCTCTAAGCTTCAAACCTATTTCCACTTATAGCTCTCAACTAATTACAATCACTTTCTCAGTTTCAATGTCATGAATGGAGGGTTTATAGTAAATAATTTCTTATAAAAGACTCTACATTTCTGAAAGGATGCAGCTGGCTAATGGAAGATCAACATATATAGTATAAAAGTTTATAATCTTGAGGTCGAAGGAGACGTCTTGGGTAGTAAAGAGCTAGGCATGCAAGCAAGAGGACTGAGTCCAATCTCCAGAACCCATGAACATATCTGGGCGCAGGGTCACACATCAGCAAGCCAAGCCCTGGGCAGAGAGAGAGAGAGAGAGAGAGAGAGAGAGAGAGAGAGAGAGAGAGAGAGAGATATCCCCGAGGCTCACTGCTGATCCAGCATAGCAGGGTTTGTAAGCTCTGGGTTTGGTAAGTGTTCTCTTCTCAAGAAGTCAAGAGGAGGGCCACTAAGTAGGACGTGTCTTCAGTCTCTGGCTTCTCCATCCACCATGTACATGCACACATGCATGAACACGTGGGCACATGAGCACATAGACACATACTCACATTGTAATTCTGGGATATGCGCGGACGAAGGGGTTTAAGCAGTCTCAGTGAAACATTTTAAAAAGGAGAGCTGTGACAGAATCTCGGTTTGAATAGACACAAAACGAGGTAAGTGTGTTTTATAGAAAACATGGAAGCGGTTTGCAGAACTAAACATACGTGACTGAAAAGTGCCATTGAGAAGCAGCCTTAGAAAGCACCTGAATATCTAAGACCAAGGACACTGGAACAGAAGAACTTCTGGGATCTTTTTTCTGGCTCAACGTGTTCTAGTAGAGTGTGCCTGGGAGATGGTAACCTATATCAGGGAAACCTCTGTACACATGTAAGCAAGGCTCCCCTACCAGACAAAGATCCTTGTGATGATTAACCCTGATCGTCAACTGTTTACCAGGGTGACATGGAAGTGGGGTGGACTGAACTCTCAGACAATAGCCAGTTTTATTCAAAGCACCAGACAGTTTTTACCCTGAGTATTATAAAGAGTCATCTGAGTAAATTGAACAATCAAAAGAACAAGCTTCACATGACAAAAATATGTTTTTCCATTGAAGCATATAAACAAGTAACAATAGCCAGTTGTAATGAACAATTGGAAGTAAACTCACCCCTCTGTCTGCTACAACTAGGAGGGGCATGGGAGTGTAATCTAAGAACATTCCCTGTTCTGAAGAAACTAAGATCAAAGGTCTCATGTCTTTTTTTTCTTGGAGTTTCTCACAAGTACTCAGAAATCTCACACAACTCCATTCTTGGGCCGTGTTCTGATAGTCAACATGACAGATTTAGAATTGGGAGAGACATGCCTCTGGGCATGACTATAAGGTGTTTCCAGAGAAGACAAACTGAGATGGGGATCACAATCCTGGAGGAGAAAGGTAAGCAAGCTGAACACCAGAGTGTGGGGAGGCGCTGGTTCCCTGATTGGTTCTTGATTGTGTGGATAAGGAAGGTGGATGCCAATTGCTGGGTGAAGGGTAAAGGTGGGACTTTCAGGACTCAGGAGAAAAGAGACTCAAGAAAAGAGAGGGGGCTTTTGCAGCCATACACTGGAACGAGAAGCCAGCAAGTCATGTAAGATCTTGAGGAAATTAGAACTGGCGGCCTCTGCCACCAACAGAGGCTCACTGACATAAACTAGCTGATATAGGTTAGCTGATAAGTTTAGGGCAGGAGATTCTATGCCCGGCAATTGTACTGTCTGACAAATTCTAAAATAATAAAGCTGCCTTGTGTTTTCATTCATTCATTGGCAGAGAAAGAGAAAAGCCAAGAAGGAGCCAATGGAATTCGGACAGCAGCTCCGGGCTCTCCCGGGTGTGTTTGTGTGTGTGTGGGGGGGGGGGTGGGCACCCTGAGCTAAGCCCGGATCTTGGGCTGCGGCCTGGGCAAGGAGGTAGTGTGGCTTTCAAAATTACACCTGACAGCAGAGGTCCCCTCCCTCAGCTTCCGGACCACGGACAGATGCCACTAGCTGCCCCATGTCCCTCTTGCCGTGATGGAGCTGAACAGAACCCTTCCTTTCTTCCTTAAGCTGGTCTCTCTCTCTCTCTCTCTCTCTCTCTCTCTCTCTCTCTCTCTCTCCCTCCCTCTCTCTCTCTCTCTCTCTCTCTCTTTCTTTCTTTCTGGAACTCACTCTGTAGACCAGGCTGGCCTCCAACTCAGAAATCCCCCTGCCTCTGCCTCCCAGAGTGCTGGGATTACAGGCGTGCGCCACCACTGTCCGGCTCTTTCTTTTTTTTAATCAGGTACTTTGTCCCAGCAAAGATAAAAGTTATTAATTCAGTCCTGAACCCTGAAGGATGGCTGAGGGGGCCACCCCACACTGGAACTCTGCCACCTTAATCAGACGAGCACAGTTGAAACCAGTAGAGTTCTAAAAGTTAGCTCTTGACATGAAAACCTAATACTCATTAAAAGAACATTCTGCTATAACCATCAAAATAATCTAAAATGAGGCACTTAAGCCTATGAGTATAGCTTAATATTCTCTCAAGATTAAACTAGCTTGGTTTTGTAATTTAATGCTATTTTTGAAATGTAATTTTCAGTAGATAAAAAGTTCCATATGCTTTACTTTGAATATTGAGCTCCTATATTTAGTGAAATTACTTCTCTTAATTACTGTGTTACAAATTGGCACAGTATGCTAATTTATCAAGCTGAAAGGGAAATTAATGAGTATTAAATAATCAATGATACAAACTGCAAAAGAGGACTTATGACTTTATCTTAGTTAGGGTTTTACTGCTGTGAACAGACACCATGACCAATGCAACTCTTATAAGGACAACATTTAACTGGGGCTGGCTTACAGGTTCAGAGGTTCGGTCCATTATCGTCAAGGTGGGAGCAGTTTCCAGGCAGGCATGGTGCAGGAGGAGCTAAGAGTTCTATACCTTCATCTGAAGATTACTAGTGGAAGACTAACTTCCAGGCAGCTAGGGTAAGGGTTTTAAGCCCTCACCCACAGTGACACGCCTGCTCCAACAAGGCTACACCTCCTAATAGTGCCATTCCCTGGGCCAAGCACATATAAACCATCACAGACTTGAAGTATGTGAAAGTGAAGACAGCTAGGGATATATGATAAAATTGCCTTGTCCTATAAATAATGCAAGGTGGTGATGTGGTACTAAGACATCTTAATGGTTGAGGCTTATCATCTGAATCAGCAATATATTCACACTTAATTTATAGATGGATGCTGGAGCAGTGTTCTAAGAGGAGAGGAGAAGACTCTTCTATGCATATGCCACTACCAGCTTCAGAAGTGAAGCTAGGGTCATGGGACCTTCTCAAAGGGTTCATCTTGGTTCCACCATGGCAAGCAGAACAGGAGGCAGACCAAGATGAACTCACATGAGTGGAAGAGCCGTGGTCTTGACATGTAGCCAACCAGTGTTTGTGGAATCTCTGCTGCCTTCCTTGTGCATGTCACATGCATGTACCCATGAATATCTTCAAAGGTTAGAAGAAAGCTTAAACATACTCCACGTTTAGGGTAGGACCTGAAGACTCCTGCTTCTTTAGTTTTGTTAATGATGAAATTCAAACATCTATGCCAGCATTTGTTTCATGGTAGCACTAGCCGGAGTAGCACGCTTGCTACTCTTCGAAGATTCTAAAACACACATTAATACAGTCTAGGATCTACATTACAGACAGTAAAAGGTACAACATCGAACTTAGTACATCATAGGCAAGACAGCTTGGCACAAAACAGAATAAAAAATGGACTGAGTATGTCACTGTGAACTTAAAGCAATCAAACTCATATAAGTAATACATCTAAGAACCCAGATCGTAGGCTCAGATGCTAGGTTTTAAAAATGAAGGAAAGAGGAATGGGAGCAAATACGAGTCAGGAATAAACCATCCCAAGCAATGTCAGATCAAATTCAACCAATCCATCAATGTCTGTATTTGTCCAGAGAACATGGGATCACCCAGGCATTCCCATGTGTCACAGGGTAAGTGTCAGCATAGGGTGGCCAGGGAAGGTCTTCCTGTGAGGACTCCTTCCAAATATAAGCCTAGGGGAGGCAGAAGCTTGGGGACACAGGAGGAAGTGTCACCTGGTGGAGGCAACACCTACTCAAGAATCTCTGCAGCTGGAACCTAATATTCCAGAAAGTCCAGGGAGCCGGGCAGCTAAGAGGAGAGACAAGGGGAAGAGGTACGAGGGGGGTGGCAAGGTTTGGATTTTGTGCAAGCCTTGTGATCTAATGGGGTGCTTTAGTTTTAAATCTGGGTACAGTGGAAGCCACCTACACTAAGGAGAGGGGACAAATGTCTGACCTCTTTAATAGGGTCACCTGACTCTTACGTTGGGAGTGTGTGACAATGAGAGCCTGGCAGGAGAGAAGCAGGAAGAGTCCTAGAGGGCTACAGGGCAGGTGGTGAGAACCGGTGGGACAGCCAGGCCAGGAAAGGACGTGAACATGAGATGAGACAGAGAAAAGTCACTGTGACCGCAAAGATTTTGACCTGAGCTACTGGGACAGAGTGCCTGAGAAAGACTTGGGGAAGGCGAGGAACCCGAACAAAACCCTTTATGGAAAAACCCGGGCTCTAGGACACATCAGTTTTGAGGTGCCTGTCGGTCAGCCAAGTGAAATGCTAGGCTGGCAGTCTGGAATCATAAATAACACGTGGTAACAGAGTTTCAGATGCTGCTCGCGCCTCCATTTTAAGACGGCGAGCTTTCTATCCACCATCCCTCCCTTTACTAATCTACAAATAAACACACTTAAAACCTAATTTACTCCTAGTGGAGCATCTTCAATCTTCATCACACGAAAACCAGCTCCCTCAATCGGCCCTCACAGGTATTATGACCCATCCACAGCATCTCCAGATGTAGGACTCACCGCTAGCAATGTGTTTAGAGCTCCCTGCTTTAGAGGCATAATGGATGCAGGCATATTGGTTATGGTAGCGCTGCTGAGGCAAAGGGGAATAAAGATATTCTCAGGCGCAGTCCCCCGACCTCACCTTCCCTTTCTCATAAATATGAAATCTCTTATAAATAAAATCAAGGAAGGGGTGATTTCGTTCCCGAGTCCTTGTGTGTAAAGCTAACTGGTGCCAGAAAAGCATTTCTCTCTTGTGCCTTGAAATGGAAGCAGTTCCCTGCCAGAATCAGTTTTTATGTGGCCGAGTTTCCAGGGTTGTTTTGGATGGTTTCTCCTCTTCCTAAGGACATAATTTCTTTCCATCTCAAGTCCCAGTAATTCAGACCGCCAGTCGTTCTCTTTTTCCTGTGCTTTCCTAATTGATAGGCAGGAAATTATGTCAAAATAATTCGTGGGCTGGTATGTCCCACAAATTTGTCATCGCCACGTATTTAAAATCACACATTTCTTCAAACTATGAAGAAGACATGGTGGTTTATAGCTCGCTAGTGAGTACCTACTAAACAGATACTATGAGTGGCAGCAGATGGGGGCGGGATGGGGGATGGGGTGGAGCCAAGGTTTAAAGGGCTGCTTCAGGTCCCACTGAGGCCAGCAGTTCCGTTCTGAGTAGGAGCAGGAGGTGGGTGTAGTTTAGTCTGTGTAGCTGGTTCAGAAGCAACATTGGGCTTTGAAAATACCAATTTCATTCTTCATCTAGTTCAGAAAAACAAGTGGTAGTGACGCTAACAGTTCATCACATCTCGTGAAATATTAGGGTCAGAATATTCTGTTTCTTTCCCAGACAGAAATGGTTAGCTACAGTCAGGCTAATTTTAAAGAGAGGATATTTTGTTTGAGGACACAGAGATGATTCTTTTCTCCCACGGGCTGACATTCCAACGATGTGATTTCAGCCCGTCTGCTGTTTACGGACCACTTGTTGACATATTTTCTAGGTTGAGATAGTCATTTTCTGAACCAAAATAGAATAAAATTGGACATCAACATTGCATATGCTTATGTGTGTAAGCAACATTTTGGAGTCCTTCGCAAAGGGCTATTTTTAAATGTTGTGTTAGTACACTTAAAAGGTAATCAAGTGGTACCTGCAGAGGCTACTGAGGGGCAGGGAGGTCAGGTCAGGATAACAGGACAGACACTATAGAACATGCTTAGAGCCAGGACAAACGACCAAATACCTTTCCAGTAGACACTCAGACTCCTGAAATGTAGGACCAGGCAAAATCTCTCAGCTTCAGACAACTACTAAGATCCTCTAAGATCTTAAAAACAAACCAGGAAAATAAAACCTATTAGTGCCGGTTCCCCACGAAAGCCCAGTCCAATGGAAGCAGAGGGAAGAGACGGGCGTGAGGGCATCAGGGGTTCTTTTCTATTTTATTGGTGATTTAGACGAGCTGCCAGGGATGAGAGCTACCAGACCTGAGCAATAAACCGAGCAGAAGAATGCACGGGCTTGGGATGAAAGAGCAGCCTCCCTCCTCGGACTGGAGGACAGAGTGAGCCTTCCACAGAAAGCACGGAATTCCTCTCCAGATTTTACAGGAGCTATCATTTTTCTCCACCACGCAGTTTAAAGCCTGAGGGTTGTCAGCATCTGGGGTTAGGAGGGGACACTGAATTCTTCTCACTGGCAGAGATCCTGCCTTCTAATTCCCTCACTGGATCATATCCTCTCCCCTACTCCTACTCCCATCCCTACCCCCCCCCATGAGGCCCCAGCAGGACTGACTCTCAGGCCTCCCCTTATTAACACAAGTTTGGTTCTGTGGGTCAGGCTGAGTCCCTTCACAGTGACTAATGTCATTTTAACTATCCAGAGACCCCTTTCAGAATATATGGATATGCTGAAGAGGATTTTCATTACTCTGTGACTTTACAGCAAGTGATAGGCAAGGACATGTAAACAGTCCAAAGGCTTTTGTTCTCGAAGAACTACTGCAGTTAAAAATGAGCAGGGATCTCCTAAGAAGCAGCACACATGCATTTTAGTTCCGGAAGGGGAGGGGTGCTAAGTAGAAATGGGGAAGGTTAAGAGTCAGGGCCAGGACGGGAAAGCTGGTCTTGCTGCACGTGCTAACAGACCAGGAGACACTTGGGTGCCAGAGAGCAAAGCAAGGGGCATGGTCGAACTGGACAGAGCAGCACCAATCGTCACGAGCGGAAGCGGGGATCCAGGTAGGTAGCAAGGATGAGGCACGCCCCAACCTGCCCCACCCTGGACTCAGAAATCTGTTTGACCCGGGACCTGGACCCAAAACAGGATCTGTGCAGTGAAGTCATACCTTCACTGTGTGAGGAGGAGGCTGATCTCAGAGTGACTTAGAGGAGAGGAGAGGAGAGGAGAGGAGAGGAGAGGAGAGGAGAGGAGAGGAGAGGAGAGGAGAGGAGAGGAGAGGAGAGGACTGAAAACCATGCCATTCTCTGTCTAGAGTGACAGCCGCAACCAGAGTAAAGCTTATGTCCCTGAGGCGGGCTAGGCTCAAGGTAACATCCCCAAAGCTCATATTAGACAAAGTGAGTGCTAAGCCCCTGCTCCATAGAGGGGTAAGGAAGAGAGATGGAGAGAGAAGTGAGATTAGCATGGAGAGAGGGAGGTAGACGTGGTCAGAGAACAGAAATAAATGTAAAAGAGACAGAAGAAGCCTGGTCTTATACCCTGTTGCATTTAGTTGGTGAGACTCCCATTTGATAAACTCAGCTTTAAAAGGTGAATAGTGTGGAAGGTTAAGTCTTCTTCAGGCTCAGAGAGAGTCAGGATGTGAGAACTCCCTCCTCAGCTCCCTCCCTTGCTCTACAGGACTGGCTCTCCTCAGATAAGCATGTCAAGCCATAGCTTATAAGGACAGATCAAGGCAGGCAAACCAACAGACAGTTTAGCAATCTGCAACTCTATTTAGCTTGAGCTGTGCACACACCCCTTCCCTAACAAGGCATCTAGGCTGCATGCACACCAGCTTTAAGCAATAAAGATAGCTGGGCAGTAGTGGCGCATGAATATAATCCCAGTACTTGGACGGTAGAGGCAGGCGGATTTCTGAGTTTGAGGCCAGCCTGGTCGACAGAGTGACCAGGGCTACACAGGAAAACTCTGTCTCGAAAAACCAAAAAGCAAACAAACAAACAAAAAACCCAATAAAAATAAATCATCCCCTTAGAATCCCTTGGCAATACAAATGATTCAGATATACCCAAGGATATCCTGAAACCAGTAGGTAGGGCCATTCAGTCTAGGCTGGTTGGGATGCATGAACAGATGCATCATGGGCAAGTCTCTACAGAGAGGTAAAGGCTTATATAATCCAGGCTTGACACTCAAAACAGAGACCCATCCCAACTATGGTCCTAGTAAACAAACCAGTTCTCCTCAGCTCCATAAAAGCAAGCCCCAGAAAATGATCAGGGCCCTTGAGTACT
Source organism: Apodemus agrarius (assembly GCA_964023405.1). NCBI lineage: Eukaryota > Metazoa > Chordata > Mammalia > Rodentia > Muridae > Apodemus > Apodemus agrarius. Next base: position 6,144,872 of record OZ030017.1, on the reverse strand, counting down.
TTCAGGCACGTGGCTGGTTGTCACTCTTTGACTCTGTATCTGAGCTGCATTATTGCTTTTAATAAAGTCTCCCTGCTACTTTGTAACTTGTGTGAGTATGTTTCAATCCACCGAATTAGATGCCAAGAACCTAGAAACACCTGGGCCAGACCTCAGAGTTCCTGAACAATCACTTACTGCTGCTTTCCCAGGTAGCACAGTTCTCCTTGATCTGCAGCAGAGAGCTTGAGGGAGCCAGTGTGTGCCGATCGTCCTGAGGACAGATGGCCTGGAACGTGGCATCACGCAGAGTAGAAGAGATGGTCTCTCTCGTTTAGCTTGTCAGTTTTCTGCCTAGGTCAAGTAGAGGCAGTTAATAATCTCTGTAGTTAACGTGTTTATGAAGAGTAAGGATACTGCTTCTGAACTCAGTTTAATAAAGAATATTGTTTTGTTCTCTTTTCTGTCCAATAGTTTAATCATATTCTTTCCCTATCCCAGCTTTTCAGACTCTCCCCACCCCTCTGCCTAACTTCCTGTTTTTGACCTCCCAACCCCCCAAAACCAAAATAATTCCAAAATGAAAATCAAAATAACCTGATAAAGCAAAAATACTAAAACAAAAATTTGCTTTGTACTTTATAACCTTTCTCAAAACTATTTGCCGGCCCGCCTACAGGAGAAATGGTGGGAAACAGCAAGACACTTAACGTTGCATGTATTGCCAAGAAACAAAATAGGTAAGTGACCTCCCCAAAGTCCAGTGTCGTGTGTACTTGTTCTGAGTCCATCGCACAAAATCTATCCACCCCAGATATGACACCAAGGAAAGATGGAAGAAACAATTCCACCCATGTTTAGCCTGGGAAAACTGTAAGGAGTTACTTACCGATCACGGGCAAAGCACCTTCACCATGCATGGAAGGTGTCTCACTCCGGAAACACCTAGAAACCCTCAAAGGGGTGTTGCCTTGTAAGGGGTGGGGCTTCATAGGGAGCGGGGTCTCATAAGCCCTCTCTGCTCAGAGCTGTAGAGTTAAAGGGCCCAGTGATATGCTGGTTCCCTTCCAAATAATCACAGCTGCTGAAAGTTAAAGAGAACAAAATCCCTGAAGTGCCCGGAGGACTGAGTCGCACGTCACGCAGTGCTGGGTGTTCAGTGCATGCATAGCTGCGTGCTTTGTCTTGAGTTAAAATACAAAGCCACGGAAAGTACACGTTTCACTCTTTTGGGGCGACGCATTTGAAACACATAACAGCAATTTAAGGACTTTACACCACAAAATACATATAAATGGAAAACATTGCCATACCAGACAAATGACTTATCTCTGAAGGGTCTTTGTGAAAATGAGCTCTGTGAAACAGGAAGTTTTTCCCTGCAGCATTAACTGTGAAGGAGTCAGGGGAATGGATTAGGCAAAAAGAGGGGCATCTTTTTGCAAAGACACAGGCAGGTCCTTGTAGATTGGAGGAGTGTTGAAAGTACAATGCGTGACCCACGAAGAGCCAGAGCAGATCGGGTTAAGTCGATGTAACTGCAGACCTGTCTCCTAAATTGGATTCCTGCGCAGGTTGCGGCAAATTCCAAATATTGATTTATTGTTTGGAAAAGTAAAAGAAAGTTATAAGCAGGAAAGGGTACCCTCACTCTTCAGGCCACGTAAGTTGCGAGGACCCCATTTCACAGCCGTCGCCCCAAGTTTGGAACACTGTGCTCTATTCAAACCACCTTAATGACTTTGACCTTCGGTCCCCAGGAGAGCATCCTGTGCCTTGCCAGCCCCGCCCCTACTCCCGGCCTGCACTGGCTGCCTAAAGAGCGTGTAGGCCAGCAAGTTCTTTTGAACAAGACACTTGTCCCGGACATATTGCAGTCATCTGGTCTCAAACTGCATTTTCTCTTGCTTCTGTGGCAGGTGCTCCTCTTACTTAGCAGGGTGTTGGTTCTGGATTCTGACACCGCTTCAGGGCTGTTTGTCATCACACCTAGCCTTTTATCTCCTCCCACCCCCTCCCTGCGCCCCCATGTTCCCCAATCCCCAGATAGCTTGCTCAGGCCGAGCATTTCCAAGAAACCACCTGCTATCACCGCGCTGGTGATCCAGTCCTCACTGCGCTGGTGATCCAGTCCTCACTGCTTCTGTGTGAATGAGCAGGAGGCACAGGTTCCTTGGGTGGGAGCCCCTGCCAGGCATCAGCTCTGCTCAGAGTGTACTCCTTAAGCAGAGATTGAGTCCAGTGCTTCAGCACTGCTGGGAACTGGGCCTGTTCCCTTCACTGGTGCTACAGTGACAGAGATCTCTGGTAGAGTTAGAGAGGAAGCAGGACAGGATGCAGAGAACAGAAGACCTGGAACTGGATGCTGGATTGAGAGTCTGGGGAAAGGATCTGCTATTGCTGCCCGCATCTGTGGGCCCCTGGACAACTCCTCACTTCCATGGCTTTCATAATCACCCGTGAACAAGAGATTTGAACCATGAGATTCTAAACGGTTGTTCCAGTTCTTAACTGCTGTCACCTTTTCCCCCCAGAAACCATCCAGAAAACCATCGCCCATGGCTCCACCTGAGATTACCCAGTCCTGACTCCCGCAGGAGGGAGCAGATGCTTTAGAAAGTGGACACCCCAGGCTTTGAAGCACTCTCTTCAAAGGGAATCAATTTGCTATGCTCTCCAAGGAAACCAAATTCCCGGGAGGGTCAAATGTCATCATCAAAGGGTCTGACACTTTTGGTTACAATGTCTCTACCAGAATCACACAGTTTACCTGACAGCTGAGTTGCTATTATCTTCAAGAAAAGTAGCAGGTTTTTAGAAAACACTGTCAAATATTTAAGTAAAAAACATTTGTGTAGCTGAACAGCAGCTGAGCTCATGGCTAATGATATCACTAATTATGTTGGCCTAGAAAACAGGCTTACTGCTTCCCTCTCTCCCTCTCCCTCCTTTTCTCCTTCCCTCCTTCCCTCTTCCTCCTTCCTTCCTTCCTCCCTTCCTCTCTCCTTCACTCCTTACTTCTTTCCTTTCTTCCTCCCTTCCTGTAATTTAACATGAGCTGGTGTGCAAAATGTAATACAAGGAACCAGGACTTGTGGGAGTGAGAACTGAAATTGACTTCCCTTACATCCATGGAGGTCCTGAGATGTGAGGACAGGAACGCACTTGCAGTCCCAGACCTTAATGAGTTTGAGTTTTTCCCGTGAGTGAGCACAGCCAAATGCCCTCTGGTATCTCCACCATTCCTCTCCATAAAACAGGAGCAGAGTGCCCGTCCGTCTACTCCACACAGTCCACACAAAAAGACAATTGCAAAATGTGTCAATACTAATTAATGAGACGAAAAGCTGAAAGATTAAATCACTTACAAGAAAGAACTATAAAACTCAAGAGTGGGTTGAATCCCATCTGGAGGTAAATTCCTCCATGCTTGATTGGATGAAACTGGGTGCTGCCCGATGTCCAGTTCAGAGTTACAGAGTCAGGCCCGTGGGTTTCCACAGTGACACTAAACGGGCTTCTCAGTCTACACCTACGTAGCCTTCCCTTCCCTCTGTCGGGGTCTTTGCTGCTTCATCTCAGGAAAATCGATGAAAACATGAAGCTTTTAAGCTTCTTTTTATGTTTTCAATTTTTTTGAGCCAGGATCTCATGTAGCCCAGGCTAATCTCACACTCACAGCATAGCCAAGGATGGACTTGGGGCTCCTGCTTCCTGTCGCCTCCATGTCTCAGGAGCTTCCATCATCAAACGCTTTCATGGTCACATTTGACAAATGCAAAGATTTGAAAACAGCCTATTTTACTGAATTTAAACAATTGCGAATTTACTGTGATGATTGAGTATGAAAGCAAAACTATAAGCAACATGTCAAGGTTTGATCTTTTGCTTGTACTGTTGTGTGAAGTGCTGGCCCCCAAGACTTGGGGGATGAGAGATCCCAGGGAGGAGAGAATCTGCATGTAGATCCAGTGACAGTATGTAAATGTCCCCCATCCCCAGTTATCCCTGATTGGTGAATAAAGATGCCTACAGCCTATAGCTGGACAGAAGAGAGATAGGAGGGGTTTGAGATTCTCCGGCTTAAGAGGAGAACCAATGAGGAAGAGAGGAGAGAATATGGAAAGAGAAGACACCACAGGTTAGTTGAGTCATAAAAATATGGCCACGAGGGTTGGCCAATTGGAGTTAAGAGCTGCCCAGATGGGACGTGGCAAGTTATAATTTGGGTTATTTACAAAGAAATAGATTCTAATAGCATAGAGGGTAGCTATCTGCCCAGGTCTAATGCTAATTGAGGCTTATTATAAATATAAAGGGTGTGTGTTTTTTGTCTGGGACTGAGTGATCAAAGGTGGTATAGAAATCCAGGATTGAGATTAAATCATGTTTACAACAACAACACATGGTCATGCGTCCTCTACCACTTGCCAAACTTCTCCTACACCTCTTGATAGGGATCTCCCCACACTAAATATTTCAAATGTAAAACCTGGGATAATCAACTAAGGCTACTAGAAAAAATAGGCTACCTATTGGATAGATTAATATGCAGAAGTCAAATGATTTTATTTGCAAATAGTAGACAAGAAAAATGAGTTAGAAATTTTTGTAATAAACCACGGAAGACAAAAGAAAACAAAACATAAATAAGCTTCTTGGGCAGCATGTCAAACCCATGATGATTGTTTAAAATTCTGAGAAATCAGTGCCACACGGCACACAAACACCTTATATTTGAATGCTATCTAAGCTAAACTATATACTAGTACTATATACTGTATCTAAACTATATACTTTAATCCAAACAACAAGAGTGGCAAGAATGTCCAATATCTACTTTTGAGTCTAAAGCAATTGATTTAAAAGTGTACAACAATTGGGGCCGGGAACACACATCAATGATCAGTGTGGATTATGGCTAGCAATGGAAGGAGTGAGTGCCCATAGGCAGAAATCAGATATATTGCTATACACTGTGATATTGGCTCAAAGTTGGAAGCAAACCTCTATCTGATGACCTTTGGATTCTGGGTTTTCTAGTCATTTATTCTCATTGAAATATAAGAGAGATTTTAAATTGCCTCGAAATGAAATTCAAGGAAAATCTCTAACAGAGAAATTGATGGTACTCCTGGGTTAGTGAGAGCAAAGAAAATGTTTCACTTCTTGAGAGAATATGGTTCCTGTTTTTCAGAGCCCTGCTGAACAAAATAAAGAAGGAAAATGAGCCCCAAGTATACACATCATTAAATACCAGACTTCCCATGATTCATTGGGAAAATGAGCCCTAAGTGTATACATCACTAAATACCAGACTTCCCATGATTCATTGGGAAAATGAGCTCTAAGTATATACACCGCTAAATACCAGACTTCCCATGATTCATTGTGAATCAGCATAATGATATATGTGAATGATGAGAACTCACTAGGAGAAACGTGACAGCTGGAGAAAGAAAGACATGACAGACCATTATGTGGGGTTTGATATATTTTCAAACAAGTCCAAGAACATCTGATAATATTTATCTAATGCTTTTGACCATACTTCAGAAAGCACATTAAGTAATAGGCTGTCTTTATATAAAACACAGTACATTTTCAATCATTAATGAAGGAATAAAAGAGAAAATGACCCAAAGATGGAAGACTGACATTTGGTCCTATTGGGCACAGGAACACAGAGGACCACCAGTTTATTCAGAGTCCATGAAACTCTTGGGAGAAAGGAAATAGAATCCCTTATGCAGCTTCTAGAAACCTTATTCAGAAAGAACACTGTCACCTAGCACAGGATGACCCTCCTGCCAGAGGACAAGAGGCTCTGGGATGTCAGTGTTCTTCATGCCAGCAGCCTTAAGCACTCCTTTTGGGAAAAGGATGACAGCCCGTGTTCTGAGACTCACATACATCCAAACAGAAGCCCATGGAAGAACTGGAGAGGGTAGAAGATGCTGTTGGATAAGGTCAGGCTGCTTGGAGCTGAGTCATGAAGAAATGCACCTGTGCTCTGTCCAGCATCCTGATAGAATCCAGGCCAAGGAACCATGTGAAGTAGCCTCTGAAATGATGTCCGCTCGAGGAATGCCTATGATGAGATTAGTCTTTTAGTCTCATTGGTGTACCTTAGATTGACTTGTTCACAGTGGGCCATAAAACGAAAAACCCTACAAAAATGTATCTAGACTACAAAACACAAACATTTTAGCATGACAGTACAAAAATCACTTCTTGCCTCTCCAGTTCTCAACAGCATAGGCTAAGAAGAGAAACCATGAAAGATGGGCCCCTCTCCAGAGCCCCTCTGGAGCCGCCACGGATGGCAGGCATGGATGCTGGATTCTGCACCATGTTCATTTTCAGGACCTCCTACTGTGTGCATGTGTTCCCTGCCAGGAGCTCCTACTGTGTGCAGCCTTCAGCCTTAGTTGTAAGACTATGAAGGGTGGAGTACTGAGGAAAGGGAGTCAGAAGCAGAAGGGTGAGGAGTAGGAACTCCACAGTGAGTTAAACCCTTGAACACTGCTTCTTGGGAGAAATGGCGGCTTCTAGGCTGAAGCTTGTAAAACGGTCTCTGAAGCACATCATGGTCCCAGGAGGCAGGACATGTCCCAAAACAAACCAAAGCACAATGCTGAGGCACCTCAAAGGGTCAAAGGATCAACACAAAGTTATCACTATAAAAGTTGGAATAGTTCGGAGCAATAAGTAAAGTCATACTGAGAAATAAAAGTATAAAACAAAATATACACAAAACACACTGATATTCACAAATGGCTCTGAGTAAATTTGTGAGGAGCAGTAGACATGTCTCCTCTGCGGAAGAGCTTCACATGGCTCACGTGGGGACAACATGTCTCCTCTCCAGAAGAGCTTCACACAGCTCACGTGGGGGACAAGGAATGTCCTCCGCAGATGATGGGCGTGCTCAGCATATGGTCGCTCCTTTCTTGGGAACGATCTGGAAAGGAGGAGAGGGGAACCCCACAGTAGACCTGTGCAGACGCCTTATGTCAGGAATAAGGACCAACGATGAAGCAGCACACTGACAGTGTGTCCCCTGAAGTGACACAATCACCTGTGTCTCCAGCACCTTCCTCCTCCAAAGAGCTAATGTGAGGCACAGTCTACAGCATCTACAATATCCCCGAAACCATCAAGGGCATCCCAAGTCATAACTGAGAAGCACTAAGGTCACATGTTGACTACATTAACTGAGGGATTTCCAAAGAAACATAAAGTGAGAAATGAGGAAACCTCAAGTCACAGGTTTTAGATTATGGTAATTATCAATATTAGTGACAAAGATACTGTACTAGCAAGGGATGTTAACAGTACGGGGTATAAGCACAGTCTAGAGCTACCAATATAATTTGTAATGTATACTCCTGTGTGTGTGTGTGTGTGTGTGTGTGTGTGTGTGCTTGAGCACCACACATAGACATACACAGACACACACATACACACACACACAAACAGACACACAGACACACACACAATGACACACATAGGCACAAACACAGGGCCCCGGGGGGGGGGTTCTTCTTGGGAATGAGAGGGAATGTTAGAATACTGCAGTTACCTGACATAGGTCTCCAGGGAGCTCTGCCCTCACTCTGACCCTCAGAGGCTTCCAGCACTTCTGCTGCAGGGACTCAGGACTGTCCAGCTTGAGAAGAGTGTGAGGGTCAGCTTAAGTTTATATTCTAATGTAAGTGTTGGTGAAAAGGTATGCATTCAAAGCCATGGCTAATTTTGATAGATTCCTAGAACCCTAAAAACAATGACTCTAATGGTGCTACTCGTGATTTTTGTGATTTTTTTCTAACTATATCTTAAAAAAAAAAAGATTTATCTATTTATTATATGTAAATACATTGTAGCTGTCTTCAGACACACCAGAAGAGGGCATTGGATCTCATTACAGATGGTTGTAAGCTACCATGTGATGGCTGGGATTTGAACTCAGGACCTTTGGAAGAACAGTCAGTGCTCTTAATCGCTGAACAATCTCCAGCCCCTAACTACATCTTAATAAGGCTCTTGGGAGTGCTTTCTCAATGAAGCTATCTTAAGATTTATTTGTTTATCTTAAGATTTATTTGTTTATTTTAGCAAGTAAGATAAATTCACTTAAATTGGGCTAGAAGTGGAGGGATAAAAGCTCTCAGTCTTAGCGGGTTTTCTCGTTGCCATGTAATGAGTTTATATATTTAAAAAAAAAAAAAAAGAACATGGGAGGAAAGCTGGGGCTATGCCAATTCAGATTCTGCTGTGACATTGACTGTCACAGGACCTTCAGTCCCTGCTCCTCATCGTCGGGATTTTAACCTCTTCTCTCCCAAAGTTGTTTCCCGGAGCAGTTTTAATTTTATGTTCCATTTTTAGAGGATTTTTGTTACCCCATCTCTTTTGCCTATTTCTCATCTGAGGTATTTTCTATGCTGGACTGTCGACTGGTAGATTGATTAACACACATATACGCATACACACACACATACACACACATGCATACACACATATACACATATACACGTACATACAGACATGCATACTTAGATACAACATACACACATACACACATATATACACATGCACACCCACACATGCACACATACATACACACATACATATACACATACATAGAGGCACATACACACATATATACATACACACATATACACATACACACATATATACACATACACACCCACACATGCACACACATACGCACATATACACATGTTCACATACATAGAGGCATATACACACATACACACACACACACACACACACACACACACACACATGCACATACACACCTCTTGAAATGTAAGCAGGATATAAGTCAGAGCAAAGGTTAGGAAATTTGGCTAGGGTCAGGTCACCATGCACGAGGACATCTTATCTGAGTTCTTGACTATGTATTTTTATCAACGGTGGATCCCTGTGTAAATAACTGACTCTTTTTTCTCTGTGCTTTGAGGTGGGGTTTCAAATGCAGCAAGGACTGCTATCAACCTCAAGGTCTTCCCACCTCAGCCTTCAGGTCAGGGCCCACACGTGTTCACTAGCATGCTAGCATGACTCCATTTGGGTGACAAGTTTTTCTCTTTGTCTCTAGTTTTTATTAAGTCTGTTGATGTTCAGCTTTCTTGTGGTTTGATTTTGAGTGTCTTTTGTCTTAGTTTTTTCTTTTTCTTCCTTCCTTCCTTCCTTCCCTCCCTCCTTTTCTTTCGTTTTTTCACCTTGGTTGGTGGAGGGGATTGGCTGCTGTCCTGGAGAAATGACAAAGACCACTTTTCTCAGGCAGACAGAAATGGCGGAGCTCTTGGGCTGGGTTTATCTAAAGCCGCCCTTAAACTTTTCAAAAATATTGAACCTTTTCTTTTCCTTTCCTGTACTGGACAGAGTAGCCTTATAGTTTGATTTGTTTAGTCAAGACGTTTATTTTTAACAATGTTTTAGCACTTAGTATGGCTACTTAATGTGTGACTTACTCCTGGGCATGCTTGGTAGGGTTCACTGAACTGTGAATTCAAACCATTCTTTCTTCCACACTTACAAAATTAATTTTACTTTTCTCTTCCCTCAACAATGTCTGGAAATCTGGAGACCCTTGGCTAATGTTTGGACCCATGCCACGCAGATAGAAGGTGATAATTATTTCCCTAGTACTTCTCAGTGTGGATACTCCAATAATCTGGTTTTCCCTTACCGACTGACCCACTGGTCAGAGCATCCTGTCAGGAGCTGCAGAATCCTCTTGCATCACACTGAGGATATAACCCTGCCTAACACTAAAACACATGGCCAAAGTCACTCTTAAAAAAAATCTCTCCAAAATAAAATAGAGCCTGTTTATGCGGCCTCATGTTTTTTGCGAACATTTCTGGTTTAGATCTTTAACCCAAGCTAAACAGCATCAAGCAGGATGGTAGGCTTTGTGTCACTGGGATCACGTCAGCTTTTATACACGAAAGCAAGAAACAAGAGACACACATTGAAGGCACCACGTTTATTTTAAAGATCACATCTCAGACTTGCCTGTGCTTTAATTAGAATATCCTAGAGAGTTTTAAAAATACCTACGCCAAGTCTCCTCCCTAGAGAAATTATACCAAAGTCTCTGGGAATAAGACTCTGGTTTCTGTACTTCCTGAAGGTCCCAGGTGATCTGAAGCTCAGTCAGGAACAAAATCCACTAGCATTAAGTGTGTGATGCTGAAAGTCTCCACGGTTCTCACAGAGACAGGTGGGAAACCTGAGCAGGGAGTGGGCCTGAGGGTGGGGGATGGGGGTGGGGAATGGGGGACAATGTGGGGCGTGAGGATGGGAGTGAAGTGAGAGACAAAACACACCAAGGATCAGTGGACAAGATGCAGATACATCAGGAGAATAAAGCCATATTCTAAATATCTTTGCATACTATGTATAGTCATGAAAAACTCCATTAAAAGACCAGAGTCCTAGCTGGGTGTAGTGATGCACACACCTCCCATCCCAGCACTTGGGAGGCTGAGGCAGGAAGATCAGGAATTCAAGGTCACCTCCCACTACATACAGAGTATAAGACCAGCCGAGGCTACATGAGACTGTCAAGAGAAAAGAGCCTTGGATTCTATCTAACAAAGAATTCTTCTGTGCTTCCTGGTGCCAGACTCTGCCCTTTGACACTAAAATGTCTCATCTTTTCAGTAACATATAATCCCTGGCTATTTAGTTCTGGGGCTGAGTTTTAACCTGTTTGAGGAAGTCTTTTACAGAAAGTCTACTGGATTTTGCTACACTGTATCCCTCTTATTTTTGGTAATTTCAAATACATAATGGTAATAGTTTTTTTTTTAAATACACTCATGTGGCTGTAAAAGTGACTCAGTGATTAAGAACACTTAGCACATGTGTGTTGCATTGACATACATGCAGGCAAACCACCCAGTCACATAAAACACAGATAAATAAAATCCTTTAAAATATTCTTGTTACCAAAATTAAAATCTGGAAGTCTTTCATTGTTACTTCCAGTGGGAAACGTTCTAGTGTCTACAAAGTTTTAAGTCCGAATGATTCATTTGGAAAATAATTAATGTGTGTATTTGACCATTAGCTTAGGGAACACTGGTACAAATTACCTCAGTTCTAGTGGTGGTGAAATACTGAGGTTTGGGGATATGAAATGTCAATGTCTTTATTTTCCCAATTACAGCTTAAGGAACACAGGTACAAATTACCTCAGTTCTAGTGTTGGTGAAATACTGTGGTCTGGGGATATGAAATGTCAATGTCTTTATTTTCTCAATTACAGCTTACAGAACAGGTTCAGGTAGGCTATCTCTTGAAAAATTTCACTGGACTTTTGCTTTGTCTTTCTAATCAAAGCAAGCAGAGCCTCCTGGAAGAATCAATGGTCTCCCCTAACTCTGAGATTATAACTCTGATTTCTTTCATGAGATTTTTCCCTTCCAGGAATCAGCTAAAAGGAAACACATTTATTTGGAGAACTCTGGTTCTTCACCTGAAAACCCCATAATGAAGAAAAGAAGTACTCATCTCCATTCTGTGTTATGGAGAATCTCTTTGGTAGAGTGTTCTATGCTGGCCCTTCGAGTTCCCCTTAGATTAATTGTGAAACTGGCAGACAAACATATTCCCACCATTCAGTTTGGAAAGCGGTCGGGTCTTCAGGTATGTGTGTGTGGATTCCTTTTGTCCTTTGTCAATACTCTTTCCTCTGAATATGCCTCTTTTGGAACCAAAATGGAGACTTTAAAATGTCTCAAAACAAAAGACAACTAACGGATACTGTAGTAGCCAGCTTTTCATTGTTGTGCTAAAGACCCAAGCAACACTCTGTGAAGGAGGAGGGATGTGTTTGGATTGTGGTTTCTCCTTACAGTGGCCAGAAAGCAGCTAGGGAGGGGAAAAGAGGGCAGGAAAGGAAAGGAGGGAGAATACTCTACTAGGAAAACAAAATATATGCAAAATACATCCTTCAAGAAGTCTGGGGACAAAATATGCCCTTCAAAGGCACGCCCCAGTGACCTATGTCCCTCTGCTAGGCCACTTTCGAAAGTGTCCTCCACATCCCAGTCACATTCAGCTCTGGGCCTTCAACTACAGGACTCCATTGAGGAGGCCACATCCTGTGAGACTAAAACCAGCAAATGGACCTCACAGGCTAAGGGCTCTGTTTGCAGTAGAGGATATGTTCCTGTGCCCCGTGTTTACTGGATCCTCTGCACAGGATGCATTTGATCGCATGTGAGCAGCAGGTACATTGGGATCTGAAGAGAAATGTGGTTGGCTCTTTACGCCTCTGCAAAACATGACTCATAGCCATTATCCGGGGAACCGAGGAGTGGACCAGGCTGGAATCCTAGCCACTATTTAATTAAAGCTTGCTTCAAATTTGGATTTAAGTTGTGATAGTGGTTTTATTCTTATTTTTTAAAGTTCGCTTGATAAATTTTTAGTAGATATTTTCTTTATTTATATTTCAAAATCCTCTATCCCCTCCCCCCTCCCCCTGCTCATCAACCCACCCACTCATGCTTCCTTGTCCTGGCATTCTCCTATACTGGGGCATCCAGCCTTCTCAGGACCAAGGGCCTCTCTTCCCATTCATGTCCAACCAAGCCATCCTCTGCTACATATGCAGCTAGAGACATGGGTCCCTCCATGTGTACTCTTTGTTTGGTGGTTTAGTCCCTAGGAGCTCTGGGGGCACTGGTTGGTTCATATTGTTGTTCCTCCTATGGAGCTGCAAGCTCCTTCAGCTCCTTCAGTCCTTTCTCTAGCTCCTCCATTGGGGACCTTGTGCTCAGTCCAGTGGTTGGCTGAGAGCATCCACCTCTGTGTTTGTCAGGCACTGGCAGAGCCTCTCAGGAGACAGCTATATCAGGCTCCTATATCAGGCCTGGGTTTGGTGACTGTATATGGGATGGATCCCCAGGTGGGGAAGTCTCTGGATGGTCTTTCCCTCAGTCTCTGCTTTGGTAGTTTTATTCTTGACTGGCAGGATTAGAAATCTCTTGCAATACCATTACCTCTCAGTGTCCACAGCTCAGAACACTCAGGTCGGCCTTCAACAGGAGTTAAGACTCAGGCTGTCACAAACGCTCACCGCTTCTGTCTTCTTTCCCCACTGTCTGTCTCTCTTTCATGTCCATAGACGAAACATATTACCAATCAGTGTGAACTTGATACACATAAACAGAGCTGCCATACAAACATTTCTTCACAGAGGCCTTCCTTGTTTTTAGCTGTGTAAAAACAGATCACTCAGTATCCCTCTGTAAGGCCTTCCCTACCCCACTGGCTTGTCACTGGCTTGCTGTACTTTCAATGTAGTCACACTCGTCCAAAATTGCCTTCTTTCCAAAATAAATAAGATTATCTTTTTAAAAACTCTTCTTATTTTTATTGTCTTGTCTTTCTCTTTTAATTTTAAAGATTATTTTACAATTTTACATGAATGAGTGGTTTGCTTGGATTATGTATGTGAACTACATGTTTGCCTGGTGCCCATGGATATCGGGAGAGGGTACCAGATCCCTTCGTGCTGGAGATACAGATGGTTGTGAGATACAGTGTAGGAGCTAAGGATGGAACCCTGGTCCTCAGCCAGTGTCCTTAACCATTAAGCCATCTCTCAACCCCTAAAAATACCTTCTCACAGTTTGTTTACTTGCTTATTCAAAAATCTCACACTATTCTATTCCAACGGAATATAAAATCTCTATTTATAATTGTATTCCCTATATGTATCCCATTAAAAACAATGATGTCAGCCTTGTGGGAGCCAGCGACCAATGAGGAAAAGGATGTAAGCTGAGTAGGCCTTGAGTGACCTGCACTGCAGTCCTAGATTTACCCCAACACGTCATGATACCTTTCTGATTATCAATCTATTTATCAAGTGTGGATATTGATAGTCAAATGACTTTTTTTTCTGCAAGATTGTTAGCACAGTTGTCAAGAGGTGTGCAACCACGTTTTTGTCAAAAAGATAAAAATTTCAAAAAAAAAAAAAAAGACAGAGATACCCACTTATAGGTAGGAAGAAAGCCCTGCTCCTTGCTGTGGGCCCATGGGTAAGTTAATCACTGAGTTCTCTAATTCAGCACAACTGGGGGGAAAGGCATGTTTTATGCTAAAGATAGATCTCTGTGAAGTAGCCCACAAATTTTGTGGATTCCCTTGTCAGGTAGCCCCTGTGCTCACTTCCCACCCACAACCAAGGTGAGAAAGGCCACTGGGCTAGCAGGGGGAATCTGGACATCCCCAGCCACACTGCGCCACACAGACGTTTTCAGAATTCAAAAGGTGACGCTGGCATTAGTCCTCTAATGGCAGCAGTTCGGGTGGTTTTTGCTTGTTTGTCTTTTAAAGTAACTTCTCTGAACATACCCGTCTAGATGTTTCTTCCCTTGAGGACTTCAGTGAGCCTGCCCGGCCATAGACTTGGAGTGTGCTCTCCAGAAAAGAACAGACAGGAAACTATCTTCTGCCCTATGTTGACCTCGCCCTGGGTCAAAAACCTCAGTAGCGACAGTCCCCAAAGCAGAAGAGCGTCAGCTCTGCAACTGTTTCAATGGCTGCCTCCGTGCTCAGTGTCTGACTAATCAAACTAATTTTGCTGTAGCCATTGATAGGGGATAATGTCGGCCCTGAAACACAATAGCTGATCCCAAACCCAGATGATTCTCATCCCCCTAACAGCTGCTACCCTCTCTGCTATCTCAGAGACGGATGACTTTGGAAAAGATGTTTTTTCATATCACAGATTGAAATTTTCGTCTTGACAATAACAATTTATAAAGACGATGCCTTAGTCTCTTCTGGAAGAACACACAGTTATTAAGTGCACATATAAATCATGTGGCATGCATGTAGAGAGCTACTCACGGCCTGCTTCTGGTCCCCATTTGACCAGTGCTACTGGCTGGATGTTACCACACATGCAGATATGCTCTCTGAGCAGACAATCGAGCCTCTTGTCTGTGACTTCACTTGGATGTGTGTGTGTGTGTGTGTGTGTGTGTGTGTGTGTGTGTGTGTTTAAATTGTTCTTAGCAACCAAGTATTGGTGTTCAGCCCTCTGACATGTGTTGAAATGACAGGCACACCGTATGTATCCCTTTTGAAAAGGAACATTCACACTGGGGTGCTTTTTTTTTTTTTTTTTTTAGCAACACAGATGTTCCTCTCAAGAGGAGGACTGAGAGAAGAGGATGCAGGCTATGTGGAATGAGCTTGTCACGAAATAGCATGAAGGGCAGAATTGGGAAAAGCTCCCGGGCCTTTGAACCACAAAACTGTGAGTCTAGCTGGGCCTTCCCCTCCCTCCTCACTCTCCCCCACCCCCAAGCAGCTAAATAGCCTTCTCTGCCTTTCACCATTATTCGGGATTTATTTATAGACATATAGTTGCTGAGGGTGGGATCTGTAACTCAAAGGCAGGAGGTTGGCCCCCAATGCATCAGACTCAGATACAGCCCTCAGTACTGCCCATCAGAAGACACCAGTGACATTACAGAGATGCAAATGGTTCTGGGTGTATGTTGAATCCAAAACTGCTTTCAGCAGAGGTGTAATAACAGTGTTTCATGTAGGTCTGAAGTGGCAATATGCACCTATAGCCTAAGCACTCAAGTAGCTGAGAGAGACTGGATGAGTCTGAGGTCAACTTGGACCATGGAGTGAGACTTTGTTTGGAAAATAAAAATAAATGGTGATGATAATATGTAACTTTGATTATTTTCAAAAGCCTATTTTAATTATTGTTCTTAAACGCTTTAACCTTCCTTTTAGCCCACCACCCACCAGAGGCAGTGGGAAAGAAAGGATATGGGGCGGGGTTGGGGTGGGGAAGTGGACCTGTTTGGAAAGGTTCTTTGGCGCATCTCCCATCTGTGTTGTCTGGAAATGGGCAGTTAAGTTCACAGGTCAGCAGCAGCTCGATCCACCTGCAAACACTTCACAGTTAACACCAGCAGTCCAGTTTAGTAGAGTCAGGACAGCAGCAGCTGTGGCAAGACCTAGCAGGAACGGCCAGGCCAAATTGGTACAAGTCAGCAGGAGGGACCAGGAGGGACACCAAGAGAAATTATCAGTTGTGCCTCTCTCAGGGAAGCAAACATCAGCGAAGATCTGAGACTAACAAGCATTGAGCAGCGAGCTATATAAGCAAGCCAAGCCCCCCCCACTGTCCCTCAAATCCTATTTATATCCCTCTAAGCATCTTGTATCCTCCATGGGTCTCACCTCACCACGGCTGACATTACTGCCAAATCAACTGGAACCTGTGGGAGAAGCCACAGCACAATGCCAGAATATTTCTGTGAATTTCTCTATGGAGTCCCGACAATTGGTACTCAACTACACAAAGTAAGGCAGACCAATACATGTGTGTCGTTAGGAAAGAGTCTATCGAGTGCCCTTTCATGTGCTTGCGTTAGCAGTGCAACCTTTTGCTTGTATCTGCATCAGCGAAATGTCCCTTTACGTGTTTGTGCCAGCAAAACACCATCCAACACAACTGACTTTCCAAAGAACCCCTAACTTTCCCCTTTAATGATAACAGCAGCATAGGGGTTGGAGGGAAGGGTCAGTAGTTTCAACGGCTCCCTTTCCAGAGGACCTGAGTTTGATTCCCTGAATCCACATGTCAGCTCACAGTAGTCTACATAACTCAAGTTCCAGGAGATGGCGTCTTCTGGCCTCCACAGGGGACCAGGTACACTCAGAGTACACAGGCGAACATGCAGGCAAACCACTCATGCATGTCACAAAACAGACGGCTCCACACAACATGAATGAATGCAAACATGATCCCAAGGAGAGACAGGACAAGATGAGGGTAAGGGACGCGTGGCTGCTGCACATCGAGAGCGTCCTGGTTAATTTCTAATTGCTATTATTGTACCGCAAAATCGAGCTTCCCTACGTGTGGAATCACTGTACAGACCATGACTGTCTCTGTACTCCAGTGGGGCAGAACATCCTGACCCAGATTTATCAGCTCAATGCCTCTTACCCTCCTGGAGCAACTACAGGAAGGAATGGGTTCAAAGCCTTTGGCTAACAATCCCATGCTCCCTTGCTTCCACCTTTTCTCTCTCCCCAACCTTTTGCAGCAGGGCACCCAGCACCCAGCACCCAGCACCCAGCACCCCAGCATTACTCTTCTATAGATGATACCTCCTGACTATCTCTTCAAAATCCATTTCCCTAACCACTACCCACATGAAGACATTGCAGAGACAAATGCTACCCCAGGCAGCAGAATCCCACTTCCTGTAGGCATGCAAAGAGTAGAAAAATATCAGTCATGTGGAATTCCCTTGGAAAACTTAAATGTGCGAGCCTGTCTAGATTAGACTCCGGCTCAGAGAAAACATTTAAGAGCAATCAAAGCAGGGATGGAGAGATGGGGCCTGGGTTACGATCACGGAGAGATGGGGCCTGGGTTACGGTCACGGAGAGATGGGACCTGGGTTATGATCATGGAGAGGTGGGGCCTGGGTTATGATCACGGAGAGATGGGGCCTGGGTTACAGTCACGGAGAGATGGGGCCTGGGTTACGATCATGTACTGTCCTTGCAGAGGACCTGAGGTGAGTCCCCAGCACCTAAGCCAGCCAACTCACATACATGCCTGCAACTCCAGCTCTGGGAGATCCAATGTGTCCGGCCTCTGCAGGCACCTGCTCTCCATGTACCGCCCTCCCTAACATATGACCATAATTTAAATTTAAAGAAATGGATTGGTTTATTTTAAAGAGCGATCAAACTATTTAAAACACCGAGGACATTGGCAACATTGGCAAACCTTACAGGGAAGCCACTACAAAGCAACCTGGGCTTCTGTTCATCGTCACCTGAGGGAAGGGAGTGTGTAGACTATGTGAGACCTGTGCTTACACCAGGGGGTTAAGGGCAATCCCCTTGAGATACACAAAACCTCTGATTGGCTCCGCAACGGGGGTGCAAAGTGGACTAAGACAAGCCATTCGGTCAAGAGGCCGAAAGAGGTCAGTGTGATGGGGGCACTGGGCTCAGCTTCTCCAGATCAGAGTACTCATTTCCCATTTCATTTTCATTTTTCTCCCCCATGGTAAATATCTCAAAAAAGTGTGCAGAATACACTGAACCTTCGGCTTGGCAGCTGACAGCATGAACAGAATTAACCTTTGCTTAAACTTCCTTCTATTCTTTAGTATACTCTTCCAAGACAGGGTCTTAAGTAGCCTACACAGGTCTTGAATTCCCTGTGTAGTCAAAGAAGACTGTGAACTCCTCCATCCTCCTCCTCCTCCTCCTCCTCCTCCTCCTCCTCTTCCCCTTCTCACAGGTAAGATTATCACTTCTGGATTAGCCTTTGTATTAATGAGAATTATATTATCAATTATAAAATGGCATTTGTTTTAGTAACAATTTGATGCTAAGTTTTTGTTGATCATTTTAAACTTTCTGGGTCACTTTCTTGTATGTTTAAGGTAAGATTTATAAATTTTAAGTGTATATTTGGAAAACTTTTTTTTTACAACTGTCTCCAGAGTCAGACAAAATGTCCTTTGGACAGTAGCCCATCCTTATTACCACCTCCCTCTCTCTTCTTCTCTCCTTCGTGTCTCCATCCCTAACTCCACTCCCTTTCTTAAGCAGGGTCTCTGCAATCTGACCCTGGCTGCTCTGGAACTTGCTATGTAAACCAGGCTAGCCCTCAAGTCAGAGACCTTCCTGCCTCTGCCTGTGCCACCCTTCCTGGCTTCTTGCATAATTTGATGGACATTGATGTTGAACCAAACAATACTTTTTGTTGCTACATAGCACAAAAATAAGACTCTGCCCCATCTTACCTGGGTCTTATCCCCCAGGTAAGATGGGGCAGAGTCTTATTTCGCTCTCTCTCTCTCTCTCTCTCTCTCTCTCTCTCTCTCTCTCTCCCACTCGCTCACACTCACTCTCTCTCTCTCTCTCTGTCTCTCTGTCTCTCTGTCTCTCTGTCTCTCTCTCTCTCTCTCTCTCTCTCTCTCTCTCTCTCTCTCTCACACACACACACACACACACACATATACACACATTCTCTCCCACACACACTCCCACACATATTTTCACACACAGTCACACACATTCTCTCTCTCTCTCTCTCTCTCTCTCTCTCTCTCTCACACACACACACACACACACACACACACACACACACTATTCTTCTGATAACAGTAAGTCTATTAGTTTGCTCCCTGGTGCTGTGATAAACACTGACTGAGAGTCAGTAGGAAGAAGAAAGGTTTTTTGTTTTTTGTTTTTTGTTGTTTGGTTGTTTGGTTGGTTGTTTGGTTGTTTTTGGCTTACACTTCCATGTTCTCTCAATGTGAAGGAACCTGAAGGTAGGTAATACGTACTATGGATGAGCTCCTTACTAGATTGCTTCTTCTCGCTTGCTCAGCCAGCTTTCTTAGACAGGCTAGGCCCACACAGCTAGGGATGGCACCCCTGCCCTCAGTGGTCTGTGCCCTTCTATCAATCAGTAATCAAAAGCCTACCCCACAGACATGCCCGCCGAGCAGTCTGATAGAGGCAATTCTTCAGTTCAAGTTCCCTGTTTCGTTTGTTTCATTTTTTTAACAAAATTTCAATCATTTGATTTTACCAATGAGACTTGGGAGCCTGGTGCTAGGGTGAAAGCCTGCTCTCTCAGAGAGGCACAGAAAGTGCCCAGCTGACCTTCCTCTTCAGCCAATGTATGTATACCAAAAGGAAGTTCTCCACGCCATCTCAAAAAAACTCCAAACTGTATTACTTATTTTCTACTTCCTGTGTGTCTCTCTGTCTGTCCTCCTGACTTCCTCTTACTCTCTATGGTCTTTTTCCTGTTTACTTCCTGTCAACTGGTTGGTTGTTTCACCTCTTGATTTTATTTAATCCTGTTTAATATAAATAGAAAGTTCTTGGATTAAAGATGAGTGCTACTGCTAAGCCATGCCACAACTAGAAACAGGTTTTCCCACTAAATAACACAATCTCTGGGTTCACCGTGTGATGAAATATCCTGCAACCTTTCCCTTTCTGGGTGACGCTGGGCTTGTGGCCAAGTTGACAGCTGCAGCTTGCCATAACCCTAAGTAGTGTGCCCTTTGGACCAAGTGCTCTGAAGAGACTAACGTTGATCCATAGTCCTCCTTGTAGGTAAGTCATCATCAGAGAGATGAGTTCAGTGTTACAGCAACAAAATATCCGGAACCACCAGTTGGGTCTAAACAAGTTCATCCTCCTGGTTTTGCTCCTCCTCCATCTGCATGCTGATTCTTTTGATATACTGGATTGATTTGGGAAAGTCTCTAGTGCGTCTAGGCCATTTACATTTCACTTCTGAAATGGTGAGACAGCTTTCACAAAATTCTTTCCTTGAATTGAGCGAAGACTTTCCTTCTGCGACATCAACGTCTGTACCCTCATCATTGTCTGCCTGCAGTCCTAGAAAGGGAACAGGGATGACAGCTCACCTGCCCAGTACTTTCCCTGATAGTGTGGCCCCTTTGGCTGCTAATGGTTTAACTTGCAGCGACCTGTGTGTGCCTGGCGTTCTTAGAAACAGAGGTTGTCACTCATGCACTGAATCTGTGGAAGAAAAGACTATTGAATATTGAGAGGTGAAGGGACATTGGGAGATAACCCCGTAAGCCACTCCTGTGAAGGGTTACTCATCTATAGTGTAGAAAGACCTCATTAGCTCCATGCAGATATAAAATTATACAAAGTGAAGCCATTAGGTGGAACTTGAGACATCAGGCAGTATTCCGAAATGGCTTTTTAAATGCGTATGAATAGCAGTTTAGGGTTATGTGAGGTAGAACAGCTTTTTTGCTGTCTCTTGGGGGATTTGGGACAGAATGGGGCTACAGGGGTGGTGGGGGTTGTGTTACCACCACTGAAAAGAGTTCTTGCAGCAATACAATGGGCTTGAAGAAACCCACCCCTCACAGGTCCCAAATTAGAGTGGGCGGCGGCAGGTGACTCCCCATTCTCATCCTGTGCCAAATCCCTCAGAGTCTGAGTTGATCAAAATAGCATGTAGCTTCATTCGAGTGATAAGAAATTCAGCTAGGAAGGAAGGAGACAGGAAAGAACAGGGGGACCATCAAGCTAGTGCGGTATTGCTTGTATTTTGCGAGGAAATGTAGGTGGCAAAGTCTGTGGTCCTGACCAAATCTTTCAAAGTGGATGTTCTTAGCACTGATGGAAGTACCTAGAAGTCTGGGCTCTGACTGACTTTCTACAGCATAGCATCAAAGACAGCCATGTGTGAGAGGACATGGTGGTCTAAGGTCTCAGACTATTTACGTTGTAAGGTTGATGAAAGTACCAGTCATCATCTAGGGCAGTGGTTCTCAACCTTCCTAACACTGTGACCCTTTACTAACCTCATGTCGTGGTGACGCCTGACCATGAAATTATTCTCATTGCTACTTCAAGCCTGTAATTCTGCTACTGTTATGAATTGTAATGTAAATATCTTTTAGAGATAGGGGTTTGCTGGAGGGGTCATGGCCCACAGGTTGAGAACCACTGGTCTAGAAGGTTGTTGGAGGCAGGAAGTAAAAAAATCACTGTGGTGCTCTGATTGCAGTAATGGCCTTAGATTTGAGTCTTAAATTCTTAGGTTCTACCACCAGCTGTCCCAGGTGACCCCTCCAGAGCCAGATCACTGACCACGTCAATGCAAAGAAGATGAGATGGTTTATGTGTTCTTTCACTGCAGGGCCATTGTCCTTTTGAAGTTTAATGGAAAACCATTTAGCTCGAGACTGTTTCCTCTGGGGTATAATTCTCTGTGGCATATTTTCCACAGCAGTATTGAAACAACTCCCTGGAGACCTTCCTCAGGACTACAGAGATGGGGTTCCCCAGAAGATGAAATACCCGACTGGAGTTTACAATGTGCTGCTATATTCCCTAAGGACCACATTTTCTTAATCCAAGGAGGCTTATATGAGGTCCTGAGATTCAGAAGAACGCTCTGCTGCCTCTCTGAAGAGTCACATCCCATGAAGGACACGTCCTAATGCCACAGCAGAGCAAGGGCTGCTGGTTGAAAGCAACCTCTTCACATAGAGGAATCCCCTACCAGGAGAAAGGCTGATCACCCACAGAAACCACTGTGTACTGATCCCACACAGCTCATAAGGCAGGGTTTCTGTAAAATTAAATAGAGTGTTAAGTGGCTTTTAAATTAATTTGGGGGAGTCACATCCCTCTGAGACGTGAATTATGTGTCTGGCATGTGCGACATGGTGCTTAGAAGGTAATCTAGGAGTGATGTGTTCCTGGATAGCTCAAAAGCACAGGTTGGCAAGAGAGGAGGGCTTCAGGGAGGGCTTCAGCGGAAGTCACCACAGAGCAGGGCACGGGTGAATGCAGACGCAGCTGGGAGCCCCTTCGCTTCATCTGCAGACACAGGCTGGACAGAGGGCAAATGCGACAAGAATTCCATTAATTACAAAACCAGGCAAGTGTCCGGGTGGTGATGAGTATGATGGGGCCAACTGTCCGGCTACGTCATGCAGAGCCCAGCTGCGGAGGGAGTCCTGTCATGCAGGTTTCACGTTCAAAACCTCAAATTTCAATGATATCAAATGTCAGCCGTGTTTTCCTTATTTATTATGGGGTGCAAAAATTGCTAATACCTGTGGGTATTGTGCTATGTTCATACATTTTTCAAGAGCTTCCTACGAGAAAGAGACAAAGCATGTCAAAGGGTAATTTTACCATTTAGGTTTTCTTATCTATTGTATATGTTTTGTTCCCCCAAATAATTTTCAGGCTAATGGTCATGTTTTGTTCATTTCATTAATGCAAAATAAATAGGATGGGCAAAGATAGTTAGACTTTGTTTGCTGGCTGGGGTGGAACGAACTCTAAATCAATCAATCACCCTCTTCTCTCTCTCTCTCTCTCTCTCTCTCTCTCTCTCTCTCTCTTCCTCCCTCTACTTTTCCTCTCTCTCTCTCTCTCTCTCTCTCTCTGTCTCTCTCTCTCTCTCTCCCTCAATCTCATCCTCTTTCCCTCTCTTTATATTTCTTTCTTCCTCTCCCTTCTTCTCTTTCTTCCTCTCTTTCTCCCCCTCTTCCTCTTTTTCCCTTTCTCTTTCTCTCTCTCTCCTCTCTAGTCCTCTTTCTCTCAATATAGTAACCTGATGGGGCAGAAAAGCCCAAGATATGTTCACATGCACTGAAAGATAGGAAGAAGAGAGGGTGGGGAATTATGGTAAGCTGAAGAACTGGAGAGCTGGGATATGTTGCATGCGTGTGTGTGTGTGTGTGTGTGTGTGTGTGTGTGTGTGTAATTCCAGCATGTGAGAGGCCCAGGCCAATGAATCACCACAAATTCCAGGCCAAACTAGGCTACAGAGTGAGACCTTGCTTCAGTCTTTGTAGAGGATGAGAGTGAGTTTTGGGGCATAGGCAGTATGTGGTGTAGATGTGAGTAAGGGAGATGCGTCCTGGGGGACTGGGAAGGTTGGAGGAGCAAAGCAGATTTTGAAAAGCAAGACTGTCTTCATGAGGAAGGCAGGCTTTAGAGTCTGTCACCGTAGCCACACATGCCAGAGCCCTTAGTTTTCTTGCATTTTAAATACTATTGTTCCTCTCCTAGATCTCCACCCATGTTGCAGGAATATAATTTGAGTAACTGGGGAACTTAGCAGGCAGCCGACACGTTCTGACAGACATACTAGAATCATGCTTTAATCTTGCTGCTTTTGAAGATGAATCTGTGATCAGTCGACTTTTCACATAAGCAAAGGGATCCGTTGCAGAAACCAGAGTTCTCAAGTAATTTGAAGAAGGGTTGAGGAGAGAGCTTAGAGGTCAAGACCCTTGCTGCTTTTCTAGAGTGTGGTTTCAGCACCCACACCAGGGTGCTCACAGCTGCCTGCAACTCCGATCTGATGCCCTCTGCTGGTCTCTTTGGGCACTCATAAAGAGGTGGCATATATTTTGTACACACCAACACACACACACACACACACACACACACACACACACATACACACAGGCACACATATTTGCACACATAAAATTTAAATAAAAGATTTTAATCAAAACCAAAGACAAAAGGTTGTCCTATTTAGAAAATGTTTACTCTTCTTTACCATAAATTTGCTGGTGGCAGGAATGGAATCAAACAGTACTTAAAATTAGCATGTATGATTTATCTGGAAACCTTCATGAGCTTCATACTAGGGAAAATAATTTAAATACCAGCATAGAAAGTAAGTGAAACAAAAGATTTAAAATAGTGAAAAGTTACTACGTCGTGATAGTTGTACCTCCCCACTCCCAAGGCACTGCGAGGCCAGGTTCAGGCTTATGAGGGATTCAGGCTCTTTAGACATCTGGGCTCCTCTGAAATCTTGTTACTATAAGGTCAGCTGAAGGTTAATGTCAGGAGGAAGCTAAGTGCTTTCCAGAACAATGAAAATTAAGAACCGAAATCCCAGATGTTTCTGGAAAGCTAGATAAAGATTGCAGATTTCGTACTTCTGAAAATGTTACTCAGGTTCTGGTTTTGTGTTTTGCCTGCAAGAAAAGTGCCACCCCTGTATTCAAGCCTAAGGCTTTAGCAAATGGCCACAAGCCAGACAGAAATGCTTCCTAAGTATGTGTTTTCCATGAAGGCAAGATCAGACCATCTCAGTGCTGTAGGAATTCCCACGGTGCCTAGAGATTAACCGGGAATATAATGAGTTTCCCATCCATACTGATTGATGGTCATGGCAGGTTGTGTAGAGGGATGGCCCTTGGTCCCTGGGCTTGTATCTGAGGACTCAGGTTGGCTCTCACAGACTGGCTGTTGGCTCTGCTCTGTGTCCTTCCCTCCCAGGGCTCAAACCATAAGATGCATCATCTTCAAGGGGCAAAGATCCTTTGGATCCTTCAGTGCTTAGCATAATTACGTCTGACCTGATGTCACACCTCTGTTTTGTATCCTTCAGCCCACAGGTGGATCACGGGAGATGCTGGGATGATAGCCCCAGACTCTTCAATCTGCCAGAACTTGATTTAAGTTTTGTCATGTGCAAATTCCCTGACTCCTCTTACTTATGGATTTGTGATTTTATTTCCTGCCCATCAACTTCCTGTTTCCTCATTCCTCAGAGTTTCTTAGGAAGCTAAATGGCTCTAAAATGTATTTGGCCTATGTAGTTGTTCTGAGGAGTATTTGCGTCCACGTATGTAAAAGCATTACAAATTTGATTTCTGGAGAGTACTATACATTATGTACACAGAAAATCTGCAGAAAGTTGTAAAGTAATATATACACATTTGTAATACATATGTGCATTTCTATTGTTTTTATCTAAAACCCTTGCTTGTATATTCAGGGTGTGTGTGTGTATTTATTTATCTTTCTTTGCATTTAACTTTGGGAAACTTCTAGTTATGTGTGTCCAAACTCCATGTCTCTGTGAAGATCTAGTTGACCAGGGAGCCTGTAAATTCATTCTTCATTTCAATCACACTGTTTTTCATTTCTAGCTTTTCCCTTTTATTCTTTTTTAAAGTTCCCATTTCTCTACCTGAGAAGTAATTTTTATATGCTTTTTCCATTTAAGCTATTACATGTCAACTATAGTTATTTTATAGCCCTTGTGTGATGGTTTCAAAAGTTGTGTTTGATATAAATCTCCAGCTGATTTTAGGTGTTGGTCCTTGTCTGCTAACATGCCTTATGTGTGTCTATCATGTTCAATGCCATTTTAATGTGGGCGGAGTGAAGGTAAACACCTCTGACCTGTGAGGTCAATCTGGCTAGCCTTGAGACATTTCATGCCTTGCCATAGCTGTACTAAACCTAATATACTCAACTCAGTCATTTGTTTTATCTTTATCTTTTCTTTCTTTTTTTCTTTTTTTGTCTTCTCATCCATGTTGTCTTTGGGTTTTGATATCAATTCTTCCATATGTAGTGATGGCACCTTCTTGATCTCTCAGCTATAATCTACCGGTGCTTAGTGCTGCCACTCTGAGGAACCCCGTCACTGTGGCATGAGTCTATGGGTGTCAGTCTTGTAATCAATCCCAGTCTTTGGGTAACCCCAGGCTTGGTGGAGCTAATTTTTCAGTAGCTCTCCTTAGCTCATCTCTATCATAGACCAGACAGGGATGCCAGACAATACTGGAGCAGCACCAAGTAAAGACGGGGGTAAGCTCTCTCCTGCTTAATAAGAACTTGATTGTGGTGAATGTCCTGTCCTATTTCAAAATGGGTAATTTTCTCTGCCCTGCTAGAAACTCAGGGAGATTTTTTTTCTCAACTGTTTGCTCAGAGACTCTGATTACAGTTACAGAAAGAAAACCTGGGAGGAGATAGGCTTGTTAATCACCTTCTATGATTGATAAAATGGTCACATACGTTTTTCAACAAGGGCGGCTCCTCTGACTGATTTCTGCTCCCCACGGGCACACCCAGCTGTGATTTTGCACATTCTCCCATTCAGATTCCAGGCTGACAGTGTCCTCCAAGGCTTCAGTACTATGACACACTTAAGGAACGCTTTCTGCTTTTCAGGCTTCGAATGTGTCATCCGTGGGGACAGCTGCGATGACTCCCAGGCTGTTTCCGGGTCACTGTTTTAGGCAGTGCAAACACAAATACAGTAAAGGCTGAAATCTCATCTGCCCCTCAGCTTCAGGCCAGTATTTTGGCACTTTGACATCCCTCTTCAATAAGAGTATTCTAGGAAGTTGATTCTGCCTGTATTTTGGTGATGAATTCTGAATTTGGCAAATATTCACTTGGTGTCTACTATATTCCAAGCTCTGTTTCAGACTCTTGAGAGGCCAGAGGAACAAACAGATGTTGTGGGGCTGGAGATGGCTCAGACGTTAAGAGCGCTTCTTATTCTTTCAGAGAACTGGGGTTTGTTTCCTAGAACCCACACCAGGGATTGTAGAATCACATCTAACTCCCACCACATGAAATCCAACATCCTCTTCTGGACTCTATTAGCATCTACCACATGTGTGTGTGTGTGTGTGTGTGTGTGTGTGTGTGTGTGTGTGCACAAATAAGTAAATAAAAATATTTAAATGAGCAAGCAGGTGTGGTCCCACTCTTGTATTTGAGACCCCAAACCCTGCTCCTACCAGCTCCTTCAAGTTTGGAACTTCTCTATAGCGTCCCAAATCTACCATCCCCATCCACTTTGGCATTTCTTTCCTGTATTCTCACATCCTTTCTGGGCTTTGGGTCCAATTAAAAATTTACAGTCTTCAAAAAGATGCAAATCTTGGGTCCATAGTGAGTGTCTGTCCTCTGGGTTCTTATCATCTTCTGTCTCTTGTGTTTGGGTAACATGGAAGAATGTCTGTGGATTCCAAATGTGATACTGTGAATTATAAGTCTGTTTATAGACAGGAGCCATGTTTTTCTGCTCCTGCAATAAAAGGAAGGGCAGGTTCATTTCAGCTCCTTGTCCATCACAGTGAGGCAGGAGTGGCGACAGGAACTTATGCCAGTTGGTCACACCTCGTCCACAAAAGCAGAACGTGCTTAACCGATTTACTCCATGCAGTACCCCAACCCCAGGAAATAATAGTGTAGCCCAGTTTCGACTGGAGCTTCAACCTCAGAGGCAAGGTCAGAGGCCTGTCTCCCAGGTGAGTCTATGTCCTGCTGATGTCACTTGTCATCACAAGCATGGTTTGCAACAGAGCAGGCTAAAAGCAGCTGGTTAGCTCATTTTTTGTTTCCCTATCAGTGGAAAGTTTTCTAAAACCACCGAAGAATTCAGCCTCATCTGTAGTTACATCCTACAAAGAAGAGAAGAATCCAAGTCAACAGGTTGTCTTCTGCACTCGACTGAGCACGGAACAGACACAGCTCACCTCTGAGCACATCTGCCCTCTGCCAGCAGCAGGCCCTCATGTTTCCTCAGGTCAAGGGCCATGCTCATCAGATCGTTTGTGCCATGCCCAGTATGCACTTGACTCTGAAATGACTGGATGGTATCTGCAAATGTGGATCGTGTTAGGATCAATCACTTTATTTGTAATACAATTATGCATGTGCACTGAACGACTCCAAGTCTTTCTTGTTAAAAATAACTGCATGTTCCACAGACATTTCTATAAATATAGCCAACATTTCAATGCTTTCTATATATATCCAGTGTGGTTTCCTCACTATAGACCATGCAGACACATATGTGTCCAGCACGATTAGCTTAGATTGCCAGGATGAGCTTTTGATGAATGTGGAGAATTCCTGGTTTCCCAAACATATGGTTTTGGCATCAGTTTTCAGGCCAGCCCTATACTCAGCACAGAGATGGAATGTACTAGATTTGCTTGCGTAGCAGCAGATCACGCAACCCACATTTCCAAATGTCAAGGGACATTACATCAAGAACAATCCCTATTCTTCCTGCCCTGGGTGTTTGTAGAGTGACCATCCCACAGCCATTGCACCTCATAATACTCAGTGATACAGGAAGAACTAAGTAATTAACCAATGGTGTCCATTAAGGACTACCCAGAAATTTCCACATTGATAATCAGAAGTATCAGCAAATACTTTGACTACAGCAGCAGCTGGACTCAATGGGTTTTGTGATTATTAGATCCTGTTCAGATGTCAAAATGGAAAAGACTGTTTGAGGTCTATACATATCTGTACTATCGTGCTGGATAGCTTTATGTCAACTTGATGCAGGCTAGACACATTGGGAAGGAGAGAGCATCAATTCAGAAAATGCTTCCATAAGACTGGGCTGTAGGCAAGTCTGTAGGGCATTCCCAGGAGGAGGGCCCAGCCCATTGTGGGTGGTGCCATCTCTGGGATGGTTGGTGGTCCTGTGTTTTGTAAGAAAGCAGTTTGAGCAAGCCATGGAAAACAGGCTAATAAGCAGCATTCTACCATGGCCTCTGCATTGGTTCTGACTTCTTTCAGTGATGAACAGTGATATGGAAGTATGAGCCCAGTAAACCCTTTCCTCCCCACATTGCTTTGGTCATGGTGTTTCATCACAGCAATAGACAAAGACAATGTAAAAACACAGAAGTAACTTTCTTATATTAGATTGGAATTAGAGATACTAATATCAACACATGGTTTCTGAGATGGACTATCAGACCAATAGCTACTAGATCCATGAGTGATACATAATAGATATATGGTAGATAGGTAGGTGGTAACCCTAACTAGGACAACTATCAACATAACAGGAGAGTTATCACTTAAATCCTAATAAAGTCAAACACTTGGACTTACTTTTCATGACACTGCTGAACTGGAAGTCTATGGACAGAAGTATCTGCTACACATTAGAGGTCCTGTCATTGCCGTGACTGCCAGCTTTTGTCCAAGTTTTAAGTGTGCCAATCCCTACAGTCTTAAGGACCTTTCTATGACAAAGCAAAGCTCATACGGACAATGAGCCAAGATGGGTAGGGATGACTCTTTTCAAATGAAGATGACAGTGATGTAAATCAAAGCAAACAGGGGAGGAGGGTGACAGCCAAGATGGCAGCTTACCAGGAGTCTGAACTGGATGAGCCAACCAAACCCGCATTTGAGAGAAGCACATCCAGGCTAAGAGAGGGAGTGTTCGGAGCGACGCTGTGACACTGAATGTCAAAGCCTGTTTGACCTCTTCAGAGGAGCCTCATAGGAGTGGCCAAGCAAGAGAGGACAACAAGATTAGGAAATGAAGTCTAGGATGTGTGGGACTGTGAAAGACAGTCTATGTTCTGGTTGAGCTAGGTTTAAACCCCAGTGACCCAGTGGACTTAATCCAAGAGGGATGGAAAGTGGTTTGCTCTTGCTCCCAGACACTAGGCTGACACTGAGCGGCCCTCAACTCCATAATTCTGTGGTCATCAGTCACACTGGGCCACGCCCTAGGCCCCTAGTATTCTGGTTGGACTCTACCTCCACAGTCACTTGAACACAGCCAGGTATGCCCCACCCCAAAGTTACTTGGCAACAGCCATGTAGCCTGGCCTACTATAAAGGAGTTTCTTGGCCCCTCCTTCCTCTCTTGCCCTCTTCTCTTCTCTTCTCTTCTCTTCTCTTCTCTTCTCTTCTCTTCTCTTCTCTTCTCTTCTCTCTCACTCTCTCTCTCTTACCTTTTTCTTTCCCCATTCCCTTCCCCCTCTTTTCACGTGGGCATGGCCAGCTTCTACCTCTCTACCTCCTTTCTCTCACTCTACTCTTCTACAATAAAGCTGGAAAACCATGGGCTGCCTCCTTTCTTCTAAACCTGCTGTGCTGGAGCAATGGAACAGGCCTCTCAGTGTTTCCATCCCCCAGACTGAACCAAGAACTCCCACCAGCCCCCCTCTGTTCCCCCACCGGTTCTCCTCCACAAGGATATGATACAGGTGTGGTGCTGTAGATCAAAGAGAAGGACTTGGATCTGGATCAGCCCCAAGGAGGATTTCAAGGATGTTAACAGAGGCTTTCTTTCTGTCCAGTGGAGCAAAACTTAGCTGGCTTCATACCAAGTATTTGTTGAATGAAGAAACAAGAGGACCAAACCATTAGCTATCCGGTGAAGGATTTAGAGTCAAGCCATTGTTGGAGCAAAGTGACTAGGATTATCCTATCTGGGTTTTTGGCCTGTGTCCCACACATGGTCACATAACTATTCAGGAGGCTGAAGGAGAAGGAGCTCAGATTGTTGGACAACCTGGGCTAAATAGTGAAACCTTTTCTAAAAACAATGGCAAAGCACACAAGGGAAAATATAGCAGTCCAGAAACTGCCACCCACAAGGCAAGTGTGTTTCCAGACCACTTGTCTCAACAGTTCAACACCTCTCTGATCCGCTAGAGTATGTGCCAGATTTGACTCCAGGCCAAACATCCTCATGCATGAAAAAGGATCCATGTCTGGAGCCACAATGTCCGGAAGCAAAAAGAAGAGCTGTAAAATCTATCTCACTAGCTCGACCTCCTTTGTTTCTCTCTGGTCAGATCCAGGCTACACACTCTGCCATAAACTCATTCACAGCAACGAACCCAAGAAAGAACCCAAGCTTTACCTCAGGGTGTGGTTTCTTCACTGAGTCCTGTGAATAAAGAATAGATATTAGAGCAAAACCTGAGCTGTGACCTCAAGGGAGAAAGAAGCACAGCCTGTGGGGTCTGCTGCAAACGGCACCTACCGTGGCAACCACCCACACTGTGCCAAAAGACTTCCATCACGCTCCCAACACACGCATGCTGGAAACTCAATTTTACTTACTTTGTACACTATCAACCTGGGCAGTCGTCCTGTGGGACTTTCCACTCTTTGGCTATTTACAAAACAATCCTATGGTTTTAAGTACTCAAAGAGAACTTAAAATTTCAAAGACAGCCCCCAACTCATATTCTGAGTATTTTGGGTGAGGGGGATGGATCCTCACAGTCCATAGGGTTTGAGTTGGATTTTACCCTGGAATCAAGTTCCCACCTTCTAGGACACCAGAAAAATGTGCAGTGGTCAAGGTAGGGGGGAGAATTTGCTCTCAGGCTTGTCCTTCCTGGCTGGCAATGATATTTCTGTGCTTCTAACAGGGAAAGGCAATATTATGTTTGTGTTTACTGGACACATCCACTAATGTGTTTTAATTTCTCAGTTCTGTGTTCTCTTCTCATCTTGTTGGTGTTTCCAATATAAGACTGGATGGAAACAGCTGGGGAAGATTTTATATCGACAGAAATCCATTTCTAAGACATAGCTGAATAAGAGACATAGAAAAGTCACAAACTCAAGATCGGAATAGTTTTTGAGCTGAGAGTTTGAATGGTACCATCATCCTGGCCATGCAACAGCCTCAAGGACACAGGTAACAATGGGCCAGATGTCTCAATTTAAACTTTTCATTCTAGAATCTTTTCTTAAATTAACAAATTAGATAGTGAAAAATTGTAAACAAGTAAGGCTTTCCTGAAGTTCTAGTGACCCAAGTCTTGCTTAACTCCCTGGGATCCTTCTCCCCCGTCAACACCTTAGTACCTTTAAAAGTCGCGTTGTCACCACCAACCCAAATGTTTTCACCCTGTCTCCTCTACTTCACTGTGAGGTCTTGAATGTTGTTTGTCTGCTGGGACCTGCATGAGAAAATATAATTACAGTGTCAACCCTTACTGCTGAAGGCATCAGAGGAGCCTGGGCCAGTGGAATTCAGAAGTCAGAGGCAGGCAGTTAATATCTTGCCAAACACAGTATAGGTTTACAACCAAGTCCATGGTCTTAAGAAACAATTTCTTTCACTTTAGAGAAAAAGCCAGAGCTCTGGAGTGGTGGTGTTATTGGTCAGGGAGAAACAACTGAAACAATATATTGCTTTCATTACCAGGGTAAAAACAGACACACACACACACACACACACACACACACACACGCATGCTCGCACGCAAACAAACAAACAAAAACAAATAAAAGAAGTTGATAACAGAGGAACTAGAGGAAGTAGTAAGGTAAAGAACAGATCACAACTAGAAAGAGACACGGAGAGCTGAGGATAATCTGATTGATATTTAAAATTATTTCTTATCAGGATCCAGAGCCAGCCTGGTCTTTTTTGAAAATGTACATATTTGAGAGAGCAAACTTGTTCTCTCACATCTAGCTGTCTTCTTTGCATTCTCAAATCAACATGTCAAGTACACAAGCTGTTCTAAAGTTTCCTGTGCCCGGGGCATATGGTCATATGGTGGTACAGACAGGAGACCTCAGAGACACAAGTCCTGTGGCACTGGCCACTCCCCTCTTTCTTGGGAATTTCCTGTTCTCCTGATTTCTCTCAGCATCCCTCTCCTGTGACACAGCAGTGAGTTTCCCCCACTCTCCCTTCCTTGACATTTCCATTCACTGAGCTGTGCAGCCTCACAGCTAAGGCCCAGCTCTGCATGTTCTAGTCACCTGCCAGACATCTCCCCTGCCTGCCTTCATCTAGATGCCGCGCCCACACACGAGCTGGTGCGAGTCAAGCTCACTCCATCTTTCTCTTTCTGTCTCAGTGACCCTGACTTGAGGAGCCATAGTCTTGGGGAAGTCTTTTCTCTTTGATCCTCACAGAAGAGCTTGTGGAATCCAAGGCACCGTCATTCCTCTGGCTCTCACATACATGTCCTCTTCCTTTCTCACGGTCATTGCTAATGATCAGGCCTTTACATGTCACATAGTTCAATATGGTCATTATTTTCTCTACACTGTCTCCTGTTTCCAACTGATTATCTGTCTGTTGTGAACCTGCTTTCTAAGTATACTTCAGAAAACTGTTACAAAATGATCATTTCTCCTTTGGAACTGCCAATACTCACTAGATTCTCTCCTGGGTTACTGCAGTAGACCTTTATTTTCTACTTACTACCATTAGTGACCCCCGACTCCAATACCGGTGCTCATCTCTGTCCAGATTGAGTGGCTTCAGAATCAAGTGTGAACACTTGATTAGCTACCTAATGGGTCTCTAAATTTTGTAGTATAGTTCCAAAGGCCTTTCCAGATCTAGGTTGTCTCTCCTTTTATATTTTATCTCATCTCTCCCTATCACTCCTAACCTTGGACAGTCTTTTCTGGGTGCAAAACAGAGACATAACCAACATTAGATGTTCTTTTCCTCTTATCAGACAGGCAGCTCATGTAGATAGACCTTTGGTTACTCCTCTGTAAGTGGCTTAGCGTTCCTGTGTAAACAAACTTGATGTGTTTTCCCATGGTGCCAGAAACCATGACACTTGAAAATGAAAGATCTAGTCAATCATCTGCAGGCATCTTAAGTATCCAGATGTTTGACATCCTGTTGACAAAACATCAAGATGACTGGGAAAGAAATGTTCAGTCTTCCAGTTTGTGTTTTTGTGTCTAGAAGTCATCAAAGCAGCAAACACCCTCAAGTGGCTTTCTAGAGAAAATGACTTCCAGGTGAAACTAGAAATACCAATGCACCAGCAGGAAGAAATACTGTTATCACTGGATGTGTAGGACTTTGGGCACAGTGAAGTTGCCTGAACTGTGGCGGACTGTTGCTAACAATCTGCCTTCTTGTTGGACGGGAGTTCCAGCACTAACTATGGCAGTGACTTCCACGTGTAGACTCTTATATGTACTATGGCCTTGGTTAGGCAGAACTCCACATAAACTGCTCTGCCACGAATTGAGTGTCTTTTGTCCACAAACAAATCCAGTTCCCTGGAAGTCCCAGAATTATCATAAAGTCTGAAGCCAACAAGACTAGACCTGAATCTCATAGCAGAGGAAAGCCAAAGAACTGAGGGAAGACGGGTTTTGCTCCAAACACAATAAAAGCTACAAGTAACCTTGCGATGATAATGGTAATAATGTTGGTTTTAAGTGACACAAAGAAGAACAATAAACAATGATTTAGCTTAACTATCAAATTTATATGATATCAGGAAGAAAGGATCCCTAAGTGCTTTGGAGAAGAGACTAAAGATAGCAGCTATGCTGTGCAGCACAAGAAACTCAGAACAGAGAAGTCAACTGTTAGCAGTTCAAGAAAACTTGTGAAGGAACTTTGTCTGAATCTACCAGAAATACGGTTATTTCAAAGCAAATTGGGACAATTCATGTGGGGGTATTTGCTCATGGTTTAATGATCTGAGGGTAAACATCTACTGTTAAAGGAGTCAGCTGTAACTATGTGTGACTTGGAGAACCTTGATTCATATGACTGCTGTCTCACATGTGTTCCTTCCAGACGATGTGTCTGTAATCACTCAACATGTAACTTCCTTGCAACATTCATCACCAGTTGACTGAAGTTTATGGAAAAGATATTTTTCAATGAGCAAAAAAATAATGGGAACATTTTCAAGGAAGGAGGTTAGCAATGCACAAGGTAAGGTTGATTGGCAAATAGGAACCTAGAAGTTTGTGGCATGAAGATCAACAGTGACAATCAAGACTCTTCTATAAGTAGGACATGTCTGCAGACTCATCTCAGATTAGAGTATATCTAGTATAGAAAAGTGATAGCTTGTTATTTTCCTTCTAGTCTACAAATGGCTTCTTCTGTTAAATTATACGGAAACACATGCATATGGTCTTTAAATGAATGAATTTATTACCCAGGTGTGAAAATTGATCTAGTAAAAGCAGCACAAACCATTTTCACAGCTACATCAGTCTTGTATCTCTTAGAACTTATCTGGCCAGAAATGAGAGGCCTAGATCAAAGACTCGTCAGATGTCTTCTCAGCTCTAGAACATCCTGGTTCCAGCTGAGAGCTGACGGCCCCCATGGGATTTGTGTGCAGGACAGGGCTAGGCTTCATGAAATAGAGTCCTCATTTGTCACACCAGAACAGCTCTAGGTTGTGAAGAGTTTTGTGAATTCCAAGGAAAAACATGTGGCCCAGCTTCCAGAAACGGATGAGAGGATTTTATTATTTTCAAAAGAAATCAAACGTTGAAGGCTTCCTGTGGGTATCAGTTATTTCTTAGAAATACAGATATAATCCAGAGCCCTACTAAGTTCTCTATCTTCTCTCTCCCATCCACTCACATATATACATACATAGGGGCAATTAGACTTTGAGTGGAAAGTTCTCTGACACATGGGATGCAAAGATGGTGGTGAGACCAAGTATGTGGAATTCATACTTGCACATCTGGTGATAATTAACTCCAGCTAATATACAGTAAAAATACATTTGCAGAGTGAGGGTGCATGCAAAGAGAGGGCTCAGAGTCCTTTAAAGCTCTGTTCTATTATTAAATTCCTGCTGCTTTCATGTTAAACTTCAATTAAACAGTCTCATTGGTTCATTGGAGAAGTCTCTGTTCGAAATGAACATCTGTCATCAGACGCGTTTATAAACAGCTGTGGTTTTCTCTGGCCTATACGCGGCCTTATTCAGACCCTCTGGTAGCTCAGTATGGTCATTCTTACTTGTACGTCCACCTGACATGGTCATTTATGATCTTTAATTGGCTTGATTTCTTCAGAGAGAACTTCTCCTTCTTTCACACCTTGTGGAAGCAAACTGTGATTTTATTTTGTTTAACAGAAATAGGATTGAAAAGGTTACAGAAAGTAACCTCTGAAAGGTCATGAAATAGCCTGACTACTATATTTTCTCCTTCATCTTTTGCTAACTGAACCCTGGTGGGAGAGAAGGGCCAATATTGGAGCAGAACAAGGCCACATTGCTCTCTTTCAATGAAATTGCTTCCCCCTGCAGTTTCTGGGGTTCATTTGTTTGATTTATTACCTTCTTTAGTCTTAGAAACTCTGGCCACTTCTCAAACAAGGAAGAAACAATAGCTTTGGTTTTTCCAGAGCTTATCCTGCTAACCATGGTTTGTCTATGAGCAGGCACAACAGTGTAACCATGAAGAAGGGGTGAGTGTGTTTGCCTCAAAACCTCCGTTTCTAAGCGGCACACAAGCCTAAAAGTGTGTGGTTAGGCAAACACAAACATTTATTATCTGTAATATTTGCAAATATTTACCCTTGTTATCTTAGTGATAGGACTTAGGGAAACAAGAATAATTGATGATATAACAAGAACAAAATATTTAATAAACAAAATACTTATGGCAAAAATTACCTAAGACTATTTCTACTGCATATGCAATTATTATCCTTGATGTAAAGATTTATACAGCCAACTGTTACCATGTTACTCACACATTACTTTCATAAATTGTTACTCTTAAATCATTTATCCAAGAAATGCTAATGATTTGTCCTAAGGGATAAATGACCGCAGAAGCTTTCAAAGCTCCCTGCAATAACTTGGGTCCCGGGAAATTCTCGCATTTTCTGCCGAATCATATATTTCGTAAGAACTTTTATATTTAACAACAGTCACATACGGTTGCTAACATCAAGCGCAGAGAGGCACCTGCCTACTTGTATCTTCTAGAAAACCAAAGCACCTTCTATAGAATACTTCCATTAGAATGCAGATTGAACCTAGCACTGACTAAGCCAGTTTATCTGACTCCATCTGCCTAGCGACTTACATGAAATGCAGAGAAAAGAAATGACACTGGGAGCCCGGGAAACTACGGCAGAAAACACAGTGTCTTCCATTGAGACTAGAACAAGAAAAGGGTAGAGGTGCTTCAGGACTAACATAAACTTAGGAGATTCGCAAAAGATGCTAAAAAAAAAGCACAAGTAGTGGAGAGGTGGGGACTGCTGATGGGCGGGGCTGACACAGCGGAATCGTTCAGTGCTAGTCTTTCATAATCCTGGATCCTTCCCTCTTAGGAAGGTTACTTCCTGAAAGATACTTCCCCAGAGCACTAGCAAGAGCGCGGCCTGGACGCTCTTCCTACACTTCCAGGATATGTCCATCTAGGCCCTCCTCCGAGGATGCAGCTCTTGTAGCCCCACAGTCTTAGAACTGGATCACAGTCGCATCAAGGTCCATGCGCTGGGGCCCCCTGCTAGACGCTGCGCCCCGCATTGCTCTCTTTCTGCCGTCCTTTCTTTCCAAATGTCTTGTCTAGCTCCTGTTTGCTTGCTTGCTTGTTTGCTTGTTTTAAGGTTTATTTTTCATTGTGTGTGTATATGTTTCTAGGTAGGTTTGCACATGTGAATGCAATCACCTGCTGAGGCCGGAGGTGTTGGGTCCCCTCCCTTCAGAACTGGAGTTACCGAGGTGGTTGTGAGCCTTCTGGCATGTGAGATTAGAACTGAACTCTCATCCTCTGGATGAGTAGTTGGTGCTCTTAACAGCTGAACCACATCTCCAGCCCCAGGTGCTGTCTAGAAGCTAAATCAACATTTTACCCTCAGTGTAATTCTCTGAGGAAGCCAGATGGACCCCGCCATCCTATAGTCCAGGTGCACCCCACCATCCTGTAGTCCAGGTACACCCTACCATCCTGTAGTCCAGATGCATCCCACCATCCTGTAGTCCAGGTACACCCTGCCATCCTGTAGTCCAGATGCATCCCACCATCCTGTAGTCCAGGTTCACCCCACCATCATGCAGTCCAGGTGCACCCCACCATCCTGTAGTACAGGTGCACCCCACCATCCTGTAGTGCAGGTGTACCCCACCATCCTGTAGGGCAGGTGCACCCCACCATCCTGTAGTGCAGGTTCACCCCAACATCCTGTAGTGCAGGTGCGCCCACCATCCTGTAGTCCAGGTGTACCCCATTATCCTCTAGTGCAGGTGCACCCCACCATCCTGTAGTGCAGGTGCACCCCACCATCCTGTAGTCCAGGTGTGCCCCACCATCCTGTAGTCCAGGTGCACCCCACCATCCTATAGTCCAGGTGCGCCCCACTATCCTATAGTCCAGGTGTGCACTACCATCCTGTAGTCCAGGTGCACCCCACTATCCTGTAGTGCAGGTGCATCCCACCATCCTGTAGTGCAGGTGCGCCCCATCATCCTGTAGTCCAGGTGCGCCCCACCATCCTGTAGTCCAGGTGCACACCACCATTCTGTAGTCCAGGTGCACCCCACTATCCTGTAGTCCAGGTGCGCCCACCATCCTGTAGTCCAGGTGCGCCCCACTATCCTGTAGTCCAGGTGCGCCCCACCATCCTGTAGTCCAGGTGCACCCCACCATCCTGTAGTCCAGGTGCACCCCACTATCCTGTAGTCCAGGTGCGCCCCACCATCCTGTAGTCCAGGTGTGCCCCACCATCCTGTAGTCCAGGTGCACCCCACCATCCTGTAGTCCAGGTGCACCCCACCATCCTGTAGTCCAGGTGCACCCCACCATCCTGTAGTGCAGGTGCACCCCACCATCCTGTAGTGCAGGTGCACCCCACCATCCTGTAGTGCAGGTGCGCCACACCATCCTGTAGTGCAGGTGCACCCCACCATCCTGTAGTCCAGGTGCACCCCACCATCCTGTAGTGCAGGTGCGCCCCACCATCCTGTAGTGCAGGTGCGCCCCACCATCCTGTAGTGCAGGTGTACCCCAACATCCTGTAGTCCAGGTGTGCCCCACCATCCTGTAGTGCAGGTGCGCCCCACCATCCTGTAGTGCAGGTGCACCCCACCATCCTGTAGTGCAGGTGCACCCCACCATCCTCTAGTCCAGGTGTGCCCCATCACCCCAGTGTATCCACTCTGCATTTTTTGTCCCACATTCTAGCTTCCCCTCACTTTGTCCCCAAGTAAGTCTCTGATTTGCGTGACCTGTTCTGCAGACTCCAGTCCTGTGTCAGACCTTCTCCACTCCGACCCAGCAGGCTACTTCACGAGTCTCTCCCGTCATCTGCTTGTGGAGTGTGGGGCTTAGTCCACATGTATTTAAAAGATTTTTATCTTTAAGATAAAAATGTGGGGGAAAGCCCAACCTGTTTGCTCTGTCTGTCCAACCAGCCCCATGTAAGAAAGGACATTAACTTCAGAGTCTCTTCCAAACCCTTTAAAGTGATGTTCGGCTTTCTGTCTTCTTTCCTTAGAAGCACCTTATACCTCTTGGCAAGTTTCACTTTCAGAAAGTTCTTTCTTATATGAAACTGTCTTTCCAGAGTTAGGTTAATTGGCTCCACCCACTTCCAGGGCCTTTGACGAAGAGAACGCACGTACCTCATGGAGGCTATGACCTCGTCTGCTTTTCTGTAAGCTGGACTTTTCTGGTGAAAGAACATATTTTTGAGACCCCTTGCTTTCTTTTCTCCCATGACCTGTCTGCCCTGTTCCTTCCATCACCTTGGCTACCTCCGGAGGCCTCTGCCTGCCTGGCTGGGCTGCCTCTCTTGTCTTAGCTCTTAGACCGCTTCTCACAGTCAGTGGTGTAGAGGTGTCAAAAACATAGGGTCTCCAGTGGAGCAGCTAGAGAAAGGACCCAATGAGCTGAAGAGGTTTGCAGCCCTGCAGGAGGAACAATAATATGTACCAACCAGTACCCCCAGAGCTCCCAGAAACTAAACCACCAACCAAAAAGTACACATGGAAGGACCCATGGCTACAGCTACATATGTAGCAGATGACCATTTCAGACATTAATGAGAAGAGAGTCCATTGATCCTGTGAAAGCTTGATTCCCCAGAATAGGGGAATGCAAGTCAGGAAACTGGGGGGAAGGGAAATGGGGTGCTCAGGGGGAGGGGGATGGGATGGGGGTTTTCGGAGGGGTAACTAGGAAAGGGGATACCATTTGAAATGTAAACCAGTGAGAACTATATATGCAGATATTTTCAAAGAAATGGCACTGAAATCTGAGACTTGACTCAGACATTCCCAAAGGAAGAAAGTCACTTCGTGAGGCACCGAGAGCTCATGGCTGAGGGAACCACATGCATATCCAAGGCATACCTCAGTCACCAGAAGGCACGGATACCTGGAGAGCATGTCTGAACTACATGGGCAAGCCGGGGAAAAAACATTGGTTCTTACACAGTGATGGAGCGGGCTGTACTGACTTCAGTCACTCCCTCAACTGAACTCACATGATGAAACCTTAGGCCTGAGCATGAAAGGTTTGGAGGAGGGGGCCTTGTCATGGACACAGAAAGGCGGCGACTCGTCCTGTTCCCAGTTGCCTTGCCGGCCTCAGTCAAACAGTGTTGCAGACATGGAGACAGCTGTGGTAAGAACAGAGCCTGCTGGCAGCTTGCTCTCGGATCTCTATCCTCCAGAGCCAGGAGGGAAAATAATTGTTCTTCCAGCCACTCTATGTATGACACTTTATAATGGCTATTCCATCTAAGACATATGAAATTAAACAAAACACCAATATATTAACATCTCCACTCATTACACTCTTAAAATTCTCTTCATGAGATACAGACTCAGTCTGATTTTGTGAAAGCTGGATTAAGGGAGGATGGAGTCCTATGTGATTATTAATTTATTATATATCACTGGAGGCATAAAGAAATAACAAGAAGACTTTAAATGACTTCTGATATGGTCTACAAACTCATCAGTGCAAGAGGAACCATGGGAAGACATACATTTCTCCTCTTTCCTGCAAGGTGATTATGGGAACTTCAGAACCATGCAAGAACTTGTGATTAACTTCCCTAAACACATCATTCTTAGGCTATGTAACTTGAAATGCCACAATACTGCTCTGGACAATGGCTGTGTCTTAGTTAAACACAATAAAAAGCCAAGGTGTAAGTAATATTGGTGTGTGTGTGTGTGTGTGTGTGTGTGTGTGTGTAGGAGGAGGAGGAGGAGGGGTTGATTAGCAGGACAATGATTGTCTAAGAACCAAACACATTTATCCTATGAGTCAATCTGATGTCCAGATTTCCAGGAAGCATTGCAGAAACATCTACCCAAGCACATTGGCAATCAACCACCAAAGCAAGTGTCTGTTTTCCAAAGCTGAACTTGTGTACAATCCATAAACAACTGTCAAAGACATCCTACATCTGGATAACACAGTTGCAAAGTTAATTTTGGTTAGGAAAAATCTACAGCCCTGGATTTAATTTGAGTGGAATTTTTATCAGGGGCAAGAATCACACTGTGGGCACTTCTACTGTTTCTATGGATGTGTGGAATGGTGGTAGGAGCTGCCAACCACGAGAGATGCGGGTAAATAAAAACAGAGACGTCTCGGAGAGTCTAAAGGCATTGCCCTGGGGACCGTTCAGCTCTGTGGAGCTAAGCCGTGGGGATGGGGGACTCTTGGCATTACACTGCAAACCTAGGGTTCAGGATCCAGTGGAGGTAAATGTTCTGTGCATATTTTTTTTGCCTTAAATTTAGTTTGGCTGCTACAAAATGGTTGATGCTCTCTGCATTTAAGAACATCTGAGAGTTCTCTAGTGCTTCAGTGGGTCAGGATGAGTTTTACTCACCAAAGGACCCAGAGGGCCAGTAGATGGCCCAGTGAACAAAACCTCTTGCAACACAAATGGGAGGAACAGAATTTGGATCTCCAGCGCCACACAAAACCTGGGCAGCCATGGCAGCGTGCCTGTAATCTCAGACCAAGGGAAAAGGAGACAAGGGATTCCTGAGGCAAGGTAGCTAGGTAGACACGCTGAAGCAGTGAGCTGGGAGCTCAGAAGAGAGTTTGCCTGAATATATAATACAGGGCGTGGACCTGATCGAGGAGGACTGTGTCACCCTCTTGCCTCACACAGAAGCACACACATGTGCTTACCTGTTACAGTTACCCCCATGTGCAAACATGCAAACATATATATATATACATATACATGCACATATGTCATGCACACATATGTTTCTGCACCTGTGTATACTTACCCACACACACCCAAAGCACCTGTACATACTTATTCCCTACACATGAACACATATATATACATGAAAACACACATATGCACAAGCATTGACATGTGTGTATACCTGTATACATTACCTCCCCACACGTGTATCCACATACATGTACACACACACCGAAGACTGAGAACCGTTGTCTGAATAGTGAACACCTTCTAGCACCATCCTTTGCTCAGTCATCTGCGGCATTTAACCCGTCAGGCGGCCACTCCTTCTCTGTACCAACATTATGAAACCTACTGAGACTCACTCTCACCACGCAGCGCCTTCAGAAAACCAAACATCCCTTCCCATTTCCGTGGTTGGCAAATGAAAGGCAGGGAAACGCTCAGTGAGAAGGACTTGTGGGTGGAGAGGGGAGAGAGCGGTGTGCGTGGTGCAGCTCCTCCGGAGCCAC
The DNA here is from genome assembly GCA_964023405.1 of Apodemus agrarius. Classification (NCBI taxonomy): domain Eukaryota; kingdom Metazoa; phylum Chordata; class Mammalia; order Rodentia; family Muridae; genus Apodemus; species Apodemus agrarius. Next base: position 6,102,278 of record OZ030017.1, on the reverse strand, counting down.
ACTGAAGGCCGAGCCTCCTCCCCTTGGTAGGCCTCAGTCGGTGTCAGGACACAGCCTCCTTCAGCCCTGCTGCTGCAGGGGAGTCTTGATGGCTTTCCTCCACAGTCCGGATCACCTTTGAAGTCCGTTGAGTTCCAGTTCCCACCAGACCACAAGAGTCCTAAGCTCCTTAAGTCTCGGACTGCCAGGTTCATTCCAGGACTCTGTTCCGGCATCTCTCACACTGTGATTCTGACAGAAGAATCTTCCTTACATAAGAGTGGCTGAAATGCACTATTAACCTGAGCTCCAGAAGGAAAAATAAAAAACAAAACAAAACAAAAAAGAAAACAATAAAACAGCCAATTTAAGGTTATAAACAGACAAGAAACTTGAGTGGTGTAAGAGCTGAAAATTTGGGCCAACCACAATTACCCAAGTAACAATAACACCTGTATACATTTCTATATCTCCATGAATCATAGAAACTGCTTATAGAAAATTTTACCTTCCACTCGGTAAGCATACAGACAGCTCTGTTGATGCTCCCTTCTCACTTCTGTCTCTCCTCACCCTGACTTATTAATCATTTAAATAAGTCTTGTTCTGTTAATCTCCATAAAGGACCACCACTTTTCACTATTCATGTGTGTGTGTGTGTGTGTGTGTGTGTGTGTGTGTGTGTTCCTGGTGTCTGTGGAGGCCAGAGGAGGATGTCGGATCCTTTGGAACTATAGTTACAAGCAGTTATGAGTTACCTTGTGGTCATTGGGAACTGAAGGCATTTGCAAGAGCAGCAAATGCAATGCCTTCAATTGCTGAGCCATCTCTAGTCCCTGGATTGCATGTTTCAGAGGAAGAGTGTCTCACATATCCTAGGACAGCCTCAGGTTTGAATGTAGCCGGAGATAACTTTGACTCTCTAATCCTCTAGGTTCACCCCTCAAGTTCTGAAATTACGTCAGACACCATCACACCTGGTGCACGTGGTGCTGAGGGTGGACTCCGGGCTCTGTGCCCTGCAGACAGCGCGCCACCATCTGAGCTGCCATCAGTGCTATGGTTGCCTCTAACGAGAGTATAGATCAGGCTCACTTAGTGAACGGTGAGGGGCCCCTGATTCCTAATCCCAGCTAGTGACTTATGCAAACTTCAAAAACTGTGTGGAAAATGGGCAGTGGTCACCTGAGATGGGGGTTAGGTGCAGAAAGGCATTTATCCAGACTAGTATGGAATTTACATCAGAAGAGCTGAATTCAGGGGACCTTCTTATGCTGCACTGAATTGGTTCAATGCACTCACTCCTTGTCTGGTTCACTCACTGGGCAGTGCGTTTCAAAGTGTATTTCCCCCAGGAAGACTCACAGGAAATGGAAGTTTCAGAACTACACTGTTTTTTTTTTGTTGTTGTTGTTTTTTAATATGATGTTTCTGTACCTTGACTGCAGAAGTTTCAAAAACAAGGATCTTTGGGGTTTTATTTTTTTCTCATTAAATTTGGCACAGTGAATAAAAACTCTTGGGAAACAAGTGGGGGGACCCTACTTTGGATCCCCAGCACCACATGAAACCTGGGCAGCCATGGCAGTGTGCCCAGAATCTCAGAGCAAGAGAAATGGAGACAAGGGATTCCTGAGGCAAGGTAGCTGGGTAGACACGCTGAAGCAGTGAGCTGTGGGCTCAGAGGAGAGTTTGCCTTAATATATAATACAGTGCGTGGTCCTGATTGAGGAGGACTGTGTCAACCTCTTGCCTCACACACAAGCACACAGATGTGCTCACCTGTATACAGTTACCCCCATGTGTAAATATACATATACACATGCCCACACTTTTCCTACTTTTTAAAACAACTTCCGTAGTCACAGTAACACTAATGCCCACGTGACAATAAAGAGCATGTGATCCTACAGATGATGCTCAAATTCTTCCAGTACATGGATGTGACAAAGAAAATGTGATTTCAAAACACTCTAGATAGTAGAAAAAAACTGTAGTCATAGAAGACTGGCTGGATAACCAATCTATACTGAGAGATGCCGAGTACCAGGAGGGGCAAGATGCTCTCTGGAGCTGCCCCTACCTTGAACAGTGCACATTGCTAGAGGAGCCAGAGGCAGAGCAGTATCTCTAGCAGGAAGTGAAGGAGGAAGTGTGATGTGGACACAAGCGCAGTGCCACAGAGCCTCCAACAGGCCACACCTCCCAAGCCTTCTAATCCTTCTAGATCAGTTCCACTCCTTGGTGACTAAGCATTCAAACATGGGAGCCTATGGGACCCACTCTCATTTACACCTCTATAGCTGGGAAATGACTTCTTTCAACTGGAAGAGCGTTGTTGTCTTCGGAGGAAGCTGGCACTTGAAAGGTCTGAAAATACCAGGACTTCTCTGAAGGCAAGGTGAAACAGAAGGAATAGCACAACTTGAGGGAAGCAAGACTGTCAGCGGATCAGCGCATACCTAATCTTTGAGCTTGTGCTTCAAGGGTAGCCGTGGGAAGGCCTCAGAAAAACAACCCTCCATCGAGTTACTGAAAAGCAAATTCACTTAGACAAGTAGCCATGCCTTTGTAATGCATTATGGGGGCTCCCTTCCTATGCATGAGCCAAGCATGAGTTGGGAACCACCCAACCCGATGCACAGCAAGGCTATCAATGGCCTCTTAGTGGGCAGAATACAATCTTCCTTGTCTCTTTGCTGTTGATGGCGACTTAAATATCTTCTGGCTTTATTAACTTATATTTGACTGATCTATATATTTAGAGTATTCAATATAGAGTTTTGAAATATCCAGGGAAAAAGTTGGTTCTCACCACAATCAAGATAGATTATCTGTCAACTCCAGGTTTAGACTGTAATGTGTGGGGTGGGAATGCTTGAGTAGTATCAATTATAAAACCTCAAGTGTATCACATTATTATCTGCTCTGGTGTCACCAAGCTGTATAGTAGGTCTTACATTTGCTTGTGGTGGCTGTTGCTAAACACTTGACATGAGCAGTCTGGGGAGGGAACATTTGTGGTGGCTCACAGCTGCAGATGGTTTTGCCCATGGTAGCTTGGCTCCAGATGCTTGGGCAGAACATCGTGTCACCGAGGGAAGCTGATTATTTCACAGCTGGTAAGCAAGTAAGCAGCAGATGCAGTTAGTGTCCAGTGTGGTGCACTGCCGCACAGGCCCACCTCCGACTCTTTGGTCCCTCCCAACAATACCCTGTTGTTGTGAAGCCATCAAGGAATTGATCCATTGATTACATTAGGACATTCATAAGCTAATTGTCTCTAGAAATACTGCCAGACAAACTAAGAAGTGTGCTCTCCTATACCCTAGGCGATTAAAAAGTGTGTGTGTGTGTGTGTATGTGTGTGTGTGTGTGAGTGTGTGTGAGTGTGTGTGAGTGTGTGTATGTGTGAGTGTATGTGAGTGTGTGTGTATGTGTGTGCACAAGTGAGTGTGTGTGTATGTGTGTGTGCACAAGTGCATGTGTGTGTGTGTGTGAGTGTGTGTGTGTGAGTGTGTGTGTATGTGTGAGTGTGTGTGTGTGTGTGTATGTGTGTGTGTGTAAGTGTGTGTGTATGTGTGAGTGTGTGTGTGTATGTGTGAGTGTGTGTGTGTGTGTGTGTATGTGTGAGTGTGTGTGAGTGTGTGTGTGTGTGTATGTGTGAGTGTGTGTGAATGTGTGTGTGTGTGTGTGTGTGTGTGTGTGTGTGGTGTAGGTGTACATGTGCCCTGGCATGCACATGGATATCCGACAGCTATTTCCAGAAGCTGGTTCTCTTTCTACCACGTGTGCTCTAGGCCTGAAGTTCAGGTTGTCAGGCTTGCAGAGCAGGCCTCTTTACCACTGAGTCCTCTCTCCAGCCCTCTATGTGTTCCTTAATCCAATTATTTTATAATCAAAATTCATATCATATGACTCCTGAGCTTACTCATAACTGAAGGTCAGCTTTCTTTGAGCATAACCAGTCACCAACCCCCCTCCAATGCCCCACAAGCTCCTAGAAACCTGATGTCACTCTATTTCTATGGATTAGATAGTATATTTCTGTGTTTGGCTTATTTCTGTTGCTATATTCTCCAGTTTAATCCACTTTGTTGTTAGAAGTTCCTATTTTTTTGTAAGTCAGAATTTTAAGAGTTGAATTGCTTATACTTCATAGTTCTTGGGTAATTGCTAATTGATAAATATTCCCTAGGGATGAATCAATACAACTAAAATGAAATTTCCTCTAAAAAGACTTAGAGATACCATAGTGGGCAAGTAATGGCTTCTCACTGAGGTTTCCAACCTATATGAATTCATGAACTGAGGCTTTCAAATGAAGTTTCAGACGCTGGAGGGAGGTGGCAGCCCCAGACCAGTGGCCTATTCATCCAGGAAACCTTTTACATTTCCCACAAAGAAACTCAAATGCATTTATTGGAGATGTGCCCTGGATATGGGGGACCTAAACATGCTTCAGAGGCTCCTGGACCCTCTCAGCTGACAGATTCCTATAATCTCACTCTACACTCTGCTGATAAAAGCAAGGGTCTACTGAGAACAGGTTAGAGGATGTTTCGAAGCTCCAGGAAATTGGAAACACTGTGATGGCTTGTCCCACTTTCTAAGTATTTAATGAGACTAATGTCCTAGCTACTCTGGGCAGCTGCATCCCCATCTTTGTCTCTGATAAAATCCATGGCAGAAGAATCCAGTGTGATCTCTTGAGATACTCAGAAATTGGTGATGCCTGCAGTGTCCCATTTAGGTTGAGTGCTCAGTCTGGGTACTGTGTATGAAATCTAGGAGAATAATTTGAAATTATGAAATGAATAAAATTGTGGCTCCCACGACAGTGCTTCTTCAGATATAATCTCTGTGTGTTTGCTTGCTTGTTTGTTTGTTTGTTTGTTTTGGACAGAGAGTCTTACTATTCTGCACTGGTTTCCCTGAAGCTCATTATATAAAGCCCAGGGGCCTTGAACCTGTGATGCCCTGGTCTCAGCTCCCAGTTGCTGACATTCTCACAGTATGCTCTTGTATTCTACCTTGTATGTGTATGTATGCATATCCCCATGGATGAGACAGCAATTATTAACAAGACAGGTGCTGTTTCCTATGTACCGATTTACAGCAAGGCTGCTAGTGGCATGTGTCCTTTCCTACAGGGCCATCAGTGACCCTCAGAACTCTGCCCTGTCTCTAGTCCTTGGGGGTGGGGGGAGGGCTCCATAGAGGTTTGGGTGCCTTGACAATTTCACACTCTGCCACACTGGCCTACTATATGAACCATGTTTTGCTAAATAGAACACATCTGCATAAAGCAATAGGATTTCAGATACTTTCTGATAGAGAACTTTAGCATGGGAGACAAACTGGGTAAAATATAGTTCATGGTCCTGGGGTTTGGAAAATCTGACCATCTCCTACTGCACTAGTCAGTTGCTGGGAAAAAACACTTGTCAGAATCAGGTTGGGGAAGGAAGGGAGAGTCTACACTGGCCACAGAATGAGGGTACAATCTAGCATAATCAGGAAGGTACCATAGTGTGGTTCTACTTGCAGCAGCAGAGACACGAGGCAGCTCTCATACCATGTCTGCAGTAGGCAAGTAGATTGGTGTATCAGATGCTCCACTATCTCTCTCAGGTGCTCAGAGCATGCCATCTGACCTCAGTTAAACCACTATGGGAACACTCTAACAGACTAGCCCAGACTTGTCTTCTAGGAGACACTAAATCCTGTCTAGACAACAATCATAGATTAACCATCATAACAATTGAAAGTGAAACTGCACAGCACTGAAAGGTTCTTTTCATGCTTCCTTTTCTGAAGCAGCACTTGCCAAAGCTGAACACGCCGTGTTAATGTCCCAAAGGATCTTCAGAAGAGCTGGAATTTGGTCCTTGATTGTTGCAGAGGGTTTCCCTCCAGGAGGGAGGGGAGAGATGCATAAGACTCAAAGGTACACAGCTCAGGAAGTTCCTAAAAGTTACAAGATTCACAAGGCTCTCCCCAAGGCTATGGAAGCAATAAGGACCTCCAGAGAGAGAGAGAAGACTCTGATTAGCAGATCTGTTTGTAAATTGTACAAAGAGCTGTGAAGAAGGAGCTTCTGGGAGTCACCTGCAGTGGGGGAGCTCACGGACACAGGTGTCTTAGGGTCAGCATGTTGTAGGGTCGCTAAATGACACTTGGATGGAATCATTTCTTTGGGTCTACTGCCCTTGCTCCTTCTGGGCTATTCCAGTGACTTTAATTTCTCCCCTGGAAAGTAACAGGCAGTGCTCTTCAGCACTGTGGATTGTGACACCTGACTTTCTGAGAAACAGACTATTGCTGGTGTCTGTTTGCCTTCACATCCCTTAGCTAGTTAATATCTGTTGCCTTCTCTCAGCTCTTGCCTGGTTTCCTGACTAGATGTCTAGTCAATCAAAGCCTTTGGAGGCCTGCACTTCATACCCTCAGGACGGGCAGGAGCCCACCAGAAGTAAAATCAGAGAAGCAGAGAAAGCAATACTAGTGGCATCAGGAGGGAGTAGGGTGGAGACGCCGTGGGATGGAGAAGCCGTGGGGTGGAGAAGCTGTGGGGTGGAGAAGCCGTGAGGTGGAGAAGCTGTCTATGACAGACAGAGCTTTGAAGAACTCCATGGCTAGGAAGGATTTCCCCAAAAGCTTTGCTGTACAAATGACCTTGGCCTCTCACCAAAGGCTGCAGTGAAGACCTGACCGCTTTCAGTTCCTGCTAGATAGCACTGTGGGTACCTGGTACTGTAGAAACTAGCCCGTGGAGTGTGAGGAGCCTTAAAGACATAGATGCCTCTGAGACAGTAAACATAAACACATTGCAGACAAGTGAAGGGGCAGTGGCTAGCTCATTTTCCAGACTCCTGTTCAGGCTAAACATAGTTAGCAAAAGAAAATTTGTCTGGAAGTCTGGGTGTCTGAGAACGCACCAACAATGAAACTGCTGAGGGCCACCAAAAGGCGGCAAATGAGTAATTATTTGTGAATGCATTTAATTAAGGAAAAGCTGCAATACTAGGAGAGAGTATAATAGTTCATTCTGAATGTCTATTCAGTGTGTAATTTTGAATGAGTTTAGATTAAGTTATAATCATGCATTCAAACATGGGATAAATATACACAATACATTTCTTTTCACTTTTGAAGTGGTATTTTAAGAATATGGAATTTTACCACATTGCAACAATGATATTAGTAATGCTATATCTTTAAGATTGTCCACGGATACCAAACAGGGGACTTCCCTTGAGGGGGAACCCTGCTATGACTGTCTTTCAGTGTTTAAGAAATTCCATGTTGTGAAGAGAGTCCAGGAGAGACATTTCTATTTATTAATTCTTAATTCTCTTCAGGAAAAATTTGTCCGTATTTTCCCCCTAACAAATGTCTTATTATTAAAGAGTAGAAAAAAGGTCATCAGAAAGGGAATTTTATGTACATTTCTCTATTTCAAACACTCTATACACTTGGCCTGAAACTATGTGTACTTCAGTAGTTAGGAAACCCAGCTGTTCTTCCAGAGGACCTGTGCTCAATTCCTGTCACCCACAGGGTGAAGGACAGCTAATGAAATCTGATGCCCACTTCTGGTCTCTGTGGGCACCAGACATGTACAAGCTACATGGGAATACATATAGGCAGACCATCTAAACTTATAAAATAAAATAATTTAAACAGAGTATGCTCTTTGTAAAAACTGTATTTCCTTTCGGGGTTACTATAGTTACCACCACCAATGGTCACTCAGGAAAAATACCATGAAGGCTCATCCTACATTCCGAGAGGCTGAGTCCCCAGCCCAGAGAAGTTCCCAAAGTTCCCAACTATACACACTGTTTCCAGGCATTTGAAAGTGCCTAGCAGGTTGGGCTCTAATTCAAATGTAAACGTGAGAAACAGACCTAGTGCAGGGTGAGTCTCAAGTGGCAGGTCTCAGCGTGAAGACACCCAAAGATGACTGGTGAGCCTCTGTAGATCCTCTATAGTATCTGCCGCAGAAAGTGCCAAAATGGACCCCAGCCTAGAACCATGGGGAGGCCTTAAACAAACCTGAGCTGCTGATGCCACACCACATGTGGAATAGTGATGTTAAAAGGTCTACATTTCTGATAAATTAATAAAACATCTATGCACGATTAATGAGGCAATAAAAGGAGAGAAGTAAAATTCTTATTACCTTACTAGCAGTTAAATGATGGGTTAAGCCCTAGCTCAGACAATCCTCAAGCTCATATATATATATATGTGTGTGTGTGTATATGTATACAAATATATGTCTATATATACATATATGTATATATATATATGTATGTATATATATAAATATTAGTAAAAGTGGGTGAATTTTATAGGCCACACTAACTTATGACAAGTGCCACCACCATCAGTGAATTATTTAGCTTGGCTAAGGGGCAGTTTCCTTATATGTAAGATGAAATTAATGCAACCTACCTCCTTGGTTTCTTGGGATAGTTAAATGTCAGTATTTATAAAGCCCTTGGTGTTGCTTAATGCATATGTGCCTAATAAAACATACAGCTTCTGTCTGTACACAGGCAGATATAAAGAAGCACATCCCAGGCCCCCAGGCACTTCCTGGAGAGCACACATTTATATAAAATCAGCCAGAAGAGTGAGATTGTAAAGCCAGAAACCTTGTCTGAAAATGCTCTAAAATGAGTTTGCAAAACTTTGGAATGTGTAAATCTGAATCTTGGGAATTCATGCTCTACTGCACGTGTCATGGACAATGAGCATTTTAACGTTGTATAATATAATTTAAATTTGGATTATAAATTAAATTATTAGAAAAATAAGAATTACAATACATTTTCTACAAAGTTGTTGACTAGACTAGTCTCAGCTAGAAACACAGGTTTGAAATTCAAGCTTGTTTTCCCATAATAACTACTACACTCACCATAAGACTCACCATTTCACTGTGATAGATGTATTTTGGGCAAATGGGATTTTAATAAGCAAACTGGAATGGCTCCCACCTTTGTTCAGTGGGTGCTAACATTTCTAGTCTGTCTTGTTCTAGCTCGTGTTGACTCTCAGCCCATTGTTCACTTGGGCCCTACGGGGCCCTCATTCTTTCCTGACTGGACTCCTAATCTGCTTGTGATGCATTGCAGTTAGGATTACCTTGGAGACACATAAATAGCTACTGCATGGGAAACCAGAGGAACAAATACTCCACTTGGCAGCATGCCAGCATGCTGGTCTAAAGATTTTCTATAGGGAAGTAACAATTCAGATGTGCCAGAGAGTTCATAATCTCCACGGAGCGAAATACTCCTGGGCATGGAATGCAGACCTCAACACCTCCTGTCTGAAATACTAATGGCCAGGGTGCCCTGGCCTTCCTTCCCACCGCTGCGAAAGGAAGGCCCCTGCTGCTGTGAAATGTGGTAGAGGAGGAAAGTAACTGAGACTCTGGTCTGAAGTCAACTGAACATCATCCTGCGAGCCCATGTCAGGAGCCAGAGCTGCTGTTACCTCTGACTGCTGTGGCCACTGTAGCCGTTCTCCCTTGGTGTCTATCAGTCCTGTCTATTTCCTCTCACCACCATGGCTGATGGCTGCCCAGGGTTTGAGAGATTACACTTTGGCTTTGAAGGACTAATTGTAGCAGAAACTTGTAACGTAGATTATTCCACCCCAGGGCTATAATCACAGGCTGGAAAAGTTGTCACTGTACTTCTGGCAGTGACAGGATTAACCTGGAACCAAGACAAGTCACACACTATTCTAACAGGAGAAGTTCAAAGGCCAGGCTAGGAACCTATTTTCCTAGGCAATATACAGTGTTAGAAAAAAAAAACATCCCTAGGACACTTTCTTAGATTAAGGGAAACAATATTTTCAGAAGGGCCCAGAGTTCCATTTAGTTTAATGTACATTGTTCAAATGTTAACATTTCAGCCATAATGTATGCATTCAGATTTAGGAAATGATTAGTTATTGCCAACTGAAGGGCCTGGATGGCAGTTTATTGAATATAAGACACTGAACTTTTTCTAACCTGAGTCTTGTGTCCTCAAACTGTATTGATATGTAATAATGTTTCAATCCCTTAATTAGAATATGCATATATTATTCTGACTTATATATTATATATTTTATGATATATTTGATCAGAGCCTTTTCCAGACCATGAGGGTTCAGTGTAGTCACCAGTCAAAAATTTAGTAAGACATTAGTTTCCTTAAGCCATGATGGGCAAGCCTGGTACATGCATAAAGAGTTCAGATAGATGTACCACCAAGAGAAGGGTCATTCACTTAAATGTTGTATTGATGAGCTTTGAAATTGTGGAATGGGTTCATTCATATTTTTGTAGCAGCCCAAGTGTCTATGTATTCTGTCTTCTGATACATCAGAATCCAGGAAGGATTTCATCATTTCCCTGTAACTGCAGTCAAAGCGTGTCTGGGGTGATGGGCTGGGATGTGGTCCCAGAGAGATGCAGAAGCGAAGGTATGCACTCCTCAGAACTTCTGGCACAGGAGCTGGCTACTGTAGACGTCAGAGTGATTGACAGGGGAGCGCTAGAACCGGGAGGGGGGGGAGAGAGAGAGAGACAGACAGACAGACAGACAGACAGACTCAGAGTTCAACACTGAGATAGATAAATAAACCCTTTGCTCCCCAACCATGCTGCTTTCAGTCATGGCGTTTTGTCACAGGAATATAAACACCAAGACAGGCTCCTTCTGATGGGGTTACATGAAGCAAATGCCCAGGTCATGAAACTTTGTCAGTGTTGGGATGGTCCTTGATCCTGGGATCCACATGGTGTGGTGGGGAGGCAACCCAGCAGACTGTCCACTGACCGCGACACATGCTCGCTGGCACTATAAGTACACCCATGCCACAAATTAATTTAAAAATAAATAAAAGGAAAACACTCTTCAAAGTGATAGTAAGTTACTATACATGTTTCTCTTCACATCATGATTTTGGAAAAATGTATATTGTAATGTTCTATTGTTTTCATACACACACACACACACACACACACACACACACACAAACACAGTGAGATTACTAATGTATGCTATTCAATGACTTGACAACTTGTTAGCAAAGCATTGCCTCTCCTAATGAATGACTCTGTAATCATCAACACACATAAAAACACACGTTTATCATGACTATTAACATCAAAAATCTGTACTCCCTTGTTTTTATAGATTTGCAACATTTAAAAAGTCAATGTTTGAAAAACTCAAATCCTATTTCGTTATGATGGGGGTTTTTTGTTATAAATTACTGAGGATGCCAATTAATTATAACAGAAGCTAATAAAAATGTAGCAGAAAGGCTCACATTTGAACCTTGCTGGAAATTTAGTTGAGTCTGGGCGTCTTGCTGGACAGAAGCAAGGCTGGACTAGGGCACAGCAACAAAGTTCTAGGACCAGAAAGGGGCAGTGGGCATCAGTCTTGCATGTCGGCCACCCTTTCCAACACACAGGAGCCCAGTGCAGACTCATATCTGTATCTGAGGCGAAGGACTACAAGCAAAAGTTAATGTCCTGGTATGGGGACATAGAGCGAAATTTTCATCATTTACAGCCATTTAATCAGCAGTGGTGGTATGCAAAGATAAACAGATACCAAAGATGGCGTCTCACCTAAGATCAGGGGCTGCAACAGGACCCTGGAGAAGGCACCAACTGGCTGGTCAACTCCAGCAGGAAACGGATTGATGGGCACTCGGGTGTGTCTGCAGCCACCTATGGGACCTGAATGAAGACCATCTGCCTGAAGTGAGGAGGACCCTAAGAACGTTGTTATGTTCTTGCTAATGATGTGACTGCCCCGTCCCCAAGTGCCTACTCATCACTGGGAAATCTGGGACATAGTTAACATGTTTTTCCATTTTCATTTCTGCTGTTGGCTTAAGACATCCTGACAAAAAAGCAACGCAGGGGAGAAAAGAATGTTTTTGGCTGACAGTTCCCGGGTACAGTCCATCATTGCAGGGGGCGGCAAGGTGGGCACTTGAGGGAGTCATCACATCACATCAAGAGCAGAGAAAGACTACATGTAGCTCTGTCCCCTGCCGATGGAATGGCGCTAGGTCTTCCCGTATCAATTAACCGAAAGACATGCCCGTGGACACGCTCCCAGGCTAGCCCGGCTGCCCCTCACTGAGATGCTTCTCAGGCGCCAAGGCTGGGGCAAGCTGGCATTAAAACTAAGCCTTGCACACACTGGGGGCAGTTTGTACTTGAAAGTTTTCCTTGTCCTTTGAGATAGTAGCACAGGAATGAGGAGGAGGCTGTAACTGTAAGGTGATATTTATGAGTCTTCTGGAGATGCATTTTATTTCCAAAGAGACTTTATGAGTCAGTTCCTTTAGGAAAAAGTTATCTGTGCCAATAGTAACCCGTGCAGTGACTAGTCTTCTAGTCGTCTAGTCTGACCATGCTGATCTGAACAGTCTTCAGTTGTCCTCCTGGACATGGTGATAATCAGCACCTCTTCTCGCTCCCTTTGCTTGGCCAGAGAAAGGAGCACGGCTTCCAAGCATATGTAATTGGGCACGGTGCAGGCATACAGGCTTGTTTAAGATGATTGCATCTAATCTCATTTGGGAGTTATTAGGGAGGTGTGTGCATTTCAAAAGCAATGGAAGATCATCTGGTTTGTGTGTCTTACATTCGCCAGCACCACCAGGTTATCTCAGAAACCTCCTCATCTTTGGCTGACTTCTGTTGTATTTAGTTTCTTTATTTTTTAAATTTCTTTTAGTTGGTCATTTAGTCTCTTGGGTCTACCCCTATCTCAAAAAAAAAAAAAGTAACAAGGAGAACTGGTATACATGAAGAAATGTTTCTTAACAGCCTAAGCAAAACCCTACAAGGAATTGCAGAGACACCACACAAGTGGACAAGAAGAGCGATTAGGTTGGGAGAGACGGCTCAGCAGGTAAAGGTGCGAGCTTGTCAGCCTGACTGTGATCTCTGGGATCCACACAGTGGAAGAAAACTGACTCTGGTAAGCTGGTCTCTGACCTATACACACACACACACACACACACACACACACACACACACACACACACACACACAGAGAGAGAGAGAGAGAGAGAGAGAGAGAGAGAGAGAGAGAGAGAGAGAGAGAATGAAAATATTTAAAAGTGATTGAATCCTGCCTTTCCTTTTATGTGTAATATTCCTTTAAGGAGGAGGAGATACAATTTCTACTTTTATCTCTATACCCCACTGCAGCGGTGACCTTTTGCCTGTGGTACAAAGATCCTTTCGTTGAAGCCATAATTAATATTTCATGACAACTTGTACACAGAATGAAAATCAAAGAATCACAGCCCCAGGGTGTCTCAGAACTAGCTGTGGTAAAGTTTTCAATTTTTATCACTATCTTCCCCTCCGGCCATAACAGAGTATTCCCTTTGATGCAGAATCACTTCTGATTACAGGGCATCAGGCATAGATCTATCTGGCATTAGAATTAAGGTGCCATCAAAATACCAGTGGGTGAGTTTAAGGTTGTCTAAGAATGAGGGCAAAGATGCCCAGTGGAACTATGATCTCCTGAAGAATCCTGGTACTCGCGCCTCTCCTTCTGGTCATGTGTCTAGTAGGGCATGTCTGTGGGCATGGGGCGGGGTGTCAGGCACCCCTTCCTCCAAGATAACAATGACAGCTTGACCGAGGTCTTCCCACTTTTAAAGTTGTATTGCTTATGTGCATACGTGTGTTTCTGCATGTGTTTACGTGTGCCACACATGCACAGGCACCCCAGGAAGTATGATCCACCCACAGCTGTAGTTGCATGTTGTTGTGACCTGCCTAATGCAGTGCTGGGAACCAGGCCCAGATCCTCTGCAAGAGTGATAGCTTTTCCACTCAGCCATCTCTCCAGCCCTTCTCCCTACTTTTAAGTGAATGTATTCTCACTTTTAAGGGACCTATATAACTATACATGCTTTGGAATGATGACATTGTTTGCAGTGATGCCAGCACCAACCCCGCTGTACCATGGCAGTGTCCTCTGTGAAATCCACTTACCCCCTTGAATTCAGGTTTATCAGGTTCAGATGCTTCCATGTCGTTCCTCAAACACCAGAAGTGTGTCCAACCAGAGAGGATCATGTCTTCTGAGTATGGATTTGGCTTCTGTTCATCCAAAGCCTCAAAGAACTTACCATTCTCCAGGGATTCGATGAATTCCAGACCCACATGGATGGAATGCCCGATCATGTGCTACTAACCAAAGGACCCACCTCCTGAGGAAAGGGCTGTGGAAGAGGCCTGCGCTCAGGCACAGCTGGCTTCATAAGCATTTAAACTATTTTTTATTTCTGTATTATCTTCCAAGAATGGCATATTTTCTAGCTGGATGGAGGATGCACATTTAATGAAGACCCTTGAATGGCACTGTGTCCCAGTTAGGAGGATATATGAGTCTCGTAACCAGCAGTTGGGAGACATGGCTCATTTTCAGTCATTTCATGTGACTCATCGGGAAGCCATCTGCATCTTGCACACCCCAGCTTGTCTTCTAGAGCTGAGACGGGACAGGCTCTCACGTGTACACTGCAAATATCCCACTGACCTTTGCTTGACATCAGGGCACTTTAAATTCTCTGGATTCAAGGTCCAGCAGGTAAAAACAGGAGGCAGCACGTTGGAGAAGAAAATTTACTCCAATCAGCAAGAGAAAGATAGGGTAACCTGTATGTAACGGAGCCATGAAAAACTGCCGGACTCAGGTGTTTTCTCGGTATGGCACCTGACACTATAACAAACCTGTCAGCACAAACAACAATTCGGTCAGATTAGCAGGAATTTTGTGCTTCTGGGAATGAATGTTAGGGCCATTTCTGGAAGAAAGGTATGGACCTCCTCGAGGAGAACCAGACATGAATCATGGATTGAAGAGGCAAATACTAGTTGCAGCTCCCAAGTCCAACGGCAGCTAGTGGGACTATGGACTGTACTACTACCCTACTGCTAAGTGGCCTCTCGGGAGGACGTAACCACACTCTCTGATGTGTGGAAGGAGAGCCTGTCCTGCTCAGATCTCCCTCTTACAGACTCCTCTAGGAAGCACACTGACTGACAGTCTCTGTTTCACTCGTCCCAGCTTGCGTTCAGACCATGCTTCACCAGGACTTTTTGGGCTGACCTCTGAATGGGGCGGGGCTATTAGAACTAGGTTGTTTCTTCTGTGAGAAGAAGACCTATAGCTCCTTTATTGATGAACTCTGCCTTCGGGGTCCTCCTCAGCTTGACATTCTTCCTTCCTCTTCTTTCCTCTTCTTCTTTGCAGGTGTCTAACTTACACTGCAACACGAGGTCTCTCCATGGAAGCTCCTCTTCTCCAGCCCTCTGCATCATAGATCTCGTGATAGACTGAATAGTATCTTCCAGGAATATATGTTCTAAACCTCAGTCCACCGGCAAATGTGAACTTATTTGGAAACTGGGTCTTGGCATATGTGATCAAAATTAAGATGACAGCATAAGTTTGAGATCACAGTCCAGCATTATTGTTGTCCTTATAGTTAGAGGCAAATTTGGGAACAGAGCTGGAAGAAGCCCCTGGGAAGAGAGAACCAGGTGTCAGTCAGGTCTATGATTGAATGCCTGAGGCTTCTAGGAGCTGGGGGAGATGAGAACAAACTTTCTCCACAGGCCATGCAGGCAGTGTAGCTCCCCATGCAGGCAGTGTAGCTCCCCGAGTTCCTTGTCCTCCGGAGTAGTAAATGCCGTGGCAAAGGAGAGTCAAGGGAGAAAGACCTTATTCCAGCTCACAGTTTAAAGTTGCCGTTCGTCATGGCAGGGAACCAAGGTGGAGGAGATATACCATTCACATCACGTCCACAATGGGGAAAAGGCTTCGGTCACTCATCTCCCTTTCGGCATTTACATCATCTCAGATTCTAGCCAGGGAATGGTCCCACTCTCAGTGGGGAGTGGCCCATTATTAGGTGTTTTAAATATCATTTGTCTTTGCACTGAATGCTTTGCCCCTCCAGCAAAAATGACATTTTCATTTTGTTTTCAAATAAATGAGAATTCAGTGTTTGGGGGGGATAATACATTATGAGTTAAAGTCTTTTGATGTGACGGATGGTGGAATGCTGGATACATTGAACTGGCTAGTGAGAAATGTATGAAGTCTTTAAAAGAACGTAGAGCGTCTGGAGAAGTGGTTTAGTGGGGAATGCATGCTTACCATGCATTCGGCCCTGCATTTAACCTATTGTAATTTTTTTTAGAAAATATACAAAATAAGTATTAAAAGCATTATATAAGAATTGGTACTCCTGTCTGCTATGACAGACTTATTTGACATGTAGTTTTTACTGAGCTATGCATATTCTCCCACACCGTTGTTAATTATTTAGGGCATATATGTGAAATGGATTTTAAAAATCCCCATCCTGTGTCCATGAAATAGAGGAAGATCTTTACAAATGGGCGTTTGTTCGGTCCTGCGCACAGTGCCCAATCCTAGTGAGCATCCTAGTCCTATCAGGGCTCAGTGAGCAGACCTGTCCAATCAATCAGGGCTCAGTGAGCAGCTCCGTCCTATCAGGGCTCAGCCAGTTGTCCTGGTTCTTCCTGAGTTACTTGCTCACCTGGAAATGGTAGAGGGACATGAGCTATCTGGATTCACAAAAGATTTGTCACCATTTATGCTGCAAGCACGTAGCAGTCACTTCCAGCTGTCATGGAACTGGAAACACAGCCTTCTCTTTTGTATCACAAAAGCAGAGTTATAGAAGTTAAAAATAATATTCTTGTGGAAACGGACTTTCTGGTGACAAATAGCAGCAACGAAAGGTGGGTAATGGAGGCATGTTTGGGAATCTAATATGGCGGGATGCACTTTATTTATGGGGAACAGATATAATCTATTGCTCTCCTAGGCACCTTTCTTTCTTTTTTTCCGCAAGATTTGCATGGTTAAAGAGTGGGGTGTGGGGAGTTATGAGTTATCTGGGTAGTGACCTATCTTGTTTATTTGTATCAACATCTGAAATCAAATGATTTTTCTTAAATATAGAAAAAGCCTTCGGTGTTGTTTTATTCAGGGCAAGTTTTTGACAGTTTGTGTATAATGTCAATTTCCCACTTTGAATATAATTTAATCTTGTGATTCATTTTTAATAAATACATTGTAGGTGAAATTGGTTCTCTGTGATAATAAGCTCCGTTTGCCCTCTTTCTCAAGCAGCTGCCATACTGTGAGGGTCCTCAGACATGCGGAGAGGTAGCCTCACTCAGGCCTCCTTTCCACGTTCATGTGACACACCTTTGAGGCAGTCACATGCTCAGTCAAGCCTTAATAGGATGGCCAGGACCTTTACCACAAACACATTAAGTGGCAGAGCCGCCTCGCACAGCCAAGCCTCCCGGTCGCTGGCTGTCTGTTCCCAGTTGACTTCCCTTCTGGGTAGCTAACACAGGCTCTTTATTTTGCTCCTAATTGTTAACTGGCTTAGTGCGGGCATGTGGGGGCGGGGAGGGGAGACTTTAATGAAAAATGTCCTCACAGGTTCACATATGTGAATACTTGGATCCCATTGTGTGGTGGTTCTGGTTATGGAAGTTACGGACCCTTTAGGAGGTGGAGCCTTGCAGAATTACGTCACGGGGGGTGGGCTTTGAGAATTCATAGCCTCACCCCAATTCCAGTTCACTCTCTCTGCTCTGCATCTGACAGTGACGAGTCCATGATTTCCGATCTTCCTGCTCCGAACACCGCTGCCATGCCTTCAATATGGGTTCTTCCCCTGGGTCTGTATATCAAAATAAACTCTTGGTTTGGCAAGTTCCTTTGGTCATGGTATTTTATTACTGCAGTGAAAAACACATGGAGTTAGTTATGGCACTTAAGAAAGAAGGATATATTTAAAACATCAAATCACAAAACATCGTGAAGGTGATGATTCATTAAACAGCTTTGGGAACCGCTGTCTGGGGGAACTTTGATCCTTTACAGTCACATCGGTGAAGAAATGGATCCTATGAACAACTCCAAAGCAGTCACCAGCAGACTTTCCAGAAAGCCCTCACGGGCAAGGTGCGTGCCTAGGTCAAAATCTGCCCCACCCTTTGATCTTTGGTGCATTTCCTGAGTGTGCAGAGGTAACGGCTGCACCAGACTGACAGAATGTTTTTATCAGAATCTGGAGAAATAAATCTTTCTGCTAAAAAGACATTACCCAAATAATTCATGAAAGGCAGCGCCCCTCATTGCAATGTTGGTCATGCCCCGTAGCTCAGCTGTAGAAATGATGGCTCCGATAGTTCAGCTTTCATGTGAGGAAAGCATCTACAAATTAATAGGAGATGGGCTCTCCCTCCCTCTGCTTCAAGAGCCTCATTTTGCTGAAGGAAATCGCTACTTGAATTTAGATGCATTTAAGACCCTTTCAAGGGTGCTCTTCCACTGCAGCTGACTTCCTCAGAGAACTTGTGGGGAAAGGATCAGAGAATGTTTACAAAAATCCGCCGCTATGAAGGCCTTCGGGAAAATGCATTCCTGGGGCGCTTGCCTCTGCAGCTCAGAGCTAAGGACAGAGTCCATGGCAAGCGCTGTCTAGGAGCCTGCTCACTGCCCAACTGCTGCTCTGGGTTATCTGTGTTGCCTAGAGGCAAGGAAGGCGCAGGGGGATTGCTAACTAAGGCGGCTTGAAGGGGACTCTACTTCTCCGGTTCTAAAGCTCTAGTCCTGCTTGAGGGGACTTTTACGTTAACTGCAAAGCAGCTGACCAATACTCCTCGTCTGCCAGTGTCCCTCTTCTGGATGGTCAAGTCTTGCCCAGGAACCAAAGCTTAAAGCAATGACTTCTGGGTTTTGTTTTGTTTTGTTTTGTTTTGTTTTGTTTTGTTTTGTTTTGTTTTTGTTTTTCAAGCAACTATATAGAATTGGAATGACAATTTTGGAATTTTATTTTTTTTAAAACACAGAAATATCATACAAATGTGCTTTTGCTTTAATCCCAGGTGTAGAAATGTGGGGCTGTTTTGGACTGTCTGCAGCAGATGAGAATGTTTGCCTCGTGCTCTAGCAAAGGTGCAGTTTTGCTAGCAGCAGAAGTGTCTACAATTGTGTGACATTTGTTATTCTGGGAACTTTTCAGAGGGTTTGTGAATGCTAGGGCCTCAAGAGATAGGGTTAGTGGTTGGTGGTTGGTGGTTGGTGGTTGTTCAGGGGTGTTGTTTGCAGTTTGTTCAAAGAAGAATCAAGAAGAAAGAAATTAGATTCTAGGATCTCTCTCCCTCTCCCTCTCTCTCTCTCTCTCTCTCTCCCTCTCCCTGTCTCTGTCCCTCTCCCTCCCCCTCTTCCTCTATTTCTCCCTCTCCCTCCCCTCCCCTCCCTTTCCCTCTTTCTCTCCATCCCCTTCCTATCTAGTGATAGGAGTAAAACCAGGGAGAGTAAAGGGTGGGAAAAAGAAGAACCCACAATGTAGCAAAGACCAACTACAAGTATTCATTGTTTCTTTCTTGAGAGCATACAATTTCCTTGTGGTGTTACTACAGTCCTTACTGTAGAACACACAACTGATTTTGTCCTACTGGAGAGTCAGTAATGTCTGTCTGGAAGCATTTTTTGCTTTCCACAGTTGGGAGTCCAGCTGTAGTAAGCAGGCAGGAGCCCCTGGTGGTGCCAAATACCCTACAAAGTACCAAAGAGCACACAGGCTTAGACACTGATTTAGGTAAAAGCCGCCTTGCAGTTCCCTAAAGCTGTCTACATTTAGCTCTTAATCAACTCTTCCTCGGTCACAGGAAGCTTAGTCACTGAGCTTTACCGACTTGGCTATTTGGGATTGGCTTACCCAGACTCCTTCACTTCCCAGCCACCTCTGAAATGTGTAAGCTAAAAAAGAAGCTTAAACCTTCCAGATAACATGCAACTCATGGAAAACTGCACCGGCTGTGTCCAACTTGGCTGACCTCAGTATCGATGATGAAACTATACCTCTCCTCTTGCACTCAGTCTGGAAAGTCAGTCAATCTGTGCCCAATTAATAGTAGTCTGTTCCTGTCTATTGTTCAAATATCAAAGAAAAGCACTATGCAATTTTTGCTTTCTGTCCTTACAAATCCCCAACCCATGGGTGAGCATGTAAGAGGCTCTTTCTCTCTCCTTGCCTAGACTGCTTTTCCAGAGATCTGGAAAAGGGGAGATGCTTCTCTGGTGATGAGCTCAACATATGTATTTTTATTCATAGAAATGCGTATAAAACACAAGCATATTGCCCTCCTCCTCACAAGGCTCAGGGACCCTCGTGGTCTGGAAGGCCCAGAGCAAGCTTTAGCTTGTAGGCTTGGCAGGACCAGGTAGTGATCGTTGCCTGAACAAGATCAAGTCAGTGAGCATTCTCATCCTCACCTGGGGAGCTAGGGACAGCACTTAGGGTCTTATTTAAGCAGAGTGAACGCTGGTAGGCCACCTACCAGTGGGTGTCCTCTCTCCAGATATATACAGGCTGAACAAACTGGATTCCATGGGTTACTTTTTTTAAAATAAGGATATGAAATTAGGAGTGGGTAGAAGGTAGAAAGGGTAGGAATATGATCAAAATATTGTGTATGCTTGTATGGCATTCTCATAGGATAAAAAATTATTATTGTTTAAATTGTTTAAAGTCTATCAAATGCTAATAAAAACCCAACAACCCTGGAAATTTGGTCCTTTACAAAGGCTGAGACTGTGAATATGTGCACTAGAACCATATGGACACATCAGCTGACGTGTGATGTGAACATAGCACTTGTCGTGACTGTTACCTGTGTTAGCCCAGCTAAGGTCTGTTCCCGGGACTCTGTCTTCCATCTTTGATCTCAGGAGACCTGTATAACCTTTCTCATCACCACCAGTGAGCTCTAAGTCACTGATAAATAGTTCTCTTTGGCTGCTCAGAAACCAAGAGGCCCATCAGAATCATCAATTCCCTATTTTAAAAAAATGGTTGAATTGTGTCACTTCAGTACCAATAAACAATATGTACAATATCTTCAAGACAGAACCCAAGGCCCTGCAGGATTCAGGCACATGTAAGATTTAGGGACGGGTATGTATAAACAGGGAATGGGGAAACCAGACGGGGCAGAAGAGGCTGTACGAAAGGATGCAATGTGGTGGGACCAATTCATGGGGAGGCAAAGATCTCTGCCTTTTATTAGCTGCATGTCGGTTAGTGTCTACAGAGCATCTACACCAGTGTGGGATGGGAGCTGCTTAGCCACCCATGGGGCAGTTCTCATTTGCAGAGATGTGCTTGGGATAGTTCTGATCCCATCTGTCACTCAGAGAATTTAGTGATATATATTATATCACTATATATATATGTGTGTGTGTGTGTGTAATATATATAATTTATATATATAATTTACACATATATAATTTATATATATAATTTACACATATATAATTTATATATTATATATAAATTAACACCGCCAAATAGAGAATGAATGCAGGGCCACTGAAACTTTACACACACAGACACACACACAGACACACACACACATACATGAACAAATGCACACATGCATGTGCATGCTTTACTGCTCGAAATTGCTGATCATAAGCTCCTTCCATGACACTCTCCACCATGGGAGAGCATGAGTGCTGCTTGGTTAAGAGCTGAACAAGCTCCATGACCTTCCCACTAACCCTGTGAGAGGATTTAGGACTTGCTGTGAAAGAGACCTATACCTGACCCACATATCATCCAATACAGGGTTCATATTTAAAGTGTTCATTTACTTAGTTGTTTCATTCATTACATTTATCTATCTGTTCTTCTACCTACCTACCTATCATCTATCTACTCGTCTATCTATCATCTATCTATATAATGTATGTATGCATATATGTATCATATATCTATCATATATCTATCTATAATGTATGTATGTATGTATGTATGTATGTATCCATCTATCATCTATCTATATATCTATCGATCGATTGATCTATGTATCTATCAGCTATCATTATCTATCTACCACGTCTATCTATCTATCTATCTATCTATCTATCTATCTACCTACTTACCTATCCACTCATCTATCTGTCTGTCTGTCTGTCCATCCATCCATCCATCTATCTATCTACCTACCTATCTGTCTATCTACCTACCCATCTACCCATCTATCTGTCTGTTTATCTATCTGTCTATCTATCTATCTATCTATCTATCTATCTATCTATCTATCCACCCATCCACCCATCCACCCATCCATCCATCCATCCATCCATCCATCCATCTATCTATCTATTTACCCATCTGACTGTCTACCTACCCATCTACCCATCTATCTATCTATCTATCTATCTATCTATCTATCTATCTATCTATTTATCTATCTACACATCTATCTACCTATTTGCCCATCTACCTGTCTATTTACCTACTTATCTACCTATCTATCCATCCATCCATCCATCTATCTATCTATCTATCTACACATCTATCTACTTATTTGCCCATCTACCTGTCTGTCTATCTATTTACCTACTTATCTACCTATCTACCCATCTATCTATCTATCTATCTATCTATCTATCATATATCTATCTAGTATATGTGTGGTTATACACTTGTCAAAGCATGTATGTGGAGGACAGTTTGCAGGAGGTGGTTCTCTCTCCCTTCTTCTACCACCTGTCCTGGGGATTGAACATGCAGAATGTTGGGTTTGGCTACAAGCACTCTTACCAGTTAAGCCCTCTCACCAGCCCTTTAAAAATCAAATTGTCTGTCTGTCTACATGCTCTGGCAATTAAATCCTGGGCCTTGTGTGAACCAAACTCGCAAGCCCTCACTCATTTGTTTAAACAGTATGAACTCTGCTGACTTTGACTGGTTATAACTAGCACGAAGAAGTCTAAGCTCAGTGATTCACACATCCCACTCCCCTCACCCTCACGTCTCTGACCCAGACTCACACAGGTGCTTGAGCTGCTCAGGCGTGCCGGGCTGCAACATGCCCTCCACTGGCTCGTATGTTTGAAAAAAACTGATCCCCGCTGACAGTGCTGTTTGTGGAGGCTTGAGAGGTAGAGTCCCACTGGAGGAACTGGGTCGTGGGGAGGCCGGCCTGGAGGGCTGTAGCCTAGTTCTGCTTCCTGTCTGTGGGGCTGTGAGCAAGCAGCCTCTTGATCCTGCTGCTACAGCCCAAAGCTCTGACATTATGCTTTTCCTGCCATGACGATCTCTACTCTCTATTGTGGACCAGATGGGAAGCAAATCCTTCCTCTTCTGAGTTTCCCTTGTCTGGTGTTTGACTCTGTGTGAACAAAGTGATTAACACAAGACCGGAAGAGGTTTTTACTCTGGTGACTTCTGATACCTTTAGCTCTCATGTCAGTCTCTCAAACCTCTCCCCTCATTCATGTTTCCAGCCTCAGTTTAAGGCTTTGGAATCACCCAGTCCCTCCCACTGTTCAATATTTACTTTACATCCACCCATCGATCCATTCATCTATATATGATCTATCATGTGTGTATATGTGTGTTATCTATCATCTAGCATGTGTATGTGTATGTGCATGCATGTGGTGCCTGTGTGTGTGCAATTATGCAAGTGTGCATGTGCATGTGTGTAGTGGGTTTGCATGTGCATGCATGTCTGTGTGGTGTAGGCATGTGTATATGTGTGCATGCATGTGTGTATGGGTGAGTGTGTGTGCATGTGTGTGATGATTTTGTAACTGTGAGCACATGCTGTGATGCACATGTAGACGTCAGAGGACAACTTCTGCGAGTCAGTCTCTCCTGCCACCATGTGGGTTAGAGACACAGCATTCAGTGATCGGGGAAGCAATTTTACCCACAGAGCACCTTGCCAGCCTGTACGCATAGTTCAGACCTGGCTCTGTCTGTCAGGGACCGCTGAGGGTTTCTCTAACTTCCTGCCGTGTGTCTCTCTGTTTTCAGAGTGGTTTCATATCTTTAGTGATTGACTTATTGGAAGCTCCTGATCAGTGTGGACAGGAGCGAGGTCATATTTACTTGGCACACACATTGTCCTCATAAGGGCGAGTCAAGCATTCGGCTCACCTGCCTAGAGACCGTGGTAATGTCAAAGTCAGCTTTGTTCGTGTGTGAGCAAACTCCTGCCTGGCAAAAAGCTTGTTTAAAAATTCTTTAATAAACTCCAAACCATAAGTCTAAGGTTAACATGATTTAAAGATCTAGCCTGGTATTTAAACAAAGTAGACAACACAGAATGATTGACACATTACTGTCTCTTAATGTATAAGGCAAATAAAGGAGGGGGACACCACCTATAACACTCAGCCATGCACTGAGTGAGATGTACTCATTCTGAGTTTATTTAAAAATCATACTCTGCAAATGACTAATAACTCCTTTTAGAAATAACTAAAATTTGCCAAATACTGGATTCACTCCTAGATGGCTTAACAATTATTTAAGCACAAAAAACCTAAACTTTTGTTTGGCGAGGGTGTTAGGTGTGCATTTAGCTAATTTAGAAAAGGTGGCCTCTCTTTACCATTAGCATTGGAGAATATGCTCAGAAGCCAACTCCTCGGCAGGCTTACAAAATTAGATTATGATTGAGAAGTTGTCATCGCAAGCTCCATGAATCGAAAGTAGGAAAGGAAAATAATAAAGCCCTTATTGATAGGAGTTAATGTTTAACAAGAAGCAAATGACAAGTCCCTCAGTGAAGAGGGTGTGTGTGTGCGCATGCGTGTTTACAGCTTCTCATCATTTATTGTTTGTAGAATTGAGACCAGCTAGGATGTTACTGAACACAATAGCTAAATTCCTATATTTTATATCATTGTTGCATGGATTTTGGTTTTGGTCCTGATGATAGAACCCAGGGTCTTGCACTTGCTGGGCAAACATTATACATTGAACTAAATCTCTAGCTCCTGCATTTCTGTTTTTCATGCTTATTTATCTTGTATTTATCTTGTGTGTGTGTGTGTGTGTGTGTGTGTGTGTATGTGTGTGTGTGTGTGTACTAAGTAGAATTTTCTAGCATCTCAGAGGAGAATAGTAGACTAAAAGAAACAGTTCACATTCTGGTGATCCAGATAACAGGTCGAAAGTGACGACTGTGTGGTCACTGGCTGGATCAGAGGGGAGGGCTCGGATGGAGAGCATCACAAAGGCACTTGAAAGGGCATCTGAGAAAGTGATGCTACAGCCAGGTCCTGAAGGATGCCTAGAGGTCTGTTCAGTTAAAAATCACCACCAAGTAAAAAGAGTGGGCATCACTGACCATAACAATACCTGCGTAAGCTTGAAGCAGGCTGTGACGCAGTGGGCTGGGGTGGAGAGAGGTGCTGATGCTGCTGATGACCCTGGAGATATGCAGTAGAGTAAACCAAAAGACTGGGTCATGTGACAGCATCTTACCACCTCAAATAACAAAAGACAGGTAAAGATTAGAACTGGAGATTATAACAATTGAGTTTGCACACAAAAGTGGCCACTGCACCAGCAGAGACAGGAACTGGTAACACAAAACCAGGTAGTGAAGGGAGGAAAACAGTGATGGCTATCGTGGCTGGGTACGAATATTTACGAGGTGTCCTTGGAATGTGAGTCAGTGGAGTTAGAGACAGGTAGATATGGAGATAAGGAAGAGAAAAAACGACATCAAGTACAATTTGCTAGGCCCGTACATAACTACTCTCCAAAATAGATAATAGTACCAGAGGGTCACCCTAGGGAACAAGGAGGGGAGTCTTAGATACTGGATACCTTTTACAAGTCTCAATAGCCAGCAAGTAGCCGAGAAGGCTGTGAATTCCAGAGAGACATCAGGTCTGAGAGGGCCAGGCAGGCAGAGTGAAGGCCTGCTGGGGGTGTTAGGTCAAGTCAGAAATAACTCCAAAGAGAAAAACCAGACCCAACGAAAGAAATGTAAATGGAGCCACATCTGACAGGATGTAGATACTTTCTGCAGTTGATACTAGGGAGATAATGCATGGATTTATGTACAGTGGAATCACAAAAATACGCCGAGGCTTGTGAACTGCAGCATTGATTCAAAACAGCACAGCACAGCATGGCATAGCACAGCACGGCACAGCCACCTTTGGAACCATTCCTTAGGTCCTGGATGGAGGAGGAGTGGAGTGCAAGGAGATGCCGACTACTGGGAAATAATGAGTTTCTTGTAAGAATTACTAATGCCACAGACAGACAGACAGACAGACAGACAGACAGACAGACAGACAAACAGACAGACAGACAGACAGACAGGCAGAGACAGAGACAGAGACAGAGACAGAGACAGAGACAGATAGACAGAAAGACATGTAACAGCATAACAGGGCTCTGAGGAGAGTTCAGCCCAAAGCACTAGAGACAGCCAGTATGGCAGGGTCTCAGGAGAGCCAGAGCTGAAGTGGTTCCAGTGGGAGACTGATCGAGCTGAGGAGAAGGGAGGCTTCACAGTGGAGTCTGTGGCTCTGCTCTTTGATTCCCAGGCAAGAGGCAGGGGAGTGGTAAGAAGCAGGATGAATGTGGGG
Organism: Apodemus agrarius; assembly: GCA_964023405.1. NCBI lineage: Eukaryota > Metazoa > Chordata > Mammalia > Rodentia > Muridae > Apodemus > Apodemus agrarius. Next base: position 6,075,762 of record OZ030017.1, on the reverse strand, counting down.
CACAGAGCTAAGACACCCCAGGGTGTAAACTTATTTCCCAGGTGAGAAATCCTGACACGGGAATGTCTTTCAGAGACTTACAGAGATCAGATGGATGCTAACACTATGTTCTTAAACTCCCATCTTTCAGGAGGGAACAGATATGTTTTATGGCAGGGATGTATCACGAAACAGACACAAATGTCTGAGGATGGGGCATGGTGACAGGGACAGGCAGGCCTCATGACAACTCCCATTGGAAAGCAGTGGTGTCATCTTCCAAAGTTCTACCAGATAGACGAATGTGATCACGTGACACTGAAAACCATGCCTGAGCACATTCAGGTCAGTAATGTCACTATAAACTATTTCTCTGAACATGTTAGCACATGACAATAGTAATTTTAAAACTTTTAAGACTCAAATAGATACCTTTATAAACACTCCCCACAAATTCATATCCCTACCTTAATAAGAAATGAAAACTTCTATAACTATATAATGAATCTTATGAGAACGGCAAAAATTTAAAGAGCTGTGAAGAGTAAAACCGAACACTGAGCAGTGAGTGCATGGCCATCTCAAGCCTCCGGCGTGGTGTCTAGAGCTGGGCTTGGGCATTTCTCCTGAACCTTGTCCCTTCAAACATCCATCCTACCGAATCAAGACAATGCTACTGGCTTATCTGTGACATGGAACTCAGTGGGATTTGATCTCCTTTCCTGGTCGTCTATTTCTTGGAATTTGGCAAAGATACACAAAGCCTTACATGTTGCCCCTCACCCTTTTAACCCAGGCGCCAAGACACATATTTGAGTACCTTTGAGCTGCAGATATTTCACATTTTACAGAATTAAAAGAGGGAGATATAAACGAGGGGCACCATAAACAATAGAACGATGATTAAAAATCTGTGCAACCAAACTAAAAGAACTCCAGAGGAATCATTTTTTTCCTGTTATAGTTGAAACTTTAGGCAAAGACCATCACCTGGCACCTAGGTCTGAGGATAAAGTCCTGGGAGTTTCTGAACCGTTATTTCAGAACTAAATTTCTTTTTCCAAATATCCTCCAAGATAGAGTTCATGCCAAGATAGAGCTCACGCTCTTATTACTGATCCAGCAGAAAGAACCCTCACTAGAAAATTCAAGGTTATATCAAAATCCTCAGCGGCATTCTCCATAGGAATAAGGAAACAAAGGTCGGGGAAAGAGAAGTGATCTGCGTTGCTGACCTACTCAGGCTGTGGTGAGGCCTCCCCAGTCCAGACGCCATGGCATGCGTCCGCTTCTTCTACTTTCCTCTAACCCACCCTGACCAAAGACACCTCAGGGGACGAAGGGTCTGTCTGGCTTACAGGGCCTGCATGGTAGAGTCCATTAAGGCGGGAAGACCAGGTAACACTCAGGGAAGACAAGGTGGCAGGCACAGAAGGCAAACTGGTCACATGTCACCCCTACTTAAGAAACAGAGTAAGCAAGACAAGGGGCCACACGATAAAACCCCAAAGCCCGTCCCAAGGGACAAGTGACATATCTTCTAAAGATTCCACAACCTTCCCAGGCTGCTTCACCAGATGGGGACAAGGTAATCACACACATGCACCTATAGGGGGCATTTAGATGAAAACCAAGGAGTAGGGTCCAGTTTTCAGATATGTATACAGAGTCAGCCTAAACATCAGTGTATGGTATTGCACATCTACCTTGCCTAGGCAACTTAGTGTGACGCTGTAAGAAAAGAGAAAAGGGCTGGAACACTTACCCAGCATGTCAGGTCCCAGGATTAGTCCCTAATGCTGCTTAAAGAGGAAAAAAGGGAAAGGAAACTGGTAAGTGGTCAATATTTGGGGCAGAAAGTCTTGACGATTAGTTGGCCGCTGTCCTGAAGCTTCAACGCTGCTTAGATATTTGATTATTATTTTCTACAAAGGGCAGTGGTTCGTCTGCATTTGTCATCCCAACTATGCCAGGGTCAAGGCGCGTTCCAACAATGATAAAATGGATTGCATATGCAATAAGACATGTAGAAATAATCTAGAACGTGATGCTATTTCAAATATCATCTTCCACAAACTGCAACCTATTTGCTTAGGACCAACTGCCTTCAAAGACTGTTGCTGTGTGCATATTGTATTTAAAAGCAGCAGTATTAAGCATCATAAATACTTCCAGAAGATCAGACATGGTAGCACATGCCGCTAGTTCCCGCACTCTAGAGGTAGGCTGAGAAACTCACAGAGTAGGAGCTAGCCTGTGCTATGCTATATTAAAAAAAAACAAACAAGCAAATGTTAGCAGTGTAGCCCTTTGCCTACCTTGTGCACATGCGCAAGGCCCCAGGTTCTGTCACCAACAAGGGTAGCCCCACACAATTTCTTGGCTATTGTGGATAAAGAAATGACAATGATTCAGCAGGAAAGCCGCCACCCCTCAGTCCCACGAGGCTTAAATGAGATGGAAATTCTCAAGGCAAACAGGAGATGTGGAAAGAGCCGATTTTAATTACAAACTTTATTTGTCCTCCAGTTCACAGTTTATACGTAGTACATCCCACCGTATCAGCTTCCAGAAGATGGGTGTAGCTTTCTTTGTAAAGGAGCCCGACATTCTAAAATTTTGGTTAGAATCTTCATAGGTTTATAAAAGTACTCTCTGCAAGCGAACTGGATATATTTACATTTATAGCTTAAATTCAAATTTCGGAAAATATGAATCTTTTCGTGTTTTTAAACATCCTGGGTTTATTTCTTAAGACTTTAATCTGAATGCCATGTGTTCACGTAAGCCCATCCCTCCCCCAGAAGGGAAAGAAATCAGTTTTGCGATTACATGTAGAGGAATCATTTTCCTTCTGCACTTTAAAAATTTAAAAGGTACATATACATTGTTCAGTAGATGTAAGTCCGGGCACGGAGGAAAGGGCGGCAGATCGCTAGATGCAGGTACTGGATTTCTTCTGAATCTTGAAACATCCAAAAAGAATTAAAGAGTATAAATTTAAATTAAATGAATTATCAGCCTTCTCTTATCTTAAACAAAAAGTAACTGGGGGGGGAGGGGCGTTAGATTGTGCTACTCAGCGTTTTCTCTAGTGTTAAGAGATGGCGTAGGCCAGCAGTCTGTCTCTCTCCATGTGCAAAACTCACTGTGATCCCAAGTGCAGGGTCTGTGCTCACATCCAGCCATGACCACAGAGGGACCCTGGGCTGGCTGGGGCTGTGCCCCCTTCTGAAGGGCATCACCCCTCCCTCCAGTTTGGCAAGAACCACTTAAGAAAAGTATGCAAGCCTGCTGTACCTCACGGGCTAGTCCAAGCTGACAGTGAGCCGTGTAGGAGCGAATGCACTCACGCGGGGTCTCGCTGCTTCCCTCCATATGGACTGTCTAAGACCACCTTGCAATACCAGTCTGAACAGTTTTCTTATCACATCGCTTAGATTAGGATGTAAGTGCTCACATAGTCTTCTGCCTTTAAAAATGACTAGGTATTAATAAATGATAAACTTCAAATACTGCCAGGGAAAAGGGGGGCCGTGTGGAAGCAGCCAAGGTTACCAGCCTGGGAATTATTACTCTGTACATATATATAGCTGTACCATTGGTACCCAGTCAAATAAATACTCAGAGGGGCCTTCTCTGACCTCCCTTCTCTGCAGTGCCCGTGACGCCAGAGCTTCCGCGTTGCTTCTGTGCCCGTGATTGGCATCTGTTTCTTCCATTAAGCTACACATTGCTTCCAGCACAATAAGGTATAGGAAGGGGAGGAGAAGGGCGAGAGTCGGCAGAGGTGAGCCCGTGCTGAGGGCGGGGAGGGGGAGGGGGAACCACAAGCCCACCATTCAGGGTCTTGTTTCTTCGTAAGATAAGGCACTGGCAGAAAATTTCTTAGGTAAAAGGCTGCGTAAGAATTTCTTGCCATTTACAAAAAGAAATGTTGTCGTCCCTAAGTGGTCAGTATCCAGGCTCAGTTAGGTGATCCCTGGAAAACCAAGGGCTGACCCCTCCAATTTACATGACCAGCGAAGCATTCCAACTCATTCAGAGGTCTTATGGCACGTTAGGGGGGAGGGGCGGGGGAAACAGTCTGGGCACAAAAAGGCATTGGACACTGCCTGTCCATCACTTGCCACTCAGTGGACAGCTCCCAATCCTCCTCAGAGTGCTGCTCAGGACGCCACACTCCCTGGATGTAAGGTGACCAGATGGGTGGATCTAATTGCTTTCCCTTTGAGCTCACCATGCACAATGTTTAAATGCTACCCAGCAACCAGCACACACCGCCCAGGGAAGCCCTTCCCTATGGCTCCACCTCAGACTCTTCCAAGAGAGCTACTTCATGTTCTCAATGACAGCTATGTCTTCACCAGCACAGTGTGGTGTCAGCCCGTTCAGATAGATGCTCTCAGCCTTCAGCAAGGGAGGCAGGACCTCCCTCTCGCTGGTCAGGTGGTTCACAGACAGGGTCCTCCTACACGGAGTCAGTTCCTGGTTGTGGTTGCCCGCCAGCTCCGCAGAGAGCTTCCGCTTCACGGATGTGGCACGCTGGAACTTGTCGTAGATCTCCACGCTCAGCCGCCTCCTCGTTTCCTTGAACTCGGCTGTGACATTGGCTGTCCACTCGGCGGCGTGCGCTCTGAACTCTCCCACCTAGAGCATGGAGGCCAAGAAGAGAGAAGCCATCAACACGGAAGCTACCTCTTGCGTGATTCTTGTTTTATTTGGGGGATTTACTGAGAAGTTGTCTATTGCTCCCACAGTGACTGGGATTAGAAGCCATACAGAGGCTAAGCCCTATACAATTGGCTCTACAATATTATGAACATAAACTTGAGAAATAAAATTATATTTATAAGGCCTTAGCCATACTTTTCCTATGTGCAATAGTCCTGTTACAGAAATATCAAGTGCAAAGTCAGGTGCAGTGGGAAATACATGACTTGTAATCCAAAAACTGGAGGCTGAGGCAGGTGGATTGATTAGATTTACTGGCCAGCCAGCCTAACCTAGCTGAGAGCTCTGGGCTAGAAGAAGACCCTGTCTCACTAATTAATTAATTAAGTATTTAATTAATGAAAGTAGAAGATACCTGAGAAACATCTGAGATTGACCTCTGGTCTACACACACACACACACACACACACACACACACACACACATTTCAAATGCTATAAAAAGGAAATCTCTTAATGTGTCCCTAAATCTTTGGGGTGCTATCTACTTCTTTCATCTGCCTGTAGCTTCAAGGACTTTGATGTAGAATGGGTCATTATAGAGGCATCAGGACTAAGGAAGAGAGTAAAGTATTAGCCTAGGTGACCTGGGTGGGACTTGGTAGGTGTGCTGCTGTTAGCTTGAGATGCAACCTAGGATTTAAAGCTCAAAAATGTTTCCACTTAGAAATTCTCAGTGCCTAAATGAACAAAAGACACATTATTTCTGTATTAGGGAGAGCAAAGAGAAATAAACTAGCAAGTCTGTTCTGAGGCTGGCTTGAGGAACCACGAGGATGAAGGCAGCTCCTTCGGTGAGTACCCATGGAAGGAAGGACAGACAGCAGCCGTTTGGCCTGCCTGATCCACCAACAGTTGTTACACAAGTGTCAACCTAACAGCCTGGCTGATGCTACGAACTTCACCGGCCACAGGGACCTATAGAAATGGTTTTGAGCACAAACAAACCAAAGAACCCACTCTGTGACCTAAGCCACTTACAGGCCTTTGAAAGGTTGGTGTATGTACTGGTTGGTTTTGTGGGTCAACTTGACACAAGCTGGAGTTGTCACAGAGATAGGAGCTTCAGGTGAGGAAATGCCTCCATGAGATCCAGCTGTGGGGCACTTTCTCAATTAGTGATCAAAGGGGGAAGGTCTCTTGTGAGTGGTGCCATCCCTGGGCTGGTAGTCTTAGGTTCTATAAGAGAGCAGGCTGAGCAAGCCAGGGGAAGCAAGCCAGTAAGGAACATCCCTCCATGGCCTCTGCATCGGCTCCTGCTTGAGTCCTCACTTCCTTTGGTGATGAACAGTAGTGTGGAAGGTGTAAGCTGAATAAACCCTTTCCTCCCAGTTTGCTTCTTGTTTGTGTAGGAGTAGAAACCCTAAGACAATGTACATTTTTGTATCCTAACTGAGCTTTATCATAGGGAATAATTGTTTTTCAGGGAGAAGTCCTAACAGGAAGCGCTCCTCCATTTGACCTCACCTTCCTGGATGGTCACGTGGGGCTCCTGTCACCTTGTCCTCTCTTGCCTGGCAAGAAAATAACAGTTGTTCTGTTTTGTTGTTTTAGATGTTGACTTTTCAATGCTGACATGAAAAAGCTAACTGATGGTTTCTACATTCCCAGCCATTTCTGAATAAGGATGGATAAAGGTATTTATTACAATCTGACATGTGTACATTCCAGGTCATAGATATTAACGTATATGTGGGCACAAACATCGTAGGAACATTAAATACCCTCTGAATGTGGTAAATGAGAGGCAGGCCATTTCCACACACACCTTTAAGAGTTCTTTAATCTCCTCTTTGTGGTATTCAAACATCTATACCACACCCCTTCCCCCAGGCAGAAGACAGGGTGGAAAGACAGTCAGAGCTGGGGTAGAGGTACCTATAGCACAGCAGTGTATAACAGGGCACACGGAAGTCGGAGAAGCTGTGACTCTGCACAAGGTGGGCATGGTCAAGCCTGAAGCCCAGCAAGGAGCAGGGAGGGGCTCATAAAGTCTCATCCCTATCGCTACCCGAGGAGTGATTGATCAGAGATTGATGGCTGCTGATGAATAAGGGTGAGTCAATATCCTTCAGGGATATGCCCCCGAGAGGCTACCCATGTAGACGGCCCTATATCCATGTGCATACATCTTAAAGATTAAATGTCTCCTTCAGTAAGGTCTTAAGTAAAAAAGACCATTTCTTACTTCTCAATTATCCTAGTTTGCTTCATAGACAAAAATCCCAATAGAAGTAAAACAAAACAAAACAAAACAAAACAAACAAACAAACAAACAAAAAAACTGTTTGCAGCAAGGTCTCTGCATGCATCCTGTCTCAGCACGCATCATCTTTCCAGTCTGGAACTCAGTGTCTCCTTAAGCTTTCCAAGAAGCAGGTTGATTATAAGCATGCCCCTTGGCTGGGCCTGGTATAAAATTTGAATGTTATTATACGATGAGAATTATTACAGATTCTACCTGATTGTCCTAATGCTGATGGTTTTATGGAGGACTTTGCCTGCTCCAGTTCGCAGTTTACAGTTATCCAAAGGTGAGAACTGCAAGGATCACTCTGCTCCTTGATGACCTTTTCCTAGCAGGACATTTAATATACTCAACTAAGCAAGTGATACTACATTCTCTGTCTAAATGAGTGACGAAAGAATCAGACATGTAACACTTATTGTCACACCCCAAAAGGTTGCTACTCTTCTAGAAGTGCCTGCACCCCTATCTATCTATCTATCTATCTATCTATCTATCTATCTATCTATCTATCTATCTATCTATCTATCTATATTACCAAAGGAATTTTTTACTATAAAAGTTATACTTTGCTTATCAAAAGACAACCATTAATCTTTTCATTGGCTAATTTTGTGTTGTCTACAGCTAGAATATAAGTGGTACGCCCTCCACACCAGGTGCTGAGTATGTAGCAGACATTGAATAAATGTCTGATGGGTAAATGAACACTTCACTACAAAGCACACCCCCTCAGCCTGACATACCACTGATAAAAGTTAACAGCACAAAGCCCACGTGCTGATGTCCTTCCTCTCCTTGTATTTGCTAATCTTATTGTCTTCCTTTCCATATTTTGTAAGGGGAACACAGTGCCTTGTAAATGAATTGCCTTGCAGATGTCTGCATTTCCAACCAGTCTGGACCCCTTTCCATGTTGGTGCCTGTTCCCCCTCCTGGTTTCCGTCGGTGGCCCAGCACTCCTCGGCATGCTGGGGACACCAAGGCTTCCATGTGCCACAGCCCACACAGGCTCATGGTCCTCAGATGGTGTCGATGTTTCGGAAGGTCATGGTAGTTCAGGAGATGGAGCTGGGGGCGGGACTTAGGCCTTCCCAGCCTAGCTTCACTTCCCGTCCTCTCTGCTTCCTGACTGCCAATGCAATATGACCAGCTCGCTGGTTCCCTGCTGTAGTGCCTGCCCTGCCATGATATGTATCCTGCTTGAACTGAGACTCCTCAGGTAAAACTATCCCCCCTCCCTTTCCCTCTGATCCCGCCTCCCCCTGTCTTTCCTTCCCCTCTTCTCCCCTCCCCTTCCCCTTCTCTCCCCTTTCCTCCATTTCCCTCCCTCCCCTCTTTTCTCTCCTCATCTCCTGTCCCTTCCCTTCTCCTCCCCCTTTCCCTCTCCCTTTCTCCCGTCCCCTCCCTTCCCCTCTTCTCCCTTCCCCTCCAGTTTCTCCTCTTCCCACCTCCCCCCCCCCCGTCTCCCACCCTCCTTTCTTCTTTTAGTTGCTTTCTCAGATGTTTTACCTCAGAAGTACAGCAAGCAGTGAAGTAAGGGACAGATAGAATGGGTATGTGTGTGATGTATTGTAGGGTGGGTATCTAGGTGGCGTTTTCTTTGAGTGCTGTCAGAAGTGACACATGGTCAACCTTCCTGACCCACATCTTTGCTAACATTCCCTGGTTGTCCCTGTAACTGGAAGAAGAGAACCAATAGACTATCTTTCATCTTTGCAGATATGAGGTTTTGTTTTTGTTTTATTTTTTGTTTGATTTCACCAGGGAACCAAACCCCAAGTCATCAGTCTACCACCTGTCACTACACATGCGTGTTTCTCAAGAACTCTGCTCTAGGATAATTTTCTTTATGGGTTGGAGACAATAATAGAACCTCCCCTATGCAGTGCTGTCACAATCCAAAAAAAGAAGAAAAAAAAAGCAGCATGGCAAGCATACATACACACCATGTAAACTTCTAGGGTACAGCACAATCCCACCCAGACCAACTAGCTGTATTGACCGCTGGCACGGGAGGTTATTTCTTCCCACTCTACAGAATGTGATTGTCCTAATTTTTATAGAATCCCCAGTGGTGGACAAACCACCTCTGGAAGGCACCACAGCTGTGATAAGTCAGAAATGGGCAGGAAAATGGGTAAATGACTCAGTGTATAATCATCCTGCGTGCCTACAGGCAGCCAGTTAGCATGCAGTCTTGAGCGTCAGATTCATTAGCATAAAGTGAGAGATCAGCTGCTACCAAAGAGAAAACAGGATGAGCATGCACACATGTGCACGCCTGTGAGTGTGTCCTTAAAATACAGAGAACTCCATGGTTGGTAAACATAACAAGGCTGGTGCTGATATGATGCCCAAGGATATCTTCATTATCTATTACTTCTAAGGCTACAAACCTTGCTGAGAAATACAAAGAATTCACACTACATGGAAACCCATCCTACAGCTGGTGATGTTATTAGTATGGCTTGACTCCTCTGAAGGAAACAATGTATCAACTCATAAAAATATACCCTTGGGCTATTCGTAGCTCACATTCTCTCTTAATCGTGTCTGTTTTCACTGTAGCATCTTTATGATACTGGACTTAGGGAACATAACTGCTGAGCCTCATGCTCAAAAATATGGAGAAAAAGACAAGTCCCTCAAAAACAAAATCAAGGCATGCGCAGGAAAGAAAAAGTATCCTCATTCCTTAAGAAAATGATTAATTTGTTCCCATTTCTTAAGAAAGAAAAAATAAAGAGCAACTTTGTTCAATGGAATAACAGGGTATCCTAAAGTGCAGAATCAGTTTAGTACCTATCAAGTCATATAATCAAGAAGTAAATGTACTGTGTTAAAAAAAAGATTTCAAAAGGAAACTTTAGAGTTAGGGGCTGGCTGGGCAGCTGAGAGCACTGGTGCTCCTGCAGAGGAGCACGCTTCCTTCTCAGCACCAACATGGTTGCCCCCAACCGTCTATACTCCAGTTCCAGGGGATCTGAGGGCGGCTTCTGACCTCCGTGGACACTAAACTCATATGGTGCACATGCATGCAGGCAGGCAAAATACCCATACACATAGAATAAATAAAACCTTTAAAATGTTTCAAAACACCAAAAATATGATGTTCCCTAAGAACATCAAATATATAAGTACTTTTTTTTTGGTCTTCAATGTTGATACCTATAGTCTTCTGGGCAATTACAACAAATCCTCATGCATTAAATTGGCTTTATTTTATTGGATTTTACCTTTAAAAACCTTATAGCAATTAACTCAGTGATTCGTAACCTTTCTAATGCCATGACTCTTTAATATAGTTCCTCATGTTGTGGTGACCCCAAATCATAATTTTTTTTTGTTGTTACTTCATGACTATAATGTTGCTACTGTTATGTGACCTCAGTGAAAGGGTCATGGTATCCCCAAAGGGGTCACAACCCACAGGTTGAGAATGCTGGCTTGTATAGCACTTCCTCTCCCTTTGACACAGCAGTGCACATCACGTCATGACCAAGCTGAGGGCACACCCTGGTCCTGAATGGTTACCATGGGTTTTCTCTGCGTGAGCATTTCCCGAAGAGCCTTCTCCTGGGTCCCACATGTTTCAGGCTTTTCTCTAACTCTCACAGTCTCTGACTGACAACAGCAAAGGCAGTAAGTGGGTTGCACACGGCCCCTTCCTCGTAGACTATGGGGTAACTTAGCTCTGTCACTAAACCATCCCCCTGCCCTAAACTCACCTGGTTTCACAGTTGCAAATGTCATCGCTCTCGCTGCCTGGTCCGCTGCAGTGTCCAATCCGCACTGCCATGGCTGTGTGCTAACAGTTCAGATTGGTGCTCCCCGCTGCTTTGTGTCCTTTCAATTATCTCCCCCCTAACTTGACTCTGGATTGAGTTCTCATTCTCTCTCTCTCTCTCTCTCTCTCTCTCTCTCTCTCTCTCTCTCTCCCCCATAACCATATCTTTCCATTTGACAATGATCTCAATGATCATATGTCTATACTTCCTGATGTCTCTTTTATCCATATCTCTAGGTCAGGTCACCCCTGAACCCACAGCATCTACCTGACTGCTCCTCGGGCATCTCCCTTGGATGACCCAACAGCACCACAAGCTCCGGGTCTCCCTGATGTCACTGCTGACCGTCTCAAGCCTGGCACCTGAAGCTGCACACCATCGCAGTAGCTGCAGCCACTGCTGCCCAAGTCAAACGTGATCATCACCCATTCCTCTTCCTTGCTCTTAGTCTCACATCTAAATGCCTGCTATTCCTGCAAAGCCACCCGTCCCTCTCAGCTCCTTCCTGTCCATCCACCCCACTGTGCTGCCTCACCCAAACCACCCACAACCTCCTAGCATCCCCCTCTTCCTCAAACACAGCCTCCATGCAGCAACCATGACCTTTTGCACTATTCCAACATTTCTGAGGATCTCATGCAATCTGGGGCTTGCCCGTCCCTCCAGAGTCAAGTCTAAACAGCCGCCGTCCTAGCCCTGCCTGCAGGAGCTCTGTATAGTTCTTTCAGCTCCCTGAGCAGGCTATGCTTGCTTGCCAACCTCTCAGTCCAGACAATAACGTTTCTCCATTCCTCTGGGATAGTTTCTGCTCGCAGGGAACTGAACGTCCTCACCAAGCCATTCCCCTAGAATCCATTTTGATCATCTGTTTGTCCCTGGGCCATTGTGTACACTCCGTTCTTCCCTCTTGGTACAACTTGTACAATTGTTGGTTTAATTTGCTTATTTGGCTTCATAACGGGAGACAGGTTTTGACTGCTGAGTCCTGTTGGGCATTTCCAGCTCTGGAAAGAGTGTATGCATTAAGAATGCAGCCAGTGTCAGCTGGACAAATCAGGCGAATGTACGGCAAACCAGTCTTCAGATTCTTTATACACAATCAAAGGGAGTCTGTTTCCTCATCTGATAAGACATCTTGTTACTCCTGACAGGGAAAGGCAGCTTGTGAGAAGCATTCATGCCTAGCCTGATTTGCATAGCTAAGGCCCAACATGTTTCCTCAAACCTAGTTTCAAAGTTTCTAGTCACCAGAATGCCCAGCCTGCATAGACTCCTCCAACCATACTCCTTGCTCTCTCTTCAGCTTACCAGTCCCCTCTCCATTTTTATAGCTCTGACTGCCTTGCATGACCACATCTTGTAAGCAATCCCAGACTCTAGCCCTCCCCATCTGTGCTGGCTAGCGATGGTCCAGCCTGCCAGGGCTTTTCCATAGAGGGGAGAGCCATTTTGAGTGTGCATGGAACCATCCTATCCTGGGAGGGGCTTGAGGACAGCCTGAATACAAGGTAAAAGGACAAAGCCAGACGGGCTCCAGCACGTGTCTCTCTGTGCTTCCTGGTTGTGGGAGCAGCCACCTTACACCCACACAACTCTGCCTTCCCCACCCAAACTCAGATCAAAGAAAAATCCCTCCCTCCTTTAGTTGTCTCTTAGCAGGCATTTTGTCCCACCAATGAGAAGAGTGACTAACATACTGTCCTCACGGAATGCATCTCTTTAGAAACCACGCATCTTCCTTGGCAGCTAGAGGCCTTTGCTTAGAGTCTCAGGTCTTTCGGGACAGCAAAGCATTGCGCCCACAGAGTCCTGGGCTGCTGGCCTCTGCAGCAGTGGCCCACAGCCTGTGTCTTCTGGTTCTTTGTGTCATTCCAAACAACATTAGGAAGGTCCCTCCAACTGCAGCAATGTATTTAAAAAGCAGGCTCTTGCTATAGTTTTATCATTTGCAGGGCATTGGGGGCGGGGTAACTTTCCTAAACTGTCTGACTGACCAACTGCACAAGGAAGCTCTTTTGGATGTTTCCAATTTGGAAATCTTACAGGATTGTCGGTGTTCCTGTGAGTACTTATCACTCCACTGGCTCCCATTATAGATGAGACAGACTCTGTGAGAGCCGAATCTGCAGTCTTCTGTCTCCCCCAAACGCTCTCTAAAGCAACATCTATGATTGTGCTTCAGAAAACAGTAACTCCGAGAAGTGTACTCGTTCCCTTCCTTGATGGGGGTGCACCAGAAACAAGCACATCTCAGCTGAGTGAGACACTGCCAACTGCTGCCTGGCATAGACATCCCCCTGTGGGAACACCAGGCCCTCCGTCCTGAGGTTGGTATTTGCATTCTGAGTCAGTGTACACAAGCACAGCCCAAAGACAAGGCAGCCTGGAAACCTGGGGCCCTATTCATTTGCTCAGTGCAACCTGAGCGTCAGAACCAATTTTAACAGTTTCAAAGAAATATTCATATCCCGTGACAAAGGGCCAGTAATTTACAGAAACATATTCTGATCAAGAGTTTCTGGCAAAGAGAAAAAACTAAACGTATAAGATGTCATATTGTAAACACAGTAGCAATAAAACCTGCCACTGTGTTTCAAGAGGCCTGTCACCTGTAGAAACTATTTTCTACCATCATAATGGGGTTAAGCATTAAGTAAAATTGTTTCATAACTAATTATCACCATATATAATAATGAATGCATATAAGTGAATGCATCATGTGTATATGATATGGTAACTGGATTCTAACCAATGGGCACCTATTAATACACAAAGTGTTGGGATTTATGTTGCTCTTTGGAAGGTGTAAAAATTTTGGTGTAGTGTTGTGTTCTTTCCTATCATCCCTTGGTGAAAGTATCTGTCAGATGAAGTATATTGCAGAACGATCCCCGGAAGCAGGGTCCTGGGATGCTTTTCCTTTGCTCAGTACAGCCTAAGCTTCAGAAGTAGATGTAGTAGTCCCTGGGAATCTAGCCAACATGGGAATCACTGCATAAAAATATGGCTTGGTGGAATCTTTAATTTTTAATGTTATAAAGTAAATAAAAATTAACTGAATCTGTTTGAGTCCAGATTTTTGAAACTGTAACTCAGTTAAGTTTACTAACATGCAATTTATTACCCTTCCACTCCATGAAGTGAAAAGATCCCGTGGCCAGACTTTTGTGGCTGTCTAAATGGGTCCGCTTCTCAGAGCCTCATCTCGCCCCAGCCATCTGCACTGGAAGGCAGGAAGCCCGGCATGGTTTTGGGGAGCTTTCCGGTCGTGGAAATGATTTTTAAATTAAACTTTTGAAAAGAGCGGTCTTTTTAAGTGTTTGTATAAAGAGATTATTTTCTTCTAAACAACTCTACAGAGTGCCAGCTGCACAGTCCCTGAGAGTAGTGAATCTGTGTCTGAGAATCCATCTTCGAGAGGTAGAAAGTTGAGTCTGTTTCTGAGGGGTGGTGGCGGCTCTACCCTTCCTCGTCTAACTGTATAGCCATGCTCTTTCCTTTCCTTCTGCCTCTCCACGGCTGGGCAGGGAAGTGCTCGTGGGAAGCAGCTGCACTGACATAGCCACACCCCTCATTTTTGGAAAGAGAATCACTTCCAGGGTAAACGCCATGGAAAAATACCTACCCTACAAAGCAACAGTCCGGCCTGCTAGCCAGCATGGCCTACCCGCATCGCACTGGGGAGCTCGGCCCTGGTGGCGTCGCAGACACTCCAATGTTCAGCAGTGCTGGCTCACAGTCCCGTCTTAATACCACTTAGCAACAGTCACCAAGAAACTCCACGTCGCTCCACTTTAGCCCTGCTGTCCAATTCCTCTGCACTAACTTGGGAAATCCATCAAATTTAGAATAGTCCTTCCCAAATCTTCACATTCACCTTGACTACATAACAAACAATCGAGTCATTCGGAGCCAACCTCACACTGTGCTAACAGTGGGTATCCTCATTATGTCCACTCAACCTCAAAACATTCCAGAACTTTGCCCCCCATCCAACCGTGTCACCACAGCCTCCGTGTTCCCCTTGCAAAGGTCTCTGCTTCAGTGTCCGAGCCATGTACCACACTTCCCCAACCATCTGCCACCTTTTAGAGTCTACCATCTTTTGGGTTCCACGAAGAGGGAAATCCAAAATTGCCAATATTCTAAACCGGCCCTCTCCTAACGATGAGCCTTCTGGTACTCATTCCACGTCCAAGGCCACGCCCTTTCCTCTCTCCTCCGTCTCCTCTTCATCCCGCCTTCTCGCCTCCTCTCCTCCTCCCTCCCCTTCTTTTTCTTCCCTCCAGTCCTCTAATGTTCCCTCCACGCATCTTTCCCCCACACAGTCTACCTGCCTCGTCAAGAGTTTATCCTAACTGGTTTTGCTTTTGCTTCTTGGATGACATTTTTGAGCAGCACGGAGCATGTCACGTCAGACAGTCCCTCTCCCGGACCATCCACGGTCCAGCAGTTTCTCCCTGTAATTCTGAAGTCTACTCAGGTACCAGCACCTATTTCAAACACTGGGCAATACTTACAGGCATTAGCCCTGTTTCTGTGACTTCAGCCCTTGATGTTGGAACAGATCTGATAACACAGAGCCTCCTCTCTTTGAAAAGTTCTCAAGCCCAACACTTAGGAGTTAGTAATGAACATGAAGGAAACTTTGTTCATTATCAGGAACAAGTTACCCAGGCCTTCCCAGCATTCTTTCCGTTCCTTTTGATGGTGAGATCATAAAGTGATGTACTTTTCTCGGCACTCAGCTGTTCACAGACCTTAATGCATCGAGGAAAGTTAAGTATTAAAAGCAGCCAGCTGGGCTGAAAACATCCCTCTAGTTCAATGTGTAAAAATAATCGGAGCCTACTTTGCGTTCCATTTTCAGAGACTGCCAAGATGTAATTCCTAACAATTAGCTTTATTCACTTTCTGAAGTATTGACATTTCATTTTACTGCTGAACAGCACTGTTAAAAAGAGCAATTTAAACTGTCTCTTTACCAACCAGGTTAGAAAAGCCCTCCCTAACCCGAAAGGATTACTTAAAGCGTCACATTATCCTGACAGAATGGTATGCAATCCTGCTCCCACTGGTTCAGGAGAGTTTATGTAAGACTCATAAAGGATCCTTAACCTAAACTACCCTTTATAGTTAGTAATTCTTGAACATACTAACAGAAAACATGTGAATATCATGCATAAAGATTGAGAATGATAGCATGAGTTTTTAATACTGAATACCTTTGAAATTCTCCCTGACGCTCTAGAATTGGGATCTCTGTAGCCGCCTGTTTTAGGGAGCCTGTCACACTTAGGTAACACCTTACTACACTGTACAAATTTGAATATAGAAATATATAAGATACTTGAAATCAATTGTGTAGTATTAATAAAAGCCTACCAGATACACGACGGAGTTATAGAAATCAGTTATTTGCCTAACTGTGAGTCAATGCTGAAGCTGTGTCTGTATCATTGTGAGCTGGTGGAAGAGGTGATGAGGGGTTGGATGCAGGGCTCCCCTCATTTTCAATGTTCTTAAGGGCTCATAGACAAGGCCAAGTCAAACGTAATGACCCAGTGAGGGAGACCATTCAAACTTACAGGCTTTCATCCTGAAATAAATCTACTGAATGTAAATGAAATTGAACATAATGCCATCTCAAGACATATTAAGGAAGCCTAGGCTTTATAACAGCTTATCTCTGCTCTATAAAGAGTGTTTTACGTT
The DNA here is from genome assembly GCA_964023405.1 of Apodemus agrarius. Lineage (NCBI taxonomy): Eukaryota > Metazoa > Chordata > Mammalia > Rodentia > Muridae > Apodemus > Apodemus agrarius. The sequence goes on along the minus strand of OZ030017.1, from coordinate 6,059,296 downwards.
TGCCACAAGGACATGGGAGCAGTCCACGGAACGTATTTCTCTCCCTTTTCTCTTCTTCCCTCCCTACACAGTATGGCTCTGACGGGTAAGTGGAAGAGAATTAGGTAAACGTCACTGCCCTGGGTCTGGAGGGGTTCCTTTGGTTCCACTGCGTGAGGGGAGCATCGACCCAAGAGGCCGCTCAGTGCTGGGTTTCAATCTGAGCTAGCCCAGCAGGGCAGTCACAGAAGGAGCCAGCAGAAAGGACTGAGCTCAAGCAGCCTGTGGCACCCGTGAGGAGGTGGCACTGGGACAGTTCAAATGGGCTGCATATAAAGAGGCCGATGCAGTCAGAAGTCGAGTTACGGGAATAGGGTATTTTACTCTAGACAAGAAACAAGGTGGAGATATTGAAAGGCACGTGCTAGCTAGTTTTACATCAACTCGACATAAGCTAAAGTCATCTCCTGGAAGGAGGGAACCTCAATTAAGTAAATGTCCCTACACTTAGGCATACTGCAGGTGGTCTGTAGGGAATTTTCTTAATTGGTGATTGATGGGGGCGGGTCAAGCCCATTGCGAGTGGTGTCACCCCTGGACTGGTAGTCCTGCGTTTTATAAGAAAACAGACTAATCAAACCGTGAGGAACAAGCAGCACACCTCTGTGGCCTCTGCATCAGCTCCTGCCTCTAGGTCCCTGCTCTGCTTGACCTCTGAATATGGACGTGTGAGCCAAATGTATCCTTCGCTCCCCAAGTTGCTTTGGTCATGGTGTTTTATCACAGCAATAGTCACCCCAAGTCAAGGTGAAAACACGAGAATCTCTCGTATTAGACTGGACTTGGAGATATTAATATCAACACATGGCTTTTGAGATAGACAGGCAGATCAATAGCTAGACACATAACAGGCAGATGATAGTTAGGTAAGTATGTGGAATATGATGGATAAGTGATTGATAAGACAATATTTGGATAATCAAAAACAAACATAAGGAAGCACTATGTATCCATGTGTAAAAACATCCTTTACCTTTGTCTACAGAGAATACCTGGGCAGTGCCCAGCTAGATCACAGCAGAGCGTGAGACTCTCAGAGAGGAGATGGGAGCAGTGACACTCCCATTAGCCAGCAATGACCAAGTCTGTGTCTCTAAACCCCACTCCTCCTTTGCAGCAGGACAAAGTACAGTGATTGGGGAAAGGCAGGACTCCAGAGCTGAGTAGAGAGACCCAACAGAGGCTGCAGCATCTAGGGTGCAGAGATGGGGTCATGTCAGGAGACACAGGAGTGCAGAGGGACTGCCAATGGCAAAGCCTCAGCTACTTGAGCACTACCATAAACAGTGACAGTGAGCCATGAGCAGTGTGAACCACATGTATCCTATAATGGGAGAAATAACCTATGTATCTGTATTGGCATAACCAAAAAAGAAAGAGAGAGAGAGAGAGAGAGAGAGAGAGAGAGAGAGAGAGAGAGAGAAACAGACAGAAAGAAGTCTCCTATAGTGATATACAACACCTTTACTCTAAGCACTAAGGAAGCTAAGACAGGACTGCCTTGAGTTTTCAAGGGCAACCTTGGCAATGAAGACAGTATTAGGCCAACCTGGGCTATATAGTAAGAGCTAGTTTCCAAACATCAGACAATGGCTGGAAAGACAGCTCAGTGGTTGAGAGCATATATTGCTCTTGCAGAAGACTGAGTTTAGTTCCCAGCATGAGTGATTTTTATACACCATGCTACCTCATAGCATACTATGAGAATACATACTAGTTAGTATACTATGTTCACATTGTAGGTACTTAATGTGCTTAATAAAATGGGTCAAAGCAACGTCCATGGATTGAAATGGACTTAGGAGTGCCGCAGGGAGATGGCTGATGACAGAGAGGAGGACATGAACAATACAGAGTCCTGGGCAGAATGGTATGAGCGGTGAGGAGTCTGCAACCCAGAAACCCACTGGAGAGGTTGTGGGGAAGAGCCCTGCCCTCGCAGAGCTCACCCCACACTGGACCAATGGTCACACAAAATCATACAAAGTGGTGAAATAAGATCAAGATAAAAATAAAGCCAGGTATGGTGGCATACACCTGAAATCTCTCAGTTCTTGGGAAATGGAGGCAGGAGACTAATGAATTTGAGATTAGTTTGGGCTATAATATTGAGTGTAATGGATATATATATATATATATATATATATATATATATATATATATATGAATGACAAAATAAAGACTTCCATGAGCTCCTGAAAGGAGGGATAGTTTAGGCTGAATGCCAGAGATCTCTGCGGTTGGCAGAGATGTGGCACCAGATCTGTGATCTGTGATCCACAGTCAGCAGGGTGACAGGCATTGGCAAGGGGGCTCAAGGCCACTGCTCCACACTAGGACGGGACAGAACAGATGTGTAAAGGAGCCTGGTATATCCAGAGTGCCAAGAGAAGGACGGAGAATTCCCCCAGATAAACCTACGAGGTCAACCTGAGGACAAACAGTGTGTGAGATTACCAATCACATAAAAGATTTTTAACCCCAATCTCAGAGCCACACAGAGAATTTTAAAATACAGAATAACATTATCATTTTTCAGATTAAAAAATTCTTCTTGGTTAACAAAACGTCATGGGGCCGTGACGTGGGCTGTCTACTGTAACTTACCCTCACGTTGTGCTAACATACTGCACAGAATGATGAAGGTGGACGCCAGTGACCCTGCTGTCCTGTGGTCTGGGAGAAGCTCAGCGGGAAGGGCAGACATCTAGGTGGACAGGACCCCCTCCCTTCACTGCCCTCGCCACACAGAGATGGATTACAGACAGTGAGCTACCAGCAGTGGGAAGCAGAATCCTAAGTAGGATTCTTGTCATGCTGATGGGGCAGACTTGACCCTGACCGCCTCAAGATCCAACACAAAGGGTCTCTGGGGGCAAAATACTTAAATATCAATATGCATCCATTCATTAAATTTTATGCTCTACTCTGTGATGACAAATGATTTTGCTAGATGATATATGGCAGACATTTTGCAAGGAAAAAAAAAGACCTACCACATTTACTCTCCTAAGAGTCACGAGAAACACGGGCTGCTGTTCATTTTTAATATGGGAGCATGGAAGGAGAATATTTTTAAATGCACGGTTGGAAAGGGACTATTATAAATGTCCCAATAAACAGGATGAACTTATGAAATCATCCTTAGACTACTCAGAAGAAGGAGGTTTTTAGACTAAAAATCTCTCAAAGGAAGGTTGTCAATAAATTTGAACAGAACTAACTCTACTAGCCGCAGTGACACCGATGGACGCAGGTGTTTTCCCACCCCATTTTCACAGTTAGGGAAGAGACACTAAAAACTCGGTGTGACGTAAGGAGCTGAAGTCCAGGGTGCTCTTCCTTCATTGGAATCTCCGTGTCTATGGAAGTCTCTGTTTTCCCACACGACAGGCATTAAGTTAAGAATCAAAATAAACAGCCTAATAATACAGCCTAATGAGGGGTTGGCATAACACTGTTAGACCTATATCTAAAAATTAACAAAACATATGATTCACACTGCTCTTATTACCGTTTTTATAACCGAGAACAACAAAGCTTCTGTATTATGAAAAAAAATACTGTTAAGATATGTAAAAAGTAGCTCATGACTATTTTTTTTAACATTTATTTATTTGTATGTCTTTTACACATCTTTCCTCTTAGAACAGAGACACGGTGATATCCTTATTAATATGCAGACAAATGTGTAGGGGCAAATGGTCAATCCCTTTTTACTGGTAACATTTCACAGTAAAAACCTGGAAATTACTGGGGAAGAAAAGTGGGTTTATGGGAGTTACAAAGCAAAGCCCGCTAATGCTGTCAGGATGTTGGAGAGATGGATTGGACGAACTGAAACGGCCATGGAGCTCATGGACCTAAGCGATGATATGGGGACACGGCGTGAGACAGGAGCTTTGATGTGCTGTGGCCGTGGCATCAGGAAAATCAGTGACGTAGGAGCCAAGGGGGTGAGGAAGATTAGAGTATTTGTCATGAGCTACCGGGTGGATGTTGGGTGATGATTCCCAAGAGTTGGAACGTCGCTGGGCGCTAAGAGAGCAAGAGGACGGGGTCTCATGTGAGTGCTGATAACGCTGGGGTGATAATGACTGCTTCCTCTGTAGGGTGTTCCCCTCGGTAGGAATGACTGGATGAGTCCGCAGCCTCCCAGGATCCCTCAGCATCTCTGCACTGGGACCTTGCTTTAGGGAGAACTCACTTGGATGCTGACATCCTGGACCGAATCTCTCACAGCCCTATGTGCCTCCTCTCACCATGCTACCTGACACTATGACTGCCCTGCTGCTTAGTCGCAGGGTCCTGAGTGCAGCCATCCTTTCGTCCTAGCATCCTATACAATTTCCCCTTTGCGTCTGATATCCTAATGAAGCAGTGCATCTCAGCTCCTGGTGTGGTCTACTGTGTTCCTCACGCCGGCCGATCCCACATGCTATTTACCTTTTAATTGCTACCATTGATCTCAATGTCTGAAATAGACATCGCTAAAGATCTGAATTCTTGATATCATGCAGCGGTATTAATTTGCCTTTCAACTAGTCATCCTGACTGTACAAGAATAATCAACTCGGGTCCATGCAGAGTCACCGGGAGACACAGCTTTGGCTGCTTACGAGAGAGGAAGTTTACATAAAGGATAAAATGAGGGGAGAAAGCTGATTCTGAACATGGGCAGTGCCATCCCATGAGTAAAAGGGAGAGAAGAAATGACCAGAAGAGGACCAAGGGACCTGCATCCCCTTCTCTGACACCTGACCCACCAAGTTATGAGCAAGAAGCCTTCCACAGCCAGGAAGGAGATTGTCCCGGTGCCTGCCTGCCTTCCTGATGAACTCCGTCCCCGGAACCATGGGCAAGAACGCGTTCTTTTCCCCTAAAGTTGTTTCTGTCAGGCATTTTATTATAGCAACAAGAACTCACTCACATGCCTGCCAGTGCTTGGAACACAGTGTAGGCAGTCTAGGGGTTGTTTTACATCTGAAAGCCGTCACGTGGACACTGAACTCACCATTCGGCAGCTTGTTGGAAGCTATCCCAGGCAAAGTAGGTATGGGGTCTATTTGTTTTTAATTGTTGTTGTTGTTGTTGTTGTTGTTTTGTTTGTTTTTCTCTATAGAAGTCACAGGAAAAGTAATTTCTGCTTTCCTGGCTAAACTAGTCTCTGATCAAGCACATTACTAGAATAGTGCAGATACCAACGGCAGAGGTGCAGCTGGGGCACCAGAGAGTGTGAAAGGCAGGATAGGGTGTGCAGAGGGGGAGTGGGGGATGAGGGGCACAGGATGAGGGGTGAGGGAAGAGAGGACTCCACCCACTCTGCTGCTCTCTTGCTGCTGCTTGCAGACTAATGCATTCATCTGCAAATCAGTGCCCCGCTGGCTCAGAAACAGTTCTACTGAGTTCTAACTGTGCACAGTGGCATGCTGAAGAAAATATTCATAAACCCAGGAAGAAGTATTTTTCCAACTTCTTTTTCGAAGGAGAAATTGCTTCCAGAAATTTCTCTGAGAAGTAAACTTTCCAGGGACTGAGGATGGCCCAGAGATTCAAAGCACTGACTGCTCTTTCAGAGGACCTGGGTTCCATTCTCAGCACCCATGGGGAGGCTCAGAGGCATTCATTCCCAGGGGGACTGGTGCCCTCTTTTGGCCTCTGTAGGCACTGTACACATATAGTACACAGCTATACATATAAGAAAAAAAAACCCTAACTACTGTAAATAAACATACATTAAGGTATACATGCTATTAATACATAGATATAAAATTAACTTTAGTCATTAAACAGTTTTGATGATAGTGTTTAGATTTTTTTATACATGGATAATTTGTGTTTATACCTTGTACATTTTTTTTACTACAACTGGGAATATAAATTGAATATAGCTCATGCTTATTATATAGAGTAATATGTAGTCTATGTACTATATAACACAAAACAGTATTAAATATGTTATATTAATAACATGCATTATTAAGCATACATGTATGACTTATTTTATATTATTACATATAGTGGTTTTATATATAATAATCTATATTATATTGTGTCATATATGTTGATATATAATATAAATATATAGTGTGTATTGTGGCTATGATATGAAGCACTGACCCAGAGATGTCTTGTCACGATCTTGTCATGTCTTGAATTGGGATGGCAGTGGCTCACACTTTTGTCTTTTTATGAACAAGTAGAAAGCTTTCCGATTTATTACATGTTGGAGAATCTTCTGGGTATATGCCCAGGAGTGGTATATCTGGGTCCTCGGGTAGTACTATATCCAGTTTTCTGAGGAACCACCAAACTGATTTCCAGAGTGGTTTTACCAGCTTGCAATCCCACCAGCAATGGAGGAGTGTTCCTCTTTCTCCACATCCTTGCCAGTACCTGTTGTCACCTCAGTTTTTGATCTTAGCCATTCTGACTGGTATGAGATGGAATCTCAGGGCTGTTTTGATTTACATTTCCCTGATGACTAAAGACACATACTACACTATGTTCATAGCAGCCTTATTTATAGTAGCCAGAAGCTGGAAAGAACCTAGATATCCCTCAACAGAGGAATGGATACAGAAAATGTGGTACATTTACACAATGGAATACTTCTCAGCTATTAAAAAAATGAATTCATGAAATTCTTAGGCAAATGGATGGAGCTAGAAAATATCATCCTGAGTGAGGTGACCCAATCACAAAAGAACACACACATGATATACACTCACTGATAAGTGGATATTAGCCCAGAACCTTGGGATATTCACAAAACAATTTACAGGCCAAACAAAGCTGAAGAAGAAGGATGACCAAAGTGTGGATACTCTGGTCCTTTTTAGAAGGGGGAACAAAATGCCCATGGGAAGAGATACAGAGACAAAGTGTGGGGCAGAGACTGAAGGAAAGACCATCCAGAGACTGCCCCACCTGGGGATCCACCCCATATACTGTCATCAAACCCAGACACTAATGTGGATGTCAACAAGTGCTTACTGACAGGAATAAAGTTGTCTCCTGAGAGGCTCTGCCAGTACCTGACAAATACAGAGGTGGGTGCTCTCAGCCAACCATTGGACTGAGCACAAGGTCCCCAATGGAGGAGCTAGAGAAAGGACCCAGGGAGCTGAAGGAGCTGGCAGCCCCATAGGAGGAACAACAATATGAACCAACCAGTACCCCCAGAGCTTCTAGGGACTAAACAACCAACCAAAGAGTACACATGGAGGGACCCATGGCTCCAGATGCATATGCAGCAGAGGATGGCCTTGTTGGACATCAATGAAAGGAGAAGCCCTTGGTCCTGAGAAGGCTTGATGCCCCAACGTAGGGGAATGCCAGGACAGGAAAGCAGGAGTGGGTAGGTTGGTGAACACATGGAGGGGATGGGATAGGGTGTTTCGGAGGAGAAACCAGAAAAGGGGATAACATTTGAAATGTAAATAAAGAAAATGTCTAATTTTTAAAAAGGGAAAAAAAAGTTGGTGGGGGGAGAAAGCTTTCCAAGACGATCAGGAATACAAATAAATAGTAAAAGTGGATATGCACTTTCTAAAACCAGCAGTGTCTCCCACCCTGTTTTAATGAGGGAAGGCAGCAGAGAGGGTCTAATAAGGCAGAGTGTTCCTGTACACTGTGCAAGCGCTCTCAGCTGCCGTTCACAGCCAAATATAGCACCAGGGAAATTAGTCCTCAGAAGTACTGCCTGCTGCCGGGACTGCTCTGTGTGACAAGAGCAGGGCTGTATTCTCATTACCTCGCTGGAGACATGGGAAGAGAAGGCAGAGGATCATGGAAGAGGCAGTGGGGAGGGGTATGCAGGAAGCACCAGCATCCCACCATCCGTGAGTGGGATTGCAGGCTCCTGAGACAGGTGTACAGCGATCCCACATCCTAGCTGCTCCCCTGTCCACTTGAGAACTCAGAACAGTGACCTTAATTGTGAGCAGAAACAAAAATCCCAAAGAGCTCTGATGCTGTGTCTCCCAATATCTAGAAGGCAGCTGGGCTGGCAGTCAAGGGCCATAGCTTGCCCTTGGAGATCAGAGCCGTCGGCAGCGGCCGCCCACACACACTGTATGAAAAGGACTGGATTCTGTCAAGGCAGAAAGGGAGGGGGAGCTCCCGCCCACACTGCCAGTCTCTGCAGACGGGCCGACTTCCACATTTGGTGTTCACACCGTCACGATCCATCTCAGACAACACAACTTGACCTGCTTTTGTGCCCGATGTTGCACGGAGTTGTGCAGCAAGAAGTCTCTGTCATATCTCACTACGGTTATTTTAAGAAGCCTGCATTACAGAGAGTACTTAGGGAGCAAGGAACGTTCTAGAAAGTTAAGAAAAGCAAGAGGGGGCAACATCATATCCATCTCTTTCTCCAGGACTTTCTCCAAGACTATGCAGACACCATTGCTATCCATCCTAGATTGATGAGAATAGCCCAGCTTCATTCTCTCTTGCAATACACCACTGCTTCGAGTGGGTGGCTTTGATGGGCATTTTGCCTGTGTCTGAGTCTGAGATTTTCAGGGCTTTAAATAGAACTCCGGGATGCTCGAGTTACTCCCAAGTTCCCCCTTCACTAAACCGTTATCTTTTCTGTCAGATGCATCTGAAAGATGAATGTGTAATTTGCATAACAGAAAACAAAAACTTCCAGAGAAAGAGAACAGAAGAGCGGATTGGAGTTCATGTCCCTGTAGACCAAGCACCCTGTCAAACTACCAGTTTCTCCCGGAGGCCACCCGAGGGCATGTGATTGCTTTGTGATATAGGCATACCTGAGCCCTCTGTACACGTACACACAAGACTGCAACAATATTCATAGGTGACACATGGTGACAACTGGAACATACCTGAGACAGCTCAGAGGCAAAGGATACAGACACATAAACCAAACCCTCTTCTGCCTCATTATGTGATGTAGACATCACATAATGAACATTTGTCAGAAACAAATGAACGGCAGGAAAAACTAAGTAGCCACAGCATAGTATTTATAAATAATAATTGTATCTGAGACATTATATTTGTGGACCCATGTCACTGAGGTCATTTAAGGTTCCATCTCATCCCAGTCAGGATGACTGTAATCCAGAAAACAAATGGCGGCAAATGCTGGCTGCCACGCACGGGAGAAAGGGAATCCTTCTGCATGGACTGTAGGAGCGTGAATTGTTAGAGCTCCTCTGGAAGTCAGTGTAGACATTTCTTTAAAAGCTAAAAACAGGACTATCATACAACCCACTCTCGAGCAAATACCCTATGGATTCAGCACTACTCCCGCAGCAATATGCTGCTGTCTTCACGATAGCTGGGAAATGGAGTCAGCCCAGATATCCACCAGCTGGCGAATGGATGATAATATTGAGGAACATGCGTACAACAGGGCTTTATTTAGGGATAAAAATGAAATTACGGATTTTCAGGTAAGTGAGTGGACCTAGAAAGTACTGAGTGATATAACCCGGGCCCCCAAAGATAAACATGGCATGTCCTTGCTTCATGTGTGACTCTCAGCATAGAATTTTTAGAGTTCTGTGTTTAGCTTGAGGTATGTACAGAGTCCAGATAGGGGCCACTGACTGAGTAGAAGGAAGATGCCTTTGAGTGGGGACGGGAGTGGTAGGGTGCCAGGGGAAGAGGAGGGATACAGGGATGGGCAGGGGTAAGTGGAAACGGAGCAGAGGAAGAGACAAGGAAGAATGTTGACTAAAACTGAGGAAATACGGAAAGGCCGTAAGGACTCCTGCTATTTTGTAAGCTATTATAAAACAAGAGTTAGAATTGAAGAGTTTGACCTGGACAACACTGTTCACAAAAGCCACAGGTTATCAAACAAAAATCCCAGTGCCAGGTGTAGGACACCTACTTCCTTATGAATTGTTGGCCAGTGTCGTAGTTTGAGTGAGAAGCATCCCATGTGGACTCACTGTGTGTGGAACTGCTGTTTCAGAAGGTCAAAAACCATTTAGAAGGTCAAGAAAGCCTTGCTGGATGAAGTGGGCCAAAAGGGTTGGGCACTGAGGTTTTATAGCCTGGTCCCACTTCCTGTTCTGACTCTTCTTCCTATGTGTGGCTGAGCTGTGAGCCTCACTGCTCCCTGATGGTCAAGTTCCCGATTCCACACTGTCCCCACCATGATGGCCTCGACCCTTGTGTAACTGTGAGCTGAAGTAAACCCTTTCTTGCCCAAGTTGCTTTTTGACTGTGGTGTTTTTAGGACAGCAACAGAAAGGGAACTAATATAGTCAGGGAGCCCCCAGAATCCCCAAAGCAATATAAGCTATTGCCCCTGTTCCTGGATGTCCACCTGAACTGCAGGATGAGATCCTATTGCTAAGGATGTCACACGCTTTAACCATAGGACAATTATGATGATAGAATCAAGCAGGTGCTTAGCTGACGTTTTCTTCCTGCTGGCTACGTCATGGCACCAGAAGGTGCTGTGCAGACTATTGGGGAATAAAAGTCATTATCTGTCTGATCTGATGCAGCAGTGAGACCTGCACACTACAAAAGCAACCTGTCAGGCAATCCATGCTCAGAGCACAGTAACATGGTTGTGTGGCGGTAACCAATCACTGCCCGGCTGGATTTGAGGACTCGGGAGGAATTCCTATTTGGTACTGTAAATTTGGTCAAAGGTTCATGGCTGGGGAGGGCATAGGTCCCACAGAGAACATAGAGAATATCTACTACTATTATTTTGTTATATTGACATTGTGTGAAACTGCCTTCTACATATTTATAATACAGCTTGGCACTAATCTCAGCCTTGGTCAGAGAAGCTTTCGACATGACATGAGCAGACATTAATGCACAGATTCCTAACTGGTGAACGTTCTGGAAATAAGAGACTGTTAGGTACTCGCCCTAAATGGACATCTCGATTGCCCACTCAGAGGCTCAGAGAACATCACGGGCGAGTGAGTGAAAAGACTCCAAGAGCCAAGGATGGGAGAGATGCCATGAAATGATGTCTTCTGCTCGTAATACGCGTCTTCTACCCATAAACTCACAGCAGTAGTGGGTGTCCACGTGGTGTATGTAAGACTGGGCCTATCGACATTCCATCAAGAGCAGGGAGGGGCCACAGCTCCTTTCCCCACCCTCCCATGATGGCCGCTAAGAGAAGAGACATCTATTCCTCAGGGGTGCAGTGAGAGACAAGTTGCCTTGCTCAAGAAAATGAAATCCCATGCATACTCAAGTAAACAACACAATTAAATATAGCAAGCCACAAGCAAAGGAGACATGAAACTAGGAGGGGGCCTTTTGGGGAAGAAGAGGGAGTTATATAGAACATATTTGTAATGAACTTGTGAAAGAATAAATTTAAAACAATCTCAATCTCATGGAGAATGTTCCTCGTGTTCAAAGCGGATGTACTCATATGTGGTATTTTACAGAAGGAAAGAGTATGCTTTTCAAGCCAGAGAGCATCCTTTACCCACGTCCCCCTGTGTCTGAGCCTGCCAGTGCCAGCACCTTCTCTTCCTAACGCAGGGCCTGCTCTGGGGTATTCATCGGCAGATCTTACAGATCTCCGGCCCCTGTCATGCTCTCCTTAAGGGCAAATGCTGCAACTTTTCAGTGTTCTATCAGGTCCTCTCTTGACCGGGTCAAATGCTAAGCACAGCGTGCACCCTCAAGGTCCATCTGATGATCACAGATCCCCAAGGTAGTGAGAAGTGAGGTCTTCAGTGTACAGAGGACACTTACAAGCACAGCAGGTTCAAGATCTCAGGGACTGGTCCTGAATGAGCAGCCAGAGTGAAGAGCTGGACCCAGAGACATGAGGTGGCAGGAACAGAACCTTAGTCTGCGATCACAATTTAACTTAAAGACCCAAGCAAGTTGATCTACTTTATTTCAATTCTTATCTTGATGCTTCTATTTTAATAAAACCATCTGTGGGATTTTGTTTGAGTTGTGTTTTCTTTCTTTTTTCTTTCTTTTTTATTTTTGACAAGGTCTTACGCTGCAGCCCAGGCTGTCCTGGAATTCACTATGTAGCCTTGACGGGCCTAAACTCACTCAAGGCAACCCCCCTGCCTCAGTCACTCTCACCAGCAAACCCTAAGGAAATAAATATTGACAATTGTACCTAAACTTGCCAGAGGGTTGGAAGCCAATACAAAATTCAGGAATGAGTGTGGCAATATGAACTCTGAATATTGCAAATCGTGGTTGCTGTTCTCACTCTTTTCTTGAGCTAGAGAGATAACAACTAGAGGTCTTCTAGAACAGTCACCATGAGAGGGAGATCATCCCAAAAAAAACCCAGCCCCCACCTCAGTCTCAGCGGCTTCAGGCAACAAAGGTTCATTTCTGAGTCTCTGGCAGAGACTCTGTTCCCAGTGGTCACATGGGGCCCTGGTTGACACAGCCTCTGTCCCCCTGGGGTGACTGTACCAAGGACAAGTGAGACCTCAGGAGGCCACAGGACCAATTAATTCATACAGTTTGCTCCCAACAGTTCTGCCTACAGTTGCTAGCCAGCTCTACTTCTGTGACCCACTAGCCCGAGGGAAGCAGATGTGACCCTCAAGTGTCTCTGGGAGGAGAAAGCACTTGAAACCACCTCACTAATGATGGTACCAATGACCGACACTTTTACTGGAGACAGGATGGGTGTCTCTTTTCTCTGAGATATGATTGTGTTCATATGCTCCTGGTGTGCACGCGTGCCTGCACACACAACCATTAATTGGCCCAAATCAAATCAAATCAAATCAAATGTAACCTAGGAAGAGCTAAACGTCCTCACTAGTTAGGAAACCACCCACTGAGCACTGGACAGACCACCACACTTTGGTCAAGAAGATGAGCATATCACTTTAGCTAAGCCACAGAGTGACTTCTATTCTTGGCCTCAGATGGCCCCAAACACTCCTTGAGGCATCTGGGATGAAGGATGAGTGGGTGAAGCATTTGCTGCCCAAGCATGACGTCCTGAATGTGACCCCAGTGCTCACATAAAAGTCAGGAGTGGAGGTGCCTGACCAAAGCCCTACGGGGAGCTAGAGACAGAGAGGCTCATGGGATTTGGTGACCAGGTAGTCTGCCCAAATCAGAGCTCAGGAATTAGTGAGAGACATTGTCCCCCAAATAAGGTGGGGAGGAATTAAGGAAGATATCAGATATAGTACACATATTTACATACTTACACACACACACACAGAGGTTGTGTGTATGTATATGTGTGTGTGTGTGTGTGTGTGTGTGTGTGTGTGTGTGTGTGTGAAATATGCTTGGTTTCAGCTCTGAAAACAAGAAAGCACACTACTTTGGGATTTGATGAGAGAGTTTAGAAATCATTTTGAAAGGTAAGTTAATAGTGGCCACCCTCCTGAATGTGAAGCCTCAGAGATGACAGTTTCTAAACAATTACACAGGATAGACAACATCATGCCATCCTGGTGCCCTAAATCCCTATAACGTAATAAAGCAAATGAGATGACTTATAAACTGTCTGAAGGCAGAAACTATCAACATCCTGTTGTACTACGTAGAAACCAAGAGGAACAATCATTCTGGGTTTCTATTGGCAGGCAGCAGTCTGGAATATGGGAAGCGGGGTTGAGGGGGAAGGGTGAGAGGGCATGGAGGGTGGGGGCAAGGTGGGGGGTGGGGGATGGGGGAAGACACTTCTCAACAGTGTCTGACCTAACATCTCAAAGAAAGACAAGAAAAGAATAATCTAGAATATTTTTATTTAAGATGGAAATTAGGACACTGTCACTTGCTTCAGCAAAGAGAAGAATCCATACGGATTCTACCTCTGTTGAGACAGCACGACCCAGAAAACTCGGTGGATTTAATCCAAGAAAATAAGGCAGAAAATAACTTACTGGGTAGACTTAAAGAACACAATGTAAGAACTAGTATTATATTCACACAGTATCTAACATACTTGAAATGTTATCTGCTTTTGCCCCTCAAGTTATTCTAGACTTTCATTTTGTGATGAAATTCTGCCAGTATATATGGGACCAATGTTTTCTTGTTTATCTTCTATTTTGTAATTGTGTATCATTTCAGCCACATAGACTGTTGGTGCATAAGTGCACATCCTCAGAACACAAAGAAAGGGATTGGATCCATGCACAGAATAGTATATGGTGCTATATAGATGGTAGCCATAGTGTGTGTGTGTGTGTGTGTGTGTGTGTGTATGTGTGTGTGTGTGTGTGTGTGTGTATGCATGTGTGGTATGTGTATGTGTTCATGGATGTGTGGCTGCAGTGTGTGTGTACATGTGAGCATGTATGTGTGCATGTATGTGTGTGCATGCATGATGTATATGCATGTGTACATGTATGGTATGTGGGTATGTGCTCATTTATGTGTGGATACATGTGTGTGCATATGAGTGTGGTATATATATGTATGTACATGTGTGGTGTGTGTGTTCAAGGATGTGTGGATGCATGTATGTGTGCATGTGAGCATGGTACTTGTGTGTGCATGCATGTGTGGTGTGTGTGTGCTCATGCACATGTGGGTGCGGGGTGTGTGTGTGTGGGTCTGTGTGTGTGTGTGTGTGTTGTAGGTTTCTAGTGGAGGCCAGAAAAGGATGTTGGGTCCTCTGGATCCAGAGTTATAAGATATTGTGAGTTGCCTGATGTGGGTGCTACAAGCCAAACCTAGACCTTCTGCAGGAGCAGCAAGTAATCTAGAGCTAACTCTCCTGTACCATAAAAATTTGATCCCAGCAGTCTTCAGAACCAAGGAGAAAGTGGAACAAACCCTTAAGGAAGCATCTGGCTACAACCCAATCCACTTACAGCATGCTTCTTAAGTCTTTAAGGAAGTACTGTCACCTCCATTCTGTAAGAAAATGGAGACTCAGAGTTCTAATCCTCCCACTTCTTACTCACAGCTCTGTGGGCTTCAAATCCCATATGCTCTTCAGAAGTCACACAAATTATTAAAGAATCACAATAGTTTTATTGTGTAATCAAAAAAGTCACTTACAGGTTAGACATGCACTGCTGCCTGTCAGTTACTATTGCCTTCAGGGGTTAACCACAGTCTCCTGTTAGTAGCATTTGCTTTTTGTTTTTTATTAATTGACCTTCGTTGCATAGGTTGCAGTGGATGAATGTGTGTGCATATGCATGTTCCCATGTCTGTAGATGCATATTTGCAGGTGCACATGTATGTATGTGAGTATGGAGGCCAGAAGTTGCCACTAGATGTCTTCCTCTATCGTCATGGACCATGTTTAATGAGGCTGAGTCTCTGCTGACTCCAGCTGGTCTCGATAGCCAGCTCGCTTGCTCTGAGGATCCCTGTTCTCTGCCTCCACAGTGTTGGGATTACAGATGGTTGCCAAGTCTGCTCTCCATTAATGTGAGTCTGGCGATTCGAACTCTGGTCCTCATGCTTGCACACCAAGCATATCCACTGAGCATTCCCAGCCCCTCTGTTCTTTTCTCTTGACTCTCCTTCTCAACTCCTGTTCATTCACTACACGCCTTAGGACCAAGGCCGAGACAATGGTGAAAAGAAACTATTCTTGGTACAATGGACTGGAGTCAAATATCAGCCACAGATGCATATGAAAGCCCAACACTCAGATCTTTGCCCCGTAGCATGATGGGACGAATCCCTATCACCACAGATGTGAAAGCCTGCAGTTTAGTGTGCATTGTGGCACCACCTGTCTCAGTCCTAATTTTAAAATAAGACTTTTAATAAAATTAAGAACATACTGAATGGACATAGCTTCATTCATATAGCACTTCAATAAGGGTCAAAAATATTTTTAACATATACATGTACTAAGTATAAACTGACTAGTCTTAGGATCATGATATAGCATGTCTGTAGTCTAACCTCGGCTAGCCATCCTTAACTCAATAGTGGAAAATATCAAAAGGGTTTACAAGTTATGTTAACCTATGTCATCTTTCCCCTATAAAATATTAGAAATCAGAGTAAAAACTACATCAAACACACAACCTGAAAATGGAAATGAGATGTGGGGCAGCAAAGGAGGGAGACAGGGAAAAAGGGAGGTATGCAGAGATGAGAAGAGAAAGAGAAAGGAAACACTTATGCTAGGCATCCTGTGTGAGGATCCTAGAGGACCATGTTAGGATATGCATACTGTGATGGTCTGAATACAAATGGTTCCATAGGGAGTGGCATCAATAGGAGGAGTGGCTTTGTTGAAGTAGGTGTGGCACTGGCAGGGTAGGCGTGGCCTTTTGGAGTGGGCATGGCCTTGTTGGAGTAGATGTGGCCTTGTTGGAGAAAGTATGTCACTGGGAGGTGGAGTGGCTTTAAATTTTCAGAAGCTTAAGACTGTCTCTTCCTAGCCGGACGTGGTGGTGCACGCCTTTAATCCCAGCACTTGGGAGGCAGAGGCAGGTGGATTTCTGAGTTCGAGGCCAGCCTGGTCTACAAAGTGAGTTCCAGGACAGCTCGAACTACAGAGAAACCCTGTCTCAAAAAAACAAAAACAAACAAACAAAAAAAAAACAAAAAAAAAGACTGTCTCTTCCCAATGCCCATGGATCCAGATGTAGAACTCTCGGCTACCTCTCCTGCATCATGTCTGTTTGTACACCACCATGCTCTCCACCATGACAATAATGGACTAAACTTTGAAACCATAAGCCAGCCCTGATTAAATGTTTTCCGTTATAAGAGTTGCCATGGTCATGGTGTCTCTTCACAGCAATAGAAACCCTAAGACACCCACTGTGCGCTGAAAGCCCATGGAATGATGTTTCCACAGAGGTGGCGCCCAAGCAGGAGCAGCCCCAGAGGGGCATGAGCTACTTTTCAACCTTTCCATGATGTTAGCTTTTCCTGAGATCATTCCCTTCTCCGCCACCTTTAGCCAATGCAATCCTTTATTTTATCATCCTCCAAAACTTCACTCTTGGCCTCGTCAACAGAATCTGCCACCCTGGGATTAATTTGGAGAGCTGAGTCTCCACCTTGAGCTTCAGCTCCCTCCCTGAAGCTTTTGCCCCAGGGTTCATTTTATCTCTGTGCTTGAGTCACTGCACAGCTGTTAATGAAGGCATTTATCTCTACTCACAGCCGCCATTGTTATTGGTACCGTTATGATCCCCAAATTATCTTCCCGGCCAACATTCTCCCCGTATCTAGGCATGCAGACTTGTCTTTTTACACTTAATCACTCAGATATATATGTTATCCACCAATCAATATATGTCAAAATGAAATTATCCTATCCTTTTTATCTCTTCTCTATTTCTTAATCTCTTGGGCTCCTTCTTCTGATGAAGTTAGAATCATGGGCAGTGTCTTCTGTTTTGCTTGTATTTGCTTTGTTTTTTTCCCCCAGCATTCAAACTAAGAGGTAACAAGAGTCTATTCCTTCTAGCCATGGATGCCAAGTATGTTTTTGGAATAAACTCTTTGCTCTCAACCTCACTGTCACCAGAGACTCTTCATTCGACATCCCCAGAACCAGTTCCTCCCGGCTAAGTTCTCTCATCTGCCTCTTCAGACTGTCTTTCCTCACTCTTGAGTCAAAATCATTCACTCCACTTCCCTAAAATCCTCCAGTGTCTCTGGGGCTTTTAGGATCCAGTCAGAGCTGCTGTAAAATGGGACATTAAAGCAATAAGCTCTTGTGGTGCCAAACTCCCAGGTCTCAAGCCAGATAGCTTCTTTAGTTGCCTATTTTTGGACTCCACGAAGATCCCTTAAGTTATTTTACTGAAAGGGTCCCTTCCACCCTCAACATATTGTAGAGGTCAATGGTGTCGAGAGGAAGAAACATCCCTCCAACTTCCCTCCCTCCCTCCCTCCCTCCCTCTCTCCCTCCTTCCCTCCCTCCCTCCCTCCCTCCCTCCCTCCTTCCCTCCCTCCCTCCCTCCCTCCCTCCCTCCTTCCCTCCCTCCCTCCCTCCTTCCCTCCCTCCCCCCTCCTCTCTCTCTCTCTCTCTCACACACACACACCACAGTCTAGGGATACCTTATAATCCTGAGGCCAAGCCTTCCAGGGGCCCAGAACACTAAGGCCCCCAGAAGCTGGTTATTATTTTCTTAAATAACAGAAAATCAACTCATAGTGGGAGTCTCAAACCCACACAATAGTTTTAGAGACAAAGGAGACAGAATTTGCAAAAACTATTGCTAAGCCTCCATTCATAGCGGCTCTTTTCTGCAAGACCCGACAGGGCTGTCATTCCATGTGGGGACACAGCTGCTGCCTATCTCACATGGACTGTCACCCAAAGTATATACAGAAGTCACAGCGTCCACACTCGGGTGTAAACAGTAAGTAATTAAGCAATGCCTAGGTCATGACTGACTCTTCCCTGCTTGGTTCCTAAGCAAGGACAGATTTTACTTTCTGAGTACTGTGAGCCTATTTGGTATTAATATACCTGCCTTGGTTATCAGAAATATTATATTATACCTGTAGTAGAAATAATCTTCATATTTCTTAAATGGAAGCATGTATACCTCTGAGAAGAGGGTACGCAGGTTAATAGGGCAGATAATTAGTCCTATTAGTGTTTACCGTTAAACTCTATCTGCTTTCGATTGGAACTTTACAAAAATAAGGAACAAAGCAAACGCTTCTCAGACATCCATATGTCTCCAAGAAATGAGTTCGCTCTTGTTATTGCCTTTCTTGAGAAATGCAGAGCAGCTGGAGTCACGCATTCTACTTCTGGATCCTGACACGTCTTCCGACCAGCCGCTCCCTCCTTAAGCACTTCAGATGGGTCCCTTTCCCAACCCCCTCACCGCGAAGCATGCTGTGGCAAAACAACAGTTTTCTTTACTTCCAAACATCTTAATTCCATGAAAATGACTCTCTGACAGAAACAGCATATGGTTTAACGTCTTGAATGACATAAACCTTCATATAGTTATCTATATATGTTCATAGTTTACCAATATGGCTCAGCCATATTTTGAAATATCAATATAAATGCTGGGATTTGTTGAACACAATCTGTTTGTTCTAGCTGAGCGATGTGTGAGTCTCAGGATTATCGCTTGGGAGTCTGAGGCCACACTTCCGCTTTGCTGTAGTTTGTCATAACCTCCCAGAGATAGTTTAAATTATCTACTATTTCTCACTTCAGCATCGCTTAATTTATTAAATGCATGGTTCCTGGTACCCAAACTAGTTACGCAGTGCCTTCTGCCCCTTCCCCACTTTCTCTGCTGAATTTGTGACTCTTTTCTGCATTTCCCCGAATTACATCAGGAATCAGAAAAATATGCATTTGCTCAGGCTGAAATTCATTTACCATGCATGGGTTTAATTGGATGTGCTGTGACCTACACTGTCTCTGGCCACAGCCCTTCTCAAGTGACTCTCCACAGACACTGTTTCCAGAAAGCACGCGCCACTCGGAACATTGGGTAGCAGTACAAAGGTCTGTGGTAAGGGGTGTGTGTGGAATTAGCTTCTTCCTTTAACCTTTTCCATGGTGAATTAGCATGAAACACACTCATACTTTCAGCTGAGAGCCACAGAAATTCTTTATAAATGGGCATGTGACCTAACTGACCACACATAATTCATTTAATAAAAACGTAAATTTATTTGAAAAGACAGTGTCATAGCCTGCACTCTAGCCTCCATAAAGTCCTATGCAGAAGACAAACCCTCAAAGTAACTGGATCTGAAGACAGGGCCTTTCAAAAGCAATTCAGAGGGTAATAAAAGAGAAAGGACTGATATCCAAGTCCAGGAACATTGGTATTCTTACAGGAGAAAGAAGAGATGCTTCTCTCTCCTCCCTCTCTCTCTCTCTCTCTCTCTCTCTCTCTCTCTCTCTCTCTCCTCTCTCCTCTCTCCCCTCTCCCCTCTCCCCTCTCCCCTCTCCCCTCTCCCCTCTCCCCTCTCCCCTCTCCCCTCTCCCCTCTCCCCTCTCCCCTCTCCCCTCTCCCCTCTCCCCTCTCTCTCTCTCTCTCCTCTCTCTCTCCTCTCTCCTCTCTCCTCTCTCCTCTCTCCTCTCTCCTCTCTCCTCTCTCCTCTCTCCTCTCTCCTCTCTCCTCTCTCCTCTCTCCTCTCTCCTCTCTCCTCTCTCCTCTCTCCTCTCTCCTCTCTCCTCTCTCCTCTCTCCTCTCTCCTCTCTCCTCTCTCCTCTCTCCTCTCTCCTCTCTCCTCTCTCCTCTCTCCTCTCTCCTCTCTCCTCTCTCCTCTCTCCTCTCTCCTCTCTCCTCTCTCCTCTCTCCTCTCTCCTCTCTCCTCTCTCCTCTCTCCTCTCTCCTCTCTCCTCTCTCCTCTCTCCTCTCTCCTCTCTCCTCTCTCCTCTCTCCTCTCTCCTCTCTCCTCTCTCCTCTCTCCTCTCTCCTCTCTCCTCTCTCCTCTCTCCTCTCTCCTCTCTCCTCTCTCCTCTCTCCTCTCTCCTCTCTCCTCTCTCCTCTCTCCTCTCTCCTCTCTCCTCTCTCCTCTCTCCTCTCTCCTCTCTCCTCTCTCCTCTCTCCTCTCTCCTCTCTCCTCTCTCCTCTCTCCTCTCTCCTCTCTCCTCTCTCCTCTCTCCTCTCTCCTCTCTCCTCTCTCCTCTCTCCTCTCTCCTCTCTCCTCTCTCCTCTCTCCTCTCTCCTCTCTCCTCTCTCCTCTCTCCTCTCTCCTCTCTCCTCTCTCCTCTCTCCTCTCTCCTCTCTCCTCTCTCCTCTCTCCTCTCTCCTCTCTCCTCTCTCCTCTCTCCTCTCTCCTCTCTCCTCTCTCCTCTCTCCTCTCTCCTCTCTCCTCTCTCCTCTCTCCTCTCTCCTCTCTCCTCTCTCCTCTCTCTCTCTCTCTCTCTCTGGGTGAACACAGAGAAAAGACCAGGTGAGGATACAGTAAAAAAGAGAAGACATGCAAGCCAGGGGAAGGCCTCACCACTGACCAGTCTGCCAGCATCTTCTTAGAGTTAATGGCTTTCAGAGCAGTGAGAAACTAGAGATCTTCCTATTACTGTACTTTGTTCTAGTAGCTCCCAACACAACTGCAGTCATGGGGACATTACCCTGGAGAAGCCACCTGGTGCCTGTAAGCTTGTCTCACTGCAAAACTTCAGGACAAAATCTTCAAATTTAAACATATACCCTATAGCAACTGCATTGATTATATAAAGATAGAAAGTCCTCTCTCCCTACTTTATGACCCAGTGGCATGTAAACCTTCTTAGGTCTGTGATCATGGTAGTATTAATATATATATATATATATATATATATATATATATATATATATATATATATATATTACCATGATCATACATATATATGTATGTATTTAAGTAACAGCAATGTATGTTTGTCACACAATAATATCTTCCTAACTGTCAAAGTTCAATCTTCAAGAAAGGAATGAACATGGATGTACACGTGTGTGCCAGGATTTCCATACAGTTAAAAGTACTTTTAGATGAACAGCTGAGTTATTTTCTTTTTCTTTTTATCTTTTTTTTTTTTTGGTTTTTCAAGACAGGGTTTCTCTTTGTAGCTCTGTAGACCAGGCTGTCCTTGAACTCAGAAATCCTCCTGCCTCTGCCTCCCAAGTGCTGGGATTAAGGCATAGTTATTTTCTTTTTAACTGTTATCCAAAACATTTTATTACTACAGCTTCTTATTCCTGAGAATTTTAAGATTCAGAGATATATACATGAAGTTAGAATAAACATGTCCTGCCTCCTCAGTCCCCACCCCACACACCACACACCCAAGACATAGGTACATCCATTCAGGTCCCACTGAAAAGAGGACTCTGACCCAATTTAACATATTGACCACCCTGTCTTTCTGATTTTCTCATAATAAAAAGATTTTGGCTTGTGATAGAGAGACACAGATGAACATACCTAGACTAAATACATGAAATCCAACTGGCCAATATGGTAACGCATGGCATGTAGCATGGGTTAACTCATATTCTTGTTTGTTACCATAAACACCTCAGGTATCAATAAAAACTTTATGATGGGGTGAGAGAGATGGCTTAGTGGTTAAGAGTACTGACTGCTCTTCTAAGAGGTACTGAGTTCAATTCCCAGCAACCACATGGTGGGTCACAGCCTTCTGTATTGAAATCTAATGCTCTTCTGGTGTGTCTAAAGACAGATACAGTGTACTCATATACATTAAATAAATAAACAAATCTTTAAAAACAACAAAAACTGTATGACTTAACATGCTTCAAAAACAATAAAGACTACATTTGTAATTAGAAATCAATTTCACTATTTCTTATCTTATTGCCTTTCTTTTTTAATACATGTTTAAAGAAGGTATGTTTTTAACAAACAAAGATTCGACACTGGTGCCTTCTGACCTAGGAACAGCAGGTAATGAAACAGACAGGATAACTATTGCCATGGAACAGAGCAGACAGACCAGTGACTCCCTTAAACAACTAGCAAAGTTGACAAGTCCCAACACACACACACACACACACACACACACACACACACACACACAACTCTGTTATTCTCCAACTAATAGTACTTCTGGAGATATAAATACAAAATCTAAATTGAATATCCAAGGAATAAAATTTCAATATCAACACTTCCATTTTAAAATTCTCAAAATTTCATGTTTCAAAAATCTTAAGATCATTACTATATGGTTTTTTGCATGAAATACATAAAATTCCAAATACATGGACGTTCTGAAGCCAAGAGTCACAGCACATGGCCTTCCGGTGCATATGTGTGGGTCCATGTATGAATATGTGCATTTATAATAAAATAAATCGCTATAATATTAAACATTCATTATTCCAATGTCCGATATATTCTGTCTCACTACTGTTCTAATATGCTGCTAATAAGAACTTAAATCATGTAACAGGCAATTCCTCATAAAGTTGAAACTGAGTTTAATTTATCAGCAATTCCATCTCTAGAAATTTATTCAAAAAGAATTATTAAAATCTGTTTGCAGACACTTAAAAACATTCATTTTTCAGTCTATGATACTCTGATACATGTTTCTCCATTGCTGTGAATTGAACTTAGGATTTTATATATACTGGGCAAGTATTCTACCGTGGACGTATATTTCAGCCTCAAATCTTTTCTCTTTCCTTTTCCTTTTCCTTTTCCCTTCCCTTTCCTTTCCTTTTCTTTTCTTTCCTTTCCTTTCCTTTTTCTTTCTTTTCTTTTCTTCCCGTTATGGAATAGATCTCACTTTGTGCCATTCAACAAAAACTTCAATTGACAACTCCTGTACTTTTCTTACTTCATCATATGTTAGCATTAATATTAAAAGTTTAAACTTCTAAATATTTTTCAAAAGAACATTAAACCAGGCCTTTGCTGGATGCTGTTCCGTGCACCCTCACCCTCACCTCTTCCTTCGTCTTCTTAGATATCACCCGTAGCCAGTCTCCAATCATGCTCAGAACAGCCGCGAAGTAGGCCAGCCCAACGAGAATCCAGAACCACACCACAGGCTTGTAGAAGTCCAGGTATTCAATGTCCGATCCACCTGCAACAGCAAAGGAATCACTCGTAGTCCTGAGAGCCCATAACTGAGTCTACAACACACTCGCTGGTGAGCTGCCAGTCAAGGGCAGAAATCTCTGAGCCTCTCCACAGACCCAGGCTCTTTCTTCACACCAAATTTCTCCTTTTCTCTTACAGAATTCTCGGGTTTTCAAGGACAAGTTCAATAGGGTGTTTCTGAAGGACACTTCCCGGCCTTTCCAGATCACTAGAAATGTCTAAGCTTCCTGTTTCTTTTGTCATGTATGACCTTTTGTCCCTCAGGACTCCAGTGCTTCGCCCCCATGAACAACATGAATCTGAGACCGCACTTCCACACCTTGCAGCGGACCGTGTATATCCGCCGATGCTGATCCATCCGCCTGTGCCAACCCACGGGTCTGCCAAACTGAACAGGAAGTGGGTGACTCAGCATGACTGCTATTTTCAGGTCATAAGTAGGATGGTCTGGAACCAAGCTTGAGCCAGGGCAGCTGTGGGTCAGCAGAGAACCAATAGTCTTTACAGGTAATGCCACCATCATTGTCTGAGGAAGTTCTGTGACGTCACTGGCTTAAGCCCATGTCTCCAGAAAGGATAATGCAACGGAGAACTTTTTTAAATGAAATCTGTGTGCTGACATCACTGTGTTGTGGGAATCTATGTATGCATTTCCACATACCCTCCCATTCAGCACACACTAACAGAGGTAGTTATAAAGTGGCAAACACTGAAATCCTAACTTATTTACCCAAATAAGTAGTCCAGGCCATATCTTCAGGAACTTATTTTTAACCTAAAAAATCCTCACATTCAGACTGGAGAGGTGCTTTGGTGTATACAATGCTTGTCTTTTGAGTTCAGATCCCAAGAACCCATATAAAAGCTAGATTCGATGGCTCAACTATGTAAGGACAGGGCTTCTACCCAGAGATGGGTCATGGAGACAAGAAAACTCAGATACTTCTGGGCCAGTTAGCCTGGAGTGTCCAGCAGGGAACAAGAGACTGTCTCAAGGGAAGGTGGAAAGTGAAACTGACATCTGAGTTTGTCCAAGACTTCTGCCTGTACACACACACACACACACACACACACACACACACACACAATTTAAACAGGAAGAAAGCCTCACATAAAGAGTTGCTACAGCTGAGTGTGGAATAGCAGGACAGGGGCTATATAATTCTGCGGAAGAACACAGAGGAAGGGGGAAGGCAGGAGGGTAGAGGGAACATTTGTGTGATGTGTATCAAGACACCGTGAGAAGACACACTCTCTTTAGAGGATCAGGCAGTGGATGGTCGCCAACCAGAGTGTGGTCAGGGCCAAGTGAGGCGCCGGGGAGGAACAGGCTATGTATGATCATAAAGACTGGATCCTAACTCAGCAGGAACAGGGTTATATTTATAGGGGAGATGGCCTGTGTCCATGACTGACATGTGATCAAAAGGATCACAGAGGCTGAGGGGCAGAGGGACAGGAGGCCCCAGCAGATGCTCTGATTTGGGAGCAGCAAAGACATTGCTATGTTGAATGAGGGCAGGCATGAGAGAGAAAGGCATGGACGGGTGCAGCGGGGGACAAGGGTGACGGGATTGCTTCTGATGGCCACAGTCCCTTACTTGGGAGATGGCGAAGGGACACTGACTAAAACCAGCACGGATGCTTTAAGTTGGGACTTGAGAGGCCAAGGATGGTTGGAGACCGCCATGTGACTTCCTTCACTCCGAAGATTTCTTACCTGCTAATGCACTGTGGGGCAGAGCAGGGGGCAAGCATCATAGAGCTAACTTCACGGACACTGGGGATATACAGAAATCCAACCCGCGGCTAGGAGAAAGCAAGTGCACGCTACATTCAAATAGAAAATACTCATGGAACATCTGCCTAAACAAATCAGACTCTGGAGACCCCACCAAGACTTTTGAATGTTAAAAGAACAGGATAAATCAGGAGAGGAGGGCTGTATGTAGCAGGTAAGCATTGTGAGTGGACACATAGTCTGAGGAAAGCCTAGAGTGCACAGTGAGGCGCCTTCTAAGGGAGGCCCCTGGCAAAGCCAATTGTCCAGTGTTTCCATTTTACTGAGACCAAATGACTTCCTTCCATGTACTTTCTCTTTCACACCAGAAAGAAAAAGAAACAGGAAAAACAAAAAACCAAACAAAAACCAAAAAACAAACCCCACCCTCATCCAAATGTTTAGGGCTTACCTAACTCATAAACTCCCAGACTCATAGACTGTAGAACAGCCTTCGTGATAAAGATGACATTTTACACATTTCTCATAAGCAGGATGTTACAGTTGGGAGGCAGTAAGTCAGCCAAGTCACCAAAAGGCCTATAATTGAGTAGAATGTTTAACCCAGAAGTTTTAGTGATTCTAAGCCATGGAAAAATGTTTTTTCCACGTTCTTAATCACCACTGTTAAAATGAAATACTGGCAGCCGGATGATCTGAGAAGAAAAACACCAAGAAAGAAGTCACTGCCAGACAACATTCACCCTGTTCACTTTCCCAGACCTAGGACTTGTGCGTTCATGTGTACATTCATCAGCTCACAGGATGAAAAAGCCTTCCCTAAGCTAGAATATCTGTAATGTTCAGGTAGTTTGATTTAAAGGGGGGGTGGGCTTTAAAGAGAGGAAATGGTTTTAATCTTTTTTATTTGTATGTATGTGTAGGTACACGTGTGTGTACATGTACACATGTCACATGTGCCTGCTGAGACCAGAAGGGGCTGCCCAGCACCCTAGAGTTGGGGTTAGCAGCACTTGTGTGCTGGATCCAAACTCTGATCCTCTCCACAAACAGCAAATGCTTTCAACCTCGGGAAATGTTTTTTTTTTTTTTGGTTTGTTTTTTTGTTTTGTTTGTTTGTTTGTTTGTTTGTTTGTTTTTAACCCCTGACTGTCAGGAGTTTTAATTTTCTCCCTATTGTTTAGAACCGTGTCCAGCTGTCTCTTATTAAGAAAGCGAGGCAGCTGGGAGGGAGTGGCAGCTTGCACCTGAATCTGGCACCTGGGATGCTGAGGCAGGAGGACTGGAGCCTTGGAGCAGCCTGGAGGACACAGAGAGACGACATCTAAAGCCCTAAAGGATCAAGGAGGGCAGAGGGATCCCTGTCCGAGGCAGAAAGCCGCACCTGTTCTGTGGTCGTGCCCACCCATTTCTTTTTCTCCTCTTGCCGTTCGTGTTGTAGACTACAGGACACCCCATACTCCCTTTCTCTCCTGTGTACATCAGCTCTTTCCATTTCAGGAGCTTTCTGGCTCATTATACAGATAGCAACAAAAATACCAAAGAGCGCAAGGACAGACAGCTTCAGGGACCTCCTCAACCTTTCCAAATTGTCTAAGCTTTCTGAGTCTGTGCTGGGATACGTGACAGCTTTCTCTCTCTCTCTCTCTCTCTCTCTCTCTCTCTCTCTCTCTCTCTCTCTCTCTGTCTCTCTCTCTCTGTGTGTGTGTGTGTCTGTCTGTCTGTCTGTCTGTCTATGTGTGTCTCTCTCTGTGTGTCTCTCTGTCTCTCTCTGTCTCTCTGTGTCTCTCTCTCTCTCTGTCTCTCTCTCTGTCTCTCTCTCTCCCTCCCTCCCTCCCTCCCTCCCTCTCCTTCCTTCTATCCACACTCTCTCCCCTCCTTGATATTTGCAAGAGTAACTCAGCCAGAGCTTGATCCAATCTAACAGATTAAACTACTAAAAATATAACCCAGGAAGGTTCAAGCTGTTCACAATGCTAGGAAGTGATTCTTTCCACAAAGTGGCTTCCCGAGGCACAGTGGCTGGGAACCTCCCCTACATCAATCACTGAGAGAACCATCCTGCCTGTTCCCTGAGAGTCATGGCGGGTGGCCGGGTGGTGAAGAATAGCCTATGGGGGCATGGAAGGGACTTTCTGATGCTGGACGGCCATACACTGCTCAGTCAACATGCTCATTTCAACTCATAGAATATGCAAAAATCTTACTGGGGAGATGAGTGAGAACTTAGCCTCACAGATTAGCTCCCATGACTAGGCCATCCCACGCTAAAGGACTACAGGTGACTCCAGGGAAGCCACCCCACCCTAAAGCTCTACAGGTAGATGCTGAGAGAGTTGAGACCCCTATATTTGGGCCAGGGCTTCAATGGGGCCTTAGGCATAATTTTTTTAATCTCCACCTGCTTTCTAGAAATAAAGTTGATAATGATTCAAGTGCCATCTAGTTCAATCTGTCCAGAACTCAAGAGTGACTTCTAGGTCCATGCAGCTCTTCTGATATCCTAGTGACTTGAAACAGAGAGGTAAGGTATGTGAAATGAACCATAACAAGTCACAAAAGGACAGGAGCCACAGAGCTCGCCTGCAAACCCAGTCTTGTGTTGCTCTGAAGCAGCGTGGCTCCTTCCATGGGACCGAAGCCACCCTTCGCCTTACACCATCCACCTGCCCTGCAGCCTGGTGCTGAGGGGATGCTCTCCATACTGGATGCCAACAACCAACCAAGGTCCAACTTGGGGAACCACTGAGTTTACTGTTCCTACATACACATCGTGAGTGAAGGTTTACGTAGGAAAGCATAGAGATTCTAAAGCAGTCAAGATACCCCAAAACCTCTCACCCCAGCCTTGATGAAGACGATTGGATGCATGGATGGAGTTCCCTTATCAATGAGCATTCCCCAGTCTGTACACTCTAGCACTTCCTAAGATCCCGAGTGCTGGTATATTCAGGAAAGAATGACATCCAACTGGCCAAGGGAGCGGCCTGAACCTAACGACACTTCCAGCTACTCCTTCTAAGATGGAACATCAACATTCAACAAGCCGGATCTTTGGGGATCTCTTGCAAGTAGCAGGAGCCATTCTGACAAGGGTGGTGGCTGCTATACTTGCAGGATGGTGAGTTACAACACTCGCAGGTCCCATGGGCTGGGGAGGAAGGTAAGAGGGAGACTGATAGTACTTACGGCATCAATCCCACTCAAGACAGTGAATAGTTTGTGACCTAATGACCCATAAAGATATCACCTCCTAGTGCCATTAAAGGAGAAACTTAAGATTAGGAGGGGACAATACTCAGAGGACAGTGTCAACAAAACTTCTTCACCCACATGGTATGGAAGACTAAGCTTAGTTAAGGTGAGAGATATCAAGTCAGGTAAGACAAGCATCCCCTTTGGCTCAGCGTAGCCCTGTGGATCTGAAGACAAATCCTCTTTACTTACCTCCTGACTCTAGTAGTTTCCAGAAGGTAGTGATATTCTACTCCACAGACCATGAGTTTGGGATCAGGCAAGTGTTTGTATAACTACCACAATAGAGCTGTGGCTTTTGGTGTGTGTGTGTGTGTGTGTGTGTGTGTGTGTGTGATTTCATCACACTAAAGTGATTTTAAAAGATAAGAACTTGAGAACATAACACTCCCTTCCCTTAATTTTCTTGATCTGTGGATCTTGTTTCCAGAATCACAAAATATTAATGATGAAAACCTCACATACACCAGTTTCAAAGCATAGTCATTCTTGATTCGAATGATCAATTCCAGGACCATCCTTCCATCTTCTAAAGTGATATGTATGTTACAGACCATAAACACAGCGTCACTCTAAAGAAACCCATGTTTCAGCTTCACACTGCTATTTGACAAAATACGTAAAGCAACAACAACCAAAAACAGTTCACTCAGCCCATGACTCCAGATGTTCCAATTTGGGGTCAGGTGACCTCATTGATTTGACTCTCTGGTGAAGAACATGAGGAACAATCATGGCCAGAGTGTGTTATGGGCCAAGGGGCTGAGAAATAAGAGACTGGGCTCCTACATTTCCCCATGAAAGCACATTCAGTGTGCAGAAGTCATCCCGTGAGGTGTCCCTCTGGAGAGTCGCTGTGTGCATGACCTGCCGGGGGACACTCATTTAAACCACAGAATCATTTCTTTCTAAGTATTTTAGTTTGGGTATCAAATCATGCTCTTAACTTTGACTATAATTTTATTAATGATGATTTATTATTATTTTTCTGCTTTGTGTATTTCTCTCTTATGACAGCAAATTGCCTAGAGAACAGAAACATTCTTACAGTGGCATGGTCAATCTAGTGACTTTGGTTTTCAACGATAACTCACCTATTAGAATAAATTTATACCACAGATACAGAAAAATGTAAAGCTAAAGAAGATAATTAGAGGGCTCTAGAGATCGCTCAGAAGCTGCTCCTCCAGAGGTCCTGAGTTCAATTCCAAGCACCCACATCCCATCTCACAACCATCTGGGGCTCCAGGTCCAGGGAATCCAATGCCCTCTTCTGGCCTCTGAGGACAGCAGTCACACATATAGTATAGAGACACACATACAGGCATAACACCCACACACATAAAATGAAACTATTTAAAATTTGAAATTATTTTAAAATGGAGACAATTAGGTCTGCCTAGCATTTAGAGTTATATTTTTAGATGTTGGAGATCAGCACTCAGGTTTAAAAATCAGACCATTCCCGCTTCTGTTCTTCACATAAAACCTACTGCTAGAAGAACAGGAACCTTAAGGGTATAATGAATGGGAAATCTACAAGTCCCCTCACTCTGTCATTTCTATAAGGGTACAAGTGTACCATGTGCAGCGTGTGGTGTGTGGTATGCAGTGTGTGGTATGTAGCGTGCAGTGTGAAGTGTGCCATGTGTGTTGTGCAGTGTTCAGTGAGTGGTGTGCAGTGTGCAGGAGTTAAATGATCATTGCCTTTGGAAATGATTTCTATCTCTCTATGAGAGCAGTTTGGAGTCTCCATTAAGCACCAGCTCCATCATAGCCATCACTTACCAAGGCTCCCTCTTTTGTGCCCTCCTGCTGTATTATGCTTCTAGAGGCCTGCTGACCCCTGGGGGCTCATTTCTTGGCTTGCCCACAGACCCCCACTCCAATTCCGCGGATTGACCATGTGTGAGCAGTCATCGGCTCTCTCAGCACTGGCCAAACACGATGAGTGGATTCCCCTGTCCCACAGACCTTGATCCCTATTTAGTGGCTGCTCCTTCTCTTCACACATTCCTTCCTGAAGAGCAGGAGCCACAGCCGTTATCACTACTGAGTGCTGAGCACAGTATCTCATAAACGGCGTGTTCACTAGTCATCAGAGTAAACGAATATGAATTAATGAGTAAGGGGTGGTTCTAAGGCAGAGGGCCAGCGAGGGGGCTCCATGCATTAAATTGTTGCTGTAAAGCCCATGGCCTGAGTTCAGATCCCTGGAACCCATGTGACAAGCCAGCTGCTTCTGCAATCTAGCATTCCTATAGCCAGTTGGAAAATGAAGGTGAGAAATTCTCTGGGAAGCTTATAGGCCGCTGATCTCGGCAATGCAGAGAGGAGAAGCAAGAGTGGCCTGCCTCAAATGGTGGAGGGAGGGAACTGAGTCCCAAAAGTTGTCCTTTAATACATCACACACACACACACACACACACACACACACACACACACACAAGCATGCACACAACACATGCATGCACGCACTTACACATGTGACTATAACACATTTTCCAGGCAGTCTCACAAACTTCCCCTTTCTGATTAGCATGGTTCTTGGTTTCATTTTCTGACATCATCTTGTGAAGGGTCACTGTTTTTCAAGCATCCTCCACCCTCACCAAGCACTTTTTTTTTTTTGGTGCCTATTGCATCTCCAGCAACACCTTCCCCAGCAATCAGCTTAAAGGCAGCAATTTTGGACCTGGCTGTAGGGATAATTGTACAAATCTTAGGCTATATATCACTGTATCCTAGAGGATTTCCAGCAACAATTGTTCTGAACAACAAGGCTTCATCATGGCTCTTAAACAGAGCCCGAGATGTTTTCACAATGGCATTCCCTTAGACTAAGTGAGCACTCACTGCTTGAGTCATCTCTGGGGTTATACAGAAAGGAAATCACTTGGCTATGAAAAACCTCACTTCCAAAGATGACTTATATAATTCTAGGAAATGCGATTAGGGGACACACAAATAAGTCTTTCCCCGAGTCAAAAATGCAATGACAAATGACAATAGAACTTTGAAAACTAAATTTAAAAGGTTGTCCAGGTAACATGCCAGAGGAAGAAGGTCCTTAGCTGGGGAGGCGGGGCTGTGCTCTCTGAAGTGAGGCTGACGTAGTCCTCCCTCTATAAGGCGGGAGTGAGCGGACAGTCCCGGTGTTTACAGAAATAAAGACTCATAGTCAGGAATGAGGAGAGTGAGATTAACTCTCAGGTAGAACTGCACAGCTCATCGTAGCTCACCCCTGCCACTCTGACGACAAGCAACGCTTTCGAAACCACACAACTCACGCTGGCTCCCTCATTTCCCTCCCCCTTTCAGCTTCAAGAAGAATCACCACACACACACACACACACACACACACACACACACACACACACACGGCTCTAAGCTGTGGGGTTGTGTTATCACTGTAACACGAAGCCCAAACTCAGCTCTCCATGCTCCTCAGCCTCACCAGGGTGACACCCAGCCACCGCAGATGCCCTGACACAGACAGAGACAGGAACATAAAATTAAGATTTGTAGAGATCATCTCAAAGGCTTAGGGCCGGAGGACTGTGATATTGATCTATTTATTGATAGGGACATCTGACAGCCAGAGGGAAGGTTCTACAAGGCAAATAGGCAGCATCCCCCGGGAGGAGCTCTGCCCTAGCTTAGCTGCTACTGGAGTCAGAAGGTCCCCAGGAGCAAGGGGTGATGGTGAGCACGCTCTTCAGCTATACGTGGCAATCAATCCCTTCACAAGAACCTTGAAAGGCAAGCCCAGTTACAGTTTTTTGAAGACTCTTACGAAGAGCATGTTTCCTGGTCTGTCTTCTCCACATCTGTCCAGAGTGTTCCCCGGGTGTAAGGGTTTGACACACAATGCTCGCACCCCTACAAACACAGCTCTGTGGCTTCACAAAGGCCAATGAAGACCTAGGAGGCGGAAAAATCATTAACCTTCACTGTTTCTCTCTTCTCCCTCTCAGAATTTCTTTTTTTAAAGATCTATCTTATTATCACATGTGTTTGTCTGCTTGTCTGTGCATCACGTGCATGCAGTGCCCAAAAAGGCCAGAAGAGGGCGATGGGTCCTATGGGACTGGAGCTACAGTTGTGACCCATCAGGCAGGTGCTTTAACCACTGAACCACCTCTCTAGTGCCTCTGCGTCTTTCTAATCAAAGCAAGCTTGGGTTCTAGTTATTAGCAAGGGAGATTTCTATCTTTTTAAAAAATCCTTTACAAAGTAAAATAGGATGAAAGTAATGCCTTCGATGGGGGTTCAATGACACAAAATACTAGTGACAAGAAAATCTATTTCTCCCAGTATTGACTGCACAGAGAATTGCTCCTTTTAAAATATTTACTTTATTTATGTCTGGGTGAGTTTATGTGCACCTGTGTGCAAGTGTCCCTGGAGGCCAGAGGAGGGCATCAGACCCTGAAGCTGGAGCAAAAGGCCCCTCACGAGCCACTGTATGCATATGACATGGGGCATTGACTCAGAGGCCCTACTAGGACCCATGGGATGCTCCCACTGGACACCCTTCCTTGGGCGGGTGACAACAGCCGCAGGCAGACTGACAGGATCTCTTCAGGTTAAGAGTGTTGACGTCTTTGGGTGAATTTAAAATAAGTTTTTTTAAACACACTTTCCAAAAAGCAGAAAATAAATTATTTGGGGTTTTACCCCTTCCAGGACAATGTAGGAGGTAGCCACAGAAACTATTATTTTAAGGCTCCACCCACATTTTCTTCATTTATAAGTTTTGTATTTTTAAAGGGTCTCAGACCATGCATGCCAGAAGAGCCAGATTGGCACAGTCTGTGGGTTGTTTAAACTGTCCATGCCATGTCCAGCTGTTGACCTGAAATGTAAGACATCACCTAATTTCTGTACAACCAACAAGTTTCTTAAGACTTTGGAATCACGTTTGCATGACGTGATAGAACTAACAAACCACAGGTGTATATTTCTTTCTTTTTATCACGCCACCTTGCTTTCCCCCGTAGAACCACACTCCTTCATTCTGATTATACCAACTACACGCCACTTCAAGGGTATCTAGGAAAATGGGCGTTTTAAGACAGGAATCTTCCTGCTTACATGACCTACAGATGTTCGGACCTCCTTCCTCACCTCATTTTGATAACTGTTGAGCTAGATGGTACCCATCAGGCCCCTGCAGCCTCCCCCTCAGACCCTCCACCTGGGACAGAGAAGGGTCCGTGGCACATGTGAGCAAACAAGACCGCTGTTCGGGAGAAGGACACATGCTCGGCTTCCAGGATACCGCATGTCCCTCACCGGGAGACATTGTCATCTTTATCCTTAACGCTTACACAGACATGAACACCAACTCCTTTTGATATTATTTCTGAACAAAGCAATGGAGCCTCTTCTCTGGAAGTATTTAATTAAGGCATTGAGGTCGGGCCAGGAAGTCAGCTCGGTGGGTAAAGATGCCTGGCATGCAAGCCCGGAGACCTGCATCCAATCCCAGAGTCTATGGAGAGCAACTCCCACAGGCTGTTCTTTGACCTCCATATAGTATGTTTACATACACATACGTGTACACACACACACACACACACACACACACACACGATAATAAATATAAAACATGTAAGAATTTTTTAAGAATCTCAACCTGTCTGATCAACTTACTTTAAGAAGTTAATAATGTGTTGCTATTTTCACAGAAACATAGTAGGCCTATTGCATTACTTCAAACTGGAGTTAATTATGAATTTGGGCGAGCTCATTAAAATGATCCTGGAAGAGTCATCCGCACAGTTATTTTTACTACCAAGATTTAAGATTGGTGCTGGAAGATAGTTCAGTTAGTGAAGAGATTGTAGATATGAGTTAGATCCCTAGTGTTCATATAAAAGATATCCACATTTTGCAGTGTGACCTTGTAATCTCAGATGGGAAAACAGACACAGGAGGGCCCAGGTCACACAGCTGAATCCCCGAACCCCAGGTTCAGTGAGTGGTTATGTTTTAGTTTCAGTGAGTAGACAGCCATTGAGGAAGATCTGGCCTGCACATGTACACACATACATGCACCCTATACACATGTGTGCTCACACATGAACACATATACATAAAGACTGGAGTTGGAATAATACCAATGAGGAGAGTGAGATCTGAACTGATAAAGAAGGCAGATAACCAGCAAGGAAGCAATCAGCACTCACCAGATGCAGAGGACAAATCAGACCATGGGAACCACATAGAAACCACATGACCCACTTTAGCAGGAACCACGTAGAAACCACGTGACCCACTTTAGCAGGGACCATGTAGAAACCACATGACCCACTTTAGTGGAAACTACATAGAAACCACGTGATCCACTTTAGCAGGAACCATGTAGAAACCACATGACCCACTTTAGTAGGACCCACATAGAAACCACGTGACCCACTTTAGCAGGAACCATGTAGAAACCACGTGACTCACTTTAGCAGGAACCACATAGAAACCACGTGACCCACTTTAATGGGAACCACATAGAAACCACGTTATCCACTTTAGCGGGAACCCTGTAGAAACCATGTGATCCCACTTTAACTGGATTCAAAAATACTGCCCCATACTCATAATTAAAGCTTCCAGTGTCACAGGCAAAAGACCTTCAGTGAACAAGACTAAAATCACCCTCTGAAGTTGGCAAAGTTTTACTAACTTAAAGCAAAAGAAAGTAAAAAGGATGAAGAGGAGTTGAACTTTCTTATACCAAAAAAATAAGAGATACATATTTGGTTTGCAGTATTAACCTAGAAATGCAAAATACTATACAAAAGGCCATTGATATTTATTTCACAAAATAAAACATAGATGAGTCCAGCTTAATCCTTCTGTTTCCCTCCAGTGTCAAGAAGTCACTATACATTAATCACTGTCACTGTTAGGGGCGGGTCACTACCTCCCCAAAGAAGTGTTGAGGCCCCAACCCTGCTATGCCTCAGAATGGGAAAGTATTTGGAAATTCAGTCCTTAGGGTTGAATTGTCCCTTAGGGGAGCAACGTGGGTCCTTAACTCAACAGCTGAGGTCTCAGAAGGAAAGTGGTGAGCTCATGGGGGAACAGGCTGGGTCCTTAACTCAAATGACTCTGTCCTCAGAGAAAGAAGACAGATTGGACCTAGGGACACATGGAGGGGGCTGCCACATACTGGCAAGACTGAGGTGGGAATAACTCTGTTGAGAACTGGGATCACCAGAGCCCTGGCAACTTCCCCCAGTCACTAACAGAGGCAAGGGATTCTACCCAGACTCTCAGAGGGATCCAGCAATTCCCTCTGTTGAAAGCCACCAAGCGTGGAGCCTTTGGCTCTGCAGCTCAGTCATATCTCATAGAGATGTTCCCTTCTAAACCGGAATGAGCCTTAAGTAGCAGACCTGGTTTAGGAGAGCAGCCACAGCCCGGGAAAGCCTTACCTGCCACGTAGTCTCCAAATCCAATGGTCGTCAGAGTGATAACCACAAAATAGATGGCGTCCAGCGCGCTCCAGCCTTCTATGTGCTTGAATATGACCGCAGGGAGCGCCACAAAGAGAACGCAGCCAAACAGGATGAAGATGATGGTGGAGATGATACGAATCTTGGTCTGACTGACATTCCACTTCTGCAAAGACAGAGGCAGGTGGAGAGAGAGGTTACTGGGAGAGAGGGGTTTCTGACATGCGCACAGGACCCGACTACCCAGGGCTATCACAGGAGCACTGCTTCCAGGTTTTCAGTCTCAATGGTCTTTACCATAATTAAGCCAGAATGGCCAATGTCAATAAATAATGCTAATTAATACATACATACTTTACTACGGATAAAATAGTTTCTTCAAAATTATAGTACATTGCTCATCTGCTGGGAGACCATAGTGTGACTTCAGATAGGCCTCTGTCCTTACTCACATGAAACGCTTAATGAAATTTGTCTATGCTGTGGGCACACAGCTGGCTGTGGGCCAGACACAGTCGAGAGAGATATGTGACAACCCAGAAACCTGGGCAAGCACAGCGTATTCACAGCTGGGAAATGGGAAACGCAGACAAGGATAGTCATTCAGTTGACCAGATCGGATGCTAAGGGAGTCCGCGTCTGAGTCTGGGGCGCGCCAGCTGCCGCGGGATCTGCAGGCAAGCTATGACTTGGCAAGCCTGACCACACCTTTCACCACAGCGCCTGTCCAGGTTTGGGTGCTTTCCACCTGGTTCTTCAATAAGGATTGATTCCTTGTAATTAAGGGTAGAATGTGGATCATCTCCAGCTATTTGAGATTAGTCACTTCCTTGTTGTTTTTAAAGCAAGGCGTCCCTATGACATAATTCAGACTGGCCTGGGGCTCTCAACTCAGCCTCCCAAGTGCCAGGATTGCGGGTGGGCATTGCTTTTAGTCCATCCGGCAGAGTTGCCACACGTTATTTACCAACTGACTGTCTTATACACTGCAACAGCTGTAGGTCATAGCCCACGCCCTGTGAAAACAACTGAACGGGGATGATGAGACGGCTCAGAATATAAAGGTGCTTGCCACCAAGCCTGAGGACATGAGTTCAAACCCAGGTCCCATGTGGACCAGAAGAGCCGACCCCTGCAAACTGTCCTCTGACCTCCACATGAGCACATACAAATAAATATGCAATTTAATGTTTTTATAAAGGGCAACCATTTAATGATAGGGTGAGATCTCTCTAGAGATAAATATGTAGAATATCACAGACTGGAAGTGATCACGGGCAAGTCTCTCAACCACCATCTTCACCTCGTGTGGAAGACTGGAATGAATTCATATCTTTTAAAAGTTGTCCCAAAGTGCTTGGTATCAAACATCAGGACTGTGGGAAGGACACCACCATGAAGGGTCAAAGGTTTGCAAATGACCAGCAGGCACATGGTGTGGCAAACACCGAGCAGGATGGGGTGGGTGGCCAAAGTTTTGCTGTATATAGGAATGAACAATTTATCATCACCAAGGTCATACGATGGAGCTGTCTTCCTGATGAGGAAAGACAGAGTCTAACATGTATAAGGAGATAAAAAGTCCTATTTTGGAATAACCATGTCTCGTCCACTCTGGCAGTAAAATGTTCATGAGCTAGTTTTAATCTCTGATGCTGAGATTGAAACCGTGAGTCAATCGTTACATTTTGCTGGTGGTGCCATGAATTCACGCTTCCCTGAAGAGTGTATGAAGTGACACAATGATTGAATGGTAAGTGCAGGCTTTGCAGCACGCATGGGGGACGATTCTTCACACACGTGCAAACACAACCATTTATTCTTCCATGATTTTCTTCAAGAATACAAACTCGACAATCATAGATTCTTATTTTTTTTCACTTAAAATTCAGTAAAAGAATCCTTTTTCTTTCTTTTTAGTTTTACTTTGTGCAGCCCTGCCTGCCCTGGAAGTCTCTCTGTAGACCAGGCTGGCCTTGAACACTGTCTCTGCCTCCCAAGTGCTAGGACAACAATGTATGGTACCGCCATTACGGTAATACCCCCTGGATTCAATACGAGCATCCTAATGTTCTCCACACATCTCCTAAATAAGCCATGACCACAAACATCCTCATGTTTACTACCTTGGGTTCTTCTGAACTGCTGCATTTTGTAGATGAGTTTTGTTTAACCGAGTTCTAATATTGCAGGATTTTGTGTCTGCTATTTATTACTGTAACCTGCCCAAAAGGATCACATAAGACAGCAAAGACAGCAGCAGTCAAATTTTATTTTCAAAATAGAAGTATTGCCAGCTCTTTGCTTTGAGGGTTAAGTTTTTAACATTTACTGCTGAGAATAATGTAAAAGTGTTGTTAATACTGCTCAAATGAAATGGAGATTTGGGGCTAGGGAGGGGTGTCAACAGTTAGAAGCATTTGTTGCTATTGCAGAGCACCTGCATTCAGTTCACAGCACCCACGCAGTGGTTCACTACCATCTGCAGCTCTAGATCCCAGAGATCTAATGCCTTCTTCCATCCTCTATGGACACAAAGCATGCACACAGTACATAGACACAGATCCAGGGAAACACTCATACGCATAGAACAAATAAAATACAAACACATAAAATAAATCAAACAGGTTCGAAGGGAAATCAACTACTTTTAAAGAGCATAAGCTAGGGACCAAGGGGTAACACAGTTTTGCAAAGTGTTTGCCTTACAAATAGGAGGACATCCATTGAGTCCGCAGAAGTCACATAACAAAGCCAGTGGTGGCACCTGATTGTAATCCCAGTGTTGGAGAGGCAGAGCAAGCAGGTCTGGAGCTGCTCACTGGACAGTCAGCCAGTGAAAATTCTGCGCCATTTTAGAGACCTTATCTCAAAAAAGAAATTAAATGGTACTTGGGAGAGGACATCCAAGATTATCCATGGACTTCTTCACACACACACACACACACACACTCACACACATTCACAAGCACACACATACACTCACACACACTATCACATACACACACTCATATACACACACTCACATGCACATACACACACACACAGATACACTCAGAGGGGGGGCACAAGTTTTTACATGCACAACACACACATACAGAAAACAATTAGGACACTATACAACTTCAAGTGGATCCCAGGAAGGTTATAATTCTGTTTTCTTGTACATAATTTTCAGTTTCTCTCAGTCAAGTATGCACATAAGTCAAATACAGTGAGTGGCACACTAAGAGGCGTAGGAATTGTTATATAAAAGACAACTGAAAAGCTACATTATCTAATGTGCTAGAATATGTAACCTATTTTCAAAAACCACCAAACAGGTGTAGCGAGAGGCCTGTACTACTCACAATGAAAGTGTCTTCCACTTTGGCAATTCCCTTTCCAAATATGGTTCCGAGCTGATCACCAACCCCAGCCAGCAGAAAGCCAAAGAGGGGAATTCCCAGCAGGGCATAGATGATACAGAATATTTTTCCACCTTCAGTTCGTGGGGAGATGTTTCCAAATCCTAAAAAAAAAACCAAAAACAAAAAACAAAAAACAAAAATGGAAAAATTCAGTTGTTTACAAGTGTGTCAACATTTGAAACCCCCCACCCCAAGTTTAACTGGAAATCACCAGCTATTACAAGACACAGATTGTTTATTTCAACTGGGGAAGGCTCCATTTATATTGTCACAGTGAAAGTAAAAGGTAATGCATGCTATTATTCCAATAAAACACACCATAAGCTAGTGTTTGGTGAGACTGATCAGATGATGAGCCATGCAGTGTTAATACACTGAATGGGGTCAATATTTTCATTCTGTCTCCCAGGCAATGATAATTACTATTGGCTTACAGAACTTACATTACCATTTGTAATGTGTTCAGAAATATACATTAAGAACATTCAAATACATGTAAATTATTTAAAGAGTGAGGCTGCATTACAATTTATGTCTTTTTTTAATCCTATTATATTTTTAAAATAGATAAATGTCAAAGTGTCCCGTTCTGAAGATTTTTTTTTTTTTTACGTTCTGAAGATTTTTAAGGTGCAAAGACATGAACTTGTCATGATCGAGACCATTGCCCTTCGCGGGCCTCATAATCTCCCAGGCATCGCCTACGCCTGTTTGGGGTGAATCACCCACAGTCCGGGCGCACAGAGAACACTTGTATGGTGGATAATCCTTTGTCTCTTCTCCATGGTAAATTAACCTGGAGCTTTAGTTCAAGGTTTCTCCTACTCAGAAGTGTGGATGGATGGAATGTTGAGATTGGGTCTTCCGCTGTTGCTCTTCGGCTGTTTTATGATAAGAGGATCATGGCTCCTTTTCTGCAATCTCTAACATTCTGTGGAACCACCACTAATGGGTACAGAAGCCTTTCCTGTCTCTGTTTCCGAAGAAACTGAGCGCAAGCCGAGGCCACAGCAGGTGCTGGTAACTGAGCCGCACTGAGGCAGCTTCGGGACTGGCAGCTGCTATGATGAACCGGGGGCTCAGCTCTGAAGGTCACAGAAACTGAGAACTGGGTGAAGCGTGACAGTACATGACATCCACTCACCAATCAGGGGACCTTAGGTGGATCACTTCCTCGGCTGTTAAGAGGGGGTTGCCATTGCTGTACACTTCCTAAAGGTGTAAGGACTAAGTAAAATACCGCATGAGGTGCTGGGCAAAGTCCGTTATACCACGCTGCTTGGCATACCTCAGCTGATGCGAAAACTACTGTTGTTTCCTACTAGTCGTTACTAGTCATGGTGTCCGTGGAAGCAAAGACCAGAAAGTCAGGGTATTTTGTCTATCGTCATATAAAATAATTTTCAAGCAAATGGCAGTACCATCACACAACACCATGTTCTGGAATGCTCTGACCTCCGGGGCTGTCCTTCTTCACAAAGATCATTATACAAACAGCTTGCATAGCATAAGACCACTTTTCCCACGTAATGGTTGGAAGGGCTGGGGTGCTTACAGTGACAGGAAGGAGACCGCTGGAACAGGAAGGCGTGGTAGGGAATTCTGGCTGTGATCTCAACACAGCAAAGGGATTGGACCCACTCGGGCTCTCCAAGGCAAAGATCAAGTAACAGGTGGAGCCACAAGTAGCCAAAGAAGAGCGCCTGACTACAGAGGTTGGGCTAAGCCAATCACATGCTGTGGGGTTAAGCCAATCATTCACGTGCTGGGTCGAAGCTGAGCCAATCGCGGGTTGGGTTAAGCATTTTGCCTCAGCAGTCTTCCACACACTGCGCAAGTCCTGACAGGTTTCATCAGGCAAACCTGTCGCTAACAAGAGGACTGGGCTTCCCTTTAACCACGCCCACTGGGAAACAGCAGCGAGCACCTGCTATTGGCCAAACTCTGCTCTGAGCACAAAGACCGCAGCATAAGGCAAGCCAGGCTGCAATGTCACTCTGGGGAGCCGTGAGGGCGCAGCACTGGCTGTGCAGGGGTCCCTGGGTCCAGAGAATGTTCTTGCTGCACATGGACTTAGGAGACTGAGAAAAACCATACACAAATGATCCCAAAGGGCTGAGCAGAAACTGAGTAGCAGTTACTTAGGTTTCAGAAAGAAGGGTTTTCATGGCAAGTTGAATAACGAGAGATAGAGGAAAACATCAAGAGAAATAATCGAGGGAAGCGGGGGCTGGGGGGAGGGAAGGTGCCATCTTTGAAAAACTGAGAAAAAAATCCGAGGCCTGTGTGTGCTTCCAGTAGATAAAGGAAGAAAAGGCAAATACAGGGCACGTTACAAAAGCTCCTGGCCATGTTAAGGTTTGGGTTGAAGGAGCTGCCACGGCGAGGCTGTCAACTGTCTGCAGCGACGGGATCCATTTTAGCTCCTAAACAATGATGTTCATGAGGAGGGAAACAGAAAATGTTAGGCTTCGATTCTGGCAAGGATAACTGGTGACAGTGGGAACCAAAGAGTGTGACTAGTGTGGGGACCCACAGGTAGGACCACGGAAGGCAAATGCTATCTTCCGTGAGTATCCGTCAAAGACCCACGTGCTGACCGCTCCGCCATCAGTGTGGTATTATTAGGGATGGGTGGAAACTTCCCAAGGGTGGGAGGGGTCTCCATTTGCTTTCACATTTCTGCGATCAAATATTCAGGCAAAGGCAACTGACATAGGAAAGAGTTGAATTCAGCTCAGGGTTCCAGGGAAACCTTCGTGGGAGGGAAATTCAGGCAGCCAGAGCTTGAAACAGCCAGTGACATTATAGCAACAAGGAAGTAGAGCCAGGGGTGCTTGCTGCTGCTCGGGTCCCTTCTCCAGTTATACAGTCCCAGATCCTAGCCAGGGGATGATCCTATCACAGTGGAGGGCCTTCCTACCCCAGTCCCATCAGGCGTGCTTAGAGGCATATCTCCGGGGACACTGGATTCTGTCGCGGTGGCAGTTACTCACCACAGTGGAGCTGAGTGGGAGGTGTTTACATCATCGGGAGTTTGCCACTGGAGAAGATGGACTGCTCAGTGCCTTCCTTCCTGTTTCCTGGATCACAGTGTGAAAGCATTGGACTGCCCTGCTCTCTTCCCACTGCTGTCTTTAGCTATCACCACAGGCCCAAAGTAGCAAATCTACCCAATTCTGGACCGTGGCCTCCAGAACCACAGCCACAACCAAACGTGTCTCTGTGAAGTCAGTTCTCTCAGGTGTTTTTTCTCAGTAACACAAAGCTGGCAACATTTGGACCAGGTGGATTTCTTTTTTTTTAAGATTTATTTATTTATTACATGTAAGTACACTGTAGCTGTCTTCAGACATCACAGAAGAAGGTGCCAGATCCCATTAAGGATGGTTATGAGCCACCATGTGGTTGCTGGGATCTGAACTCAGGACCTTCAGAAGAACAGTCAGTGCTCTTAACCACCGAGCCATCTCTCCAGTCCCCAGGTTGATTTCTTTTTCTCTAGCATATTAACTAAAGGAGACACTCACTGAGTGTTGCATTCATAAGCCTCAAACCCATAAAATGCACATAGAACCCTGCACAGGTGTAGGTCATGAGGTAGATCAAATAGTCTGAAAACAATATTGTACAGAGTCCAAAGAAAAGAAGTCAAGGACAAAACTTCAGGGAACACCAGCAACTAAGACTTAGAAGGGGGCAACCAAAGTCAGGTTAGGGGAGATTAGAGCAGAGTTACAGGGAAAGCCGGCCTCAGAGGAAGAGAGTATCAAACATCACCAAGCCACCTCAAAGGACTAAAGTGACGTGCAGCTCTGCAGCCTGTTTTCACCCCCCCTTTCCTCAGGTGCTTCCTGCCTGTCCCATCCTCCATGCTCCTTTTCCTTCCCTTCCCCTTCCCTCTCTCTCTCTTCTCCTTCTACCTTTGACTTTTAAATAATCTCATTCGTGGGAATATCACAGGAATACCACACAGAACGCCTTGGAACATTTCCCATGCCTGTCATCCATCTCCCAGTTTGCCCTGTTCTCTCTCTCTCTGCTGAAACGCATTCTTCTTTCTGAACCATTTTGTAGCAAGTCTTCTGACACCCTTTTTGTTTGGGTTCTGTTGTTTGAAATGAGGTATCTCAAGCTCACTAGACAGAAG
Source organism: Apodemus agrarius (assembly GCA_964023405.1). Lineage (NCBI taxonomy): Eukaryota > Metazoa > Chordata > Mammalia > Rodentia > Muridae > Apodemus > Apodemus agrarius. Next base: position 6,015,787 of record OZ030017.1, on the reverse strand, counting down.
GGGCGGGGTGTTGGTCTGATCTTCCTGCCTCCACCTCTAAGTGCGGATAATGCAACTCCAGGATCAAACCAGAGCTTCGCTTCAGCTAAGAAAGCACCCTAACAACTGAGCCACATCCCTGGCTCCGTCACCCCTGTAGTCTGTGCCGTTCTTTCCTTTCATAAAAGAAAGATTCTCTCTTGTCTAACTACAGCACACTCACCGAGCCTGGGTGAGTCAACATGCACATGAGATCATCGCTGAAGTTATAATCTATACCCAATGCCATTGTCTACCACACTGCCCTCTTTGCCAGGGTCAAGTCAAGAGTACACACTGCACTTGACTGACATGTCCCGTCCTTCCCCCCCCTTTCTGCCCTTCCATCTCTGAAACCGTCTGTGTCTTTGCAGGACAGAGGCTTTCTTTTTTTTTAAAAAAAAAAAAAAAAAACCAAGAAACAAAAACAAAAACAAAAAAAACCAAAAACATTCTTCAGTGCCAAGCTGCCCAATATTTCCTCAAAAGTATACTCAAGGCGTGTTGACAAGAACACCACGCCCTTCTCGGTCTGTCACCCTGAGAGTTCCATGACCTCAGCTTATCCCATCAATGCGGAACCTGGTTGGTTAAGTAAACTCATTGACGAGGCTTCCCTGCTGAAAACTCCCCTCTTCTTTTCCTTTCCAACCGAAGAGACTTGGAGATCACATGCATACTCTGCTTCTCAAATTTGTACCTACTAGTTGTGATATGCGGAACAAACAAAAACACAAATGGTGCTGGAGAAAAGGCAAAAACAAACAAACCAATAGCATTACACCTCAACGCTAATCACTTAAAATACCCCAAGCTCATTGTACTGGCCGGTTTTGTATGTCAATTTGACATAAGCTGGAGTTATTTATCACAAAGAAAGGAGCCTCCCTTGAGGAAATGCCTCCATGGGATCCAGCTGTAAGGCATTTCCTTAATTAGTGATCAGGGGTGTGGCATTGTGGGTGGGGCCATCCCTGGTAGTCTTAGGTTATACAAGAAAGCAAACTGAGCAAGCCAGAGGAAGCAAGCCAGGAAGCAGCACCCCCTCCGTGACTTCTGTGTCAGCTCCTGCCTCCAAGTTCCTGCCCTGCGTGAGTTCCTGTCCTGACTTCCTTTGGTGATGAATAGCAATGTGGAAGTGTAAGCTGAATAAACCCTTTCCTCCCCAACTTGCTTCTTGGTCATGTTTTGTGCAGGAATACAAACCTTGACTAAGACACACATTATGGCTACGTTCATATATAAGGATAACTAATTGTGCCTTCCTATTTTGTATAAAAGTGTTCTGAGGTGTTCTCCTGGGAGCGAGGGAAGCTCCCACCCATCCAGAGCCCTCTCAGTGAGGTGCAGCTTCAGAAACCTCCATGTGCTGAGGGGACCGGAACCTCACACTTGCTCTGTACAAGGGGAAGGGCTGAGAACTGAGAGCCCAGCTGGAATCTAGAAACAGGATGAAGTCTCTGCCTGGCCCCAGCACTAGAAAAACCTCAAAGGGCTGTGGATGCTGATTCCACAACACCCAAGCCTTGAGCTCACATCTCCTGGGTGGTCTTGCTTATCAAGGTCATGTAATGCACCCCAGGAGGAGTTCCACACAGGGAAGGTTGAGAAGAGGCCAGAAAGCAGACAACCTGAGAAACACAGCCACCTGACAGATGGGTGAGCTGGGGGGGGGGCGGTTAAACAATCCTTGGATAACTCCACCTTTTATTATCAGTTATATCTTAATGATTTTATTATTTAAAATAGTTTTATACAAATACTGTGATTGCAGTTCCCAGATCTTCCCCCTCCCACCTCCCCAAATCCATCCCACCTGACTCCAGGCCTTCTTTCTCTCTCTTTAGAAGCAAACAGGCAAACAGCACGCACACATGCATGTGCACGCCCATCACACACACACACAGATTTATTTTTTAAAAAAGAAAAGAAAAAGCATGAGACACACACATACACACACACAAACATAAAAACATGTACTCAATGGCTCCACCTTATAAATCTTCCTCTATCTGCTATGATGCTAAGTACCAAGACTCACTCTATTCTGGAAGGAAGCGCCCCTCACAGTGACCACTCTCTGGTACAAAATAAATTAAAAAGTCACAAAGCAGTTTCCTGACACATAGAGCCACCCTGGAGGCTCCCAAACATTCCCATGGGAGGCAGGGTCCAGTGGATGTGTAGGAGAAATTTCTCCAAAGCAGCTGCCCTCCACAGACTGTCCACGTGTTCTAACCAATGACTGTGGACCTGGCTAAGTGATCATTTAGGAGCATCATGGGAAGGTCCTTCATTAGCTATCTAAGAAGAGCAGGTGGGACTGGAAGTACTGGCATCTGCTATTGCTTGGGTTTCTGAATTCCCTGTGCTAGTCAGCGACACCTCAAGGTGGACCAGTGCTGCTTTACAAGATGAGATAACCATACTAGCCATAATTAGTTTTGCTTGAACCCCTAAAATAAGGAGTTCCTGCTTAGTGTCCCATAAAAAAAAATCAAAGCTTTCAATCTGGCTTAGACCAGGCTAAGACTGACAGGGAACACAGCTGATCCAACTTCCAAATGATCAGGGAACAAGAACGCTGCAGACGGGCGGAGCTCTGGAAGGTGGCGTTATAGACCCTGGGAAGGGTGGGGAGCAGGGTGTCTGTGGTACAAAGAGCTGTCTTGTGACACGAACTGTGAAATTATTACATATTTTCCAAGCCTGCCTAGCTCCCCTTAACAGCTTAAACCATCTCTGGTGGAAATACTTTCATCATAGAAGTTGGCAAACACTGTAAATTACATCTTTTTCCCCCGCTTCTCTGGCAGGTACTATTTACCTCTGTCAACATGATACAACCTGGAATCACCTGAAAAGAGTCTTAATGAGGGAGCCTTTTATTTAAAGAGCACGTTGGCATGTGGGTATCTCTGTGGGGAATTGTCTTCATTCAGTTAAATGGAGGGGGACCCAACCCACTGTGGGCAACACCATTCCCTAGGCCTTGATCCTGGACGGTATGAGTGTAGAGAGGCTGAGCTGAGTCATAACCATGCAGACAGTCATGTCTCTCTGTTCTTCTCTCCACTGATGTGTTATGACTGTTTCAAGTCCCCCCAATGATGAACTATAACCTGAAACTATGAGATCAAATAAATGCTTTTCTCCCCAAAATTGCTTTTGGAAGGGTGTTGTATCACAGCAACAGAACTGAAGCCAGGATGCCATCCCAGCACTGAAAAAGACACAGTAAACTTCGAGGGGCCACATGGCTCATCTGATCTGATGCAGAGGGGTGGAAGCCAAGCCACCTGCCAGCGACCTTGGAGACTATTCCACCCTGCCGCCTGGAGCAAGGCTTCCTGTAAGGTGAGTCCACCCTTCCTGACTGTCGAGTATCAGCCCAGCTCTGCCACTCTCGCTGAGCAGTCCCAACGGCTTGGGCCATTTTTCTCATTACAAAAATGATGAGTATCATTTGTAATAAAAAGTAAATAGCCTCCTCTCCCAGCACCGCAGTCATGATCATAACTGATGGCAGCAACAATCCATCTATCATCTGACTTCCTCGTTTAATGAAAGTACAAGCTCAACCATCACAGAGAAGGGGGTGGAGGAATAGGAGGAGAAAGGCGTGAGTGAGGAAGAGTCAGTGAACAGTTACAGCTCAAACCTTTACCACAGAACCATTGGCTCCACCGGGACATAGCTGAGAGCCAGATAGTGGGTTGACACATAAACACACAATCACAGAATATTTTAGAAAGAGGAGAGGCCTAGGATAGCCTGTGTTAACTGTCAACTTGACAAAATCTAAGCTGGCCTGTGAGATGGGCATCTGGGCGTGCCTGCAGGGGTGGGGGGCTGAGGGGGTAGGGGATCCTGGGCCATACAAAATGGGGTTAAGGACCTGAGTGACAGAGCATGCACATTCATCCCCTTGCTTTCTGACTATGGATGTGATGTAACCAGCTGTTGAAGCCCCTACTGCCTTGACTTGTCCACCATGATGATCGTATTATACACTGAACTGTGAACCAGAATAAACCTTTCTTCCTTAAGTTGTTTTTGGTGGATATTTTATTATAGCAAGAAGAAAGAAACTAAAACATGACATTAGCAACACAGAGGAGAAAAGAAGAAAAATAAAGTGGGTGCCCTGTGTGTCTAGAAAGGAAAAAGAGAATATCGTGTTAGAAATGAGGGGAAGGGAGAAATGAAATGGAAGGATTAAATGGTGTGAAGTGAGGTGGGAGGGCAGGGTAGAGGATACTCTTCAGAGGTATATAAAAGCCTTTGGAAAGAGCCACATTGAAACCTACTACCATAGAAGTTCCCTAAAATATAAACTTATAAATGAGATTAAACAGAATATTTAATCACCCTGTAATGGAGTGGTGGGAAGGAGATAATACCCCAACTAGATATTACATACTACCAAATGAAAAAAAGCCAGTACCAGGATTAGTTATAGCTTCTTGAGTTGTTAGCCAATGGGGTTCAATAGACTCTACTTCCCAAACATTACAAGCTTTTGCCTATGTTTCTGATTATCTCCAAAACTTGACAGTTAAGTTTGAATTATAGAGTGTGTGCGCGCGCACGCACTTACACACACACACACACACACTTGAATCATAGAGCAAGTTGATCTAAAACCGATATTCAGTTGGAAGCTTCATCCCTGCTGGCTTGCTTTCATTGAGCTGGAAGATGCTATGCTCTCCTGGAGGAGAGGATTAATCATCAGTCCTACTCAAGTATGAACTTCACAAGCCTCAATAATGACCTGCCTGGAAAGACATGCCCACTGATGCAATATTGCCATAAATGTTATGGGAATAGTAATCAACTATTTTTTATTGGATTTAAGGTCGGCTCCAAAGGATAAAACCCGTACCCCAAATGTCAATGAGGCCACGAATCAATGACTAGAAAATTATGGGCCTTCCTGAAGAACCTGCTGCTATTGTTCTGTTAAACGAACAGAGCACGAGCACCACCATACGCATCATGCGACGCCACCACACCCGTCCAGCTCTCAGCGGAGAAACTTCTTGCAGTAGATGGCAATTAACATGGTTTACAAGAGCCAGCGGTGGCAGATGTCATCAGAGAGACAGTAATTTTCTAGAGACAAAGGGGCAGGTGTACATATAAACTGCCAGTGATTATGGGAGCATGCCTAAGACTTGCAAGCCAGACAAAATCCCAGCAGAGAGGGAGAGACGTGGGCACAGAGTCCCGCCCCTCCCTTAGGAGCTATTGGCTTTAGATTGCTGCCAGGAGAAGGTTTGTCCATGTCCCTTCATGCTGTGACACCTGATGTATCAACCAGAGCACCAAGCAGGCCCCATAGCCAGGAGTGGCTGGCCAACACAGCTTGGACTGGGTGGGCTTAAAAGAAAATACTAATAGAGCATTGTGGGAAAAGAACATAAGTGTGAGCACGTGTGTGACGCTGGGGGGGTGGAGAGGTGGGGGATCTGAGAGAAATTTAGGGAGGGTACAAATATAATCAAAATATATATTGTAGGAATTCTTCAAATAATAACAATTTATTTAAAAAGAAAGAAATGTATATAAAGCAACACCATGTGCAAATGTAATAAATTAACTCCCTGAGTAATTAATAAGCTTACTTTCTAATAAAAACTCTTTGATTTTAGAACATTGTATAATTTAATAACATCATTTTATGAACTATTGGAATAAAAGGTAATTATCAATAATTATTTAGAGAAGACGAAAGTGAGATAAATATTACTTTCAAATTAAAAGAACATTGTCTATAGACTTGATGATTAAGGCCATATGGGAAATGAATGAATGAAACCAGCAAAAGGCTGAGAACGACTCCAGCGAGTGAGTGAGAATTGATACGTGCACTGAGCGGTCACTGACTGCCGCCAAGTAGTGATGTGCTGGGTAGGGAGGACGGAATGAATGGGTAGGGAGGACGGAATGAATGGGTAGGGAGGACGGAATGAATGGGTAGGGAGGACGGAATGAATGGCCCTGGCACCGTGCAGATGACACAGCAAGTAACTGTGCTCGCCATACCAGAATGAAGACACGAGTCAAAAGCCCACAGCATTCAGCTAAAAGCTTGGCATGGCTGAGCTCAGCCTGAAGCACAGCTATGCAGGCAGTGGAGACAGGAGGAACCCAGAGCTAGCTGGCTGCTTGCCAAGTCCAGGTTCATTAAGGGACATTGTCTCAAGGGAACAAGGAAGAGAATGGTAGAGAGGGAGCTGGCATCCTCCTCTGGTCTCTTCCTGGGTATGCACATAACACACACACATACACACACACACACACACACACACACACACACACACAGAGAGAGAGAGAGAGAGAGAGAGAGAGAGAGAGAGAGAGAGAGAGAGAGAGAGAAACAATGTCCTTAATTTACACGACACACTAAAAGTATCATATGGATTAACCCATCAATATGTAAACAAAGAATATAGAAAATAAAAAAAAAACATCAATATGATGATGAGGCAATGGAGTAGTTTTTTAAGCCTCACTACTAGGGCAGAACCATAAAGAAATAAAAGATCTATGACTAAATAAAAGGATAAATGGCTGTATGTCAAGCTTCAGAAATATTGGGTTATCTATAGAGCCAAGGTTACAGTCGTGGAAGGATAGATCTAGAGACAACATCTCCTTCCATCAGAACAGACAAAGGCAGTCTCCAGCTCCAGAAATGAGATGAAAGCTTAGTTTCCTGATCGCCATGTTGATCAAAACATTGATGTCAGACCTCAGAAATTCCCAATACCTGCCATGATAAGCTGACGAACCTCAAACCCGTTACCTGCATATCTGAGATAACTAATGAAAATCACAAAAGGTCAACTTTGGCAATCAAGTTCACCTCCATGGGAAGCCCACCCAGATCACTTTCTACCCTCCCTGAATGAGTTCCTGGAGTCAAGTAATAAAGTGTTTAGACTTAGGGGCTGTAGTGCACACACTCCGGCTTGGCCAGGCCAACCTGAAGAGAAGAGTCTGGAAGCTTTATGTCATGTGTCTCTCCAGTTTTCAGTGTGGACAGGGTCCCCAGCAGGAAGGACAAAGACTCAGCAAATGGGCACTGTGCCCATATAAACACATCTAGTATTGAAACCATTATAAACGATCTAAATAATTCTAACCTAAAACTCAGGAGTTTGGACTCTTTTATTCCAAACATGGATCTCCCCCACCCCCTCTCTCACACACACCACAAACATAACAGAGTGTGGTACCCCTGTGAGACCAGTACTCAGGAATGGAAGCAGGAAGACTCAGAATTATAGGCTTGAGCTATGTGAGGAAATCCTGTCTCAAAAGCCAAAGTAAAGACCAAGTCTGTGTGCCATTCCTTTGCTCTGAGAACTGCTAATGATACCAAGAAAAACAGAGAAGGGTTCAAATATCACTATTACAATGCACGGTGACAACTCTTTCAAAGAATACCATTGGCAGTCACCATGACAGATCAGCAGCCACCCAGAAGCCTCACCAGCTCATAAGCACTGAACCCTCGATTGTGCCGCCAGGTAACAGAATCCAGGACGGAAGCCTGGTGCCTCTGCTTTCATTTCCTCTCTGTCTGTTGTCATTCTGGGTCAGACACCAGCTTCATTCTGTGCGGGCATGCCACTCACCCAAGGAGGATCTGTCTTAACTTCTCTCACCTCATTCAAGGCCGAGAGTAGAGATGAGGCTACCATGACAGTCACTGGAGGTCCCCTTGGACTTTAGGAACAGCAGAAGCTCAGTGGACAGTTACCAGACTCTCACAGGACCCAGATTCCCCTCCAACAGTAACAATTACAGCCGGGTTTTTTTCTCCTCACCATATAGAAGAAGAGTCTAGACCATGGTCTAGACTCATGAGTCTAGACTCAACCTGTGAGTCATGACCCCTTTGAGGGTCAGAGGACCCTTTCACAGGGGTCATCTAAGACCATCAGAAAACAGATACTTACATTATAACTTAGGACAGTGGCAAAGTGACAGTTATGAAATAGAAATGAAAATAGTTTTATTGTTTAGTTCCACCACAACATAAAAAACTGAACTAAAGAGTCCCAATACTAGGAAGTTGAGAACCACTGGCCTAGACAGTGGTAACCCAAACCATTCCTTCACCAGACTGCTTAATCGAGTATATCTCTTGCTCCTTGCTCAAGCCTTCCCCTATATAAACCTAAATGCCCTGTCAGAACTCTGAAGATGAACTTGGGGTCACTGGGCCACTTTGTCTGATCAGTTACTACAACTCCTCTCAGCTGTTCGTCCTCTCCCCCCCACACCCCCCAGCTTCCATTACTTTACCGGGGATGGGCAGGTCTCGCCTGGTCTATTGAGACTCCCAGTGCTGGGGAACGCTCCTCATCACACTGCATAATGAACACACAGAGATAAAGTGCTTCTGAAGATGTCCAAGTTAGATTTTCACAAAATCAGCAAGCTGCTTACATGGTCCACAGTATCCTTTGAAGCCTTAAAGAAGGTATACGAATCAAGAGAGTCACTGAAAATCTAGAATGTCCATCGGCACATGAACACTGCCTCCCCGTGAAAGCACCAGACTGAAATAGCTGGAATGGAACATTTAGGTCCATGTTTACTTTAATCTGTGAAATGCGAGTTAACTTGTGAGCAGTGAGGAAAATGTGTTTCACTTTCCTTACTGTCAATCATGCTGCGTGAACTCTGACATAAAAGAAGACTCCAAGAAACAGATGTTTGAGTATCAGTTTCTATCAATGTCTACAAAATTTATGTGAAGTTATAATGTAATTTCTACAAATATGGGAGTCATTTAGAACTTTATAATAAGACCTAAGAAATATTTGGAAAACTAAACAAGCGAGGTAGAAAGAGTCTTCCTATATAGTACTAGGACTTACATGTTCCACAGTATCCTTTGAAGCCTTAAAAAAGGTATACGAATCAAGAGAGTCACTGAAAATCTAGAATGTCCATCGGCACATGAACACTACCTCCCCGTGAAAGCACCAGACTGAAATAGCTGGAATGGAAATAATAAATAGCTGGAATAGTAACTATTAACTATTAAGAAGCAGTATGATTTATATGATGCAGTCCTAAACGGTAGATTAGTCATGGAAACAGAGGGTAATAAGAAACAACAGAGATCTCAGAAACAGACCTAAGGCATGAGCAGCTGCCCTAGCTGTCACTAAGTGAGTGAACAGGGGTGACAGTGCCACACACCGAATGCACAAGGCTCTCACACTCCTGCCTGTGTCTTATTCAACAGCAATAAACAAAACAGCAAGAAGTGCTGTTAAAACTAGATGAGGTGGCCTGTGCACCATTGCTTTCTTCAGACACACACGTCTGCACAGTAAGAGTATTTCAGGATAGCTATGAAGGAAAACAGATGATGCAGTTAATAGATCAAGAAGACCATAAGCAATATTGTGCACCTGTCCTTAAAAGTCTATAGAAATCAGAGCTCATGCTCTGTCCCCACCTGGTGAGTGTAGCTCTCTCTCCTCACCATAAAAGCCTTCTTGCAGCCAATTCAGAGTGCTGCAGGGATCCACAAGTGGTCAAAGATGGAGACTAAGTAAGGGATGGCGGGTGTGTGACCCTGATTGATCATCTACAGTACAACCCTGTACCTAAGGCTCAAGGAAAGCAGAGAGGAAGGGGAAGAAGATGGTAAGAGCCAGAGGACAGCATCATGCCATGTCATAAGGAACTACATGACAGGGAAATCTGCACCCATGAAATCTCAACAAAATCGTACCTAAACAAGACCCACATCATGACAACACCAGTTGAGTTACCAACATGACAGGGAAATCTCTCTTGCAAGATCTTATTCCCACACATAGAGCTATAGGCAGCCAATGACTGTGGGGAGAGGGAGAATCCATTTTATCTAGAGATATGCTCTCTGATAGACTAATCCCAAATGGTCAACTGTAAATATATCTACATGTGACCAATACTAAGTGGACTTAGGCGTATGTGTGTATATACATGTACACAGGGACATATACGTATTCATATACTAAAAGGCATTCGTTTAAGGGGGGATCATGAATTTAAGAGGAAGAGGGAGTATGAGAAGAGTTGAGGGAGGAAGGAGGAGAGGTGGTAATTGTGTAAATACAGTACTCACATGAATTCCTAAAAAGAAAAGAGTAAATAAACACTAGAAATGAAAAATGATTGCCCTATCATGAAAAGGGCCATCATCTCAAAATGCTTAATATTATATATAAGATTAAAATTCTTTGATGAATTCCCTTAAAATCTGGGAAAATGAAATCCATTTTACAACCATTATTTATTATTCAAAGGAGTAATTGTTATGAAGATGACAAGCAAATTACTTGTGGGTGGAATTAAATATCTCGTAAATAAAGGAGAATATTCAAAACTGTTACATCAGAAAACCTTGGTTAAAAAGCTGAATGTGTGATAAACACAAATGAACCAATAGCATTTTAATATTTGGGCATTCTCTCACGTATACTGAATAAGAAAGAAAAGTACATATTTAAAATTAAAAAGAAGCATCAAATACCTATGAAACATATACAGCAACGTTAAGGAACAGTTTGAAGAAGGGTAGGTGGGGATTGGGAGGACAAGATAGAAACCAGAACATGGTGGCATTAGAAATTTTCAAATGTATCATTAAAACAAGCAGGACACATCAGCTGAACGTTGAATAATTGATCATTAGTAATCCTGGGGCAAGTGGTTACTATTTCAGAGAAAAAAAAATAGCCAACCTGCGAGTCTTCACAGTCCCAGGCTAAACCCCGTGAACAAACCCATCTCCCCGGTGGTCCTCCCGTCCCCTTGTTTGCTTTAGATGCACGCTCCCACTGCTCATCCCCTGGCTCCTGTCTAAGCCATCCATTACTTGGGTTTGACATCAATCTCTATAAAGTCATGTCACATACAGTCCCAAGGCTACACTTAGCCCATCTTCTCGCCTCTAAGACCTGTCTTGGTAGATGGATTAGAAGTTCTGTATGGACATTTTAGCTTCCACTCTGGCCCTATATGTTTCCCTTAGATACCTAACCAAATACTTCCCACTCCTCACAGCTACTGGCCTGATTTCTCTGCCTTATTCTACTCCTGTCCTGATCCCTCCCTCAACGTATGATATTTTCAAGAGATTTCCAGACAGGACCCAAAATGTCCTCCCACGGCCATTGTGCCATGTCTGCTGTGGAAACGGTGGACTTGGAGGAGGGCACCGCACGTATCTATCTTAAATTCTACTCTGCGCGTGGGTTTTATTTGTACTTCCAATTTATTGAGTAAACTTCTTAACTAATAATTTTCCTGGGGGTGGCAATGCATGCCTGTCATCACAGATTTGGGTGGCAGGGGCAGAAGGATCTTCCTCATAGACACAGCAATCTCAAGGCCAGTCTGGACTAAACAAGAATGGGTCTCAAGAAAACGGGAAATCTGAAGGGTCCGACTGGCTTATTTTATCTCCTTCCCTTCAGTTTCATGGTTTCGTGCTCAGTGACAGCAGTAAGGATTGGACATTATTTTGACTTCCCATTCTCTTCATTAAAGCCCCACAGGTTGCATTATAACCACATTTGTATAGACTTTTTTTTCCCAGCTTGACTTTTCATGACTTTCCAACTTCTGTGATATGCTGGACAACACCTCACATACATGCTGTGCCATGGACAGCACCACTGCCATGACAGGGTCACATCAGTCACATCGACTGGGGTCATCTGACCCCTCCTGCCCCACAACTCACAAGCCCCATTGCTTTGTAGGCACCATGACTGGCCCCTTCCCATGAACTCTCCCACCCTGGCTTTTCAGCCCGCCCTGTTTCCATCCTGCAGGTCCTCCCTTTCTTGACTCCTGCCTCAGAAGTGCCAATGCTCTTAAAAGCACAGCTCCTGGTTGTTATTCTGGAGTTTATGAACCCTGAAATATCCTAAGATCCTCTAATACCAATCCCGTCTTCACCCCAGCATTTCTAGATGGGAGCTCACTCTACTTTCCAGTAACACCTCGGCCACCGTTATCCCCATGAGAGCAGCGTGCTGAGTTCCTCCGACACCTTAGTCTCAAATGGCAGTTGCTTCTTCTGAACGGCCTTTCCGTCACTGTGCTGAAATCTCCTCTGCTCTTTCTGTCCCCCACATACACAGTAACTTTGAATGCACTGCTATGCTTCCCTTCCAACCAGCTGGACTCATATATTCATTCAATAAACACACTGTATTATTTAGCTTTCTTATTGGTGTAGGCAAACACCTAGAAGCAATACAGCCCATAACCTCAAGGAAGGCCTGGCCATGAGAGGGGCTCTTGACTCTGATTGTAGAAGTTGGGGTGGCTGAGTGCATGACCTCTGGAGTCCGGAAGCAGGAAGAGGTCAAGCCGCCACTCACCCCAGGATACAACCTCCAAGGCCATGGCCTCATTCCTCACTTCCTCCTGTGGAACTCCACCTATTAAAAAAGGTTCCATGATCCCACAGACCACCACCAACTGAGGACCAAGTGCTCACACATATGAGTCTCTAACACAAAGTTTCATCTAATTCCTTAAAGAAGTGTGTGTTCAATCCATGTGGATCCTTGGGATTTAGCCCAAGTTCTTGGCTTCCTTCTAGTTCACTTGTTTCCTGGGAGTGGTAATCCTGCTGCATCCATCTCTTCCTGTCTGTGTGAGAATAAACTCATTGCAGAGTTTCAAGAAAACAGACTGAGTTGAACCTATCGGTCTGTAGATATTCCTGTGATGTGTTTTGACCACACGGGCATGCTCAGATCCAGGTGGCTCTACTGCTCTGTTTATGTTGCTTTTAATTTTACTCAAGACTCATAGAAAAGGCAAAATTTGGTCCAAATATAAGTTAAAGATATCTCCCCAAAGTAATAATCAAAACACTATTCTAACACTCAGCGATGTAAGTGATTTTAGGTATGGAAAGAATTTTGATACTATAGAGCAAAAATTGTGGAAGACTGGCAGTGGAGTGAAGGAGATGGTGGAAAAATCCAAAAGATGCTCCATGAGCAGTGTAGACAAGCCAGTGAGCCAGTGTCTCAGACATCAAAGACGTGTGTGTGTGTGTGTGTGTGTGTGTGTGTGTGTGTGTGTGTGTGAATGCATTTCCTCAGGGTCAGGATCTCACTATGCAGCCCAGGCTGACTTTGAACTTAAGCCCCTCCCCTCTCTGCCTCACAGTGCTGGAAATATAAGCATATTCCACCAGGCCTACCTACATATCATCTTAAAAAGTAAAATAGCTGGTAGCTAGTTAAATCCAGAATTGTATCTGATGAGGAAAGAGCTCAACTGAACATCAAAGAACAAACACTGTTGCAGGATATATGATTCAAAATAGGATATAGCATCTTCATAAAAGGACATATTTATGTCTTCACTCTTTGAATGCTGCTCTTGGCCAATGCCATGCAAGAAGAGCTGCACTGGGTAAATGAGCTTCCAGGACAAAGCCCACGGTTTGGCTTATGCTAGGTGTGCCCTGGAAAGGCACAGACCCAGGGCCTTTGTACCAGGACTGCTTCTTACTACTAATGTACTTCTCATGTTTGTCATTGGTATAACCCTCATATACCTGACATGGTGATTGGACATGGGGAGACCCTAACTGCCTATAGCCTAGTATAATTATTCCTAGATGATAGCCCCGACTCTGGCGGGCAAGTTTCCAGCAGATCAACACGAACATTAAAGTTTGTGCGATAATGCTATTTAGATGAATTGATGCTTTTATGGAATTTCTGATTCAAATTGAGTAGTTTTAGGAAGTTAGTTTGATTTAAGGAAATTAGTGTAGCTATAGAAAGTTTAAACTTCAAATTGAGTAGAATGTGCTCCTTCCTCATAGAAAGCAAGAGCTGCACAGGTGAGAAGAAGAGAACAGTGAACATTCACATGTTACATGCATGTAATAGTAGTAGCAGGAAACATAGGCTTGCAACAAGTTAGTGATCAAAGAAAACATTCTAGGTTAGACCTGAGTTCCTTGATCTTGTGATCTAGGATTGTAGCTATCTATAGGTTTCAGTGTGCATCATGTCTTTACATATAGGGTTATGAATAAATAATAAATAATTCTATTATGAGTATAAGAATAGAGGATTATTAGCCAATTTAGCTGAGCAAGACTTCAAAAATAAAGCATAAGATAGATGATGATCTGATGATCTGATGATCTGCTCCTTAATAAATACAAATTGTCATCAGGTAAACAACATAGGGGAAAAGTTGCTATTATAGACTGGCTTGCTTAAGCTTTGTTAATCAATGACAAAAGAATTATTGGTTTCGGGTTATGGTGTGTGTGTGTGTGTGTGTGTGTGTGTGTGTGTGTGATTTTCCCATTTTCTCTTTTCCTTCTTGCCAGCCCCCAAAGAATTTAAAGAGTTCAGAGAGTTTCTTATCAGTCACAAGGAGTATTGGCCCCAATGAATCAGGCTTTTTTCCCTCAGAGAAAAGTCTGCTGAATGACTTCTCTCGCACTGGCTGCCATCAACAGTGGCCCCGATGGTTGCTATCTGAAGTGACCCCACCATATCTACCAGTGCTAGCCCTCTCATCAGCTGCTAATAGCACCTCAGTCGCCAATGCCATGCTTGGCCCTCCGCGGCTAACCTGTGGGGTCAAAGGTAACCCTTGACATGTTCTCACAGGGCTGGTTTTTCAGCCAAGAATCACACACAAAACCTTAAACTATTTACCCACAACAGCTAAATTAACCAAACTATAAATTCTTAATGTGTAAGAAGTAAGAGTGGTTGTGCTCTTATTACAGGCTCAGGATGTGTAAAACATGAGGGGAGTTCTAATCAAACATTATTTTTAATCAAAAGACAAATTCTCTTCAGTCTGGATCTTTGGTCCCTGAATTATGTGAATGAAAACATTCTTATCTCAGCCATCACTATGCTAGCTAGGTGCTTTTTCTCCAGGATAAAATAGTAAAATAATTCTATCTCAAAAGAAAATACATGGAAAACAGCATTATTCATTGAACACTTTCACCCTCTTATCTAATATTCATGGTATAATTCATCTATATCCTTAACGTTTTATGATGATCTTATGAAGTTTTAGCACAATGATTTACCACCATTTTCTAAATATAGAAACTGAGGTTTGTTGGTGCTGAAGATTAGTTACTAAATATTAAGGTTCAGATTTATTAAACTTCACATCCAACTGCTTAGAGCAAGTATTTGGAATCAAGGCTACTGTCGAGGTTTCCATAACTTAATGACAGGATTTAGACCCACATCAGGACACACCATATAGAAAATCTTTTTAAATGGAAAGGACTTTACAAGTATCAAAATTTGTGAATCATAGAAACAAAGTCTGAACTTGATTTGGCATCATGTGTGAATTTCATCATTAGCAAATTCCTCTTGACCCAGGAGCCAGAGGCCTGTAGTTGAAATAATATTTCACAAGATGGCTGCCTTGCTATTTCACAAGATGGCTGCCTTGCTATTCCACAAGATGGCTGATTTGCTATTTCATAAGATGGCTGCCTTGCTATTTCACAGGATTCCCCCCCTTGTTATTTCACAAAATGTCCCCTTGCTATTTCACAAGATTGCTACCTTGCTATTTTACACGATGGCTACCTTGCTATTTCACAAGATGGCCTACTTGCTAGCCTTAGATGCAACTTAGAATCTTTTTTTTTTAATTTTCTATATTCTTTGTTTACATTCCAAAGGCTTTCCCCTTTCCCAGTTACCCCCCACCATATGTCCCATAATTCCTCTCCCCCCCCATGCTATTCCCCACTCTTCCACCCCCCCCCCACGATTTCTCTGTTCTGGGTCTACAATACTGGATCCAATCTTTACAGGCCCAGGGTCCTCTCCTTTTTTTCTTCTTGAGAGTCATTTGACTTGCTAATTGTGCCTTGAATATTTAGGGCTTCTGGGCTCATTAATATCCACTTATCAGTGATTGCATTTCCTGTGTATTCTTTTGTGATTGGGTTAGCTCATTTAGGATGATAGTTTCCAGATCTAACCATTTACCTACAAATTGCATGAATTCATTATTTTTAATTGCTGAGTAGTACTCCATTGTATAAATATACCACATTTTCTGTATCCATTCCTCTTTTGAGGGATATCTGGGCTCCTTCCAATTTCTGGCTATTATAAACAAGGCTGCTATAAACATAGTGGAGCATGTATCTTTGTTGTATGCAGAGGAATCCTCTGGGTATATGCCCAGGAGTGGTATGCCAGGGTCCTCTGGGAGTGGCATGCCCAATTTTTTGAGGAACCGCCACACTGATTTCCAGAGTGGTTTTACCATTTTGCAATCCCACCAACAGTGGAGGAGTGTTCCTCTTTCTCCACATCCTCGCCAGCACTTGTTGTCTCTCGAGTTTTTAATCTTAGCCATTCTGACTGGAGTGAGGTGGAATCTCAGGGTTGTTTTGATTTGCATTTCCCTGATGACTAATGATGTTGAACATCTCTTAAGGTGTTTCTCGGCCATCCGAATTTCTTCTGGTGAAAATTCTTTGTTTAGCTCTGTACCCCATTTTTTGATAGGGTTATTTGGTTCTTTGGGGTCTAACTTCTTGAGTTCTTTGTATATATTGGATATTAGCCCTCTGTCGGATGTGGGGTTGGTGAAGATCATTTCCCACGTTGTTGGTTGCCGTTTTGTCCTTCTGACAGTGTCCTTTGCCTTACAGAAACTTTGTAATTTTATGAGGTCCCATTTGTCAATTCTTGATCTTAGAGCATAAGCTATTGGTGTTCTGTTCAGGAACTTTACCCCTGTGCCCATGTCCTCCAGGGTCTTCCCAAGTTTCTTTTCTAATAGTTTCAGTGTGTCTGGTTTTATGTGGAGGTCCTTGATCCACTTGGAGTTGATCTTAGTACAAGGAGATAAGAGTGGGTCAATTCGCATTCTTCTGCATGTTGACCTCCAGTTGAACCAGCACCATTTGTTGAAAAGGCTATCTTTTTCCCACTGGATGGTTGTGGCTCCTTTATCAAAGATCAAGTGACCATAAGTTTGTGGGTTCATTTCTGGGTCTTCAATCCTATTCCATTGATCTACCTGCCTGTTGCTGTACCAATACCATGCAGTTTTTAACACAATTGCTCTGTAGTACTGCTTGAGGTCAGGGATATTGATTCCCCCAGAAGTCCTTTTATTGTTGAGAATAGTTTTAGCTATCCTGGGTTTTTTGTTGCTCCAGATGAATTTGAGAATTGCTCTTTCTAGATCTATGAAGAATTGATTTGGGATTTTGATGGGGATTGCATTGAATCTGTAGATTGCTTTTGGCAAGATGGCCATTTTTACTATATTGATCCTGCCAATCCAGGAGCAAGAAATATTTTTCCATCTCCTGAGGTCTTCTTCGATTTCTTTCTTCAGGGACTTGAAGTTCCTGTCATACAGATCTTTCACTTGTTTGGTTAGAGTTACGCCAAGGTACTTTATGTTGTTTGTGGCTATTGTGAAGGGTGTTATTTCCCTAATTTCTTTCTCAGCCTGCTTGTCCTTTGAGTACAAGAAGGCTACTGATTTGCTTGAGTTAATTTTATAACCAGCCACGTTGCTGAAGTTGTTTATCAGCTGTAGAAGTTCTCTGGTGGAGTTTTTTGGATCGCTTAAGTAGACTATCATATCATCTGCAAATAATGATACTTTGACTTCTTCCTTTCCAATTTGTATCCCTTTGACTTCCTTATGTTGTCTGATTGCTCTCGCTAGAACTTCAAGTACTATATTGAAAAGATATGGAGAGAGAGGACAGCCTTGTCTAGTCCCTGATTTTAGTGGAATTGCTTCAAGTTTCTCTCCATTTATTTTGATGTTGGCTACTGGTTTGCTGTAGATTGCTTTTACTATGTTTATGTATGGGCCTTGAATTCCTGCTCTTTCCAAGACTTTTAGCATGAAAGGATGCTGAATTTTGTCAAATGCTTTTTCAGCATCTAATGAGATGACCATGTGGTTTTTTTCTTTTAGTTTGTTTATGTAGTGGATTACATTGATGGATTTCCATATATTGAACCATCCCTGCATTCCTGGAATGAAGCCTACTTGATCATGGTGAATGATCGTTTTGATATGCTCTTGGATTCGGTTGGCAAGAATTTTATTTAGTATTTTTGCATCTATATTCATAAGAGAAATTGGCCTGTAGTTCTCTTTCTTTGTTGGATCTTTTTGTGGTTTAGGTATCAGCGTAATTGTGGTTTCGAAGAACGAGTTGGGCAGTGTCCCTTCTGTCTCTATTTTGTGGAATAGTTTGAAGAGTATTGGTGTTAAGTCTTCTTTGAAGGTCTGGTAGAATTCTGCACTAAAACCATCTGGTCCCGTACTTTTTTTGGTTGGGAGGCTTTCTATAACCCCTTCTATTTCTTTAAGGGTTATGGGACTGTTTAGCTGGTCTACTTGATGCTGATTTAATTTTGGTATTTGGTATCTGTCTAGGAAATTGTCCATTTCCTCCAGATTCTCCAGTTGTTTTGAGTATAGGCCTTTGTAGTAGGATCTGATGATCTTTTGAATTTCTTCTGTTTCTGTTGTTATATCCCCCTTTTCATTTTTAATTTTGTTAATTTGGATACTATCTCTGTGCCCTTTGGTTAGTCTAGCTAAGGGTTTATCTATCTTGTTGATTTTCTTGAAGAACCAGCTCTTGGTTTTGTTGATTCTTTGTATGGTTCTCTTTGTTTCTGCTTGATTGATTTCAGCCCTTAGTTTGATGATTTCCTCTCTTCTACTCCTCCTGGGTGAGTTAGCTTCTTTTTGTTCCAGGGCCTTCAGGTGTGCTGTTAAGTTGCTAGTGTATGCTCTTTCCAGTTTCTTTTTGGAGGCACTCAGGGCTATGAGTTTTCCTCTTAGCACTGCTTTCATTGTATCCCAGAGATTTGGGTAGGTCGTACCTTCATTTTCATTGAAGTCTAAAAAGTCTTTGATTTCTTTTTTTATTTCTTCCTTGACCAGGGTGTCATTGAGTAGAGTATTGTTCAGTTTCCATGTGTATGTGGGCTTTCTGTTGTTCTTCTTGCTATTGAAGACCACTTTTACTCCATAGTGATCCGATAGGAGACATGGGATTAGTTCGGTCTTCTTGTATTTGTTGAGGTCTGTCTTGTGACCAATTATATGATCAATTTTTGAGAAGGTACCGTGCGGTGCTGAGAAAAAGGTATACTCTTTTGTTTTAGGATGGAATGTTCTATATATATCTGTTAAATCCAATTGGTCCAAAGCTTCAATTAGTTTCACTGTGTCCCTGTTTAGTTTCTGCTTTCCTGATCGGTCCATTGAGGAGAGTGGAGTGTTGAAGTCACCTACAATCATTGTGTTAGGTTCGATGTGTGCTTTAAGCTTTAGTAAAGTTTCTTTTACGAATGAGGGTGCCCTTACATTTGGCGCATAGATGTTCAGTATTGAGAATTCTTCTTGGTGGATTTTCCCTTTGACAAGCAGGAAGTGACCTTCTGTGTCTCTTTTGATGACTTTAGGTTGAAAGTCGATTTTATCTGATATTAGAATGGCTACTCCAGCTTGTTTCCTGGGACCATTTGCTTGTAGAACTGTCTTCCAGCCTTTTACTCTAAGGTGGTGTTTGTCTTTGACACTGAGATGTGTTTCCTGTATGCAGCAAAATGTAGGGTCCTGTTTCCGTATCCAGTCTGTTAGTCTGTGTCTTTTGATTGGGGAATTGAGTCCATTGATATTAAGAGATATTAAGGAATAGTAATTATTACTTCCTGACATTTTGGGAATTGTTATTATTATTTGTATTTGAGTGGTTCTCTTCTTTTGGGTTGGATGAGATGGGGTTTCTATCTTGTTTCTTCTGGGGTGTTGTTTCCCCCCCTTGTGTTGGTATTTTTCCCCTATTATCCTTTGTAGGGCTGGGTTTGTAGATAAGTATCTTGCAAATTTGGTTTTGTCGTGGAATATCTTGGTTTCCCCATCTATGGCAATTGAGAGTTTTGCTGGGTATAGTAGTCTTGGCTGAAGTTTGTGTTCTCTCAGGGTCTGCATGAGGTCTGCCCAGGATCTTCTAGCTTTCATGGTCTCAGGTGAGAAGTCTGGTGTAATTCTGATAGGTCTTCCTTTATATGTTACTTGTCCTTTTTCTCTTACTGCCTTTAATATTCTTTCTTTGTTTAGTACATTTGGGGTTTTGATTATTATGTGACGGGAAGTATTTCTGTTCTGGTCCAGTCTATTTGGGGTTCTATAGGCTTCTTGTATATTCATGCACATCTCTCTCTTTAGGTTGGGGAAATTTTCTTCCATAATTTTGTAGAAGATATTTGCTGGCCCTTTAAGTTGTAGATCTTCATTCTCATCTATCCCTATAATCCTTAGGTTTGGTCTTCTCATTGTGTCCTGGATTTCCTGAATGTTTTGGGTTACCAGCTTTTTGCATTTTGCATTTTCTTTAATTGTTGAATCCATGGTTCCTATGGTATCTTCAGCATCTGAGATTCTGTCTTCTATCTCTTGTATTCTATTGTTGTTATTTGCATCTATGACTCCTGATTTCTTCCCAAGGTTTTCTATCTCCAACATTGTCTCCCTTTGCGATTGCTTAGTTGTTTCTACTTCTGTTTTTAGATTTTGTATGGTTTTGCTCAGATCTTTCAGTTGCTTGTTTGTGTTTTCCTGTAATTCTTTAAGGGATTTTTGTGTTTCCTCCTTTATGACTTCTACTCGTTGACCCATGTTCTCTTGTATTTCTTTAGGTGATTTTTGTTTCTCCCCCTTATTGGGATTCATTTTTTGCTCTATATTCTCCTGGATTTCTTTAAGTGATTTTTGTGTCTGCCTTGTATGGGCTTCTAGTTTTTGATCTATTTTCTCCTCTATTACTTTAAGAAATTTATCTAAGTGATCCTCAATCTGCATCTTTACCAGTGATTTTAGATCCGAGTCTTGTTTTTCTGGTGTGTTGAGATATCTGGGATTTAATTGTGTTTGTCTTGCAATGGCTTCTAGCTTTTGATCTATTTTCTCATGTATTACTTTAAGAGATTTATCTAAGTGTTCCTCTATCAGCATCCTGACCAGTGATTTTAGATCTGAGTCTTGTTTTTCTGGTGTTTCGGGGTATCCAATATTTATTGCTGTTGGGGAACTGGGTTCGGATGCCGCCATATTGCCTTGATTTTTGTTAGTAGCGATCTTACGTTTGCCTTTTGCCATCTGGTTAACTCTGGTGTTAGTTGGTCCTGTAGATACTAGCTGGTGCTTGACCCTCCTGTGGGGTTGTAAGGCTATTTCCCAGCGACTGGGGTACCTGAATCACTGTCCTGCGGGGGTCTTGCTCACAGATTGCTGACAGGTGGCCTGAGTCCCCCGAGGTCTTAAACTCAGGATATCCCAGGTATTTGGTTCTGCCTGTTGGGCGGCTGCTCTGCACTGCTCCTGCTCAGGGTTTGCTGTCTGATATCCTGTTTCCCCAGGGGTCTTAAAGTTGGGATATCTCAGTTATCTGGTTCCGCCTGCTGGTCCCAAGCTGCTGGGAAGCTGGCTGGGTCCGGTTTCCAGCTTCCCTGCCACTGGCTGGATGGGAGGCTGGTTCAGCCTCCGGCTGGGTCTGGGCACCTGGCACACTGGTTGACTCCGGCTTCCTCACCACCAGCTGGACGGGAAGCTACAGGCAATATGGCAGCTGCCTGCAGGGAACTCGGGGTCAGCCCCGCGAGTGCAGAGTGCACCCGCTATTCTGTGCCCAACTCCCACTCCAGGCCTGAGTCCCTGAAGGTCTTAAGCTCGGGCTGTCTCGGGTACCTGGTTCTGCCGCCGCCGCCGGATGGTTCTGAGCACCTGGCACGCTGGGTGACACTCTGGCTTCCCCACCACCAGCTGGGCGGGAAGCTGCAGGCAATATGGCAGCTGCCTGCAGGGAGCTCGGGGTCCGCCCCGCGAGTGCAGAGTGCACCCGCTATTCTGTGCCCAACTCCCACTCCAGGCCTGAGTCCCCGAAGGTCTTAAGCTTGGGCTGTCTCAGGTACCTGGTTCCGCCGCCGCCGCCAGATGGTTCTGAGCACCTGGCATGCTGGGTGACACTCCGGCTTCCCCACCACCAGCTGGGCGGGAAGCTGCAGGCAATATGGCAGCTGCCTGCAGGGAGCTCGGGGTCCGCCCCGCGAGTGCAGAGTGCACCCGCTATTCTGTGCTCAACTCCCACTCCAGGCCTGAGTCCCCGAAGGTCTTAAGCTCGGGCTGTCTCGGGTACCTGGTTCCGCCGCCGCCGCCAGATGGTTCTGAGCACCTGGCACGCTGGGTGACACTCCGGCTTCCCCCGCATCTTAGATTCTTATATCCACTATTAGAGGCTGTCAATTGCAAAATCTATACGAAGTTACAGATGTCTCAAGATATTTTCCAATGAACTCTTCTCAAATACCTTGGCTACAAGATATATTCATATAACGTACAATTATTTTTAAAATTGATAAGAATTCCCTCTTTAAAAAAGTTGTGATGGTGATAATAAAGATGACGATGATGATGATGAACATGATGATGATGTAAGCATATTTTCCAGCTTTCCTGTCTGATTTCTTGACACATGAGCACTACCTGTGGCTCTTGGTCCTAGTGTCCCTATACCCTACACAGTGGCAGCATCTAGCCACTCTATATTTGATTCTCAGTGTTAGAAGACAGGCACTTTTGATAACATAAGAGCTCTAAGTCCAAGCCAACTCCCCTTTCTGAATACAGGCCAAAAAACAGATATCTGTTCAACCTATAATTAAAGGGTATGTCTACCACTAACTTTCAATTCACTATTTAAATGCCAGGTGACCTGACTCTCCTTTTATTCCAACAAGAGGAATAAATGATCCAATAGCATCAAGGAAATGGGAAAACATTCATTAACAAAAAATCTGAATAACAAGTTTTCCTGTGCACATAGAGAGGCATATGTCAGGGATCTGGATTCTATATAACAAAGTTCCCTGAAACACCACATTAAATCAAACATAGAAATAGTTTTCCTCTATCAACTCAGCACAGTTTGAAATTATATTCCTGATCTTAGCATCAAGAAATGAGACAAAACCAGTCTACAAAGCTACCTATCTATCAAGTAGTGAAATGACCGCCATGCATGGTTCCCTTTATGAACCCGCCTTGGAGATGGCAAGATCAACTGCAAGCATACTCAATAAAATTTCCTTCCAAGCACACTGAAGGTGTGGCTTCAGAATACAAGGTTCTCTTTGAATCCAAGCTCTGGGGCTATCACTGAGAATGTTGCTTTCACAACATTCTGTGCCTCGGGGAAACAGCAAGCACAGAGGGGTCGCAAGGAGCAAGTATCTACAATGGCTGGTTTTATGTACTTCACCATAGATTTGATTCCTAGGAAGACAATACTAACTTAGGAATTATCTAGATCAGGCTGGACTGTGGCTATTTTGGGAAATTGTCTTGATTGTTAATTGACCAAGTCTCTCCACCCTATTCCTGTGCTACACTCTCACCCCTACTGTGGGCAGCACCATTCCCTAGGCTGTTCCCTGAACTCCCTAAGAGTAAGTAGAGCTGGCCATGGCAGCGAGCTGGCAGCATAAGTTCACTTGTTTGATCCCCCACTTGATGGGTATTATATATATTCACAACTCATGCCACATACATGCATGCTGTAATGCCTGAGGAAAATAGAGGCCACGAATCTGAAGGAGAGCAGGGAGTGGTATATGGGAGGGTTTGAATAGAGGAAAGGGAAGGAAGTAATGTTGTAATTAAAATATAATCTCAAACATAAAAAGATAAATAGATATGACCGCATGAGCTCCTCATGCAGGACACAGTACAATTCCCCTCTGTTAAAGCAGCATCTTGGACCTTATAGACTGTGTTATAATTCAGATAACCAAATAACCCTGACTTAGAGGATAAGTCAATGGGACATGTCCCTCTACGAAGGCCAAGTGGGACATGGTAGCCATGGGTATTAAAAAGGACACAACCATCAAGTATGGCTTTTTGCACCTTGGAACCTCACATTGAAAGAATTAATTCATTGTTTTATTTTCTAATTGAAAGACTAGTGGTCATTCCAGGGAAGATCTGTCAACCAGCTCAACTTCCCAAAATGTCTGTAAAGACTGTAGGCCTGTATTAGTTACTTATCTCATGGCTTTGACCCATAAAGATGCAATGTAAGGGAAGAAGGGCGTATCCCGGCTTACAGTTTAAAGGGATACATTCCATCATGGTGGAAAGGCCAGGACGGCAGCAAAGAGCAAGCTGCTGGTCGCACTGCAGCTCCATTCAGGAAGTAGAAAGCAAACAGGAAGTGGGCATCAGCTACTAAGTCTTATCCTCAGTGATGCACTTCCTCCAACAAGGCCCCACACCTTCCACAACCTTCCAAAACCTTACCACAAGCCAGGGATCACCGACTCAACCACCTTAGTCTACAGGGGATATTTCATATGTGGATGACAAAAGCCACCATGTTATCCATCAATAAGTTGAAGGTAGTGTGATGGTAATGATGCCGGGAAATGTTCGTATATTTATAAATACAAGGAATTTCTTTTAAAGTGAGCACACCATTCATTTCTCACATTTTTCCAGTGCAGCCTCCCAAATGGCTTCCTCTCTGTGCTGACAGAGGCGACCATTTATCTTAGCTGCCTTGATTTAGGCTTCCTAACCTTTCTGGGAATTTTAAAAAGCAATTAACACTGCACACTTTCCAACCTTCACAAACATTTATGAAAATCAACCAACAGACACTGTAAAAAAAAGACAAAGAACTTCCAACCTGTGATTTATGAGCCTCAGGCACGTGAGTCTTTCTGTCTCTATAGCTTCATAACACCCTTTCATACTGACCTTTGTTTTATGATGATAAGCCTACATAACTCCAAAAGAATATATTGAATTCTTTTTCTAGCAATTAGATTTCATTTTTTTTTCTCCTCTCAAATTCTTATTTAATTTTTAAGTCCAGAATGTCATGGCTTGACGTTGGTAGAACTAGGTTCCTGAAGCATGCCTTGCTAATCATGTTTAAAGAATTCACCTCAGAATCTTAGAGTCGAGGAGACAACACTGTTGATACTATGATACCACTCAAATGGGCATGTCCAAACTTTGGACACTGGGGCTTTGGATGTTTACTCTAAATATTATGAGACTTTCTTTGTGATTTTTTAAAAACTCAGTTGCATGGTTCCCTAATGAAAACTTATCTATTTATTTATCCATCCATCAATCTATCCATACATCTATCTGTCTATCTATTTACTTATTTTGGCTTTATTGAGACTAGCTTGAATGGGACAGTGCACATAGAAATCCTGAGTGCCCCTGCCTTCTGAATGCTGAGATTAAATAAATGAATCATGATATTATAACCGCCCCTATGTGTTCAGGGTGGTCTGCTGCAAATATGCATTCTAATACTAAATTCTGTATCCCAAGATCTGGTTGCCCCAAGACGAGCAGATTCTCATCTATACCAGCCTTTATTGTATAAACCTTGGCCCCCAATTACCTCTGATGGGTTAATAAAGGTTGCTTACAGTCTGTAGGCCAGCCTTGTATACACCATGCTTCTCTTGGGCCCTCCCTGAGGTGAGGTTTGGGAGTACACTTGTTTATGGACACCTACTCCTCTAGCCAGAATCGGGGAGTGGGCAAAGCCTATGAGTACAGGTATCAGGCTTAGACACCAGCCTGACACTTCCCACGTGCTGCTCTGTAGTTGAAGAGAGGCTCTGGGTAAGACTGAGAAAGTCTGAGTAAGACTGGCACCTGATGCCCGTGGATAAAGCCTAATGCTATACAAAACCGAGGTGGGTAGGAGAGCCACTATCTCTTTAAGACCATCATGGTGGCTGAGAAGGTAGCAGCAGCTGAGCCCCTGCTCAGGACAGGCTGTGGGGAAATCACAGAGGCACTGAATGCCCCTGCTATGCAGTCAGGCCAGCAAGGTCATGGAGGCTACCACCAGGGAGCAGGCTGAATGTTTCCCGCAGCTAACGGTTGACCCGTGAGAATGGAACACCACATTAAAGGCTGGAAAACGAACAAGCAAACTGTATGCTTCCCACAGCCAAGACTTATTGAAAGCTAACATGAGGTAAAATACCATGCTACTCTGAGCACCCAACCATTCTTGTTAAAACCTGAGGGTCCCACAGGAAGAATAATGGCAGCTCATGAGAGCTTACATGTGGTAGGGTGTCACACTCCTCTGAGCAGCCAGCCAATCTCCTCGGAATGTGGGACTCCCATGGGAGAACTGATGGCGTCTAAGCCTTGCACAAGATACAGAACCCAAACCCAAACCTCTAAACTGATACAATATACTTAAGCCGATTATGGTGGCACATGCCAGTAAGATTTGCTAAAGGAAACAAAGAGAAAAATAAGTTCTTTATGAGCTTGAGACCAACATGTTTACAGAGCAAATCCAGGTCAGACTGGGATACACAATAAAACTCTGTCTCAATAAATAATAATAAACATATTATTCATATTTGGACTCCATAAATCTTGTTTGATTTATGGTTATATGTTCAATAATAATGACGATACTATGCATCCTTTTTGAGAAAAGTCAAAATAGAGCATACCTAGATAAAAATGGGGCTGCTAGATTGGATCAGCCTATACTTACAATGACTTCAAACTGCTAGACAAAAGGTATGTTATGTTTGGAGAGAGACATTGTGTTTGTGTGAACAAAGGAGGAGAAAAAGCTTTAAATTCCATCCAAAGTCATAAGGTTCAGATGTGATTGAGGGAGACCTCCTGAAGATCTTCATTACAGACAGGAAGAAAAGGAAAACCAAAAGGAATGAATGGGGAGTGTATAAATGTATAATGCCAAGCTCTCTATTGAAACAGCTCTGAAACCATCTGGGCCATGTCTCTGTCTCCAGCCAGAATGTCATCTATTCACAGCCTTGTTACCTACAGAGTCCTCGGGACTCGCCATGCCATCCTTTCCTATGGCGAGGATGGAGATTTATAATATCGCTTGGTTACAGTCCAAACTGGCTTAAGAAAGACAGATGTCTTTCACCTGTTCAAACAAAGGAAAAAAACATCTTCGTTAACTGAGTTGTACACCTCACACATTCCAAACACTGTTGGTCCAAAACTGTGTTACTTACGAGAGCTTATGTGTTCACAGAAAATGACAGCCAAGGAAGCAGCCTTAACAGGGTCTACCCTTGAGGATGCTGAGATGCCTGCTCCTGCCTCAGACTGCTTCAATGCTGTTTCCTCTGGAGACTTACATCCAGAATGGTCTCAGGGAGGGTTGCTGACCTCAGATGACCCCCGTTCATCCAGCCTTACAGACTGATGTGACCAGGACTTCAGTTGAGCCCTGAACTTCTCCGTCCCACAGAGACCAGACAACAAAATGATACAGCTAGTTCTCCCAGGACTTGGCCACTATCCCCATTTTCTTAGGGTCCCCCAAAGATACCATTGTCCCTAAATAGCAGAAAGCAATTTTCAGAGAACATGTCACCCCACTCCCAAGAACTGGGGTAGATTATTTTTGGTCTATAGTGTAATGTATACTTCTTATAAAGGGGTTGATTACAAGTTATTAAATTGTCTTACACAAGAAAAAAACAAGGTGTAAAAAGTTAGATTCAAGGATTTCTCTCTTTTCTATTCTCTATCTTTATTATGTAGTGGGAGAAGGATTGAAAAGAAAAAGGGGGAGATATAGGAAAAATATAGAAATAATAGGAATAATGGGTAGATTATTGAATCTACTCTTCAATTATTAGAGCTACTATTAGCCAAAAATCTTACATCCATATAGGTATTTGTATATTAATACATATCAAGGTTATATTTTGTTATACTGGTATAGATCTTTTATATTGATGTAAAATTTGAGGCTATTTTTGTTACAACATAGTATATATTATGTTTCAACTCATAAGATATTGGACCAGTACAATTCATTTGTAGGTGTAAAGTCCTAGTCCCTTTTAAAGATGCTATTATAAACAGTTTAAGATAATTAATAAATATAAGCAGATACTCATATAGTTAAACTAATTGTCAGATTAGACACTAGACTAATTTATTACATAAGTTGCTTCCTAGGTTGAATAGATAAAAACAACTTTACCTATTCAGATATGCATTAAATAGAAAGATGGTCTTCGAAAACCTCATAGACTAACAGAGTATGGTATTTAATGATTTTTTATTAATTTAAGGCCTTTTTGATATTGAGGCATGCCAGCTCTTGGCAGGTCCCCATTCTACTTGGAAAAAGATGATGAGCATTGAAGGGCTTCCACTGGGAGATGACTTCAATTATGGCAAGCTAGCCACTTGGCAAGGAAAATGCCCTAACTCTCTCTGCAGACAGAATTCTGTCCAAAATAAACAAAACTTGGACCTAGACAAAGTTGATTGCCAAGCACTGCTAAGACAGGGCAAGCAAGTCCTTCACAGTTCCTAGCTCACAAATATGTCTGTCAGATATACTGGGACAAAAGGCTAAAAGTAGATTCTCCAACATTATAGAGAATTTGGGGGACTATCCAGTCAGCCTGTCATTTGATAATTTTTGGAAGTTGGTAACCTGCACTTCCCACATGCTCAGGTAATGTTTATTCCTTCTCAAGTTTCTGATGGGGCTGAAGACTAGATAGTCATAGTCTCACAATTAAACTTGAGTTACAAAGGATCTAAGAAAATATTTTAGAGTCTAAAGAGGTATTTTAAAGATGGTAAGTGCAAGTTAGGAAGGTTGGAGGACATGAAAGTTTACATTATAACAAGGTGTTTTAAGGTTGATAAATGGAGGGTAGAGGTTCTACAAGATGTTTTATGAAGGTTGGGGGAAAATGTAAATTGGTGTTTTAAGACTGATAATTACAAGTTATGAAAGTTAGAGGATTCAAAGTCTTATGATGGTAATGAGAAATGTGATTTAAATACAGAACTCTAAACTCACCAAGATAGGATAGATAATAGAATACTTTCTCTTAAGTCACCAAATACAAATGGACTGGATATTATAAATGTAATTATTACACCAGAGATTTCATAATTGTTCTTACAATATATATTTTGTTACTGCAAGAGAAAGATCCTTTTTATTGAGACAAAATGGTAAAATGTTGGGGTTGGCCTGGTGCTGCTATGCATTCTAATGTCAAATTTTGTGCCCCAAGATCTGGCTACCCAAAGATGAGCAGATTCTCACATACACCAGCCTTTCTTATATAAACCTTGACCCCAATTATCCCTGATTGGTTAATAAAAGTTCTGACAGCCTGTAGCTGGGCAGAAGCAAGGTAAGCAGGGATACATCTCCTGGGCTTGGGAGTCTCAGGTCGGGAGCACGAGAGAGAGCCAGGAGAGGAGGAAGAAGGAAATTGCCATGAAGTAATGTGGACTATGAGCACGTGACCATGAGTGCTGGCCTGATGAAGAAGGAGCAGCGCAAACAGAACATATGTCAAGTGATATGTTGGGGTTCAAGGCATAAAAGCAGACAAAATAGTTCAGAGGGTTGATATCTCCCCAACTCCAGTGCTTTAACACTTACAATAATTCTAAAAGTTTCTGTGTCTTTTATTTGGATAACAGCTGGTTAAAAAGTAATTGCCCACATATGAATTTCCAGCATTAGTTATTAAACTACAGAACAATTAAATCATGTTGCACTAGTGGATTTCTTTTGTAAATATATATTTATAAGCATTTAATATGTTTAAAATATTAAGTATTTTATAAAATATGAATATATAAAGTAATAAATTATATAAAGTATACGTGGTGTGCACATTGGATCACATGGATGCAGACACATGTATGCACAGGTCTATGCATATACATCAAAGGATATTCTGAGGTCAGGCCTCAGTTCTTGTCTTCTACATTATTTAAGATAATGTGGGTCTCTGAGTTGTTTGTTTGTTTGTTTTGCTTTTTGTTTTTGATGGGTAGCCCATGTTGGGAACGTTTCTAGCTCTGCCTTCTATCTCCCCACAGGAGTACTACAATTATAGATGCTTACTACTAGCAAGTCTAGTATTTTGTGGCTTCAAAGGATTTAAATTCAGGTCCTCGCCTCGGGCTTGCATGGCATCAGTTTTGCTCACTGAGCCATATCCACAGCCCAACAATTGCTTTTCCTGTTAGCATCCTCAGAGAGGAATGATGAATGTATCCACTAAACCTGGACACTGGTTTGTTTGCTTGTTTGTTTGATAGCTTGCTTGCTTTTTATTTCAAAGGAGTGTTGGAAGTGACCAGAATTTAAGGCTAGTAGGTACCATGCATTTCTGATGACTTGAGCTTTTTATTGTTCTACCTTGCAGTATTTCTGTGGACAGTTTAGAACCAAAAACTTCCTAGAATTCCTTCCTACCTGCAATGAGTCTAAGCTGCTAATATAATCCACAATGGTTTATGTGCACGAGTGTCACCAGCACCGACTCTTCTGTCAGTGCCACACTGTGCCTTCAGTACTACAAGATGCCAACTCTTTAAGAGTAAGACTCCACTGCTCTAAAAACCTTCAAGGACATGCAAAATAATTACCAGCTGAAAGTAGACAAGCCTGACCAAATGTTACTCTATGCCTTCCCTTTTTTTCCCAACAGGGTTTTTCTGTGTAGTCCTAACTGTCCTGGAACTCACTCTGTAGACCAGGCTGGCCTCAAACTCAGAAATCCTCCTGCCTCTGCCTTCCAAGTGCTAGGATTACAGGCATGCGCCACCACGCCCAGCTCAGTCTGTGCCTTTCTTATTAAAGGAGACTTCTGCAAGAGCAGTGTTCTTTTAAGTATCCTGCCCAGCTTTTATCAGATTCAGAGCTAAGACTGGCTTGTATTGGTCTGCCAAGTGCTCGATAAAATTTATTCCCTAGGACCAACAGTATTGTGGAGCAGAGATGAGAGGGGGGAAATGGATGGGGGGGGACACTAGAAGAAACAGATGAGGTGTTTATTCAGGACATGAAAATCCACTGTTGCTAATTGGGGGGGGAGTGATTTATGGTTTATTTATTTCATTTTGCATATGTGAATGTTTTCCATGCATGTATGTATGTGTACTGTGATCATGGCTGAGTCCAGAAGAAAGTATTGGAGCCCCTGGAATTGAGTTCCAGATGGTTGTGAGCCACCATCTTGGTGCTAGAAACCAAACATTGGCCCTCTGGAAAAGCAGCAAGAGCTTTTAATTGATGAGTTAACTCTCCATGCCCTTTTTGGGACAATTTTAAGGTCACAGAGGTTGTCATTAATTCCCAGAAGATTAAAAGTGCATTATTGTAAACTGTACAAAATCATGTACAAATGAGAGAAAACTTCCTTTTGTTCTGATAACAAGCAATTTTTTTTCCGATCAAGTGTAATTATTTCTTTTTTTCTTTATTTAATTTTTATTTTCTATATTCTTTGTTTACATTCCAAAGGCTTTCCCCTTTCCCAGTCCCCCCCTCACCATACGTCCCATAATTCCTCTTTCCCCCCAACTATTCCCCAATCATTCCCTCCCCCACGATTTCTCTGTTCTGGGTCTACAAAACTGGATCCCATCTTTTCAGGCCCAGGGTCCTCTCCTTTCTTCTTCTTGGGAATCATTTGACTTGCTAATTGTACCTTGAGTATTTAGGGCTTCTGGGCTCATTAATATCCACTTATCAGTGATTGCATTTCATGCGTATTCTTTTGTGATTGGGTTAACTCACTTAGGATGATATTTTCCAGATCTAACCATTTACCTACAAATTGCATGAATTCATTATTTTTAATTGCTGAGTAGTATTCCATTGTATAAATATACCACATTTTCTGTATCCATTCCTCTTTTGAGGGATATCTGGGCTCCTTCCAATTTCTGGCTATTATAAACAAGGCTGCTCTAAACATAATGGAGCATGGGTCTTTATTGTATGCAGGGGAATCCTCTGGGTATATGCCCAGGAGTGGTATGACAGGGTCCTCTGGAAGTGACATGCCCAATTTTCTGAGGAACCGCCAAACTGATTTCCAGAGTGGTTTTACCATTTTGCAATCCCACCAACAGTGGAGGAGTGTTCCTCTTTCTCCTCATCCTCGCCAGCACTTGTCTCTTGAGTTTTTAATCTTAGCCATTCTGACTGGTGTGAGGTGGAATCTCAGGGTTGTTTTGATTTGCATTTCTCTGATGACTAATGATGTTGAACATCTCTTAAGGTGTTTCTCAGTGTACTGGTTGGTTTTGTGTGTCAACTTGACACAGGCTGGAGTTATCACAGAGAAAGGAGCTTCAGTTGGGGAAGTGCCTCCATGAGATCCAGCTGTGGGGCATTTTCTCAATTAGTGATCAAGGAGGAAGGGCCCCTTGTGGGTGGTACCATCTCTGGGCTGGTATTCTTGGGTTCTATAAGAGAGCAGGCTGAGCAAGCCAGGGAAAGCAAGCCAGTAAGTAACATCCCTCCATGGCCTCTGCATCAGCTCCTGCTTCCTGACCTGCTTGAGTTCCAGTCCTGACTTCCTTTGGTAATGAACAGCTGTGTGGAAGTGTAAGCTCAATAAATTCTTTACTCCCCAACTTGCTTCTTGGTCGTGAAGTTTGTGCAGGAATAGAAACCCTGACTAAGACAAATTGGTACCAGAAGTGGGGTATTCCTGTGACAACCTGACCATGTTTTGGGGAGGACTGTGGAAGGACTTTGGAACTTTGGCCTAGATGGTCCATTCAGTGTTGAGACCTCTGTGAGATGTGTAGGAGCTTAGAAGATTATGTTGAGAACAAGGCAGAAGATGGAGATCTGGCTTGTGAAATTTCAGAGGGAAGATTAAAGACTCTTAGGGCTATGAAGATTCTGTGGTTTTGGTTAGCTGGGGCTGAAAAATCAGCTGTGATTAACAAGATACCAAAACCATTAAAGTCAACCTTTGTGTTACTGGGACTATTGATGCTGGTTAGCTGGAGCTAAGAAATTAGCGGTGATTAAGAAGAAACCAGCATCACTGAGGTGAAATCTTCTGGGAAGTGTTTTCTGACAGCACAGAGAGAGTGTTACAGATTGCCAAGGTTGTGCCTCGAGCTGTAGCAGGACTTGGTACTGTGTAAGAGTCACCCAGGTGGTACTGCTTTTGAAGGCATGAAGGCATCATGAAGAACAGCTGAGGCTTGGTACAGTGAGAGGCCATGGAAGGCCATTGGTGAAAGTGTACCCTCAGTTGTAATTGATGGCCCAGGACTGAAGGGGTCATGCAAAAGAGTTGAGGCTTGGAGATGCCAGTACTATGCGATGACCACCAAGGACAGCAGCAGCAGTGGAGTACAGGCAGCTGGAGCCTAGAAGACAAGGTGTGTGCTACAAAGGGCAGAGCTGGAGAAGTGACTCAAGCCCTTGGAGGAGCCCAGAAGATCATGAGTTGGATCCCAGACATTGAACCATTGGAGTTTGAGTTTTGCTTTTGATTGTGACTGTGCCCTGATATTTTTCCCTCTTGAAAGAAGGTATTTTAGTGGAGCCCAAAGTTAAGAGACTTTGAATTTTTAAGACTTTGAATTTTAAGATATTGGACATTTTAAAGGGATTGAACTTTTAATATGTAAAGACTGTGGGACTTTTAACGTTATTTAGATCTTGGGGATGAATAAGAAAGTAAGGGTTGAGGCTTAATAGTGATATGTTGGTGTGTCAAGTTGACAAGGGGTCAATTGTACTGGTTAGTTTTGTGTGTCAACTTGACACAGGCTGGAGTTATCACAGAGAAAGGAGCTTCAGTTGGGGAAGTGCCTCCATGAGATCCAGCTGTGGGGCATTTTCTCAATTAGTGATCAAGGGGGAAGGGCCCCTTGTGGGTGGTGCCATCCCTGGGCTGATATTCTTGGGTTCTATAAGAGAGCAGGCTGAGCAAGCCAGGGAAAGCAAGCCAGTAAGTAACATCCCTCCATGGCCTCTGCATCAGCTCCTGCTTCCTGACCTGCTTGAGTTCCAGTCCTGACTTCCTTTGGTAATGAACAGCTGTGTGGAAGTGTAAGCTCAATAAACCCTTTACTCCCCAACTTGCTTCTTGGTCGTGAAGTTTGTGCAGGAATAGAAACCCTGACTAAGACACTCGGCCATCCAAATTTCTTCTGGTGAAAATTCTTTGTTTAGCTCTGTACCCCATTTTTTGATAGGGTTATTTGGTTCTTTTCGGTCTAACTTCTTGAGATAACAAGCAAATTTGATATTGATATAATACTGAAAAAGGGCCAATGCTTGAGAAACACCAAAGAATTCCAAAACTCTTTTCAAGAAGAACAAGGTACTCGGTGTTCCTCTGCAGCCCTCCTCTTGCCTGGCATGCATGCATATGCAATGAGAAGACAGAATGACTCATTTAGCTCATCTGCCTGGGAGTCTGCAACACTACTCATGAGAATCTGGCTCCATCAGCCATCCAGCATAACGCTGGACTCTACAAATCTAACTCTACCCACAGGGCATCTTCTCTGACAGGTGGTGGCAAAGTGGGGGGTGTTCTCCTCCTGTTCCTCCTCTTCCTCGTCCTCCTCCTCTTCCTCCTCCTTCTCCCTCTCCCCTCCTCCTTTCTCTTTCTTCTTCCTTCTCTTCCTCCTCTTTGTCTTCTTTTCCTCCTTCTCTTCCTCTTCCTCATCAGCTTCCTCTTCCTCATCCTTTTCCTCCTCCTACTCCTCTTCCTCTTCTCCTCCTCCAGATAATACATAAGCTTGCATGCAGGTTTTTAATATGAAGAACTTACATTAACACTCACATTAACATTACATATGAGTTTTGCTTCCGTTAATTTAGTGTAGGCAAGATTCAGAGTCAGAGACCCAAAACAATTTCATTTGCACTGCCACATTCAATAGAACAATAATAGTATTTAAAATAATCATCCTCTTTAATAAAATTTTAAAATTATAATGAATCTAAGTTAGAAGTTGGTTTGCAAAATTACTCATCTTGCCTGAAAGAACCCTAACTTTCATTTAAAATAGACTTAAAAAATCCAGCGTGCAGCTCTGTCAGAGGCTGGTGAAATGCCACAGACACATGAGTGTGCTAAATTAGTCAGTTAGCACTCAACACTCAAAGATGCAAGTACTTCACCTACTTGGGGAGGGTTTGTGGCAAATTCTACACCTTTGCTACAAGACCCTTAGACTCCACACACTGGTAGAGAGATTTCTGTACCCACCACGTGGAACACAAAACATTGGGAATTCAGAGTTACAGTTTATAGTTTTCCATTCTTTCCACTCTAGCCAAAAGCCAGCAAAAGAAAAAGTTTTACAGTTTACAACACACTCTGTATGTTTCCAAAACACGTTTCTTGCTTTCTTCTTCTTCTTCTTCTTCTTCTTCTTCTTCTTCTTCTTCTTCTTCTTCTTCTTCCTCCTCCTCCTCTTCTCTTACTCTTCCCCCTCTTCATCTAAAACTACTTGATAAAATTACTCTAGAACTTCCTTTCTTTCTTCCTTCTTTCCTCCCTTCCTCTCTTCTTCCTTCCCTTCTTTTTCTTCCTTCCTTTTTTCTTTCTTTTTCTTCCTTCCTTCATTTTTTCTTTCTTCCATTTTTTCTTTTTCTTCCTCCTTCCTTTCTTTTCTTCCTTCCTTCCTCTTTCTTTAGTCCTTTTCCTTTCTTTTTCTTCCTCCTTCATTTCTTTTCTTCCTTCCTTCCTTCCTTCCTTTTCTTCCTTCTTTCCTCCCTTTCTTTTTTCCTTTCCTCCTTCTTCCTTTTACTTCCTCCTTTTCTCCTCTCCTCCTCCTCCTTCTTTCTCCATGCTTTGCTTCTCATCAACCAAATGCAGTTCCAAAATGGTGAAATAAAAGTTTGCAGCAAGCCAGGTATCAATATCGTAATAGCTTTAGCAATTCAAGCCATGTAAAATCAAACAGAAAGCCCATGATTCAAAAATATAGAAAAATACAGATATCACACAAATCATAGGAACCACATAGCTGAGCTCAACCTCAGCACTATGGTAGCAGAAAGTGGGTATTCTTTGTAAAGGTGACAGGTGTCCCTGCAAGGAAAGATTCTCTGCTCAGACCTAAAGGAATGCCCAGTATGGTGAGCCAAAGAGGACCTTGAGTCAGGACCTCCTGTTAGCAGAGCAAGCACTTTATTTATTCACCACAGGAATTATCTTCTTAGTCCCACCCCTATTCTTTTGCAGTGTTTCCCACACCACAGAGACCCTTACCATGACCCTCTGAGTTCCTCATGCTCTGGTTCCTGCTTAATTGTGAGCATCCATGGCTTCCTCTTGGGCCCCTTCTTTCAGACCTCCAGGGTCTGCTCTGTGACTCATCTACATTCCTTGAACATGCAAGACCCCATCTTAGTCAGGATCTGTGCTATGGCTGTGCCCTCTGACTGAACTCATCTTTCCACTTGTCTCTACATAGCTGACTTCTTCTCATCCCTCAGGTTTCAGATGCTGTCACCCTCCTCAGTGTTCCTGTGGCAGCCTCTTTGGAACAGCCGCCTACTCCCTGCTCTGGTTTCCATGATCACACTTCAGGTTCCTCTGCAGCATTCACTGCAAACACCCGTCTTGTTTATTGGCATCCTGATCGGTCATTGTTCTTTCTGACACCAGTGCAGACCAGAAAGTAGCATAACTGAGCCAGCAGAAATTAAAAAAAAAAAACTAAAATAAAGAAAGAAATAAAAGTTGGTGGGGGCAGGGGAGTGAAGCGCTAAAATAAAGCTTCCTAAAATAACACAGCATTTAAAACCTTGGCTATTTTTTTAACTCCATTTTCTGAATAGGATCAACGCTAGCGCTCGATGAATTACAAGTCTACTATCTAAATACTCACTTCATTTCAAGTCCTCACTCCCTTCTCATCACAGTTAGTCACCCAGACCAATGTTGTCCCTCATCTAGTTCTGTCTACCCCTGTCTCCCTCTCATCTTCCCACATCGAGTCCTGACATCCCAGGCGATGCTCCCGTGGCCCCCATGGCCCCCATGGCTCCTGTGGCTCCCATGGCTCCCGTGGCTCCCATGGCTCCCATGGCTCCTGTGTGTTACTGTGTGTCACTGTGGCTCCCGTGGCTCCTGTGTGTCACTGTGGCCCCCGTGGCCCCCGTGGCTCCCATGGCTCCCGTGGCTCCCATGGCTCCTGTGTGCTACTGTCCCCACTTGCTAATTATTCCAATGAGCAGTTTCTAGTTAACTTCTTCCTGAAAGATGTGTCTAACACCATTGTCATCTCCCACTTTACTCAAAAAAAAAAAAATCAATGTTTGTTCTTACTTAGTAGGTACAAAATCCTTGAATATCAGTTTATATTCAACTCCCTTTTCCCCTCCACCTCCAGCCATCAGTAGTCAGTACTTCCTGCTACCCCCATAGATGACCGTCTGGTCTACATAATAAATGTTTACCTCTTCATCCCCAAGCCACGTCAAGTTGATGCTCTGACTGGGTTTTAGTTTGATCTTCCACAGACTGGGCAGCTTTTCTCTTCCACCAGCAGAAACACAATGTTTTCTTCAAAGCACCATTCCAGTTCACAGTTCAGTGTCAAGAAACAGCCACTGAGCCACGGCTCACACTAGCTGTCAGTTCAGGGTCAAGGAACATCCGCTGAGCCACGGCTCCCACCACCTAACTGCCTATTTGTTCTCAATTATAAGATTCATTCTTTGAAAACTAAATTTATTTAGTTATTTGTGTGTGTGTGTGTGTGTGTGTGTGTGTGTGTTTTCATGTGTACCACATGTGTGAGGTGCCTGCAGACTCCAAAGAAGGGAGTGGATCTTCCCTCTGGGCAGGCGTTATGAGCTGCCCAATCTTTGCCAACCTGCATCCTCTACAAGACAAGCAAGTGTTCTTAACCCCAGAGCCATCTCTGAAGCTCTTCCTAAATTAATTCATAAGCACCCTGTATATCTCAGAAATTGGAGGTTCAGAGGAAAAAAAACAAACAGATAGAAATCCCCAACTTTATAGACTGGCATAACTAGCAGCAAGAGGCGTTGGGCTGAGGTTTTTTGGAAACACAGGGAGAATCTGAGTAAGCCTCTTCAGTAAAAGTGATGTATAATAAAATCAGTTTAGACTAAATTAGTAGCAGCTAGAAAGGTGATTGGTCAAGTCCAGGGTTGCTTTAAAGGCAGAGGTAACTATGTGAGCTGGTGAGGTAGGAATGGGATCTGGAAAAAAATAAAAAAGACTAACCACAGATAGACAGCATATGCACGGCTGTGGAATAAATTTTGGAGAAGCTGGAAGGATCTGATTTTAGAAAGGGTGAGTAATTGGGAAGCAATTCCTTAAATTTGGATCTTAAAGTTTCATATGCTGCTTTGCATAATAAACCTTCCCTTGAACATTGTTTCAATGCACAATCTGCCTGGTGTGTATTTGCGTCTTAAACTGCTAACCTGAGATAGAAAAGCCACAGCCACCTGCAGCCCACATGGCTACACGAAGCACCACCTTCCCAGGAACCCCTACCCTAGACACTGCGAGTGACCTGCCCAAACCTCTCCAACGTCCGAGTTTCCAAAGGAGCAGAGCCGCTAGTGCGGCCTGCACAGCCGAGAAACACACAAGGGTCACATAAGAGAGCGCAGCAACACACCGATATTTATTCTCTGAATTGCACAGATGCGAAATCTAGCTGTCACAAGGACATTTAAAAAGAAACCAGTGTTTTCACCCTGGTCTAACTCTTCATCTAGTCTAAGGTCAGACAAGATGGCCTTGACACAGGAGTGAGAAAGACCATGAAGCAGAAGATCCCAGAAGGGTGACTCAGAACGACTTGAGCCACCATAGGCTATAAACTGAGATGGATCAGTAAGAGACAGGGCTCCCAGGCGGTTTCCTAAGTAGCCCAAATAACCAGCTATTGCAGTTCATGGCTATAATTCGGGGATAAGGCTGGTAACAATGGTTTATTTACCTTCATGCACTGAAGTATATGTCTGTGAAACTTTCTGAATTTGGGGATTCAAAAAAAATGAGACTGTTTATAAACATACAGTGTAGCCCCTAGGGCGTTTAATGATGGCGTCTCTTGCAAAATAATTTAGCAGCACAATGAGTTACGATGTGAACTCTAGAGTTATCCTTGGACAGGAACAAACCGTTCTCACTCAGTCTGTGAGCCTTTCTTTTCCTTTTTACCCCCTCCCCCCGCCCCAAGACTCTAAGTGGTTTATGCAATAAATAGTCATTTCCACAGTAGAAAAGGCCGACATGTCTAAGCCTCAAGCAGAACCTGTTATTATGGTTAAGAACCAAGGTTGCTGTTCTTCCAGATTTTCACAGTCACACAACTTTTGACCCCACTGATAGAAATGTCAGCATAAACCTTTGTTCTTGATCCCCAGAGAAAACCATCATCATAGGAAGGTACTAACATGCTGAGAAGTAACACCAAGCTGTATCTACAGCAGTGCAATAATTAGAATTTGTTGATGGCAATCAACAATAAAATTGAAACGCTCACAGTCTCAGACCGTCCCATAAGCAGAGAGTCCATCCCATGAGACATGAGCCTGTATGTATATTCTCCTCACCTGAAATGCATCCATGACTCTGATGGATCTGTATCCTTATTTTCATAGATCATGGTTTAAACACATTTCCTTGCATGAAACAGAAATCTGGAACCCTCATCCAACCTTGGGGAACAGGGGAGGTGGCCCACAGTATTGGATATGAAAAGAAATCTTCTGGAAAGTTCTGTAGCATTGAAGGTCTGGTTACTAGAGGGAGGGCCGTGTGCTGAGCACAACCAAAACAAGCTCAAAAACAACTTGAGCTTCCATTGCAACAATATTTCCAAAGTCGTAGAGAGAAAAAAAATGAGATTAGGCAAGACATCTGGAGTCTTGCCTGGGGTCACAGTTAACACAGTTAATATATCTATGCTACTGTCAAAATAGAACATGCAGACAACACAACCTGAAGTAATCCTAACACATGAGCAATCAATATAACAGCAAATGCTCTGTTAAGGGGGAGGGGCAAGATTTATGAACTGAGATAGGTAACATCAAATAACCACATCAAAGTCAAAACCAGAGTCAACTCCTGTCATGCTGTCACACTGAAGACAAGAGGCCTGGTGGGGGTAGGGAGAGAGTACGTGAACAAAGAAACTATCATCCCAAACCAATCTTGATATATTGCAATATATTATCACATATCAAATGTCTCCACTGTATTGCCCCTGAGTTTTTACAGGTATAGATTTTAAGCTTAATCATACATTCTGAACCGACAGCTAGCTTGCTGGTTTCCTCGATTCAAACATTTAATTCAGAAATCTATATATTACAACCTAGTTTTCTATCTCAGATGGCTTTGAGCAACTATAAAAGGGAGATTTGAACAGAAGAACATCGGGTCGCAAACAATACGGAAAAGAAAAGAGAAAGGGACTCGTCTCCTACCTATGGTTGTGATCACGGTGCCAGCAAAGAAGAATGAGCTTCCGAGGTCCCAGTGACTAACTTGATTGGAGCTGTTTCCTAAGGGGATAATCCCTGCATTTATTGCTGCCACTATTTGCTGCAAGTTTAAAAAGAGACTTATCAGTACATGTCAATCACACTGAGGCATCAAACATCTCAATTCCCACCCAGGGTATGACAAATTACACAAACGGATCAACTTTTAAGTCTTTGATTTTTTTTTTCATTTCAGAAGTGTTAATATTAGATCAAAACTTTATTCTCAACAACATAACATCACTTAAATCATGAGAGTTTTACATTTCATGGCGAGGGAGTGGATTGGCACGGAGCTGCTACTAGTACACATGTATAGCATCTCCACGGACATGTTTAGTAACACGCTTGAATCGACACCTGAGTATATCACTGTTCTCTAGTAAACAGCATGGATGGCTATGGATTTAAATACCATATTGCATACTACGTTTAAAGAACCCACGATAGCTTCATTAACATGTCTATGATTTTACATGTTAATGGTAACGCCCAAGCCTGAACTGCCTGTAAGAGCCGATAGCAT
The DNA here is from genome assembly GCA_964023405.1 of Apodemus agrarius. Lineage (NCBI taxonomy): Eukaryota > Metazoa > Chordata > Mammalia > Rodentia > Muridae > Apodemus > Apodemus agrarius. The sequence goes on along the minus strand of OZ030017.1, from coordinate 5,974,763 downwards.
GTTTTAAAGGATCTATTGAAACAGACTGAGGTGAGAAGACCGCCATGTTGGCCTGTTCCTACACTGTCTCTCCTCTTAGATCTCTTATCGAGCTCTACAGATAGTGAATTCTTCCAGAACGTGAATCACCCAAGGCCATCACAGGCAGAGTCCATGGGAACCACAGGGATCTGCACACTCTGTGTGTGCCACAGAAGTGGTGGACTGAGAGATGGCACGGCCATACCCTCGGGAAGTGTGAACGATGTAGATTTCATACAGAGGTGGCTGTTAGCAGCCAACCACTGGACCGAGAACAGGGTCCCCAATGGCAGAGTTAGAGAAAAGACTGAAGGAGCTAACAGGGTTTGTAACCCCATAGGAAGAACAACAATATCATCCAACTCCCCCCCACCCCACCCCAGCTCCCAGGAACTAAACCACCAACCAAAGAGTACACATGGAGCAACCCAAGGCTCAAGCCGCATATGTAGCAGAGGATGGCCTTGTCAGGAGTCCATGGGAGAAGAGGCCCTTGGTCCTGTGAAGGCTTGATACCCCTTGTAGGGGAATGCCAAGGTGGGGAAACGGAAGTGGGTGGGTAGGTGGGGGAGCAATCTCATAGAAGCAGGGAGAAGGGGTGGGATGAGGGTGTCTGGAGGGAAAACTGAGAAAGGGAATAACATTTGAAATATAAACAAAGAAAATAGCTAAGAAAAGAAAAGAAAGAAAATATGTAAATGATATAGATTAATTAGAAGAAAATAGTCAAAGAGATACACTGTGGTAACCAGACGATGGGCCTCTGCTGCAGCCAGAGAAAGCTTCGTGGCTGAGCCTTCGGGTTCTAGAACGGGCTAGAGAGAATCGTCTGATAGGTGAGGAAAAGGTCAAGACGGCACAGTTTGTTTACGATGGAATCCTGGTTATGAGTGAAGGGGGATTAAAGGGCGCCCTGCTCCACAGGCCACTGGCTGACAGAGAGCGAGCAACTCAGAGTCCAATCTCATTTCACAGCTGCTCACCACGGGTGGCCAGTCTAGAGATAAAAGCAGCAATACTTGTGCACAAATTCAATTTGGGTCATATTGTTTTTATTTACTTTATAAGACTTGTTCATTGTAAAAGTAAAATTGGGAAAATAAGGAAAGATGCTAAAAAGATGACTAAAAAATAGTCGTTATTCCAGAACATAGACACATCACTGTTACGTACTGAGACATTCACTTCTGTAGCTTTTTTCTTTACTTTTTTTTTTTTGAGATAGGGTCTTGCTATGTAGCCCAGGCTAGCTTCAAGCTTTCCATCTTCCTGCCATAGCCTCCCGAGTTGCTATGATTATAGAATATGCACCACCAAATCTGGCTTAATATACTTTTTATATAGTTAGATTCATAACCTTTGTTTAATGCTGTATTCTCCATTCTCATTTAATTATAACTTGGTAATGACCTAGAAAAAAAACCTATGTGTTGACTAATGCAAACTATTAATGATTTATTAAATAATGTCCTTGCTGGTAATATTAGCCATGTTTCTCTTTTCTATTCTTGTATTTATCATAGTCTAGTATACATAGACTCCTGCTGTTAAAAAGCATACTTCATTATAAAATACTCTTTTGTGAATATATTTGTGTATAAATACTCCCCTCAGGAGAAATTGCTAGAAATAAATCAGTCACATTAAAGATTATTAATATTTTACAATGCTGGATAGACAATAGCCATTATCTATCTAGAAGACTCTATTTATGACTGTCACTCAATAACATACGAAGGTTTAGCTATCATCCTAATATTAATAATATTTTATCTTTACTATACTCATAACAAATGTTTAGAATCTATTCTTTATTGTAAATAACATTGGATACTAGTATCATTACATTACATTACACTTCACAAACAAAAAAGGATTCCCATGCAAACACGCACACAGCGTGTAATGGAGCTAGTTCTGAAAGGCTAATTCTGCTTGTCTGACTTGTGTTCTTAGTACCAGATAATGTAGTTTTCCCTTCATTATTGATCTTATAAAACATGCTCTGCTGAGCCTGTGGATCAGAGACTGTGATCCTGGCTACTCCAAGGGTTAAGCCAGGAGGGTTGGGGAAGTCAAGGCTTATCTGAGCAAAAGAGTGAGTTCAAAGCCAGCCTGGTTAAATTAGCAAAGCATTGTCTCAAAACTAAAAGGAGGAGGAGGGGGGAGAGAGGAGAGGGAGGAGGAGGAGGGCGGGAGGAGAAAATGGAAAGGGGAGGGGCAGGGGGAAGATGAGGAGGAGGAGGGGAGGGAGGGCAGGAGACAGACCTGATGTGTAGCTGGGTCGTACAGCACCTAAGTGGCATACACTAAGGCGCAGGTCCTATCTATCCCCAGCAGCAAGCACAGACAAAATTAAAAAGACCTTGGCTCGCGTTCTATAATGCTGCAGTATGCTGCTTCTCTCTCTCTCTCTCTCTCTCTCTCTCTCTCTCTCTCTCTCTCTCTCTCTCTCCTCCTCCTCCTCCTCCTCCTCCTCCTCTCCCTCCTCCCTCTGCCTCCCTCTCTTCCTCCCTCCCTCTCTCTCTTTCTCTGTCTCTTCCCCTCCCTCTCTATTTCTCCCTTCCTCTCTGTCTCTCTTTTTCTCTTCCTCTCCTCCTTCTCCCCCTTCTCCTTCTCTCTTACAGACTCTCATCACATGCAAATCAAACACTCACATATTTAAAATACAAGAAATCTGTAAAAAAGGAAAAAAGAACAGTCCCCTAACAGTCCAAAGTTCTTACCATGGCCACAGCTTAAATCTTTCTGCATCAAGGAAACACACCCAGAGTGTTGTTCTATATCCACACGGGCCTAGATGATCACTTTTAGAGTATTTTTCTGTTCTAATTAAAAATTATTAACTACTGTTGAATACACAAATGTATATTTCTCATCTTTTGAGATATCAGTTCTTGAAATATTTTGTGTATTTAAATTATACTTTTTTATATTTAAAATATAAAAACATAAATTTTATATTTTTTACACTTTTTATTATCAGTTGTTCTTTTTTAGTATTTTTTATTAAAATAATAAAATTTATTTTAAAATATACAACTCAGTATTGACATTTTTTTTTTTTTTTTTTGGTTTTTCGAGACAGGGTTTCTCTGTGTCGCTCTGGCTGTCCTGGAACTCACTCTGTAGACCAGGCTGGCCTCGAACTCAGAAATCCGCCTGCCTCTGCCTCCCAAGTGCTGGGATTACAGGCGTGCGCCACCACCGCCTGGCAGTATTGACATTTTTTAAGTCATCAAAATGTTTTATAATAGTTAAATACCTCTTAAATACACATAATATGTTCTGAAGTTAAAAGTAATATGCATTCAACCAGTTTTTAAAATCTATTTGTAACATTAAACATAATAGAAGTAGAAAAAAAATCTCTTATGAAGGCCTTGAAAGGATGTAAAAAGTTCCTGACAGAAACTGTTCCATCTCCAAGGGAGAATACTCAACGTAACTGTGGCTTCATAGAGTGAATTGGGTAGTGTTCCTTCTGTTTCTATTTTGTGGAAGAGTTTGAGGAGTATTGGTATTAGGTCTTTGAAGGTCTGATAGATTTCTGCAGTAAACCCATCTGGTCTCGGACTTTTTTTTTTTTCTTTCTGTTTTTTTGTTTTTTGTTTTTTGTTTTTTGTTTTTTGTTTTGTTTTGTTGTTTTTGTTTTTGTTTTTGTTTTTGTTTTTTGTTTTTTGTTTTTTGGTTGGTTGGTTGGTTGGTTAGTTGGGGTACTTTTAATGACTGCTTCTATTTCTTTAGGCCTTATGGGACTGTTTAGATGGTTTATCTGATCCCAATTTAACTTTGGTATTTGGTATCTGTCTAAAAAATTGACCATTTCATCCAGATTTTCCTGTTTTGTTGAATTTAGGCTTTTGTAGTAGGATCTGATGACTTTTTTAATTTCCTCAGTTTCTGAATTATCTCCCTTTTCATTTCTGATTTTGTTAATTTGAATACTGTCTCTGTGCCCTCTGGTTAGACTGGCAAAGGACTTATCTATCTTGTTGATTTTCTCAAAGAACCAGCTCCTGGTTTTGTTGATTCTTTGTATAGTTCTTTTTGTTTCTACTTGGTTGATTTCAGCCCTGAGTTTGACTATTTCCTGCCATCTACTCCTCTTGGGTGTATTTGCTTCTTTTTGTTCTAGAGCTTTCAGGTGTGCTGTTGGCTGCTGGTGTAACCTCTCTCCAGTTTCATTTTGGAGGCACTCAGAGCTGAGTTTTCTTCTTAGCACTGCTTCTATTGTATCCCATAAGTTTGGGTATATTGTTCCTTCATTTTCATTAAATTCTAAAAAGTCTTTAATTTCTTTATTTCTTCCTTGACCAAGTTATCATTGAGTAGAGCGTTGCTCAGCTTCCATGGGTATGTGGGCTTTCTGTTGTTTTTGTTGCTATTGAAGACCAGCCTTAGTCGGTGGTGATTTGATAGGATGCATGGGATTATTTCAGTCTTGTATCTGTTAAGGCCTGTTTTGTGACTGATTATATATGGTCAACTTTAGAGATGGTATCATGAGGTGCTGAGAAGAAGGTATATTCTTTTTTGTTTTAGTTTTTCTTCTTTAAATTAATTTATTTTCTCACATATTACATCCTGACTTCAGTTTTCCATCTCTGCTTCTGCCCCTGGACCTCATCCATCTCCTCACCTCCTTCCTCCAAATTTGCTTTTCTTCCATTTCTCTTCAGAAAAGGGCAGAACTTCCCAGAAGTATAACGTAAACATGGCACACCAAGCTGCAATAAGATTAAGATTCTAGCCTCATATTGTGGCTGGCAGCAAAGTGCGAGGACAAGAGTCCCAAAAGCAGATCAAATGGCCAACCCCACTTTCCTCTGTTAGGGGTCTGACAGGAACGTATTGTACAAAATTATAACATTTATACAGAGGGTTAGGTTTGACCCATGCAGGCTCCCTGATTATTGGTCTTTTTTTTTATTAGATATTTGCTTTATTTACATTTCAAATGGTATCCCCTTTCCCAGTTACCCCTCCTAAAACCCCTATCCCATTCCCCCTTCCTCTGCTCCCCCCCTAATTTCCTGACTTGCATTCCCTTATTCTGGGGAATTGAACCTTCACAGGACCAATAGCATAAGGTGCTAAGAACAAGATATATTCTTTTGTTTTAGGACGAAATGTTCTATAGATATCTGTTAAATCCATTTGGTTCATAACTTCTGTTAGTTTCAATGTGTCTCTGTTTAATTTGTGTTTCCATGATCTGTCCATTGATAAGAGTCGGGTGTTGAAGTCACCCATCATTATTGTGTGAGGGGCAATGTGTTTTTTGAGCTTTAGTAAACTTTCTTTTATAAATGTGGGTGCCCTTGAATTTGGAACATAGATGTTCAGAATTGAGAATGCTTCTTGGTGGATTTTTTTCTTTGATGAGTATGAAGTGTCCTTCGATGTCCCCTTGACTTTTGATTGAAAGTTAATTTTATCTGATATTAGAATGGCTACTTCAGCTTGTTTCCTGGGACCATTTGCTTGGAAATTTGTTCTCCAGCCCTTTACTCTGAGATCGTGTCTGTCTTTGACACTGAGTTTTGTCTTTTGTGTGTAGCATAATGCTGGGTCCTGTTTATGTACCCAGTCTGTTAGTCTATGTCTTTTTAGTGGGGAATTGAGTCCAATGATGTTAAGAGATATTAAGGAATAGTGATTGTTGCTTCCCGTTATTTTTTATGTTATTTTTATGTTTGTGTGGCTATCTTCTTTTGGGTTTGTTGAAAGGTTACTTTCTTGCTTTTTCTAAGGTGTAGTTTCCCTCTATTATCCTTTGTATGGCTGAATTTATAGAAAGATAGTGTGTAAATTTGGTTTTATCATGAAATATCTTGCTTTCTCCCTCTGTGGTAATTGAGAGTTTTTCTGGGTACAGTAGCCTGGGCTGGCATTTGTGTTCTCTTAGGGTCTGTATAACATCTGCCCAGGATCTTCTAGCTTTCATAGTCTCTGGTGAGAAGTCTGCTGTAACTCTGATAGGTCTAACTTTATATGTTACTTAACCTTTTTCCTTTACTTCTTTTAATATTCTTTCTTTGTTTTGTGCATGTGGTATTTTAACTATTATGTGACAGGAAGAATTTCTTTTCTGATCGAATCTATTTGGCATTCTGTAATCCTCTTGTATGTTTAAGGGCATCACTTTCTTTAGGTTACAGACATTTTCTTCTATAATTTTGTTGAAGATATTTACTGGCCCTTTAAGTTGGGAATCTTTACTCTCTTCTATACCTATTATCCTTAGGTTTGGTCTTCTCATTGTGTCCTGGATTTCCTGCATGTTTGGGGTTAGGAGCTTTTTGCATTTTGCATTTTCTTTGACTGTTGTATCAATGTTTTCTTTTTTAAAAAATATTTATTATATGTAAGTACACTCAGACACTCCAGAAGAGGGAGTCAGATCTCATTATGAATGGTTGTGAGCCGCCATGTGGTTGCTGGGATTTGAATTCAGGACCTTCGGAAGAGCAGTCAGTTCTTTTAACTGATGAGCCATCTCTCCAGGCCCTGGTATCTTCTGCACCTGAGATTCTCTCTTCTATCTCTTGTATTCTGTTGGTGATGCTTGCATCTATGACTTCTGTTCTCTTTCCTAGGTCTTTCATCACCAGGGTTGTCTCCCTTTGTGATTTCTTTCTTGTTTCTATTTCCAATTTTACATCCTGGAAGGTTTTGTTCAATTCCTTCACCTGTTCGGTTGTATTTTCCTGCAATACTTTAAAGGAATTTTTGTGTTTCCTCTTTAAGGGCTTCTAGCTATTTACCTGTGTTCTCTTGTATTTCTTTAAGGGAGTTATTTATGTTCTCCTTAAAGTCCTCTATCATCATCATGAGATGTGATTTTAAATCAGAGTCTTGCTTTTCTGGTGTGTTGGGGTATCCAGGGCTCACTATGGTGGAAGATCTTATTTCTGATGATGCCAATTAGCCTTGGCTTCTGTTGCTTATGTTCTTGCTCTTGCCTCTCACTATCTGGTTATCTCTGGTGTTAGCTGATCTTGCTGTCTCTGACTGTGGCTTGTCCCTCCTGGAAGCCTGTGTGTCAGTACTCCTGGGAGACCAGTTTTCTCTGAGATGAATTTGGGTATGGAGAGTTGTGGCACAGGGTCAGCTCAGGGGTACAGATGGAATCTGAAAGGATCCTGTCCCAGGCTGCTCCTCAGTTCCTATGTCCTCAAGGCTCCTGGCAGGTCCCTCTGAGCAGAAATGGTGGTCTTACCTGTGTTCACAGGCTTGTCAGCACTCCGGGGAGACCAGCTTTCTCCTGGTGTATTTGGTTATGGAATGCTGTGGCACAGGATCAGTTCCAGGTGCAAATGGAAACCCAATAAATTTTATATTTAAAATCTACTTTATATTTATATTTATATTTGTATATTGATTTCTACTATACTATGTAGTAAGAAGAGACGCAGCTTTATAATTTTATAAATATCTTTAATACCTGGCTCAATACAAGACAGATATATCCTAATACACACCTCTACAGTCAATCTGTTGGAGCAGCCCATCACCTGAACTCCAGAAAATTGTACTGTATATGAATAAAACAGAACACAAAAGACAAAAAAAGTACCATGCCTTCATGATACTAAGAAAATTCCCTTGGGGGCTGAGGAGATGGTTCAGTGGTTAAGAGCACATAAGGCTCTTGCAGAGGACCTGGGTTTGGTTTGCAGTCATATAGGGTGGCTGACAACTTTCTATATATCCTGTGCAGAGGCACTGACACCCCTTGCTGGCCTTCTCAGACACCTGCACCCATATGCAGACACATAAGTAATTTAAAAAAAAAATGAAGACGGGTTTGGCCTTGACATGGATCTGAGAAGCCCCTAGGGACCGAGTTGGAGAAGCACTGCTTGACAACCAGCTTGTGAGTTCTTTGTGTTTGCTCAGATCTGTTCCGACCTGGGGAGAGCTTGCTTCTGGGCTGTGGTTTTTATTTCATGTTTTTCAATAGCTGTGCTCTCTTGCTTTTCATTTTTTCATCAAAATTCCACAGCAAAGTTGAATCAGAACAATGAAAGCAGTGGTTCTCTCATACAAAATCCTCAACAAATAGAGGATTATGTCATTAAATATATTGAATGTTGGTAAGCAAGTATCCTTTAAACATTTTTTGAGAACAAGTTTTAAAATACAAATAAATAATTTTAAATATAAATAATAGTTTACATATAGGTTATTTATATATAATATGATATAAATAAATTTAAATACAAATAAATATCTTAAAAGATGTAGATAAAACTTTAAAAATTATTATTGGTAAATAAGGGCTCGAGAGATGACTCAGTGGTTTCTGCAGAAGACAGAGGTTCAGTTCCCAGCACCTACGGCCCATGGCCGAGAGCTGCCTGCAACGCCACCTCCAGGGCGCCTGGTATCCTCTGCTGAACTTTCAGGCTCTTGCACTTATATGCACACATCAAAAAAATAAGAATAATTTTTTAAACGTCTTGCAAAGTCTTATTAGAAGGCATACAAGCTTTGGCTGGGCAGGTTTAGCAAGTGACCCAATGTGGCTATTCTAGGACATTCCAGGCATATCTCTTGCTACAGGAGGCCTGGGAAGCAGGTGACAGTGCCTTGCACCAGTGCTGAAGGCCATTTTCAGAATCCCAACCCATGGCAGCAGTGGTCATCTGGCACCATTCCACCTACCTCTGGGGGATACACTGTCTCCTCTGCTGAGCTAAACGGGTCTTTGAAAGTATTTACAGTACGAATAGCAGCACAAGGGATATAATACGTAAAGAAATAAATGTGACTCTAATTAAACACAAATCAAACAAAAAGCTATTGCTTTATATTCCCGTGATTCTAGTGGATTTATGGACTGCATGGCTTAAAAATACCAAGACAATGGAACTGGAGAGATTGTCCAGCTATTCTTGCTGAATCAGTGAACCTCAGTTCATTGAGAGACCCTGTCCCAAAATACAAGACGAACAGTGATCAAGGCAAACATTCAATGTCAACCTCTGGCCTTTACGTGCATGTATATGCATGTGTACACACACACAGAGACAGGCATACACACATGAACATGTAAGCTTAAAAACCTCACTTTTGTACTAAGTCTTGTGAGCTATCAGGTGGCATTGCTCATTGATAAGGGGGCTGAAGTGTCTGGCTTAAGATGACAAGAACATAACCTCACACACACCTACCTTAACACATACATGCCTGTGCACTGTTAACTAGCAGCAGTCTTCCAAGTTTAAGCCTCACAGAGAATGCTTATTACCATGGATTTACACTTGTATTGCTATTCGGTTCACAGACAGAATGAATGTGCACCGAGGGGCCCAGGGATGTGGATCAGCAGGTAGAGCCACCGCCCAGCATGCATGAAGCTCTGGGTTCCACAAAGCACATAAATAAGAAAAAATTAAAAAGAAAAAAGTGTGTTCCAGGATAAAGAAGTTGAGCGCATGGCTCTAGTCCAGACATTTAGTTTAAGGAATGGCAGGGCCCTTAACTCATTTACTCATAAATGTAATGGCAGAAAATCTTCGTCTCTGCGACAATGCTGGCTTTGGAATGAACATGCTGAGTGGGCATGTTGGTTCTTGAGCTGTAAAAGTTAATGCTGCAATGCCATCTGCCTTATCAGAGCTCTACCTGGCTTTGGCCTCAAACACTGGTGAGACTCGTGTCTCTGCGCCACACTCACAGGTCAGCACATCTTTAGAATCCAGAGGGAACCTAGCAGGCGTTGCTTTGGCGTGTGATGGCAAGGAAGGGCTTTTCATGTCTTGAAGTACCTAAGGTGGTTATTCCTAGAAAGACCTGAAGAAGGCATCATCTTTAAACTGGTCTGACTGTAAATGTAAAAGTGAACATACTTCCCAAATCTGGTTGTACCAGAAACCCCTAGGCACCCCCAGTATTCTTAGATGTAACTGAAGAATCTCCCACAGGGAACTGACACATGTAGGCTAATACATGTAGTCTGTGGCTCTCCCTTGAGGAGAGGTTACATCCTCACATGAGCATGCCTGGTCTCTTTCCCTGAGTGTCTCTTTTGTTAACGAGCATGTTTAATGTTTATATCAAATATCTTTGTTAAGATTTATTTTTTCTGAGTATGAGTGTTTGGCTTAATTTTTCCAGGTGTATTGAGTGTGATCCTGGTGCCCACAGAGTCCTGAAGAGGGACCTGGAATCAAGGAAGATTGTAAGTCATCATGTGGGTGCTGAAAGCCAAATCCGGGTCCTCTGCAGAAGGAGCAAATTCTCTTGACCACTATGCCATCTCTCAGCAACCCCTGCCTCATATCAAAATGTGCTTAATAAACCTTATCTCTTCTTCACACTGGTTCACCCCCAACTTCCCTGAAAATAGAAGCCAAGGATCTGGTTCTACTTGGGTTGACGTCCCTAGAAATGTAAGCTACAGCTCCATCCACTGCTACTGACTAATCTACCCCAGGCTACATCTGCCACTCCACTGAGAATAACTCAGGAGCTGAGCCCATGCTCTCTTTTGCCCTTTCCTGATATTCTGGTATGACACAGGCTTCCTGATTGGGGTGACCTTTCTGCCAATGCACTGAAGACCCACTGTGGGAGCAGATCGCATCTTGACACTATGTGGCACCGGTGACCATAACCGAAGGTCCCAGAAGTGAGTGATGCCTGTGCTAAAGATCCTAGGAACATGACTAGCTGGTAAAGTTCTTGACTGTGAACAGTTGGAATGTTGCAGCTGATCCAGATCCAGAGTCTACCTCGCTCTGTCTTCAGCTCTCGGGCAGCCATTTATTGTTAACCTCTGTGTCATCTCACTACTGGTCAAAAGATCTTTGAAATGTACTGACTCATAGACGGCCAGCTCCCACCAGTCCAAAGCCAAAGACTTCAGATAGTCCCAGAGACCCGATACATTACATTTCCCTGTTTTGTTTCAAACTGACTACCTGATGTTCCCATGACTTTCCTTTATTCCATAACTATTTAAAAATATAGAAGCTACTTCTCCTTCAGAATATGTTATATGAGGAACCTGACACTGGGTCCTGCAAGAGGTGAGAGCTGAGCACTGCATTGATGTAATTAACAAAAACTGGGTTAAAAGATACAAAATGACTAATATCTGAACATTCGTGGCATGCAGGATGGCAGCTTGACAGTGGACATGAAGGACACAACGGCGTTTCAGTGTGCAGAGTGTAAGGACAGCGCATCTCTCTGGTGTGATGCCCCTTGCTGCAGAACTAAAGCTAATTCATGTTAAATCTCCTGTCACTGGGAAGGTTATCTCCTGGGAATTCTGAAGGACTCAATTCTGGTTGTTGGAAACTCAAATTGCATCCAATGTTTACACGTATCTGACAAATCTTGACACATTAGTTATTTAAGACAATTACCAATCTTAAAATTGTATATTCATGACTTGACCACAAATATTCCTTTCTAATTAATACATACCTAGCGTCTAATGGTGGAAGTACATTTGTAGCTCACTACATGAAATCTGTTTTTCAGAAGTTGTATGGCCATGTGGGGCTGGCACCTGTCTGGCTCTCCCACCTCAAGTCCCAGGGGGTAAAATGAGGTACATACATAATTCTTAAAAAGGAATAGAATTGTCAGCATCATATCCCACAATCAAATTACCTTCTCTAGGAACTGGTGAACATTACATGTTCTAAATCTAGATCTGTCACCCTTTTCTTTAATACAATTCAGTTATGGTTTTATGTAAATGTGATTATGTTTGCATTTTTAATACAAACCACGGACCATTAAATCTTACTAAATTCAGGGATTAGAAAAGTGTGCATTTTCTAGGTCTCCCCAGAGTGAATTTTCTAAGAAGGGTCATATAATCTTAATTTATTGAGCATTACTAGAAATAATTTGAGCTAACGTGTATTTTATATTCTGTTTTAAAAATGGGCATTTAAGGAAGACATGCCAAAATTTAAGCCTTTTATTTAAAACAAAGCCCTGATTCTTCTAACTTGGGGAGAGCAGCCTCCACTACGGGAGGAGGATTCTGCAGTGCAGACTCAGAAGTGCCACTCCGAGCCGTCTCCTCACATCTTCCCCTCTATTTAGGGATTGTGCATTTGCAGGTCAAAACTATTTTTATGCAGGCTAGTTAGGCACACAGCGTGTTTATCACTCTCTTTGAAGTGTAAGCTGAATTCCTATTAGTAGAAACAAAACTTTAAAACCCAAAGCAGGACAATAGGACTGGGGGTGGGGCCATCCATCAAAGGACCAGAAAGAAACAGGTGCACTGTTGGGCATCTGGGCTGACTTTTCTGGTCATGTGCATTTAGGATTTTAATCATAGAAATAATATTGAGTTGACCGAATAGAATGCTGAAAGGAAAATTAACTCCTAGTCCCTAAAGCAGAGTGGTTTTTACAACATACACAGATTTATCTTTTACTCTCCATAGCCCTTAAATCCTTCCTCGCCTGTTGCCGCATAGCATAATCGTGTTCTCAGGCATTCTGAAGTGGTTGGGGCTACTCCCTATTACACATCTTTGTTATTTTATGTGTAGGATCATTTGCCTGCCTGCCTGTATGTGTGTATGTGCACGACACACAGATTCCTGGTGCCCATGGAGGCCCCAATAGGGCACTGGATCCCCTGGAGCTGGAGTTAGAGATTTGTGCATCAGCTTGCAGTGCTCCGAACTGACCACGATCCTCTGGCAGAGCAGCCAGTGCTCTTAGACTCTGAGCCACCTCACCCGCTACCAGCTCCTTTGTCAAGACAGGATCTTACTGTGTACCTCTTGCAGCCCTGAACTCACGATATAGTCTAGGGTGTCCTCTAAGTCAGAGTTCTACCTGCCTCTACCCCTGGAGGGCTGGGATTCTAGGAGTGAGCCACCCAATTTAATTCTGTTGGTGTCTCCTAATTAGCTGCAGTAATATATTTACACTGGATATATTTAGATACATTTATTCAATTTGTATCTGAGTGCCAGGGGTGGAAGGAAAAGTTGCTTTATATAAATCAAGGGCTGAACCTGAACCACTCAGCAAGCTGAATACAATGTAACCAGAAAAGATAACGCCTGGTCTAGTCCTGGCAAACCAGAAGGAGCCAGAAGCGCCACGCCAAGCACAGAGGAGACAGTGGCGCCCTGATGCGCGTTCTCCCACTCTGCCAGGATGCTGGGTCACTGTGTGGATAATAATCCTTATAGAAACACTAAAGGTCCTGGCCACCTTCCAGCCCTGTCTGTGTGTGCTGGGGTTGACAAAAGAGAAGGAGCAAAGAGGAAGTAGAAGAAGGAAACAGAAAACCAAAGAACGCGCAGAAAGAAAGCAGCTGGAGGCCATTCCAGCGGCAAGGAAGAACAGATTCCAGAAGGAGAAACAGGGCGAGCTGCAGCCGGCCGGCCATGGACTGGTCTAGATGCCTGTAAAGCCACTGACTTCAACAAAGGATTTGGATAGGCAGGAAAATGAAACTGGGGGGCTGCAGCTAAGAACATATATTTACAATATTTTGTCTACAGGATGGGGCAATAACACACACATGTTTATAACCTGATATAGATAAGTAGGGTGCGGTGACGCATGCCTGCAATCCCAGTGCTTAAGGTTAGAGGCAGGAAGAGTCTCAGCTAAAGGCCAACATCAGCTACATAGTAAATTCCAGACTCACTGGGCTACATGAAAGCTTGTCTCAAAATAAAGAGGAAGAGAATTAATTATTAATCTAAGATGTAACAAAGGAAGCTTTACTTTGCTAGTTAATGACATGCACTGCCTTCTCATGTTAGGAAAATTATATTTGCTTTTCCCATAAAGTCATTGATCTCTACTCTACCATTTAGGCTGCATATTCACGCCAGACCAAAGCTTAAATAAAAGTGTCCAATATCCATAGAAAGCTTATAAAGGGACGTTACTTAAAGAATGTATTCAAATCTCTGCAAAACAGTAATCTTCTGTAATTTACTCACAAATGGCTTTGTCCATAGCCTTCCTGAACACATAACTAAAAGGCCAAGGCAGAGGTGGAGAACCTGGGGTTGTGTGTGTGGGCCTGTTAGCAAAATCTGTATTCGAATCAACAAAATTTCTACAAGCCAAACCAGTCATCAGTAAAAGCAGAGCCCTACATAGAAGAGAATTCTAATGCTAATTGGAGGGTTTACTTTAGGCCAGGGGGTGTGCCTGAGTGCCCCCATCCCAGAGCTGGCACTCTGCTGTTACCAAACCTCTGAGATTTCAGATCCTGGGCACAGCTTCTTAACACACCAGAGAGGACTTTTCCAGTGACTCGATGACACTGCAGAGAACGGGGAGCCTTGCAAACTCTCTCATATGCTTACGTTTCCCGGCTCAGAGTCACAAAATCAAGACAGCGAAAATAACACACAAGCAACATCTCCTAACACTGTAATTCAGAGCAGTGTCAGTTTCCTAGCTTCTCTCCAGACTCCCTACCTTTCTCTAACACACACCCAGTCATGCGCCTGTTATGAAAATACTAAACTGGTTGAAGCAACCTCAGTGAAACTCATAGGTCTCAAAAGTGTGTAAAGCCACACATATGCACATACATACACACATGTGCACATACACATGACAAAAAATACAAGGGGAACTCACTGATAAGATGAAAATCAGCAGAAGGAAAGAAGTAATGCGGTGAATACATACTTTCCCCCTTTACTACACACGCCCTATATACTAAACTCACATTCTATATACATACATGGTGTGGATACTGTAAAGCTCCTAGTTATAAATAACTAACGTATGCCGATATAAAATGCTTTTTAAGATAAGGATTCTATGTTGTAGAGAGACAAAGACCTAACAGAGCTCCTCACACATGCTCACGGCCACTGGGACAGAGCTACCCTTGTCACTTGTCCAGGGGTTGTCAAACAAACATGCAATTAAACCCTTCCCTCGGGCGGCGCTCGGGCTGGCAGGAGAGTGTCACCCCACAGCCATCAGGGCAGCAAATAAGCCTGACACCTCCGCTCGAGCTGTCCTTTAGCCCCTATCCACCTGTCCATCCTCAGCCCATAAGGTCATCAAGTTCAAGAACATTTCAGACCACAGTGACCCAAGAGATGACGGCAGGCAGCGGGTGGATGACCCACTCAGTTGCAGGGCTGTACTCACAGAAAGTCCCTTGCTAAAGCCTTTGATGGAGAGATCTGATTTACCAGCCCTCCCAGGGCCTCTCAGCCGCCTTTGCCTCTGTGGCCCCAACACCCTACAACCTAGTAGTCTGCTCATGCTGATGAGACGGGAAACAAGTGGGTGACATTCAAACTGTGTGGGAGAACCATGAGGGCCAAACCCATCTCAGCTTGGCTTGGTGCTCAGCAGTTAATCACCTCCCATCTGTCTGTTCATCCACAAGGCTCTGCCCAGCCAGTTCCCTTAGCGCCGTGCTTCTCCAGTGTTCTAAACTGTACAGAGAAACACCACCTAAATGGGTAAGATGTCAACGACTGGCCTTCTCTCTTTTCCTTTTCATTTCCAGAGTCTAGAATTCTGGTGATCTTTAACAATCCTGCCCAGTCTTTGGTTCTCTGGTAACATCCAAAGCTTGCCAGCTCCAAGAATTGACAAGAGGAGGTGGATGTTTAGATCTGTGTCATAATATTTAAATTCTCTGATCTCCTGACCAGCCATGTTAATGACCACACACAGTGACTATCACAGATTTATTTTTCAAAGACACCTAAAGTGATTTGAGATGGTCTTATATATTTCTTCCCACAAATACACTTATTTGTTGTTTCTATAATAACGATAACTGTCATCTGAGTTGCCCATGCCTTTACCACCCCAAACCTGAAGAGAGATGATGTCAGCAAGACTGTGGCAGGGAACTGCCCACTCTCCGCCCACCTGGGCCAAGCCTCTTCATCCTGTCCCTGACATCCGCATTCAATAAGCATATCCATTCTCTTTGTGATTAGACAGGAGCTGTGGGAGAGTCCCCTGCACCCTGGGAAACCATGAAGCCTGATGAACCAAAGAAGAAAATTAGCAAGAAAGTCCACAGTGCTTGCTCACCACGGTCCCCAAACACAAGCCCTAGTCCAGCAGCTATGGCCTCAGAGAATATCTTCCTCTTCCCTTCTGTTTGTGTGTGTGTGTGTGTGTGTGTGTGTGTGTGAGAGAGAGAGAGAGAGAGAGAGAGAGAGAGAGAGAGAAACACTCATGTGTACATTACATGTGATTTTTCCAGGGGTTGACCAGAGAGCTAGTTCTGTCACATCCAACACTGAGCAATGAGACTGAAAGCCTGGATACCCCTGAGAATTGCTGGCCCAGGAACCTCCTGTAATCCTATAGACAGACACTAGAGGGAGGAAAACTAGAAGCTTTGGTTGGGGAAATGGGTCCACTTCTAGCTAATAATTTACTGTGAAGAGTATCTACTGTGGTCTCAGAAGCTGTAAATGAGCAGAGAAGGTCTGCCGTGGTAAGAACTGAGCCTTTGAACTTGGTGGGTGGAGAAGGAGGCAGGACACAGACTACATTTTTCAAGTGTGTAGGGGCCATCATGAAAGTTACAAGGTACATAAAGAAAGAGGGAAGCATGGCACAATCAAAACTTATACATAGATGACATAGATCGATGGATACAGAGCTGTCTAATGAGACCTGAGAAGTGAATTAAATGAAGACATCAACAAAAAAGATTTAAAACTATTTAAACAAAAGAGCCTATAGCCGAGTTGGAACGCTGGCTGGAGATATCCCGCAGCAGACTTGATCAGGGTTGCACATGGGTGAGCTCAAGGTTGTGTGTATGTTATTATCCAGCCAGAGATGGAAGAGAGGAAGAAGGAGAGCGAAAGCCTTGGAGCTCTATGAGATGCTATCAAATGGATGTATCAATATAGAGGATTCTGATAAAATCTGAAAATATATTTAAAGGTCAAAAAAGAACTTTTCCACTAAGATAGAGAAGAAGGCAAGGAGACCCAGGCTCGCCAACTGTACTCAACTAGTACTAGAAATCCTAGTTACCAAAATTAGGGGAAATAAAACATCTAAATCAGAACAAAAGGAGTGACGTCATCTGTTCATTGATTACATCATCTCGTATGTAGAAAACACCAAAGCTGGGGCTGGCAAGAAGGCTGGATGGGTAAAGTGCCTACCAGGAAAGTGTGGAGACCAAAGTTCAGACGCCGGGCACCCACAGAAAGGTGGGAGATGGAACAGCCTCGTCCGTCACAGGACCTTGTCAGCCAACCAGTCTAGCCAGTCATCCTTCTAGCCAAGATCCTTCTCAACAAATAGGGTGGACAATCACAGATAAGGACAGAAATGTTAACCTTTGGCCACCCTCTCCCACCACAGCCACACATATAAACATACACACACACACACACACACACACACACACACACTCACACTCACACACAGTTACTTACTTGGACACTGCACACATATAGAGACAGACCATATACACAGACACATATGCACATACTTACACTCACACACCACACATACATAGATATACATGCATACACACACACACGCACGCACGCACGCACGCACGCACGCACGCACGCACACACACCACCAACAATGACAGTAAATCCCAGCAGCTTCCAGAGGCTCTGGAGCACAGAGAAGCAAGAGAATCTACAGAACATGGAGGACTTCCAGTGTAGTGATACAGCTCTGTGTAATATTGCCACAGTGTACAAATAGTGCTATACGTGTGTCCAGATCACAAAGTACACTGGAGTCAGCCCTTATATAAATAATGAGCCTTGTGTGGTGAAAATGTATCCATGTAGGCTCCTCAACAGTTGACAGACATGTCATGTAGGCAGAAGATAGTAGAGATGGAGAAAGACGCACATCCAGGACCCAGGAGGAAGAGGAGACACTGCGCCCTGCTCTGTTTTGCTGCAAACCTGAAGTGCTCCGTAACCCAGCTCTACCATACAGTTAAATAAGGAAAGAACCTGAGAAAAAGAAAATTAAAAAGAGATTTCTGAAGCAAAACACACCACATGGTACTGACAGAAAGACAAATGGGCCAATAAAACAGAACTCGGAGGGAGCCCCAACAGCCCTACACTTACGTTGTTAAATGATCTTTGAGAACAGTGTCAAAGAAGAGGCCAATCTCTTCCACAAATAGTGTTTGGAAAATAAGATGTCCACATGCTAAGAATGAAGTGGTTTACACTTTACACAAACAGTAATTCCAGTCAGCAAACCAAGCAACCCAAAACTCCTAGAAGGAAACACATATTAAACTTCACACACACACACACACACACACACACACACACACATACACACACACTTTTCCCCCACAACCCAGACAAAAATCCTGGAAAAGTTGGGCAATATCAAACTAAAGAGTTCCTTCTAGAAGCTGGGGAGCTGTCTGGGTGGGTAAAATGTTTGCTGCCCACAAATGAGAACCAAGCACTCAGGTCAAAAGCTGGGCCTGGCCATGCTCAAGGTTGTATCCCAGTGCAGCGTTGGGTGAAGACACAAGATCTCTGGGGCTTGCTAGTGCCAACCTAAATCCAAGTTTGAAAACAGACCCTGTCTCCAGGCACTGAGGCAGAGGGTGATAAGGTTGGACTCTTGAAATTTTCCTCTGACCTCTTCCCACATGCACAGGTACATGCATGTATTCACACACATGCATGTACGTATGTATGTACATATGCATACACATGAACACACACATACACAGCAAGAGGGGGATCTCTACATGAAGGAGACAGCCAACACAATGAAAAGACAATCTACATCAGGAGAGAAAATATTCTCAAAACATATGTTCGATAAACAGTTAAGTCTAAATAAAAAACTCAAACAACTCAACAGCTGAAGAATTTAATGGGCAAAAGGGTTAAATAAATCGTGGCACAGAGCAGACATGCAAGTGAACAAAATGCTTTGTTCCGTTTTGTTTGTGTATTGTAAGACAGGGTCTTATGGGTAGGCCAGGCCAGCCTCTTTGTTCGGTGCAGGCACTCAGACCTAGAGCTCTGTCATGCTTTCGAATGCAAGCACTCAACCACCTGAGCTCTAACGCAGCCAGACTGGACATGGTCACCATCACTATCAGGAAATCACAAGTCAAAATCACTATGAGACTGCCTGGCATTCTGCCCTTGGAAAAGCTGTCATCAAAGTAGCAGAAAAATTAGTGTCTGTGAGAATAAGGAGTGTCGGAGCCTGTGTAAGACCCGAAGTGGACAACTCTTCGGAAACGAGAATGGCAAGGCAGAACGACCTCATTCCTATATACAGACACAGAAAACCAGGAAACAGAATCTCAAAAAAGCAAGAGGTATGTGCACTATCACAGTCATGGCAGCACTACCCCTAACTGCCAAATGAGGTGGGACAAAACATAAATGTCCACTAGCAGATAAACACACTGAGGAAATGGAGCCCACACACAAAACACTCATGAGTACCAACTGACCCTTACCATAAAGAAAGCCTACGCTATGTCACATGCTACCCTATGAGTGACCTTGGGGGATGTCACACAGAACAAGTGTCTCCATATATAGGAGCCATCTAAAATGGTCAAATGCACACAAGCAGATGGTAAATGGTAATGTCCAGGGACAGAGGAGAAAGTAAAGAACATGCTGATTGGTAGGTACAGAGTTCCAACCATGTAAGAATAGAAACTGGGGCTAGAGAGATGGCTCAGAGGGTAAGCGCACCAGCTGCTCTCCAGAGATCCTTCCTGAGTTCATTTCCATTAACCACATGGTGGCTCACAATCATCCATAATGGGATGTGATGCCCCCTTCTGGTGTGTCTTAAGACAGTGACAGTGTGACCATATACATAAAAAGAAAAAGATTAAAAAAAAAGAAAATTCTAGAGATGTACCACATAATAATGCCCATATAATCAACAATGCCTATATAATCAGCAATGCTCATGTAATAAATAATGTCCATATAATCAATGATGCCCATGTAATCAATGCCCACATCATCAACAATGGCACATAATTAACAATATTGAACCATGCCCTCGACAATTAAAAGGTTACATTTCATATTATGTGTTTGTACCACAAGTTAAAAACTATATTAAATGTCTAAGCAGGAAAATCATTTAAAAGTTAAGTAATATACAAATATACAGCAAAGCCAGCTATCTCTTTGGTCAGCACCTGGAAAAATCACCATCTCAACATACACCTCTCTCTCTCTCTCTCTCTGTCTCTCTCTCTCTGTCTCTGTCTCTGTCTCTCTCTCTCTCTCACACACACACAGAGAGAGAGAGAGAGAGAGAGAGAGAGAGAGAGAGAGAGAGAGAGAGAAGGGAAGAGGAAGATATTCTCTGAAGCCAGAGCTGCTGGACTAGGGCTTTGTTTGGGGACCATGATGAGCAAGCACTGTGAACTTTCCTGCTAATTTTCTTCTTTGGTTCATCAGGATGAAGAGGCTTGGCCCAGGTGGGCGGAGAGTGGGCAGTTCCCTGCCACAGTCTTGCTGAAATCATTTCTCTTCAGGTTTGGGGTGGTAAAGGCATGGGCAACTCAGATGACAGTTATTGTTATTATAGAAACAACAAATAAGTGTATTTATGGGAAGAAATATATAAGACCATCTCAAATCACTTTAGGTGTCTTTGAAAAATAAATCTGTGATAGTCACTATGTGTGGTCATTAACATGGCTGGTCAGGAGATCAGAGAATTTAAATATTCTGACACAGATCTGAACATGGACCTCAGACTCCTCTGGTCAACTCTTGGAGCTGACAAGCTTTGGGTGTTGTCAGAGAACTGAAGACTGGGCAGGATTGTTAAAGATCACCAGAATTCTAGACTCTGGAAATGAAAAGGAAAAGAGAGAAGGCCAGTTATTAGCATCTATGGTAAAGATTTGGATATTTATTATGATATATTTCAAGTTGCACCAATCATGCTGTGAAACAGCATATATGGTAAAATATAATTTACAGAAAGGGAAATTTTATTGTTCCACACAATGCAAAGCCAAGAATATAGTAGGCAGTCTATAAATACATACAATGTTTCTTTCCTCTGCTGAGACTGAATGGAACCTGGGGCTCTGAGCACACGACACAAGTGCTGTAGTTTTTATATCTACAAAGCTTGTGTATTTTTATGCAAGGGCTCACCATGTGTCTCAGGTTGTTCTGACCTCACTATGAAGCCCAGACAGACCTCCTGCCTCAGCTTTTTGAGGGCTGGAATGGCAGATATGCAGAGCTACACTGGCAATATTTTTAACTTCATAAGAGATTCATTCATACATAAGACATAAAAAAGTCTAAGTCTTCATCTTCTTGCTTCTCTCTGGGTGTGTGTTGGATTTAGTGTGTCTCATTATAAATTATTTGAGGCTGGGACCCTGTCTCTAGCTTTATTTGGTGATGGGAGAGCGAGAATTTTAATGAAAATACTCACGCCCATACTCTCCTCTGGGAATTATTTTTTATTCATTTACTCAGATGGTAGTGAGCAGCCCCGCTGAGCAGTCTGGGATGGTTATTTCAAGACAGTGAATGAGAAGAGGGAGAGGCCAGGGCAGGTTGCCCCTCGGGATGGAGAACACAATACATGGATTACTTTTTTTTCAAAGAAATAGATTTGTCAGGATGGTTACCCCTGATCCTAGAGAGCTGGTGCTATTTATAAAAGAACAGTGAACACGGGGTTGGGGTTGGGGTTGGGGTTGGGGTTAGGGAAGCCTCACATCACAGATAATGATGTCTGGTTTTGTCGCTAGTTGTGTGCTCTTAGGAAAACAGTCTAAGTGCTCATCTTGATTCAGAAATGGGAGAGTTGAAAAGGGAAAGTCTACTCTAGATCCTGAGTCCACAAAGTACTCCTTAACATCATGTCCAACTAACCCAAGTCATATTCTAACAAAGTTGGCTTTATGTGTTCCTTACATGCTCTGCCTTTTAGATTCGGTTGCTATTTTTGCTTGTATTCTGCCTTTACTTTCAAACTCCACGGCACACCTCTTGGTTTGGCTTGTATGTAAGATTATCTGAAGGGATAAACATTATATCAGGGAAGGAGCCTCGGCAACTAAGACAGACATATGTTCGCAGGAACACATACAGTAGTTGCCTGTAACTTGGGAGTCCTGAGTAACAGAGAACACAACCTAGTTCTTGTCCTGTCAAAAATCTACTAGTTAGCATAATAGCATCTAACGGCTGCCCCAGAAAAACAGGCCCCAGAAATGGTAACATTATTACAAAATCACATCCTTTATAACATTAATTAAACAAAAGTATTTAAAATTACCCTTATAAAATGGAGTTTTAGGCCCACTCAAATCAAGAGGCAAATGTCACTGTCAATAAAACCTTCCAGAAACGAATACTGAGGGAGACCTTGGAACATTCAATAGAGAGAACATATAATCTATTAAAGATAATCCTCTCAGTGGCACTATCAGTTGGAACAAGTCCTGAAGCAATCACCCTGTAGCAATATTTAAATAATAGTATTTCTTTTTTTTAAAGATTTATTTATTTATTATATGTAAGTACACTATAGCTATCTTCAGACACTCCAGAAGGGGGCATCAGATCTCATTATGGATGGTTGTGAGCCACCATGTTGTGGTTGCTGGGATTTGAACTCGGGACCTTCAGAAGAGCAGTCAGAGCTCTTAACAGCTGAGCCATCTCTTTCAAAGGTGAAATCTAGATAGAACTTTTATCTCAAACAGATGTTGGATTTAGTCTAAGAAGATAAAAATGGAAAGAGGGGACTTCAACATGAGGAACTCAGCAGAATTTTCTGGCAATTATACACATAAAAAAATTTACCTTGTTCTTAAGGAACCCTGGAAATATGAAACTGCACCTTTCTACCAGTTTCTAAATCCTTCACCAGCCACCCCCTTTCTCCTTGGTCCTTTCCCCAGAAATATCCCCATTACCTCATTATCTCTTCCAGAAAGTCCGTTCACCTCCTGTTAACCTAAAACATGTCTGTCCTCTTTCATCCCCAGTCCTTCAAAACTGTTTACAAAACCAACTTTCATTACAATTTCTCCAACGAGTATTTCTAGTTTAATTTTATCCAATCCACATGGGCCACAACTTGCTCACCGGACACAATTATGACATAATTATCAGTTCTTCTCTGACAATATCTCTGTATTTACCTCCATTGTCATTAAATCCAAGCCAATGTGACCAATGTCTACAGGACTGTGGCCTGCCACCCCTCCCCTCACCTGCTAGGCTGTCCTGCTGACAATGGTGGCCTGACCACACCAGCAGTGCGTATATGTAGAGGTCCAGGATCAAGACAAAGATGATGCAGGCCTACGCTGGCCATCTTCCTGTCCTGAGATGCTCTTCACCAACTCTCCACATATATCACTCTGTCTCAGCTAAGTTTCCTCTCAAACACTGCCTTGAATGGGAGTTTTCAGGGGGCGACTGTACAGAGGAAGCTGCCTACACATTCTATCTCTTCAGATGATTGTCTAGTTTTCACGACATTAGCAGGTCATAAATCATCTCATCTAGGTGGTAACACCTTGACTTGTATCAGCTCTTCTCTGGTGTCACAGCCACAGGCACAGTTTTGACACTGGCCCATCATGCTCTGGGGCTAGAAGAAACTTTCCCAAACTCAGAACTGCTCCATGAGTGAGTGAGCGAGTGAGCGAGCGAGCGAGCGAGCGAGCGAGTGAGTGAATGTGTATCTTCTTTCTTCCAATGAACAACATCTTACCTTGTGTCTCTGTTACAACTAATCTGCTATCTGAACATGATACATTAAGGCAAAAAATGTGGTTGAACAAGGGTTTGGGATGAGAAGTCAGAATGTGCAATGGGTCTCCAAATGTTCAAATAATTTAGATTCATAAAATGATGTTATAAATTGTTCCCCTTATTTCTTGGTTGAATTACATTCATACAAGATCAAAGGGCTGTGGCCAGTCATATTGCCCAGAATGCCCCCAGTCTCATATGAATGATATTCTGTGCAATAAACTCATTGTATCTTTGACCTACACAATTTTATTTCACAGTGGCCAGAAATACTTCCCTGTAGCTTGTGTGTGTGATGGCTTGGGCATAGACTGGGAGTACATGAACATGACCTTCTGAGAAGCAGAATAAATATGTGCCCCAAGAAACCATCACCAGTCTCCAGCAAAGGAGAAAGTTGGAATTGTACCCAGAGCCTTTATATTTTCATATGAATTGTTACAGTTCATATGTGGGTTTTATTTTTCAGCAAGAATGAGAATCTCCAAAACCAGCAGCAAAGTCAAGGCCATCTCAAATGCCTGTAAGGACACCTGGTGCCATTTTCCAAGCCTCTATGGGTATTTTAAGAAAAAGAAGACCTTCTTTTTACTACCAATAGAAAATAAAAATAAAGAAGTGCTAAAGCATATAATAGCCTTGGTTTTCCTTTCTTGTCTGCTTGAGGTATGGGGCTGGAAAATCTATTTGGACATCCCAAACATAACTGCCACTGTGTTTGGAATACACCACACCAAAGACTCTTGGCATGGGATCTCCTAAAGGACTTGTCACAAGTCTGGAGGAGAGAGGGAGAGTGTCTGCTCTCTCTGTCATCACTAAGATGTGTGAATAGGTGCACAGGGCTGCATCCTTACTTGTGAATCTCAGAATCCACTTCCTTGGGACCAGTTGATCACCTGGTACCAAACCACAGAACCTCCAAGGAAAGACGAGTTCACATTACTGTCTACGACACCAATGCTATCAAATCGCACCTCAACAAATGGAATAGGAAAGAAGTTTCCCAAAAGGAACATGACCTGTTTTAGCAATTATCAGTTATTGATGAATCCCTGCATGTCCTCCATAACAGGTTTAGCAAAACAGGAAGAACAGATGTGTTGCTGGAGAAGAAGTTTAAAGCAGTAGAAATCATGTTGGGAGCTTCAAAAACAAACAGCATGAGACTTGAGATGCATTGCCCTACAGTGTGTTATGACATAACCCATGTGGTCACAAGGGAGTAAGTAAGGTATCTAGTGAAGCTTCAAACGTCTACCTGCTTCCCATTGCTACACCTCACTGCCATGTTGCCAGAGACCATTTCTTGCGTTATATTTATATAAGCTTCTAGTAAATTCTAGAATTTACTAGGCTCTTTAGATGCACCTACAAAATAAAAAAATACAAATTTTCCCACAGCATAAATACTGGTTTTGCTTTCAACCTATACATATTAGGAGCTAGAGATGTTCATTTTATAGCACAATAAATTACAAGGATGTCTGATTTTCTTGAGAAAACTTAGAGCAAAACCCAATGAAATTACAAACACATCGAACACCTGCAAGTCACAGGGTGATTGACAGCTCTGCATAGGAAACGATCATCCATCAGCTGACAAAATGACAAGAGAGGGTGAACTGGCACACGGAGAACAATCAG
Organism: Apodemus agrarius; assembly: GCA_964023405.1. NCBI lineage: Eukaryota > Metazoa > Chordata > Mammalia > Rodentia > Muridae > Apodemus > Apodemus agrarius. The sequence continues at coordinate 5,949,333 of OZ030017.1, read as the reverse complement.
ACTACAAAGTATGAATGGCCGTAACATCAGCCTGCTGTCTGATAAGTGACTGCATCTAATGAGTCTGGGTGAATTAGAAAAAGAAATAAAACAAAACAAACAAACAAAAAAGCCACAGGGAGACACACTAAAGAGAAATTATAAACATATATTTGAAGGGAGAGATGTACGTCCAAACACCTGTTTCTAAAATTTTCAATTAAGATTGAGAAGGGAAACATCAGAGACTGCAGATACCCCCTGTGATCTCTAAAACCGTGAAATGCCCAACATTATATTGAATTTTTTAAAAACCTCACAAGCCAAGGGAAAGATAAGCATAAATGACAGTAGAGGTTCTTCCTGCTTGGGTAAAATCTAGTAGATTTGAGAGAGAGAGTAAGCCAAGCTACCCTGCTGAACAATCATTTGAGAAACTTAGAAGGAAGATCTAGACTCCACGGATCTGCCTGAAGATAAGTGCTCAACAATTGGCAATTGCAACTGCCAATATGCAATGCATAAGAAAAGGCTAAAGAGAGGAAAGGAAGAAACCAATTTGTTTTAGAAGAGGAAAAGAAAAAGCTGGAGAGACAGCTCAGTGGGCAAAGACGCTGGCCACCAAGATGCCTCAGTGGGTAAAGGCACTGGCCACAGTCCGGATGATCTGAGTTTCATCATGGTAAACACATGGTGGGAGAAGAGGACAAACTCCCACAAGCTGTCCTTTGACCTCCACACATGCATGTGCCATGGCACAAACAGACACACGCATGCATGTATGCACACACATGTATATATGCATGGGAGGGTAGGTAGGGAAGAAATGGGAAAAGGAAAGAGGAAACCTCCTTATACCTGCACTCACTTTGGATTCCTCCTCTTTGGGAATTCCACCCATAACTTTAATCAACATTTAGCCAAGTTTTAACCAAATAGAACACAGCCCTTAAAAGGACAGTTAAAATAATCAAGAGAGACCACAACAGCCCAGGACAGACCAGATGGACACCTAAGCTGCAACTCTCACAGGACTATTGGCGTCCCCATGAGTTAGAGCGAATACCCCAGTTGGATGGCCAAACAAGCTTCCAGTCACTCCCAGAAGGTTCCTTTGTATCGCCCACCACGGGTTCAGTTCTTCTCTATATCACTTATGCAAACAAGCCAGTTGGATCCAATGACCATGAGAAATTTAAAGTTACTTCATCTGCCCCAAATTCTACACCTCACTTTAAAAGAATCAAATAGTAACCCAACAATCTAATTACATTCACACAGGTATCAGTATTTTTACAGATGTTTTAAAAAAATTTTCACATGACACAATCTATAAGGTAACACTGTCAGAAATGAACACAAGGGTAGTGTTGGTCTTAAATCCATTCAATCATGAAACCAAAGAGTTAAGCAGGCACCAGAAACGGATAGATAGATAGATAGATAGATAGATAGATAGATAGATAGATAGATAGATAATTTCAGATGCTACCAACACACACACACAGGAATGCACACACACAGGCACACACCACCACACACAAGCATGTACACACATACACACATGTAGGGACAGTTCTGATGCTAAGGTCCTATTCCCCAGTTGCTTCTTAATCTATCAGTAAACAAACCATGGACTAACTGCTGGGCCAAAGGAATAGGCAGGGCTTACAATCCCATAGGCAAGCAAGTAGACCCAGGATGGGTGGGTGGGTAGAGTTCACCATGCTTAAGGCAGAGAAAAGTGAATCAGCCATGTGAGATCAGTGGGTCAGCCATGAGGTGCTTCTATCAGAGGGAGGTTGGAGCTATTGAGCTGGGACTGAAGGTGCAGAGCAACTGAAGTTGAGAGCAGATTTAGGGGGCCGAGCTGGGAGTTCTGGGAAGGGCACACTAGCCAAGGCAGATTGGGGATGCCCAGAAACTGTGTCAATAAGGCAAGTTAAAATTGAACAACTCTGTGTGTGTGTGTGTGTGTGTGTGTGTGTGTGTGTGTGTGTGTGTTCCACAGATCCAATATACTCTGGGCAGGAGCTGGTAGCTCGGTTATTTCACAGGGTTTAAAGTGGGATAGCAAAAGCTACACCCAGCACACACACACACACACACACACACACACACAGAGGAATGCACACACACAGGCACACACACAGAGGAATGCACACACACAGATAGTTATAGATAAAAACACATAACTTTCTTGGAAAACATGTACTCACAAAACACAGAGACACCCATCAACAAATTAACTGTTTAAAGATGTTTTAACATATGTGTGTGTGTGTGTGTGTGTGTGTGTGTGTGTGTGTGTGTATTAAAAGAGACAGAGAAGGGAGAGGGGGAAGGAAGAGCAGAGAGGAGAAGGAGAAAGGGCGTGCCCATAACTCCCAATGAGAACCAAAGCCAGTGGCTCCCAGTGTCTGAGCCCTTAGTCGTATGGAATCTGTAGATCTGCCTCTCAGCCTTTCCATGCACATCTGAGAAATCATGTCTCCATCTGCACATGAATGTGTGACAGGTCAACTGGATCATTATCCATGCGCTAAGGTAGCTATTTCTTAGTAGCTGTACATTGCTTTGTTGATGAGACCTTAAAGATTAGGTGTTCAGACAAGAAACCACCTGGAATGGCTCTGCTGAGCCCCACCTACATGGCACTGGACAGCAGCAAATCAAAGGGGAGGTCTCACAGCCTAGGGAGGGAGCTTCCTCTTTGAAGGCACCCTGCATTCCTGCTTAGGTTTGTCCTGATGCTAAACCAGATCTTGAGAAATGTGTTATGCCCGCTTATGACCATGTTACCTCTTAAAGTGCGTGGCTCTCAGGGCTGAGGAGATGGGTCAGTTGGTAAATTGTTGGTCTTGGAACCGTGAGGACCTAAGTCTGGTCACCAGCATACATCAAAAAGCCAGGAGTCACATGTGCTTGCAATTCCAGTACTGCAGAGGCAGATGGATTCACTGAGGTTACTGACCAGCCAGACTCCCCTATGCGAAGAGTTCCAGGCCACCAAGTGGTCCTGCTTCAAAGCCACAAGGCAGACAGCTCCTTAGCAATTACACCCAAGGTTGTATCTGTGTCCACATGCATGACACATGCCAGAAGCAGCTGCTGAGTGGCACCCAGCAGACTGTCTATCTTCCCCCTGGGAAGGGGAACCTGGGAACTGGTCACCCTCAATTTCAAATCAGGCAATTCAAAACTCCTCACAGTGTTCTATATAAAAACAAGACTTAGAGGCTGAGGGTGCTGCTCAGGAGTAAAATCTGCATTCACCATGTATGAAATTCTGATATAAACGAATAAAATAAATGAATGAAAAGGTTTGCAATATCCCACAATCACCTCCATTATTGTGGGGAAGGGAGGGGAAAGAAAACTTAAATGGGAAAATGGTGGGCATCCATGGCAGAGCACGTATCACACAAGAGCTGTGTGCTCCCATTGTGTTTCCATGCCGAAACAGGTCACTGCCAACCCTGCAGCTATTTCTAACATTTTGATGCAATAACTTGCTCGTCTTTTGTACAAGAACTCATATTACTTTGTGAACGTCAGAGAGCATGGAGAAAGAGAAAGTCCTTTAATCACAATCACAGTTGAGGTGTTGATCTCGGTGTCCTTGGAGCTTGTCATGCCAAGTAAGAATCTACCCTGACCCCTGACCCCTGACCCCTGACCCCTCCTTTGCCTCTGCCTCCACATGCCCAGGACCCAACCACAAGCTTTCTGGGAATACCCTGTGCCCTTCCATAGCCTTACTCCTTGCCCTAGTCTATGAGTTTACATCTGCCTTCAGACCTGTGGGCCTATGCGTTCCCCCACTACCACACTGCCATATGCGGGGACAGTGGGAACTGCTCTGCTGCCCTGTACCATATGTCCTGTGTTTACAGTTCCCACAGGGGCTTCACATGAAGAGCCTATGTCCCAAATGCACAGCTCACAAACCTTTGTTCTGCAGGAGTAAGTAAGAGACTCGGGGCATGGAGAGGACAAAGATGAACAGTACCTCCTTCGGAAGAAGTGCCACTGTCCCTAGAAGGGAAGCTCAGTTCATCCTATCAACATCTCCAGATGAAAAAGGCTGAGGGGACAACCTTAAATACTCTGTGCCTCAGTTTACATATCTGAAATAAAAGGACAATGATGGGAAGCTTCCTGTTTGGTAGACAAACCACGGAGGAAATACTTGAAACTGTCTGAAAAGATTCCATCTTGGGGTGAACGTTTGTTGGCGTGATGATTTGGGATTGGTTTCCTCCCTCTGCATCCAGGAGGATGAGAGGTTAAGTCTTAACTGTTAGGGTGGTAGGGGAGCAGTGGATACCCTTGGGACTGAGGGTACTACCTGTGGGAGAGACTGAGTTCACAGAGACCTCTTTAGTGGTACCCAGGATAAACCTAACCCTTCCTATTTCTGGCTTTCTTCTACTTTTGGGTCTCCTTCTCTCTTCCCTCCCTCATCCTTCTCTCCTCTCTCCCTCCCTCCCTCCCTTCTTCCCTCTCTTGCCTGCCTATCACTGCTCTCTGCTGCTGTGCAAAGCAGCCAGGAAGGGCCTCACCAAAACTGAGTTGATGCCCCAAACCTCCAGAGCTCTCTGAAACTCAGCCTCTGTTGGTGACTCCTAAGTGACCTGCAGTGAAAGGCAATTCTCAGTCAAAGCAAGCATGTATGGGGCAGCCTACACTCCAGCGTCAGTGTCTGAGAGGTCAACTCCAGAGACAGGTCACAGAGGATCTAATCCAGGAACCAGTTAGCCTCTTTCAGAAATAGAAGGTACATTATCTCCATTTTACAAGTAAGAGTTACAATGTACATGACTGTAGATGGGAGAATTACTAATGATGTACTTAGTGTCCGGGGCTTAATAAACACCATGACCAAAAGCAACCTGGAGAAGAAAGGGTTTACTTTAGCTTACAGTTTACAGTCTACCATGAAGAAGTGAGGGCTGGAACTCAGGCAGGAACTGGGGCAGGAACCGAAGCTGACCCATGGGGGAGGGGCGGGGAACACTGCTTACTAGCTCACTCCCCATGGCTTGCTCACTCCTTCTTTATACTCTATAGGTTGTCTTCCCGGGGATGATATTACCACAGTGGGCTGGCCCTCCACACCAGCCACTAATTAAGAAAATGTCCCACAGACTTGCCTAAAGGCCAGTATGACAGAAGCACTTCCTCAGTTAAAGTCCCATCTTCCCAGATGACCTGAGCTTGTGTCAGTTGACAAAACTATGACCAGGACAGGTGTAAAATAGTATGTAACTAGATGAGAGAATCCAAACCTAGAAGGCACAACTGTAAATTCAGGTCCCCTATCATCTTTATCATGAAAGATCCAGACTGGGCAGCCCTCACTGAACGCATCTGGCAGAGCCTCCCAAGTGTCTGACTTTAAGGTCAATCAGAACGAGTTTAGCATATGCTACAATATACATGCATAAGAATCTCTCTCATCCCAGAATAACTATTCTGTCAATCCAATTACTTCCCAGAATATTATTTTATGACAGTCTTTTTTAACCACATCTGTTTTGGTGATGTTTTAGCTACGTCTAACCTTCATACAAGATGTTTCTAACTCCTCAACATTATTATCTAAGTAACCATCATATTATATTCTGTAAGGTAAAATCACTTTCTGACAAACTATTTCTATGTTTGATAATAACAACTTAACTTCTATTAGGACAAAGACATGGAAATATTTCAATAATTCTTTGATACTCAAGGAAAAGTAGTAGTTATATCTTATTCTTCTCGCCCTGGAAGTTGGGGCAGCATGAATATATGGACTTGAGGTGAACACAAGAATGGGTTTTGTACTAAAAACAGAGAACACAATAGAGTTCCCAGGAAAGTGGGAACTGGTGGTGGTCTTGGGGCTCCGTGCCCCCATTTAGTAGTCCTAATGTCTCTTTGAAACACAGATACTCACGTGGCAGCTAGTCGACCACACAACCCACCAGAGCTTATCGGTTCTCTGCTCCCAGGAAGACTTACACATGACAGAGCTTGGATATGCTTTTCCAAAAGTCAACTCAGTGGACAGAATGTACTCACAGGGGAGCTGCAGATACTCTGTAGGTTATGTTTTATGTCACTGAAACCTACGCTTTAGTCCAAGCCATTAAACAAACTGAATAAAACCATCAGTAAGAAAAGAGAACACATTCATATAGTTTTCAGAACAGTGTGTTATTTTGCCCAGAGGTAATGCAATAAAAATATGTCTGTACTGTAAGAATAAACCCAAGGAGTTCCTCCACCAGGTTATTCATGCACACTGGGCCGATAGTCACAAAGCCACTATGAGTGTCACACATTAGCATAATTTTCTGCTACACTGAATTAGCTCTTCATCTGCTTTTCACATACCTAGCCATCCCCAGTCAGGAGCCAGAGCAAGGCGACGCCCCTACTCACATCCCTCCCAGAGCTCCCTTGCTTAACCCAGAGGCCTCAGGGAAACAGGGTGATACAGATGCCCTAAAATAAAGACAGATCCTTGCAATCTCTTGTTACAGAGCACTTACTCCCTCGCTTTAGGGATCTCACTCCTTAGCAATCTAAGGATCTTGGCTCATGCTGCGTCTGTTCTTCTGAGCCCCCCCCTTCTCTGCGAGGTCTCATCCAGCATCTGGGGATTGAATCCTCTCTTAATGATGACTTGCAAATGCTCTCCTTCAGACCATCCCCTTCTCCATACTTCCAAATCATGTTTTCAACCTGCTACTTGACATCCTTAAAGGTTCATTCTAATGAGCATCTCCAATGTTCCATGGCCACACTGACCTATGGGTCATCCTGGGCTCATTTGTTAAAGTTCCACTGACCTACTGACCTCTGTTCAGATGACAAGCTCACAAAGAGCTATCCTTTATAGTGGTCTAGCCTCATTTCTGTTACTGATTAAAACAAACAAACATGGGAAACCAGCCTGAGAGACAACTCAGCAGTTAAGAACATTTACTACTCTTGCAGAGAACCCAGGTTCAGTTTCCTGCACCCACATGGCAGTCACAACCATCTGTAACTCCAATTTCATGGCTCTGATGCCTTCTTCTGGCCACCATGGCCACTGTAAACATAGAATGTACATACATACCTGCAAGCAAAACATTCATATATCAAATAAATAAATGAATGAATAATAACTTAGAGGACAAATGTTCTTATTCAGCTTACAATTAATTCCAGGTTATAATCCCTCATTATGAGGGAATCATAGTAATAAGAGGGTTGAAATATTTAGTTACATACACAGTCAAGAACTGAGAGGAAAAATGCTATATGCTTAGTGCTTAGCTTAATTTATCTACTCACACAGCTCAGGACTCCATGCCTAGAGGATGTGCCCACCCATGGTGGGCTGGGTCTTCCTACAGCAGTCAAGACCACTGAAATAGAGTCACCCACAGACATGCCCACAGGTCAACCCAATGTAGACAATCTCTCATTGAGACCATCTTCCCAAGTGATTCTCTGTGGGGCCAAGTTGACAATTTAAAGTAATCGGTCAGGTAGCATGCTGTGAGAACTTCCAGGGAGGTCTGAGTCTCCTTCACACCTTGGCTTATAGAAATGAGCTTGGTCTCATTGAGACTCCCAGAGGGCTCTGCCTCTCTGGTTGGTGTTGTAAAAGAAAATGTGCACAGAAGTGTGCAGGTACCCTGGCTGACAAACATGTTCTTGTGCACATTAGTGATCAGGATCTATGACACAAGTGTCCTATATCAGTTGGTAGAAGAGGATAACCATATCTGGCAGCCAGCCTCTCCACAATGTGGGGTTTTGTTTTTATTTGAGTGCTACACCGTATTACATTGTTAAATACAAAGAAACTGGTTCTATAAACATTGTAATCTGGGGTCTCAGACAGCATCCAAAGCTGAACCTGTCTGACACCATCAGGACAACATCCCCCATTCCAGCACTTCCCACTCTCTTCCCATCTGAATGAAATGTAGCCACCATCTTTTAATTCCGTGGAACAAGAACTTAATGAGTGCTTGGCTGACTCTTCTCCACTGTTTGACTTAACTGGTCCATGTAAGGTCAATCTCATTCTCCTTCCAAATCTACACAGAATCTGACCATGTCTGCAGATTCCCACTGTGATGACCTTAGTTTAAGGGCCCTCCCCTCCCACCAGGGTTATTCTGCCCTGACCATGCAGAAGTGCTTAAGCAAAGGAGGGAGGCGGGGTGGGCAGTTGAAACAAGCCAGAGCAAACAAAGGCGCAGAGCAGATTTCATGTTTTTAATTTACAAAACTGGATATGGCATGATCCCTGTGGAAGTTAGTTTTAATGGTCAACTTCACACAACCGAGAATCAACTGGAAAGAGTCTCGATAAGAGATTATCAAGATTGGATTAGCCTATGGGCATGTCTATGGGAGACTGTCTGTGGAGACTGATGCGGGAAGGTGCACCCTGAAGGTGGAAGACGTAAGACCTGGACTGTGTAAGATAGGGAGAGCCAGCTGAGCACTGAGCATGACTCTGAGCACTGAGCACGACGACGACCTTTCTCGCATTCTGCTCTGGGCTGCCGAGGTGCTATGACCAGCTGCTCCAGCCTCTGCTGCTATGGCCTCTGCACAGTGACGGACTGCAACCCAGAATCACAGCTACGGTGAGCCATTTCTCCACTAACTGGCTTACTGTTGGGATAATTTGTTACAGCAACAGAAATAAACCAGGGCGGCCCTCATACCCTGCCTGGTGATGTCATCTCCTCCAGTATCCTCTGCCCCCTGGCGGTTTCCCCACACTCCAGGAATCCCACCTCAGCCAGGACCTTTGCCAGCCCTCTGCCCAAGTGCTTCTCCACACCCCACACTGGGTTGTCTCCTCATCCAAAAACATTGCCATATCAGTGACAGTTCTCTAGTGACAATATTTACATTTTATCATCAATATTCCCTAACCCCCCTCCCAGTTTCACGGCTTGAGTCTCCTGGAACTTATCACTATGAATGAACCACCCCACTCAATATAGGCTTCACAGAGCTCAAGAATCTTCATGCTCTAAGCTCCATGTATTTCGGAACTCACTTTACAGGGTGGGTATTCAAAATAGCATTTGTGAATAAATGGATGATATACAGTTAATGGAACACTAATATCACAAATATAAAATAGTGTTTGCTTACTTAAAATAAGTCCAGAATTACTTGTTTCTTAGGGTAGTTTGTTCAGACCCTGTAGCTCCTTTCAGACATGACCAAGCCCCCAGCAAGCCTTGTCCACTCCAGATGAACATGTCTAGAAAGGAATGTTGCTCCTGGGGAACAATGGGCCTGTCTGCCTGTTACTGCTCTGATGGCTTTTTCCTCCCCCTCAAACACCCCCTCTTTTCCTCTTGTCCGTCTCTCTGACCATCATTAAGTGAGTAATTTCTTTCTTAGAATTCCAATATTGAACACTCCTAACTCCAGTCCACAAGCATTTCTATTGTAACTGTATTTAAAGGGATTGTCCCTGCTTGACTGTGGAGGAGGGGGTACCTTAAAAGAAGCCATGGTTTTCTTCTGCCATTTTCTTTGGCTAAATACTAGCAGAGACGTCAGCCCACCGGAGATCCTCAATAAATACACAAGAAAGAACAACACACAGAGGAAGGAATTATGAAAAGCTAGCTCCATACCGTCCCCATTAAGATACTAAATATATAGACTAAGGTCCCAGATACCGTTATACAAACATGATGGATTCTTTACCCCTAACAGGGAAGGATATCTTCTCTACCTGGATCACAGGGAGTGGGGCTTCATCTAGTAACCAAAAGATAAACACCTTACAAGACATCTTTGTTTCTGATAGGTCATAAGTCAAAGGTCATAGACTTTGCCACGTATTGAAATCCCCCCAGTCAATTACTCAAACATAGGAATAGTTAGACTGAAGGTGAGCTGTGCCTAATAACTATGGTCCTACTGGTCTATGGCATTCTGTCAGGACAGAATTCTATTCCCTGGGAAGACAAGAGTTCTATTCCCTGGGAAGAATGTTGAAATGGTTAGAAACACAGAAATGTAATATATATCACTGTGTACAGAGGTGATAATTTCACATTTATTATTATTATACACCATAATGTGCAAATTATCAGAGCACTTCCTAGAAAATGTTTATTGAGGGATTTTTAAAAATTAATAAACACAGGAGGTAAGTGCACATGCTCAAGAGTCCACCTACTTGGGCTTCAATTAACAGCTCTGCCAATTAGCACACTTACTCTCCTGCCTCAGTTTCTACAGAAGCTATTTGTAGATGACTAGGTTACACAGGAGAATTTTATGAGATAATGCATGGTGAATTCTGTCTGTTGACGGTATTGATGAGTCTAAAGTTCATGACTATTTTCCTGGGTGTCTGTAGTGATACCACATTAACTGAAGTGCCATAGAAGCAGATACCTGTGGTGTTCTCAGATCGTGGCCTAAAACAAATCTTTGTCATGGCCCTCTGTCTCTGTCTCACCTCTGCTGAGCTTGTAGAAAGATTGGGGTGCTTGACTGAACACATCAGTATATAATGAATGGGAATCACACATATGTCTAACATAGAAGCATTAGAGGCCATCACCTGCCTTGTGGTTCCTTGGTCTCCCTCACACCACCCTGATAAACACAGCTGGGAACCAGGTGACTAGTCATCAGAAGGATCTGGGGCCCAGGACAGTTTCATTGTATCTGACACTAGCCTACTGTCTGACCCACCTCCTCACAAGCAGCAGGATGGAGCCAGAGTCCACTCCGACTTTTTCGGTCCCCCAGGCTATAAGAAGATAAATCTCCCTAGAAAGCAGAGCCTCCCAGGACTGATGCCAGAACAGATTCTGCAGATTAGAACCTCACCCTGAGGATGGCATCAGGGCAATCACCTGGACTTACCCATCTGACTTCCCAAGTCCTAATGCTGTGACAGTGCTGTCCAGTAGACCCACTTGTGGGGTTTTAAGGGTTAAAGAAATGGGGACTTAAAGGTATGGGAGACACCAGACACTGGAGATGCAGGGATGGAACACTATTCTCAAAAAAAATGACTGTGGGTTCATTCACTGTCCTTGATCCTTGACATCTGAGTATTAGATTCTTATACCAAAAATATGCACATTCAAAGGAGAAAATGTACTGAAGCAATTGAGTTATAAAGATAAGGGCAGAATAAATAATAGGCAACTTCTATACTTTGATAGAATACAAAGCCATGTTTAAAGAGCAGAGACACTCTATCAGCTGTACTTATCAATAACCTAAAATGTATGGCACATGCACAGCAGACAGGGGTGGGGGAAAGTAGGTCATAGTTTGAGTTCTGTCTATTCCAAAAACAATGTATATAAAAATAATAATCTGTGTTCAGAACTAGACTCTCCCTCTATCTGCCGTGACTTTCAAGCTATTTTGAGAGTTCTGCGTAGAGTCCGACAGTGAGATCAAGCTCAAGTTCATACCGAGGTTTCTCCAGCGACCGCTACAGTTCTTTTCTTTTCCCTGCCTAAGACCAATCATGCTTCATGCCAGTAGTGGGGGTGCAGTTACAACAATCTACAGCTACAACTCAGTAAATGGATTCTGAGGGAACCCAGTGCTTTTCCTGCCCCTCACTACCTTAGGTGGGCTAGCATTGACTCCCATCGCCCCTACTGGATAGGAAGCCTCCTGCCAGAGAGACCGTCTAGGGCTTACAGGGAAATGTTTATTTGTAAATACTCAAGTGCTCACAATACCCTATGTGAACCCATAGCTGAGGCTTTGAGCAGCACCCCAAGCTGCATCCACCCAGACGGCCAGAGGCTGTGCTTCTAGAACGGAAGAAAGCTTTCAAGACTTGCAGTATCTCGTAGGCGGTCTTATGAGGTACAAGGGGAGAATGAAATGGAAATGTGCCTCTGAAGGAGGAGCAGCTGAGCTGGCTGGCCGGCTGCTGGTACAGAACATGACACCGTTATCTAAAAGGAGTAGAGAACTCGGCACGTGAGTGTGCTCGGAACATTTTCAAAATTTAAGACTGTGTCGGGTATAAACTGAATCAAAAATAAACAAAATTTAAGTTAAATGAATATAGAAATGCCTAAATGTGGCAAGACCCCAGTGGGGGATCAGGACCAGATTAACACCAGCTGTCAGTCACCGTGTGACTGGGGATAAGAGGGGTAGTCATGACAAGATAAAACTAGAGTAAAAGTCTTACAAAAACATGGGATTAAATCCAATAATAAATTGCTTATCCCAACTTATTCAAATGATAAAAACCCCAGACACAAAACAGGAAAAAGCATATTCAGATGACTTGCAGATCACTTTCAATCCAATTTGAATTAAACCAAGCAAGATAAAGGAAGCTGTCTAGGAAAGTAAATTCTTCTACACATGAAGAATTTTTTTTCAAAAATCAAAGAACCCCTTGTAGGAGAATTTAAAGATTTTTTTTTTGTCACCTAAGACTCTTATTTTATGCCAAGGAAACCTACAACCAAAATATGGCCATGTCTAAGAAGGCTAACTCAGACCTAAATCACTCGGGGTTAATACTTAAAAAATCTTTTACCATTACGATGGTGTACTCCTATTTTAAGTGAAATTGGGGGTGTGCTTTCTCCTCAAAAGCTTGGATTTTCTGTAGAGTAGCAAGCTGATCTTAATTGGATTCAAAGAAGAAAGAACCCTTCGATGAAGCTAAACTCTAAGGAGGAATCAGACGACAACTTGTTCACAGCGTAGAAGGTTCATTCCAACAGTGTCACTCCACAACCCTGTCTTTGTAAGTGGCAGTGGCATTGGGCAGGGCCTCTGTGAAGACCCTCTGCTCCTTTCTCAGACCAAAGCACTGTACTTCTACACGGGCAATGGCCTCCCTGATCATTAGCGGCCCCTATAGCACTGTAAGCCCCTGTCAGTTCTTTTTCTTTTTCTTAGATATTTATTTACATTTCAAATAATATCCCCTTTCCATGTTTCCAGTCATCCCTCCAAAAACCCTTATCCCATCCCCCTCCCCCTGCTACCGGCCCCCAATTTCCTGACTTGCATTCCCCTATTCTGGGGAATCAAGCCTTCACAAGACCAATGGCCTCTCCTCTCGCTGATGTCTGAGATGGTCATCTTCTGCTACATATGTAGCTGGAGCCATGGGTCCCTCCGTGTGTACTCTGGTTGGTGGTTTAGTCCCTGGGAGCTCTGGGGGTACTGGTTTGAGTACTACTCAGCTATTAAAAACCATGAATTCATGAAATTCTTAGGCAAATGGACGGAGCTAGAAAATATCATCCTGAGTGAGGTGACCCAATCACAAAAGAACACACACAGTATGCACTCACTGATAAGTAGATATTAGCCTAAAGCTCAGAATACCCAAGATACAACACACAGACCACATGAAGCTCAAGAAGAAGGAAGACCAAAGTGTGGATACTTTGATCTTTATTGGAAAGTGGATCAAAACACCCATGGCTCACAGCCAACCAATAGAATGAGCATAGTGTCCCCAATGGAGCAGCTAGAGAGAGGACCCAAGGAGCTGAAGAGGTTAGCAGCCTTGCAGGGGGAACAAAAGTGTGTACCAACCAGTAACCTCAGAGCCCCTGTCAGTTCTAAAACAGAGAAAAGAACAAGAGTGAAGAAGTCTAAAAGAGCAGGAGGGGGGGTGAGAAAGGAAAAGAAACAGGGGGCAGGGCAAGAAGACTCCTGGAAAGGAGGTCCACCCTGGTATGCTACTCTGCTCTTGCCCATAGGGACAAATGGATCCCATTTCACTGTGGCCATTACCTGGATGAGTTCATCGAGCTCGGTGGAGTTGACGCAGGCGTGCTGGGCTATGAAAGTCTGTTTCTGGATCACAATGGTGGTCCTCTGGGAAATCTCCTGAGGCTGCTCCAGCGCCTTGAACACCGTGGCTCCGATGATCAGGTAGAGGACGACCACCAGGAAAATCGTGGAGACCGTCTTCCATTTCATAACATTAATGGCCGAGTCACTCTCCACCCGGGAAGCAAGCACGGCCGGTTTTGCGGAGAACGAGAGCCTCGGTTTGGAGTTCTGAGCTGCAGACTTGGGATCCAGCAAGTCAGGGGCCGCCACTGACAACAACAGAGAATTCGGGTTAGGTGGGAGGAGTCTGGAGGCAAGGGGTCAGCTGCTTCTTTAGGGGTCAGCCAGGGCTGCCTGAACTTGGAGACTCTCCTAGTGGGAGCTGAAGAACCTCACCCAGCAGCTTTCTCTAGTCCCTTGCAGAACCGTATATATTAGACTCAAGAAAGGGGCGGGGCTTCTGCTTTCTGATGCCATTGGAGTGTCCAGTGGATGGAAAAAAACAGAGACCAAGAAGTCAAAAGCTAAACAAATACAAGAAAGCCTGAGGAGTTCCTCATTAACTTCTAGATTTGTTTCTGCCAGTGATATGTGTCGATGAAGATGCCCTGTGCCCCCAGTGGCTGATGGGACTAAACAAGATTTTATTAGCTCCTGAGGAAAGCTCATGGCTTACTTCTGCACGTCAGACCTTTCCACTGTAAGCAATCAGAGTACAGAATGTGTGCTAGTGGGTTTTCAAATTTCTTAACAGACAAGGGAGTGCAGCTCAAGATCTCCTGAATATATCCTACTGTGAACAAACCACTCCCCCCATTCATATCCGGTGCCTATCTTCCAAAGTGGGCACATCGGGAAATACAGTTCTGCCATCGCTAACATGCTTAAAACACGAAAGGTCTCGCTAACTCCTGAGCCACAACAGCCAAGACACAACAATGCCCCCCACTTCACCAACAAAAGCAAGAAGAGAGCAAGCCAGTGCCCTGGCTTCCATCTTCGTAGACCTCCCTTGCTCTGCAGAAGGGTAATTGCTCCATTACAGCTCCCAGATACTGTGAGGTGACTCCAAACCCATCTATTATTTATCCCGGCTCTTCAAAATCATCATTAATGGGTTTCATTTTAGAAAACACAAAAGCTATTCGATGACCACTTGAGGAGGGGAAAATACACCACTCACCACAGCACATTTGGTCAGAGAGGCAACAGCAGACTATCCTGGGTTAGGAGAATGGTCGGAAACTGGGGGTAAACACCTACGGGAGTCACCCATCTACAGCCCATCACTTACAAAAATGAGCCACATTACTACCATATGTGTAATATAGGATTCATTAAAACATAATCTAAAATTGACTTTTCCATATCTCCATGGAACTGCACCCTCCATCTCCAGAAATTACTCAAGGGTAAGACACTCAAAAAGAACATGTTTGCACACAGCTTCCTAGCCTGCTCTCTTGCCTAATGCTGTGTGGACATGTAGTCTGTCAGTGTGAGTTCCTCAGGTTCTCCAGTTCCCCATCAGGAAAACACGTTCCAGACAGCTAGTTGATAAGGCTACACGAAGGGAGTTGCCCAGTGAAGGCAGATGAAGGGACCTCCTCAAGCAACCAAGATCGCCAGAAATCTTTACTTAGAGGAGATGATATCAGCGTGGACATGAGGACACTGTTTCCCTCCCCCCACCCCCAGCCAAAGCATGGAGCCTGCAGGGAGACTCCAGAGTCAGCTTCAGCAGCAACTTCCTAAGTGGGGCTCAGCCCACCACCCACAAGTGTGACTGCTTTCCTTTCAGCCAATTCACCTGTTCTGATTGCAGTCCCAGAGAACAAGTCACTTTTAGTGTATTGACAAGGGCAATGACACTCAAAATAAGCACTCAGCCAGGTGCTGGCTGTTTGGATTTTTAAGAGCTGTTAGAAGTGCTTATAGCGTTAAAAAATCACGATCACCTGTAGCCTCACGAGGACTCCCCACCCCCTTTCCTGCTCTTAGATTCTGAGTAAAAAAAAAAAATTGACCCCCCCTCAAAAAAAAGACCAAAAGAAAAACCTCAACAAACCAAAAATCAAGCCATCAGAGCCGAGAAGCCCCACGCTAAGCAAAGGTCCCCCAGTCCCCAAGGTACTGATTTACCCTCAGACTGCCTTGCTTCTTCACAGAGAGAACTAGAAACCACCACCACTATTACCCAGCCCAGCCTGAAATCCCACCATGATATTGTCATGATGCACTTTGGGGGAGAGAGGGCAGATATGGTAATGTATTCATTCTCTCTCTCTCTCTCTCTCTCTCTCTCTCTCTCTCTCTCTCTCTGTGTGTGTGTGTGTGTGTGTGTGTGTGTGTGTGTGGTGTGGTGTGAAAGACCACAGTATTTGTATGTGTGTATGTATATGACCAGTGGGTATGTGCATGACCACAGTGTGTGTGACCATTGTGTGTGTGTGTGTGTGTGTGTGTGTGTGTGTGTGTTGGGCTGATAAATTTCCTGAAGGAGTTTAATTCTTTTAAGCTGTGTCCTCATATTTAATTAGCAGAAATAGAGAATGCACAATTGGCAGACATAATGGATAGAATCTGGTGGAATACAGAATAAATATTTTAAAAACAAAACAAAAAAACCACCCAGCCTTTCCTGAACCCTGTCTAATCTAGACACTGGATTCCCAGCCTCTACTGTTTTGTGAGCAGCAAAGCAGGTCTTTCCACACTCCCTTCACACCATCGCTGCCGCTCCCCTCCCCCAATGCTCTCCTCTTTAAGGTCTCTGGTCCTCATCCATAATCAATCCTCTCCCCCCACCTCCGCCAGTACCCCCAAACAGCAGCAGAAACAAGCTTTTCATTCTATTTGCCCCAGCACCACTGCGTGTCCCCCATGCAGTGGGCAACAAGTGTGATCAGGGCCACCGTGCAACCTGCTTGCGGGCTACTCTCCAGGGCTGACCCTCCTCTCTAGAAACTGTCTTAAGCTGTGCCAAACCAACACCCGAGGGAGGCAAACGCAAAAACCCCAGGCACCAGCGGAAAAGCGCAAGACGGAGCCAGGAATGTATCCGGGCTGGGGTTGAGGTCACCAAGCCCGAATCACATCCAAGCCACAGAATGGAGAGGAAGATGAGGAGCTAGGGGACCTGCACTGCCCTCCCCTCCCGGGAGAGCGTGCGCGGGCCAGGATGGATGCCCAGGGGTCTCACCTCCTGCAGTATAGCCGGGTCTCTCCCGCGAGGCGCTGGCAAGCATGAGGCATGCAGCATTCAAAATGTTTGTTTGTTTGTTTGTTTTAACACAGACTTGATTTTTTTCTTTTCTTTATCTCTTTTCTTTCTCTTTCTTTTCTCTTTCTTTCTTTCTTTCTTTTCTTTCTTTCCTTCTTTCCTTTATTTTTATTTTTTATTTTTTTTTACTAACACGCCATTGTACTCACTCCTTATTCCAAGACGGGCTGCGCGCTCCGAGCTGCACAGGCAGGCATTTTCCCCGGCTTTGTTTTACAAGGTGGGGAGAGCGGGGCTGGAGGCGGGAGGGGTATAGAGCAGGGGGAGCGTGAGAAGAAACGAAATCGCGGGAAGGAGGGGACACCAGCGGCGGCAGGCTGGGCAGAGGGTGAGGCCGAGGCCAAGTTGGGCTCGGAGGACGACGCCCCCGCGCGCGTTGGGTCACCCCGATGGCGTGGCCGCCTGGGGTCCCGCGCGGGCCCTGGGTGCGCTCGGCTGGTGGCTCCGTGCGCTCGGCCGGCTGCTCGGCTCTGCCCCGGGGCTTGGCGAGGGGGTGATCACTGCAGCCCGCGCGGCCGAGCACCCGGGTGTCTTTGTGCGGCGGCCCCGTGCAGCCCCTCTCCTCATGTCTTTGTGCGGCGCCCCGCCTGGCTCTAGCCCCGCCGGGCGCCCGCAAGGTGGGGGTGTGGCCCGGGGTGGCTCGCCTGGCCCGTAGCTCCACTCTCCCCTCGCCTCGCCGTTCTTCCCTCCTTTCTGAACTCCCTCCTCCTGCTCCTGCGGTGTCCCCGCCCGGGCTCGCCTCCCCGCACACCCCTCCCAGCCCTATGCGCGTCCGCGTCGCCCCAGCTGCCAATGCGTCCTCCCCGCAGCGCCCTCGGCCGGCCTCTCGCTCGAGCCTCACCTGCACCCATCACCCAGGGTCCTCCTGCCACCTCTTGCTCTAGCTGTCAAGCATGCATCTTCCATGTCTTCCTGAGTCCCGGTGTCAAGAGAGACCCTAGATCCCTACAGGTGAGTATCTTCCTCGCTAGCGCCCCTCCACCAGGGTGGCACAGAGACACCATCCCGCTGCCTTGTGAGACTCAGAGTGAGCACTGCAAGAGGATGATGCCAGCTCTTCCAGGCTACACTGGGGAAGGGTTAAGGAATAGTCATAGCACCCTCAGGGCTGCTTGATTTGGGCCTGGAGGTCCTGAATCAGAAAGAAACCGGATGGCTGAGTCGGGAGGGGGCGGGGGATGGAGGGAAACAGACTACATTCTCTGGAACAACCTGCGACCCCCAGCCCAGGACTGACACTAAGGATGCTGAATGTTGTGGGCGTGGACAGATTTTGTGGGCGGGACGACAGCAGCCTGTTCACCAGTCCCTCCCAGAGGCTCGCCAACACTCTTGGAGAGCGGCCCCCACCCCCCACCCCCGCTTGGGCAATTCTATTCGGACACCTGGGGGCAGCACCCAAACTGCAGCACTCTTGGCTACAAGGACTGATTTAGAACAGAACTGGCCTAGAAAGGGCAGGAGATTGGATGCTGCCTTCACTCAACATGGAAGAACTTTAAAGCTGCCTTCCCTCCCTCCCTCTTCAGCTGTGCCAGCAGGGACTCCCAGCTGACCACCTCCTTCTGTCTCCCCCTCCCCCCCACCCCCACCCCCACCCCCACCCCAGCACCTTGCACACAGTCAGTGCTTTCCCAGGTATATGGAGGAAGCCACAGACACAGACACAGCCCTGGCTGTAACATGAACCTCCTAAGTCATTTACAAGACTCCAGCATCAATGATTTTGTTGTTGTTGTTCTATTTTTGACTCCAGAATAATCCCAGCACCTGTTCTGTCTGTCGAAATAAAGCATCCATCTTGCTCCAATTTAAGCAGGTTTTTCTTGACTTCTGGTCTCAAAAGTAATGTAAGTCATTTAAAAATATATGAGTCTGACCTGACTCCCAGACCTAGGCTTTCCCAGAGCTCCTAGGTCATAGGTCATGCTGTTGCTTCATCCCATTGGCTTATTTCATTACAGGCCTTTCTGGGCCCCATGGCCAGATTCTCCCAACACACACACACACACTCACACACACTCACACCACATACACACACACACACTCACACATACTCACACACACTCACACACACACCACTCACACACACTCACACACACACTCACACACACACACACCACACATACACACCACACACACACACACACACACACACACACGCGCGCGCGCACACGCACTTACACACTCACACACACCCCTATAGGACTAAAGGATTGCCTCAGTAGAGTTCTGTATACAGAATCTTCCTGCGTGCAAAAGTCCTTACCCAGGGGATTGATTTTAGGGGTTGGCTCACACAACTCCTAAATCTGGCAAATCCCTCTGGAATCCCAGAGCAGTTACAGCACATTGGAAGCTTGAGGTACAATTTCATCGACTCCAGGAAGTCTCTTCGGCTCCTGTGTGGGTGACACCCACCTCCATGTCTAGAGCAATCTTCAGCTAACTCCACAGATAAAATGTCTCCACAGCAGTCCTTTGACTGCAGACTAGCATTCACCAAGAACTTCGTGCCGGGTGAAACTTCTGGAGAGTCCTAGTCCAGCATGTGACCATTTGTCTTTCCTAGTGTCACCCTTGTCACAGACTATCCTGTGGGCTGTGGGAGGACTGACACCATGTCCCATAACACTCAGGACTAGGGAGGAGTGCTGAGCTCAAGGAGGGCTGACAATGATATTAGCATTCTCCTCTCCCCTCCCCCCAGCATCCTAAGCAAGGACACCCAACTTATATAGGGAGTGGCGCAAATTCTCCAACTTGAAATCATGTTTCCCTGTTTAGTGCCAGGATGAAATGACCGCAGACTATCCTTCCTTTCATTCAGCTTTTTTCCTCCCTTCCTTTCTTTCTTTTCCCTAATTTACACCAAACCTATGTACAGTGGGAGATTGGTGCCCCTGTGTATTTCTGTACACCATGTGTCTGTGTCCCCCCCACCCCCGTGGTTCCGTGGCTCCGTAGCTCCGTGGCTCCATGGCTTTGTGGTTCTGTGCCTCACACTTGAAGACTTTCGGTCTCACCACCAATCCCAATTCTGGGTTGCTCTTCTCCCTGCCAGCTTGTTAATGTCCTATGTGTGCAGGGTGTTCTAGTTGATGTGTGGAAAGATGGGAGCAGAACAAGCTCATCCCTAAAGAACATTTGCTGGTTTAGAAGAGGACCCAAGTACAGGTCCTAGCACCTATATGGTGGCACCCAACCATCTGTCACTCCAGTTCCAGGATTCCTTTTTCTTTTCTTTTCTTTTCTTTTCTTTTCTTTTCTTTTCTTTTCTTTTCTTTTCTTTTCTCTTCTCTTCTCTTCTCTTCTCTTCTCTTCTTTTCTCTTCTTTTCTTTTCTCTTCTTTTCTTTTTTCTTTTCTTTCTTTTTTATATTTTTTTCTAAGACAGGATTTCTCTGTATAGCCCTGGCTATCTTGGAACTCACTC
Organism: Apodemus agrarius; assembly: GCA_964023405.1. Classification (NCBI taxonomy): domain Eukaryota; kingdom Metazoa; phylum Chordata; class Mammalia; order Rodentia; family Muridae; genus Apodemus; species Apodemus agrarius. Next base: position 5,928,810 of record OZ030017.1, on the reverse strand, counting down.
TGTAGACCAGGCTGGCCTAGAACTCAGAAATCCCCCTGCCTCTGCCTCCCAAGTGCTGGGATTAAAGGCATGCACCACCACCTCCCGGCTCAGTTCCAGGATTTCGGACACCCTCTTCTAACCTCCAAGGGCGCTACACAAAACTGGTGCACATAAACACATGCAGGCCAACAGTCACACACATTACATACAAATACATCTCTTAAAACAAGAAAGGCAAATCAGAAAGGAAAGAGTCTAAGCCACATGAAATAGCAATGAGATTGACTGAGGAACTAGAAGCTAATCTTCACACACACTCGGAAGGGACTGTGGGAGTGCCGGAGGCACCAGCTGGTTCTTCCCTCATTTCCACAGCAGTCCCACAGCCCCTCCTTCAACATCCTGACCCTGTTAAGGGGCCTTGTATGATAAAGGCATGCATAGGGGTGTTTTAAATATAAGGAGGGCCAGATCGTGTATCACTGAAACTTGAGGAATAAGGAAATGGGGCAGACTGCCCTGTTACCAACAATCATACCTTGCACCCCATCCACACTGACCAACTGTACCAGGAGCCTAACGGAAGGGCGGTGGTGGATTGCTGCCTCACGACCCGGTGCTTTACATGCCTTAATTGCTTTAATACCCAGGAAAATCCAGACTACGTAGTGACAGCATTGGGCTCCCACAAAGGCTCCTCTGGTCTTTTCAGAATATGTACAAAGGTCCAACTTGCAGCATGAACTCAGAAGTTCATTTTCACGTTAATTTTCCTTTTTTTTTTTAAGTCCTCACCTACTCAAAATGCCCTAGTGGGGAAAATTTTTTTTTTCAAGAAATGAACATTCTTCCTTTTTTCATCATTTTGACCACATCAAAAGGATCTGTGAACATCCTACCTCCTCTGCTTCTGCACTGTGAGTGGGATGGTGTTCTTTATCTTTCAGATGATCAGTTTCTTGATCTACAGAGCAGTACAAGTTCACTGCATTCACAGGAGAGTATTGGAAGGGCCAGGGTGAGACACTGGATGTAGACTGGATGTATGTACTGCATGTACACTGTATGTACAGTCATTTTCCCACTACTATAATGGAACACTGAGGACCCTAGCCTAGAAAGAGAAAAGGCTTTATTTTCCTATACTTCTGAAGGTTCCAGTACACATGGTCCTGTTATATGGACCTCCTCACTGAGCAGGCCGTCATGAAGACAGAACTGTCGTAGCCAAACCACTTACATCATAAGCAAAGAAGCCAGAGAGAACGCCTGAGCAGCCTCCGTCTCGCCCCTTTGAGCCAACCTTCCAATGACCTAACCACCTCCCTCCAGGACCCACCAGTGCACAGCACTTCCAGACACTGCCATGTTGAGGACTCAGCCTTCCACACAGGAGCCTTTGGGAGGCATTCTAGCTCCAGACACTGGCATCATTTATGTGTGTTAACATGACAGTTTACCCATTAGCACAATCCCATCAACGAGGGAGCTACTGATGAAGCCAGACCACCAACAAATTCCAACTCCCTTAATGTAGTTTGTCATTTACTTAATCCTCTAGGTAAGGTATTACAGGTGTGAGGGGCTGGTCAGTTACCTACTGTGTGCCTACTGCACACTGAGCCCTTGTTCTATAGCCATAGTAAGGACACCGCCTTCAGAACGATGTGGTCTAAGCAGGATAGATAGAGGAGAGCACCCCTGTAACATTTCAATATGCATCATTAAGAAAATTACAGGGCACCGGGCAGTGGTGGCGCACGCCTTTAATCCTAGCACTTGCGAGGCAGAGGTAGGCAGATTTCTGAGTTCGAGGCCAGCCTTGTCTACAGAGTGAGTGACAGGACAGTCAGGCTACACAAAGAAACCCTGTCTTGGAAAAAACAAACAAAACAACAACAACAACAACAACAACACAACAACAACAACAACAAAAGTTACAGGGCACTAGGGCGATATTTTATGTTGAAAGCTCAGAGAAGGCATCTCTGAGGAAGGCAGCATCCATATGAGGATATGAGGAAAGATCTTCCCCAACAGAAGAGCTTGCCAGAGGCCTGTGGTAGGAGATGGCTGAGAGAATGTGGGCACTCTGGGAGCCAGGCAGGTGGGGTGATTTGTTCTGTGACAGGAGAGAACAGAGGAGACCTCTAAGAGGCAAGCATGTCAGTCAGACCTGAGCTGTGGGACACCTTTAAGAAGGCAATCTTTTGAGGCCAGAGTGTGTATGTTTGGAAGACTATGTGTGCTCAAAATTATAGTGTGTCTGACAGAATGGGAGTTAGAAGCCACTGGGAAAGGAGGGTCCACGGTGAGCGCTGTGTAGATGCGGCATCTCAACTTGAATGAGTACTACCTAGAGGGGCTGGTAGACCCTACAGCCTTCTCCCACACCCAGGGTTCTGACGCTTTGTGTCTTCTGGGAGACTTGAGAGCTGGCTAGCACCACAAATCCTTGGGAGATACTAATGCTATAATCCAAGTGAGGGCTGCACTTTGGGAGCCATTTGACAAGAAATGGGACCCAGGCTTAGTCTGACATGATAATGCACAGTCACTGGGGCAGTTTTCGGCAGTGTTGAAAAATATGCCCTGACAGTAGTGTAATAATAGTTGGCAGATCATGGTGGACACCTACATACCATCATATCAAATCTCAGCTTCAAAGTGTGACTTGCAAAGGCTTTGGTTTTCCCATTTTCAACACAGCCTTTCTTTATTAGTGCCTCCTCTGTTTCTGTGATAAAACACCATGACCAGAAGCAACTTACTGAAGGGAAAGTTTATTTGGGCTTATGGTTTCAGGGAGTTAAAGTCCATCATGGCAGAGAAACGTGGCACAGATATGGCACCGGGAGCAGGAAGCAGAGAGCCAGCATCCTCAACCCCAGCCAGCAGGATGTAGAGACAGAGTAAGCTAAAAAAGGTAGCATACAAGTCTGAATTCTCAAAGCCTGCCCCAGTGACCTACTTCCTCCAGCAAAGCCACAACTAAACCTCCCTGAACAGCGCCACCTGCTGGGAACCAAGTGTTCAGCTACTCAAGCCTGGGGGTGGGTGGGCGCTTTTTCTATTAGAAACTCAACAGCCTCATGCCTCTTCCCTGGTGGCTTTCAGTGCCTGATGGCTGTTCCACACAGGTAGGGCTTCTTGTGAAACCCGTATCACGGAGGCCCTCTGCCAGTGCGGCCACTTGTCTTGGCTTGAGACCACAAACTCTGCCATGTTGAGTATGGTTGTAGAAGGGACAACCTAGCCTGTCCTCTGAGATTTCACACGCCTGAAGGCGTGTTCTGCTGTGCTCAGAAAGCAAAGCTGCTGATGTCCCCACCTACGGAAGTTCCTCTCCTTACATCTTTTTGTGTCTGCAACGGAATGAGCAAATGTAAAGGCCGCCTAAGGCCATACACTAGACTTATGGAAGATTAGTCATTTTAACTCTCCATGCATCCCCACTCCCCGCCCCGGACATATTTGTTATAGAAGAAAATCCTAAATTACGGGCAGTGCCTTTCTATCAGATTCAAAATTCGGTAAAGTGCTCAAGGATTTTCCACATTTTCTAAAACATGAGCTGGGCACTTAGACTCCAATGAGTGGTCTATCAGTCTATCAGTCACTCCTTCTCAGGGCCTTGTACCAATGGCCTCTTCTCTACAAAGGGCCAATCCCTTTCCATGCTGCAACAGCATGAAACTTTTGAAAGTAAAATGTGGTGGTGTTGAAACCCTGGACACCCTCTTCTTTCCTGGAGCCTCCAGCATTTAGGTCACAGTGCAAAAGGTGGGCCAGGCATATCCTTGATTTATCAAAAAGAAAGAGGAGGAGGAAGATGGAGAAGAGAGGAGATATGCAAGAAGAAGGAGGAGGGGGAAGGGAGGAACAGAGGGAGGGGAGTGGGGAAGAGGAGAGGAGAGAAGAGGAGAGAAGGAGAGGGGAGAGGAGAGGAGAGGAGAGGAGAGGAGAGGAGAGAGAAGAGAGAAGAGAGAAGAGAGAAGAGAGAAGAGAGAAGAGAGAAGAGAGAAGAGAGAGAGAAGAGAAGAGAAGAGAAGAGAAGAGAAGAGAAGAGAAGAGAAGAGAAAAGAAGAGAAGAGAAGAGATGAAAAGGAGGGCAGCACAGACAACTGCTCCAATGGCAAGAACCATGAACCGGGTGTACTGAAGATCCTGTGTAGTTTAACCTGCATAAATACCATATAAGTCAAACAACAGGGTTCTCAGGCTTAGAGAAGCCAAGTAACTTCCGTGACTAAGGTGGGCTGGTGAGAGCCCCTGCCCCACGTCTCTGTCTGTAGTTCAGCACCCAGCTGAATTCCAGGGTTTTTTTAAATGTGTCTTACACACATCTCCCCTGAGAGCCTTCGCACACGCCAGTTCTCCCAGAGTGTGGACTGTGCCTGCCCCCTTTCCTTCCCAATACAACTTACATTCACCCATCAGACTTCAGCTAGAACGCCCATCCCCTTCAGAAGAGCCCACACCTCCCAGGCAAGTTCAGCCGGCTTCCCCCACAGAGCTCAAGCTGCCGCTCTGACGCCTCTCCTTGCCCTTCACTGACGTTGAATATTTATTCAGACTGTCTTTTATTACCAACAGAGAAAAAAAACCATGAGTGGCATAAAACAACAGATCTCTACAGACGAGAGATCGGAAATCAAGGTGTCCCGAGGTTTTGCTCCCTCACACCTCCCCAGGGTAAGTTCTGTCAAACGCAAGCTCCTGTACTTGTCTGAAATCCATGGTGATTCTTGGCCTGGACAGCACACCCCTGCCCTGGGCACTGGATCCTGGTCCTTCTTCATAGCATATGGGTGCTCTGAGTGGTCAATTTCCGAATCTACATTTTCGATTTTTAAAGGACACCAATAGTGTTGCTCAGGCTACCCTAATGACCTTATCTTAAATGCTTCTGCAAAGACCATATTTGCCAGTGAGGTCATATTCCAAGGTCCTGCTGATATTAAGATTTTATTTATTTTTCCCCAAAATTGACTGTGGAGAAATACAATTCAGCCTATAACAGTGCCTGCAAGACTCCATAACTAAAGGGACCTTGGCGTCTTGTTCTGCCGCACAATAGCAAACACATGGTAAGTACAAACATCCGTGTTTATCACATGAGACAAAGCCTATGAGAGAACTGACTGACTGAGAGCTCAGCCGTCAGTTAGGAATCAGAATCTCACTGTGTCACAGCGTCACAGCATCCCAGAAGTACCAGTGCATCAGAACGGAGCAGACATTTCAGTCAGCCTTAATTGTTTCCTGCCAGAAGGAAGCACTGACCCCATGTCTGAAACCTGCCGATAGTTTAGAAGCCAGACTTTCAAATTATTTTAGAAAATTTTCTAATTTCCAAATTGAGTAAAAACAGATTTCAAAAATGAAAAATTACTGGAAAAACAAAACAAAGTAAAATAAAATAAAATAAAATAAAATAAAATAAAATAAAATAAAATAAAATAAAATAAAATAAAATAAAATAAAAGCATCTACAGGCAAAACATGGTTTTGAGGCCCCCTGACCACAGCCTTTATGTCAGCACAGCTCCAGAGGCCCTGGGAGGGGGAGGGGGAGGCTACATTAAAACATGATTGTTCGATGAGTTTGTCTGTGTCGGAGAGTCTCATCTTGATTGATTACTCACAGGGATAGTACCCCAAAGGCACTCCCTTCTCTAGTCTAAAATTCAAGGATTGTCAAGAAGAACAGAGGCTTCAAGTAATAGCCTACTCTGATGTTTGGGAAAATCGACATTAGTCCCAAAAGTTCCTAATAAACACAGAATATGATCCTGCACTGTATAGACAGCCCACCTGCAAGTCACCTCATGCCTAGCCCTGATTGGTTCCTTCACTGTTGTTCCCTTCCTGGTGAGGTCACTGAGGTCATGAGCCTCCTCTGACTGCGAGGAGTTAGAATGTCAGAGATAAGTCAACCTATAAAGAGATAAGGTTTACTTTTGGCTGCAGCACTGGCAGGTTTCCATCTAGTATGGATGAGTTCTTCTACTGTGGGCCAGCAAGAGTACATTATGGTAGCAATACACACAGATCAAAGCCATTCGCCTCACAGAGGGAATCGGAGGACAAAAACGGGCTTGACCCTTGCAGCTCATGCAAACACATGCCTCTAAAAGACGGAAGGCCTCCATGCATGGTCCACCTTCTCCAAACAGCAGAGAGCCAGGGTTTCTTTTGTGAGTGGGGTGGGGTGGGGCTGATATGAATAGTTATTAATCTAACTTAAACTGTCCAGATCTGAGCACTAGTAGTCATTGCCTATGGGATCAACTTTCTTCTAGTCCGTCAGTTTCGCCTTCTCGAAGTACTGAGACAAATTAACAGAAGCAACAAGCCACCAAAACCACCTAAGCATTCCTTCAAGGGTTAAGTTCACCAACTTACACCTTCTGCAGGTTCTGGGATTCATCTCCCTTCTCCAAAAGGATGAGCGGGTCCTTCCCTAGAAGCTGGCGATGCTTGACTGAAGTTGCCTCCTCCTTTATATTTTTCTCCCAAGTTCCTCCTTAGTCCGTGCGCACTGCTACTGCACTGACGTTTGTGATGGAGCTGTGTAGCTAGCCCTACAGCTGCCTGCTTTGGGAGCCAACGGAGGGAGGCTAGTTACCCTGGAATGTTCTCGTATTGGTTCTACACTCTTCAGGGAAACGGTATCTGAAGGGACGGAGGCGTGGTGATACAGAGGGCACCGTGACCTTTCCTAAGCAGCAGCTCAGAATGTAAAGCTCCTCATTGGTCCTTCCCACAGTGCGCCTCTGCGGGACAATGGACGTGATTTGGTAATGAGCAGGTAAGAGTGCTGATTCCACACAGTCACAAGTTTCTCTCTGTCCATGAGAGAGTCACAAGACATGTCAACACCACACTCAAACTAACACAGCCAATTATGCAAATATTCTTATGGAGTGTCCCAACACCCACTGAAAGAAAGGCTACTTGGACGACACAGTAATTTCTATATTACAAAATCCCAGAGTCATGACAAAAGCAAGAGCCATCTCGAGGAAGGTCTAGTCTGAGCCTCAGGTTCCTGTAACATATACTTCTTTAGACATTAGGAGATAAAAAGTGACTTTAGGTTAGATTATTAATTTTTAGATTTCTTGAAACATCCAACTCACTACACATTATGAATAAACTTTTTTGTGAAATTATCCATGAGCTCATCTCTGATGAACTTCATCATATTTATTATACACTGATATACACTTATGGGATATCTTACCTTGTGTGGACTCCTCTTTGTGTCTGCCTGTCTCTGCACAAACACTAATGGGACAGCTAAGGGCCAGCATCTCACCTGAGTTCTCTTTGATTTCTAAGCCCACCTAATAGATATTTGAGTAATTTCTGTATGTCTGTTATTATTTTATTATATATGTATACTTGTCTGCATATACGGCTGGGTACCGCATGCATGTGGTGTCCCCAGAGGCCAGAAGGCTGTTGGTCCTCTGGCACTGGAGTTATGGATGGTTGTGGGCCATGGATGGTTGGTGCTAGCAATCAAAGCTGGGTCCTCTGCAAGACCCAGTGCTTTCAGCCTGTGAACGATCTCTCTAGCCCCTATGTTTTACTTAGGGAATGAATGACAATGTCACACAAAACTCAGCTCTTCTCATGTCCAAATGATGCACTCCATCATGACCAGGTTTATCATCAAGAAACATACAACGCGTTACTTTTGAGACACAGGAAATCTGTGTGTTTCTCCCATTCTTGATTCCCACGGGAGATCTGGATAACAGATTCACACTGAGCCAGCACAGCCCACTGGAAGGAGATGCTAAACCATCTAGATTTCAGTCCAGGCCCAGTCACTCCTCACCTGTGCCTTAGTGTCCTTGTCTGAGAAAGGGAAGTGAAGCTTATATCATTGTCAGTGTGTCGATGAGCATGAGAGAAGACACACTTGAAGATGTGCTTTGAATAGTGACTGAACTATTGTGAGAACCTGGGAAACAGCAGCCACTGCTTAGACTGGCACTGGCACCCATGATCCAAGAAAGGAGGGAGACTTCTGGGATAAGGGAAACAGAAAGGAGGAAGCCACTTAAATTCCAGAAGGATCCAGAAAAAGTGTGTGCATGTGTGTGTGTGTGTGTGTGTGTGTGTGTGTATGTGTGTGTCTTAGGGACCAAATGAGCAGCTTGAAACAGGATATAATCAGATAGCCCATGGGAGGGGATCAAACTCACCCCTGTTCTGGAGAAAAGAGGACTGTTAAGCCCTACCCATTTCTCCCAAGTGTGAAGTCCTTAGTGGGAGGCAGCGAAGGGGTGAGTGGGTGGATATCAGTCAGCACTGTCAGAGAGGGTCTGGTTGGGCTGCAGGGGGCTCCCAGAAACAGACAGAACAGACCTAGAAATGGTCACCCCAGCATCTACCATGCACCTCATAAAATTTCTCTTTGCTGCAGCCCCCAGGGTTTGAGCCGTGTCTCTCTGAGACGCACCTCACACCGTCTTCAGCTTCTTTTCGGTCTCCTTAGAAATCACAGGTGCTTTGCTTCCTCTGGATTTGACAGCTATCCTCTTTTTCTTCCTGTTAAAGTTGTCCTCTGGACACAGGGAAAAATCTTTTCCACAAGCTGGGTTCTGGTTAAAATGAAATTTTTCTAACTATAGTTTGCTGGTTGCTAAGAGAAGCAATGTACTTGATAACATATAAACACAGTAAAGACCCTGGAGAGGGTATGGACTCCCAGCCAGCAGGTGTACCATGTCCCTAGCACTGTGACTCATATGGTGAGCAGGTTTACCAGGAGTCTCGCTCCTGTCCTTACCACCACAGTACCGCACTAGACTCATTTTAATTAATACTGAGTTGTCAAATATTTACTGAACTATTTTTAACCATTGGTGGAAATCTGTTAGCCTCTAAGGGTAGCTCTGAATACAATTTCATGATCTTTTTCTTTTTCTTCCTGTTTTCTATATTTACTCCCAGCAGTGGAATGCTAAATTTTGCAGTGGTTTTTCTTTGGATGGATATTGGGTGGAAAAAAAAGAAGAAGAAACTTGCTTGGCATTTTCCATTGATACTTTCTCAGGAAGGGGTGCCAAGGCTGCATTGCTCAGATTCCAAACTGACTCCCAATGTTCTTGGTAATGAACTGCCCTGTGTTTGTTTTGTTTTGTTTTGTTTACTGGAGTCATGAGCGTCATTTTTGGATCCGGCATTATATTCTCCACATGTACTGACTGCATGACAGACAGTTGGCCTTAGCTGCAGCTATCTTTCCTGGAACCCCTGAACTTGAATATTGCATTGAGTTAAGAAGCTATCTTTGTGTTCTATTGCTGTGAAAAGACACCAGAATCACACTGACTCTTACCAAAGAAAGCCTTTCATTTGGGACTGGCTTTCAGTTTTGGAGGTTTGGTCCATTGTTATCATGGTGGGAACATGACAGGATGCAGCAGACATGGTGGTGGAGAAGCAGCTGAGAGTTCTACATCTATACCCACGGGCAGTGGGGAAAGAAAGCCACTAGGCTTGGTTTGTGTGTTTGAAACCTCAAAGCCTGTCCGCCGTGACACACTTCCCCCAACAAGGGCACACCCCCAAATCCTTCTCAAACCCTGCCACTTGCTGATGAGCATTCAAATATATGAGCCTATGAGAGCCGTTCTTACTCAAAGCCCCACAGAAGCTCCTGACTATACCCCATAGGACATTGTAGGCATTTGATAAACATGACAGTCATTCTTTCTATTTACATAGGATGGCCTTAAATGCTTCAGGGAATGGATGATAAACCCACAAGATCAGATGGCCTCCACAGCAAAACCACATTTCCACAAAAAACCATACTGAAACCCAGAAATGGATCCAGAAGGGACCATATAAGAAACACCGTACTATAGTGTCGATCATTTATTCAAATAAATTGCACAGGACATCAGCCAGCTGTGCTGTGGAGGACTGATTTTTAAAATCACTTTGTTTGCAGTTAGTTGAAATGCTAAATATGAACTTAGATTTAAGAACTGTGTGTGTGTGTGTGTGTGTGTGTGTGTGTGTGTGTGTGTGGTGTGCTACATGTGGAGGTCAGAGGACAACTGTAGGAGTCTGTTCTATCCTAACATGTAGGTTCTGGGACCCAAACTCAGGTCATCAGACTTAGTGGCAAGCACCCTTCCTTGCCTAAGAGACATCTTGTCAGCACCCATAAATGATGTTTTTTTTTTAAATCAGCAACTATGATACTTCAGCCGTTAATCTGGTTTACATTTGCTCAAAGTCTTCTAGAAAAACATTACCATGGATTCAATTATTCTGTTTAGAAAACATAATATAAAACATGATTGTCACTGTCTTGATGCCCCCAAAGATCTGCTAATCCCCCTTTCTCCTTCTTGAGAGTGATTTGTTTGGAGTAGGAACCTTTCTACTCCGTTATCCTTAGTGTCTTATGTGATAAATTCTCAGTGGACTCTTGTTGAAATGAACTCAACTATTTTAAGGGTCTCAAAGACTTGAGTATCAATCAATGGGTGGAAAAATGTGGCAACCAGACACAATGGAGTATTATTTGGACACAAAAGTAACAACATTCAGTTATTTGAAGCGGCTTGAATGAAACTGGAAAACAGGATATAATTTTGTGGGTTATTAGTTGTTACACATTTCAGAAGTATAAAGAAAAGGAACTGGAATGTGATCATGAATTTGGATTTTAAGGTGCAGACATTTTCCAGATTTGCCACAGATTGGTTTATTTACTCACTTACTTATTTACTTGTTTCTTTGCAGGAAAAAAATACAACCAGAATTTCAGTTGAGCTCAGTTTACCTTCTCTTTCCTTTTTTCCCACCCCTCTTATGGAGATGGATTCCTCCTGTAAGTATAGATGTATTTTTCTGATGGGTGTATGCAGATAAAAAAATACAATGTGTTTTTACATTTATGTAAGTTATGTTCTGATATAGAAGTTCTTTTCATCTTACTATTTCACTAAACCTTTATATCATCAGGATTCACCCATGTGGTAGAATATGGAACTTTCTTAGAATGCTACATTTTTCACTATTCAAAACTGAAGCAAATTTATTTCCATAAGCTATTTGTATTAACATTTTATACTGATGTGATACAATGTACAGAAAACAATTTGGAGAACAGGTTCCTTTAAGTTTGACATTCCAGAAGAATAAAGTCCATCGTGGCCAGAAAGATACCATAGGAGTTGGGGAAGACATGGGAACGAGAGCAGAAAGCTAGTCCATCAAATTGTGTCTGGGAAGAGACGTGTTTCCTGAGTTCCCCATCCCGGAAGTGATGTGCTTCCTACCATATCCTCCCAGACAGTGCTACCAACTGGAAACCAAGAGTCCAAACCCATGCGTCTGTGGGGGACACTTCATCTTCAAACCCTACTCTATAACTCGCCCTAAGGTTATGAAAATAAAGTATATTTGTTGGAACAGAGGGCAAAGAGAGGGACAACGGGTCCCGCACACCTCTTCATACAATCAGATCCTATTGGATAACTTGCTAGACTAACTTCTTAATGAAAGCTGGAGACCTGGGTTAGAGCTGGGGATGAGAGAGACTTGAACTGCCCACACGGGTCCATGGAATCTCTTCTTTAAGCGCCCAGAGTTAACAGGAGCCACACTTGCTCTGAGCACTGGCAGGGATGGATAGCACAGATACTTTTCAAAATTTCAAGGAGATGCCCTGCTCTTTTCCTCCCAACTGATCTTGCAAAAGCATTGACCTTGCTCACAGCAGCAAAATGGCTGGAGCGACATGTTTGGATTTTGTCAACAAATGTAGACGGAAGTTAGGAACTTGAGAGACTTGATAGTGTTGTGCCAGGAATCGTTCATGAACCCCAAAAAACCACCAAGGAGCCATTTCCAATGTAATAGCATGAGAGTCTCTTTATTACAAGCTTGGGCTTGGGCTCTCCTCCAACCCAACCCTCACACCGCAGGTCAGGAAGGGAAGGCAGAGCAGCCCAGCACCCTCAGCAGGACAAGGTTTTATAGGAAAATAGGTAGTTATATGGTCACTACGAGGAAAGTCATATTGGTTCTAGGATCCTAAAGAACTCAATGAATATGTCTTATTTTATTTGGTGTATGTGATGTCCCTTTCTTGATTCTCTTTGGTCTTCCTGAAAATACAGCTAAAGCTAAAGCACGGTCAAAGGTTCTTTGGAAAAAGATAATGAAGAGACAAGCTTTTCTGCACCTCTAAATTGCGAGTACGTGGACTTGAAGATTCCTGTGCAACAGAATCCAGACTCAAAGAGAGGGAAAAAATGGAAACCACAAACATATGAGAGAATCTATCTCAGAGCTTCCACAAATTAGAACTGTTCATAAAAACCCATTACATTTTTTTAAAATGATTTTTACAGGAAAAATGTAAATACTCACTGGATATGGTTAGCTGAGTGTGTAGGAGGAGCAAAGACCTGATTATGTAACTCCTGATCGCCCCATTTAAACCTACTGTACACAAGTACTATGTCAGAATACCTCAGCATTTTAAATTCTACATAATTTTTGCTTTTCAAAGATGCTTCAGATCACATAATAGCCTTTCTTGTCCTTATTAATACCTTTTGTATTTCTTTGAATGTCTTAGGGTTTCTATCCCTGCACAAGCATCATGACCAAGAAACAAGTTGGGGAGGAAAGGGTTTATTGAGCTTACACTCCTGCATTGCTGCTCATCACAGAAGGAAGTCAGGACTGGAACTCAAGCAGGTCAGAAAGCAGATGCTGATGCAGAGGCCATGGAGGGATGTTCCTTACTGGCTTGCTTCCCCTGGCTTGCTCAGCTTACTTTCTTATAGAACCCAAGACTTCCAACCAAGGGATGGCACCACCCACAATGGGTCCTCCCCCCTTGATCACTAATTGAGAAAATCTGGATCTCATGGAGGCATTTCCTCACCTGAAGGTCCTATTTCTGTGATAACTCCAGCCTGTGTCAAGTTGACACAAAACGAGCCAGTACAATGAATAAATGCCTTGAACGACTTGAGGAGGAAGCCTAGGTGTGGGCCGTGGTTTCAAAGAGTTCTGTCCATGGTTGCTTTGACTCCATGTTTCTGGGCCCATTCGAGGCAGAAATCATGGTGGCTGGAGAGAATACAAGGACGTTCTCTTATTCCACATGGGTAAGCAGGTAGAATGGGGAACACAGGAAGGAGCAAGATGCAGCCCCAAAGACACTCTCAAATGCCTACTTTATCCAAATAGGCCCCATATCTCCCTATCACCAACCTCTCAATAAGGCCTTCATAGTGCGATTCCATGAAGGGGTTAATCTCCTGATTAGGTCAGAGCCCTTTTATCTAAGGGTCGCTGGGAACCTCATCAGATACACCCAAGGGTGTTGCATCATCAATCCTTGAGATGTTTCTTAATCCATCAAAATTAGCCATCATGTCATTGGAGAAAAGACAGCTACTATACAGAAACTTCACCACAACACTTAACATCTCACAAAATCCAGAAATAAAGAAGGTGCTGGAGAGGTATTGGTAGGAAGAGGAAATGCTTTACAGCTGAAGGTACAGAGGAAGTACAGGTGCTATCATTACACAAGATGGGGCTTGACTGTTAAACAATTCTGCTCTCCATGAAGGGTTTAACCTTGAGAGTGAAACAGAGTCACCCCAGGTCCAGCCCCTGAAGTCTGTTCTCTTGAGTAGTACTGACCTCTTCCTCCCCACCAGGGTCCAGCTGGGCCACAGCAGGCCAGGTACTACTGAGCTTTCTGCCTCCCACTCTAGAACAGGTCTGTGCTTGAGTGCTGACTCTTCCCGGAATCCTGAGCAAGTCCTAGCCTGCTGCAGTCATTCAGGGAACCACACCATGCTCTAGACATGGATTCTACAGCCTCAGCACCAACGTGATGCAGCCATGCTCCCCGTCCAGAACTTCAACAGTTTCATGTTCCTGAATCATATGAGGTCCAGTTGCGGATTGTTATGACTCGAATTGCTACCACTATCTTTTTTTTTTTAAGTGTACAGTGTTGGATCAATTTATCCATTCAAGTTAAGACTGACTTTGTTTCCTGCACAGAACTCATCTCCTCTCTTTAAATTAAAGCTCAGACGCTTATCTGTGCCTCTGGTCTCCAGCATGGTGTTTTTATTCTCTAAGAGTAATTTGGCCTTTTGAACAGACCAAGGCAATTAACTCTGACAGAGACCTGTATGGGATTTAATGAAAGCTATGCACTAGCCGGGACAAGGAGGGAGGACGTTAATATTATTATCACACTGCATGGAAGACTGTTGGCATGGACCATTAGGCTGCACAGTTCTTCAAAAATTGTTATAATCTATATGAAGTCAGTGTTTAATTAAAATGTCGACAGCTTCAGGATGTGTTCCTTTTAAAAATAAAACAAATGAAATTCACTTACAATTCTTTTATTTCCTACTTTACATGTGTGTGTGCATATGTGCATGTTTGTGCATGTGTTGGGGGTGTGCATGCATTAGTGAGTGCTTACATGCACAGACCAGAAGTCAAAGCCAGGTGTCCCTCAGTCACTCTTTACCTTACTGAGTCTGAGTCTTTCATAAAATCTAGAACTCTCCGGTTTAGCTACAGTGTCCAGCAAGCTCCAGGGACCATCTGCTCTCCTTGGTGCTGAGGTGACACTGACCGAGGAGCCACACTCAGGTCTTTGTGCAAGTATTCCACCAGCCAAGTCACATCCTTCTAACAATCCTTTTTTATTATTATTTTCTTTATTTACATTTAAAATGTTATCCCTTTTCCTCATTTCTCCTCTGAAAACCCCCATCCCAACCCCCTCTCCCTGCTCACTAACCCACCTACTTCCTCTTCCCCGTCCTGGCATTCCCCTACATTGGGGCAACAAGCCTTCACAGAACCAAGGGCCTCTCCTTTCATTGATGTCCAACAAGGCCATTCTCTGCTACATATGCAGCTGGAGCCATGGGTCCCTCCATGTGTACTCTTTGGTTAGTTGTTTAGTCCTTCTCTAGGAGATCTGGGGGTACTGGTTGGTTCATATTGTTGTTTCTCCTATGGGACTGCAACCCCTTCAGGTCCTTGGGACCTTTCTCTAGCTCCTCCATTGGGGCCCTATGCTTAGTCCAATGGTTGCCTGAGAGCATCCCCCTCTGTATTTGTCAGGCACTGGCAGAGCCTCTCAGTAGACAGCTATATCAGGCTCCTGTCAGCTAGCACTGTTGGCATCCACAAGTGTCTGGGTTTGGTAACTGTATATAGGATGGATCCCCAGGTAGGGCAGTCTCTGGATGGTCTTTCCCTCCGTCTGTTCTGTATCTCTTCCCATGGGTATTTTGTTCCCCCTTTTAAGAAGTACTGAAGTATCCACACTTTGGTCTTTCTTCTTGATCTTCATGTGGTCTGTGAATTGTGTCTTGGGTATTCTGAGCTTCTGGGCTAATATCCACTTATCAGGGAGCGTATACCATGTGTGTTCTTTTGTGACTGGGTTACCTCACTCAGGGTGATATTTTCTAGTTTCATCCATTCACCTAAGAATTTCATGAATTCATTGTTTTTAATAGCTCAGTAGTATTCCATTGTGTATATATACCACATCTTTTGTATCCATTCCTCCATTGAGGGACATCTGGGTTCTTTCCAGCTTCTGGCTATTATAAATAAGGCTGCTATGAATATAGTGGAGCATGTGTCCCTATTACATGTTGGAGCATCTTCTGGGTATATGCCAAGTAGATCCCCTTTGCCTAGCTCCCAAATTCTCCAGAGCCTGGGCCACAATAATCTCATCTGACTTTTAGTCATTAAAACTTATGGCAAGGACAGCAGTTTTTACTAGAAAAAAATCATACCTCTGAAATATTTTTGAAGAAACTCACTTCCTTTTAAAATCCACTCTATTAGCCACAGGAACTTTTAAAATATTTTTATAGGAAGGCACCAAGTGTGAGTGTCTTTGCGCAGAGATTAAGCCCGAAGACTGTTTCTACGTAGAATAAGACTATAATAACTCTTTTTTTTAAAGCTGCATAAACTACTTTCAAACCGCAAAATCCACACACCAACAAAACAATTAAAATGCCTTTTTTCATTTGGAGGTTAAAAAAATTAACTTTTAAATATAGAATCACTTGCTGTGCTTTATCTGTGAACAAAAGCAAACAAACGCTAAGGAGCCGAAGCTGTTTCCCGGGTACGCTGAAACTCAGCCCCGGGGAGAGGAGCCGCGAGCATTCTTGAAAACCTGGCATTTATGATGAATTTCACATCTCAAAGGCTGACACGTTTCATTTCACATGGGAGCTGAAAGCAAGTTCTTCAAAATATTTGGGGGGAAGCAGAGATAATATTATCTGGAGTTGGTAGTGAATGACAAGGGTTCACCAAGGCGGCTCAGCAGAGATGTCTCGTAGCCAAGTCTGAGGACCAGAGTTCAATCCTTGGACCCACATGGTGGAAGGAGAGAGCCAGCACCCTCAGGTCATCCTTTGACTTTCAAGTGTGTGCTGTGGCCTGTGCTTCTCCCACTCAATAACCAATGTAATAAAGTTATTTTAATTAAATGGTTATGGCACACAGTAAACCTCCATTGTCTTGCAAGACAACACATTACCCTTTTATGACTGATAGGGTAACACACGATATATAAACAGTAGGATTTCCACAGAAATTTTTCTGAAGTTTATATCTAGTACTAGAGCTACTAGTACTAGATATAGTACTAGATGTAGTACTAGAGCTACTAGTACTACATCATAATACAGATGCATTTTGTGTATTATATGTGTATACATTAATACTGTTTCTCAAAGCACTTATTTCTATTAATACACAGTGGTAGATTCAAATGTTCCTAATAGTCTTGTCTTCTGCAAGTAAACAACCTATTCAGGCATTTGAAGTTCATATGTGCGTGTAGCAGTGTGTGAGCATTCATGTGTATAAGTCAGCACGTGTGGGCCATGCATGAGTACAGAGGTTGGAGGATAATCTTGAGTCACACCTCATTTGAGATATGGTCTCTTGTGTGCCCACACCCCAGCTCCCATATCCCATAGGTGTGGTCAGCTCCAAGACACCCATGCTGTGTGCCCAGAATTTACATTTGTGCAGCCAGCACTTGAACCACAGAGCCATTTCCCCAGCCCCAAGTCCGAGGATAATTAATTTAACATTCTCTAGAGACAGCAATTATCATTCAATGAATACCCAAGGTGTTGGAAAGAATGTATTTCAGTTTAACACTGTAGACTAGGGCACAAGGCAGAGCCACATTACACAGACATGTAGATGAGCACACATTCACGACTCATCTAAGATGGCTCTGGTCTTCCTCAGAGCTCTCCTGCTGCACGGCAGGAAACCTGTTCATTTTAAGGAAACAGAGTCTGATGAATTTAAAAGTCTGTCCAAGGCACCAATTCAAACCAGCCACCTGAGTGTTAACTACTTTGGAAACATTTATGCTTTGTTTCTTTCCCATTTTTTCCCCTGGATCCCTTCAGATAGCACCTAGGGAAAGGAGACTATTCAGAGTATCTCTTGGCACTGACAGAAGACAGCAGCTGCTGGGGACAGGCTCTTTCTCTGTCCCACGTTAATAATGACAAGTGTGAGCATCCTGCAACACTCTGTTGGCAAGGGTTCTTGGCCTCCTTGGTCACTTCACCTGTGCTTCTCTCTGTGTCCAGCTCGGTCTAGGCCTGGCCTGATCCCTTCTACTGGCTGTTCCCGTGGGTTCCTAGTGTCTCTGCCCAGTTGGCAGGCCTGCTGGTTCTTTCTAAGAGCCTGTGCACAGGAAGCTGAGGTGAAGATCTGGGGGTAAAACAGACACTGAGTACCTGGGCATGTTGACTTCCATGTCTGTTGTTGGAGGCCTCGGGGCCTGGCTGTCATGCTGGATGGACGGATCCTCTCTGTATGAGGTGACTTACCACAGGGAGAGCAGGTGTCATGCCATGGGTAACATATTTACCACTGGGGGTCAGACCAGAGAGAGCACAGCTCAGGGTCGCTCCCTCTCCTCTCCTCCATCTTTCCTCTCCACGTCTCAAGATGAAAACTACAGACTTGCCTGGCATCTTATTGTTTTTCTGTCACAAATTATCTGATAGTTAAATTCCATGATGAGGTTTGTCCGAGCCTGGCATCTCCAAGTATTCAGTGAGAACTACAAAGATTCTGGAAGTTCGTTCTCTTGAATCTTTCTGCCTCTTAGAAATTTGTTTCATCCTCTAGTTTTGGAGCCACAATAAAAGTATTTTATGCTTGCCAAACAATCTTTTTAAATTTTTTTTACTTATTTCTCTATTATGTGTATGAGTGTTTGTATGTGTGTATATGCAGCACATGATGATGGAGAAGATTCTCGATCCAGAGGCTGAATCATCTATTTAGCCCCCTTCCTTGAAATATTTACCAAGTCAGTATTATATGCTGGACATATTTCTGACCAGTGAGAAAAGCTTTTATGGACAGAATGAGCAAATATCTGCTCCCCCAGGAAACTATAGTTCGAGGGACAGAGAAACGTACACATTTACTTTGACACACAGACACACAGACACACAGACACACACACACACACACACACACACACACACACGACAAATACCCGTGTAAAGAAACAAAGACGTGGTGTGTGGTCAAAGATGCTGGGTAACTTTTACATGGAGTAGTGCTTTGAAGCCCCTTGGAACATCAATTTTTTTTTAAACTAAAACCACTCATGACAAGGAGACAAGAAATCATCGGACATACAGAGAAAGAAATGACCCTAAAGGGGCAAAAGAACAAAGCTCGGATAAGCAAGGAACTTGGAGAGAAGCAAGCTGCTTCGCTGTGGCCTGAGGGCAGATTGTAAGTGGGCACATGCAGAAGGAAGTGGGGAAAGGCAGTTGAGGGAAGGAGTGTCGAGGGCTTTGCGAGCAGGAGAAATGTCTGGGCTTTATCCACTGCACAACGATGGGGAGGCTGTTGGAGAGGTTTGCTGGGTTGAGGCAGGAGGAACTTCTAAGCTTTGTTTAGAGGGAAGAATGAAAGGGACCAAAATGACAGCAAGATTGCCCTAGACATCTAGGTAAAGTCGAGATGGTAGTAAAAAACACGCAAGTCGGATTTGCTGCTTAGTTTGGAGGTAAAGTGAGCAGGTAGTGATAGGCGAGAGAAAGAAGATTGCACATGCAGGGGGGGGGGCAGGCTCGCCCTTCCCCAGGCTCAGAGCTGACAGTTCCACCTGAATGAACTTTTCATTCTCATGGGCAGAAGACCCAGGTGTGCCGTGCAGCTACCCCTCCTGCAAGGGAGAAAGAACCCAGAAAATGCTCCAAAGCTCTTGGGCCAAACAGTAGGTGGACAAATGGCAAATATTTACCTGGTGGAAGGGCGTGGCTGGGGTGAGGGAACAGAACAGTCTGTGGAAAGGGGTCAAGTGGCATTGGTGTTCAAAAGCAAATGTTTTAGGTAACACCTCCTCTCCTTTTAAAACGTGTATGTATTTTTATAAGATTTTTGTTCATGCGTATGAGTGTTTTGCTTGCATGTATGTATGTGTACCACATATAAGCTTGGTACCTATGGATGGAATCAGATCCCCTGGAACTGGAGTTACAGATGGTTATGAGCTGCCATGCAGGTGCTGAGAACCAGGTTCTCGTGCTCTTAACCACTGAGCCACCCCTCTAGCCCTCTCATTTCTTCCTGATTCTTCAGATTTTACTCTCCTAATCTCTAGCCCCAAGTTCTTGATCTCTTTTTCTTATTTCTTTAACTGTGGGAAAGGTAGCTTGGGTCCTGACTGAGCTAAGGCTAGAAACCCTGGAGACCTTGAAGGGATAGTAGGCGTTTCTCCTGTTCCTAGGCACTAGGCCCCTGTCACTAGCTGCAGCTCCTCAAAGATCTGTGGCCATCAGTAACGTATGGGCAATGCCCCAAGCCCCAAGCCCCTCCACCTGTAGAGAACATGACCTGTGGTCATGTAGGCTCAAGACAGATCTCCATTTTAATGAGGTACCTACAGGCCTGGAGGGCTTAGCCAATAAGCTTTCCTTCCCAGACACTCCTCCCTGCAGAAGATATTTAACCTCAGGCCCGCCCTGAGAAAGTGGGGTACAGTTTTACACATCCACTTTCCACGTGACAATACATGCCTCAAACCATGGACTGCCTCTTTTCATTGGGATCCGCCATGAGGAACCACCCAGAAGGCCTTTGCCTATAAGAGCCTCCATCTAATTTCCTGTAGAAGGCCTCACTGCACTCCCAGACATGACCAAGCTCAAGCCTGACCATCAAGCTGAAGATTTTCCCAGTGGGATCAGCCTGAGAACAACCCCCCCTTCTCCACCTCCCATCCCCCAACCTGGGGCCCAGGCTAGATCCAGCATACTGGCCCCACTCAGTTCACGGCACTACCGCAGCTTCCGGCAGCACCTAGATGTCCAAGAGCTTGAGAACCAGATGGCCCCAGCCTCCTCGCAGGCCCGTGGACCCCCAGAGCCAGCTCCAGCTGTCCTGAGTGGGGTCCCAGGGCTTCCCTACAGCCTGACACCCGCCCGGCGACAGCGGCGGGTAAGTGCCACATACAGTCAACTTGCCAGGTCCTGCCTCCCCAAGAGGTCGGCCGAGCCCTGAGGTGGAGTAGACGCGGAACCCCACAACACTACATTTAACCATGTTAATTTTGACTTTCACCATCTCTATTCTAGTTTGGGAACTGTTGCTGTGACTAAAACTAGCCAAAACCAAGTTGGGGTGGAAAAGCTTTATTTAGCCTACAAGTTACAGTGACTCACTGAGGTAAACTATGGCAGCCATTCAAGCAGGAACCTGGCAGCAGGAACAGAGGCAGGAGGAATGCTGCTCACAGGTTTTCCTTGCCCTACCCAGCCTGCTTTCTTATAAAGCCCAGTCCTATCTGCCTAGGGATGGCACCCCCCACAGTGGGCTGGGCCCTTCTACATCAATTTGCAAATCATAAAATGCCCCACAGACATGGCTACAGGCCAATCAGATGGAGGCAAGTCCTCAATCAAGACTCTGTCTTCTTAGGTGTGTCTTGGCTTGTATCAAGTTGCCAAAAACCAACTATGACAGTTCTCTTTCTTTCTTTATCTTTATTGTTATCCGCCTTGCTAATAGCACAGATTCTTAGAAGCTGATTCTGCTGAAACCACTGACTCCTAATTTGGGCAACAAGAAAGCTGTAAGCAAGATAGATGCCTGGAGTTTCTGCCTTCATTGGTGTCTGAGGGCCAAACTTCTACCTTGACTCTGTATGGAAGCAAGTCGATCTCGGAGGGGTGCCCACCGAAGAACACAGTGACCCTTAACCTCTCACTTAAGGCCTGAAGACACAAAGAATCATTGTCTCAGACCTATGGTCAGCTTGGATTCTAGGAACAGCAGGGCCTGGCAGCCAAGACAGACCACCCCAAGATGAGACCAGCTACTCCTGAGAGATAGGGAGCACCCTGAAGCAGTTCATTTTACAGGAACTAGACTGGCCCCACTGGCAGCTGTAAGGGCTTGTGACTTGTTGCAACACTGTGTAAGACAACAATGCTTGAGACCACATGCTAACAAGAACCATATGATTCTGACTACCTATTATAACTCACCCTCTATACACCTAGACCTCATATCAGTATCCACAGGGTCCTTTATGGGTCTTCCTTCCCAATACATCTATTTAAACCCCTCCCTGCTCTCCAGTATAACTTGTCTCTTTAACTGGCATAGAGGGAGGCTGTCTAAGCCCATGCCTGTCAGTGGTACAGATCCTTTACTCTAACACCCTGATTGCATTAACCAATGACTGAGTTCTAACCTGGTATTTATAGTGTGAATACTAACTTACAACCTTCTGGGGCAAAAGCTGTGATTAAGTCTCTCAGTCGGGAGCTGTGGGCTTGAGGAGATGAAGCAGCTTGCCCAGGCCAGGCCAGGAAGGATCAGAGCCAAGATGTGAGACCAGGCTTGTCTGCTTTTTAAGCTATGGTTTTCACTGTCCGCCACCCTCCATGACCCACCCCCGCTTGCCCTCAGGCTCACCTCCATCTCGCCTTGACTCTCTTGGGTCCCTCCTCAACCTGCCACCCTCTCTTCTCTGTTCTCATTCTTCCTTCTTCTACTTTGTGAAGACAGCTCCTTTCTGCTCCCTCTTTCCCACTCTGTCTTGGTGAATTTGAAATTTTGTGTTGCTAGAAATAGGGGGTAGACTCCATAGACTATTTTGGTGGGGCTACTTCAGTGGTAGATCAGGAGGTAAAACCAGGTCCACTCTGTAAAATCACAAATCTGAAAGCACAGCCACAGACTGTGGGAGGAATGGTGTTTGTCCCTCATTAGTGTCCGTGGGCCCTACAAAGTCAGGACTTCCTTCCCTGCTCAACCCAGTTCCTCTGTACTTGGAACCTTTTGCCGCGTGCTCAACAAGGGTTCTACGCTCTTACAATATCATCTCCCATCTCCCCAACTCACCCCCAGGCATAATTCAAATAAAGATTACGGTGAGCCAAAAGTAAAAGCAAAGAGTTTTAAATGTGACTGATTATCTCACAACACTTCCCTGCTTAAAAATGAATTATGTCAACCTCCCTCATGAGAGAGCGGCGTAAGAGAGGAAGGGCTTATTTGGACTCATGATTCTGGAAATTTCAGCCCATGTTCTCATGGAAGCCAGCAAGCAGAAAAAGAAGGGGAAAGGAGGAAATCTATACCAAGGAGTCTTGTCCCTCTCTCCCTTTTATTCCAATCTGATCCCTTGCCTTTGTGCCTGAGGCACCCACATTCAAGATAGCCCCTCTTCAATGAGTCCTCTCCAAGAATGTCCAGAAATATGCTCCCCCAATTTCTGGGCATTTTGCAATCCAATACCGTGGATAATCAAGAGGAGCTACCACAGGCATGTCTTAACTTCATTCCCTAACAGTATTCCAACCTCCAGCTTGTGGTTGCCTCAAGCATGGGCTTATCCCAGTGATGTCATCAACATGGATGGGATGGGCAGGGGCGTGTGTAGAACAGCAGCACTGGCTTGGCCAAGTACTACAGCAATGGGTGCTCTCTGGGCAGAATCCAGGTATCACATGTGGCCCTTACAAAGGTTAGTCACGAGTGTTCTTCCTCTTCTGCTGATAAACAGTTACATTTCTGGGGTGGTGATAAATTCCCAGCAATTGAATTTGATTCTTCCATCTCAGGAGCGTCGTGGAATTTCCCTTCCTGACTCTTCTTTAACAGATAACCCTCTTTTTATTCCATTTTTCATTTTCTAAATGAACTGTGGGGAGATCATTGCACTAGAATCTCATCATTATTCATAATTCCTGATGACACTAGTAATAGATAGTTGCTTGCGTTGTACACATGTGTGTGAGTGCTTATATGACTGTGTGTACAGGTGGAGACCAGAGGACATCAGGTATTTTCTTCAGAAATGCCATCCTCCTCTTTTGAGACAGGGCCTCTGGCCTGTCTAGATTAGACTGGCTGTTTATTGAGCCCTAAGTGTCCTGCCCTGGTCTCTTCAGAACTGGGATCATGAGTGCAGTCTACTATCTATTTTCAGTGGATTCTGGGGGTTGAACTCAGGGCCTTATGCTTACAAGGCAAGCATTTCACATTCACACATGAAAGGTGTGAGACAGTTCCTTTTTGACTAGAAGAGGGAAGAATGTGCCCTGTCCTCTGCTCCCAACTCAAGCTCCTAAGACTCACAGGACAACATAAGCAAAGCTTTGAGGATGCTTTACTGTGTCTTGCTTAGAATCAAGGAACAGCGCAATAATCCCTTGATAGTTCTTTTAAATATGGTTTTGTTTGGTGGGCAGATGCACATGCGTGCTGCCAGCATGTGTGAGCATGCCTGTAGATCATGTCGCTGCCACAATCAGCCTCAGCCCTTCAGACAGGGTCTCTCACTAAAGCTTGCCATGTGGGCTAGGCTGGCATGTCCTGGAAACTGGTCTGGGCTCTGATCCCTGACCCCCGCCCCTAGACACCCCACTTAGTCCTGCAATACAGGCAAGTACTGCCATGCCCAGGTATTTTAGGCTGATACTACTGATTAAAACTCAAGGGCTCCTGTGTGCACAGCAGCACTCTTACCCAGTGAGCCATCTTCTCGGCCCACTTGTGTTATATTCATAAGGAATCAATACATGCCCTGCCATCTCTGAAATCAAAACACTCTGAGGTATAGAGTGAACTGATCACAGATAGTAACCGAGACACCTGAGGGGTGGTGATACACACTCTCATGTAAGAACAGACCATAGGTATGTGGAAGAGTCTTAGATACGTGGGTGAATCTGAGGTATTGCCAGTGATAGATACAGATGAGTCTTAGGTATTGCTTAGGTGAAGAATGTAAGAGACAAAGGACTTGGGTGATAAGAGGTGGCTGAGAGGTTAGGAGCACTGGCCGCTTTTACACAGAACCCAGGCTTAGTTCACAGCACCTACAGATGGTAGCTTGCAACCATCTGTAATTCTAGTTCCATTCCAGGGAATCTGGTCCCCTCTTTTGGCATCCCAAGGTACCAGGTACACACATGGTACACAGACATATATACTATCAACACACACACACACACACACACACACCATATTTATATGGGGGAGGAGAAACTGGGGGAAGGGGTTGGGGGAGGGAGCTGGGGGAGGAGAGCAGGGGAGGGAGTGCTGGGGAAAGCAGGAGCTGGGGAAGGGTAAATCAAAGCCAGTCTAGTAAGGAAACTAGCTACTTTAGAAGCTCTTTATATTTTCTAAAATTTACAAATATCTTTTATATAAATATATCTTTACCTTAATGTTAATTTATAAAGTGTATATTTCTAAATAATATAATGTAGAAACAGGACATCATACTTGATCTTTATAAAATTGATCCAGACATTAAAAGACTCAAAAATCTTGTCTAAGCCTATGGCTATGGTTACAGTTTAACAAAACCTGTAATTTCTTTATCTGAAGGGCAGCCTTATCCTCACTATATGCTACATACAACCATTTGTCCATGAGATTTCAAAGTTGAAACCAGAAACATCAGATGAGTAACCTATATCAGAAAACAAAGTCTGTCATAGCTCCATATTCTTATATATTAACACAACACCTAGAAATATAAAATATAAAACTGCATTAAAATTTAAATGCATGACTATACAATATATGTATCTGTTTTTCACTCTCTAAAGATTTCTTTTTTACTATGACACATGCTCTTTTTAAAAGGCATTTACTTATTCTTATCTTATATGTATGAGTGTTTGCCTACACTTATTCTATGTAGCACCCAGTACTCATGGGGCCAGAAGAGGGCACCCGATCTGCAGCTGGAGTTACCGACTGAGGTGTTTGGTGGGTGCTTGGAACCGAATTCAGTTCCTCTGCAAGAGTAGCAAGTGCTCTTACTGCCAAGCCACTCTCTCTTACGGCCATCTCTCCAGCCTAATACACACTTTTTCATGCCTTAGCTCGTCAGACTACATTCCCTATGCCATAAGCATTAGCTTACAGACAGTCATCGTCACTTCAGAGAGCGCTCTACCAGGCTACAATTTATAGCTGTGACCGGGATTGACATATAGGAGGTTAGCTTAATATTTATAAATTACTCTTCTATTGTAATCAATTCGTGCTGGGCAAGACTTCTCCATGATTGCTTGATTATTAAATGTGTACTTCCATTTCACGGAGAGCTGTAGAATTCCAGGGGGTACATTCTAGAGTTGCTTTTACAACATAATGAATGTCTCTGTTTTGTTAGAAGCAAGTCCTTCAACAGAGTAATTATTACCAAGTGGCTGTCCATCAGGAGACGGATCTACAGCGTGTACACACCAGCACTCTGACAGAAGCATGCCTTCAACAGCAGGGAAAAATCAGGGCAACAGAATAGAAATTATTATTGTAGGTAAGAGCCCTGCACAACTATTGCAAACACACAGATCACTTTGAATACCTATCCAAGGACAAGGTTCTAGTTTGGTTTTTTTGTTTTTTGTTTAATTCACGGCCAAACTATACAAGTTCAAAAATGAGGGTATCCGGAAAGGGTCCAAGGACAGAGCTTTCAGGTGCAGCCGACTAAATTGAGAAAGATAAAAATGTAGAATGTGAGCTGTTTTACTACTCATTTAGTAAACATTGTAGCCACTTGTGCCCTTCGAAAGTGTATCTCCTGCCTTTCTCAAGGTCACTTCCTAATAAACAACAGCAAGTCTGCTATCTTTGAAGCTTAGGTTGCCACGGAAAATTGGGACGTTCAGAAAAGGGATCAGATCCCTTCACCATCCCACACGGTACCTGAGAATAATATAAAGGCCCAGACAGATAACTCATCCTGTTCAGCATGGGGTTTTGTATAAGACCTGTAAGGCTGTTTTACTAATGGAAAAATGTTACTACCTCCATGTTTAGTCCATTCCAAATTTGAATTTAACATCACCTTTTAGAAAGAAATTCTTGATGGTGGGGCAGGTGGCTCAGTAGGTGAAGTGTGTGGTTGTAGCCATGAGAACTGGAATTCGCATCCCAGGACCCAAAGCTGGGTGAGCAGGGCAGCTCACCTGTCATGCCAGTATGAGAGAGCAGAGACAAGGAATGCTAGGAATGCATGCACATCTGTCCATATACACACACCAGTGTAAATTGTGCCCCATATGGGAACACATGCACACATACAAACTGAAGTTCTTGTCCATTCACAAGAAACATGCATACAAATATGTATCTCACACACACACACACACACACACACACACACTCCTTACCCAAATATCAACTAACACAACATCACAATGACTAATTTGGATCCCAAATTATTGCCTGATTTTCATATCTTTCCATAAAACTGCATTTGTTTATAGTCCTCTTCTTTCAAGGTTTAATTTTTTACTTTATGACAATCCATGGTAATTGATTAGTCAATTAATTAAATCAACTTATCAGTTATCTCATCAACTAATCCTTGAACATCGACTTACCTCAACTTAAGACTCACCTGACCAGGAATTGGAATTGTCTTGATTGCCTTAATTTATGTGAGAAGACAAGACCCCAAATGTAGGTGGTACCAGATAAAAATGATATTGTAGCTGAAAGACTATATGCCTTGGGCTGGCTAGTCAACGTCTGTCTGTCTGTCTGTCTGTCTGTCTGTCTGTCTGTCTTCTTGTCTGTCTGTCTTGTCTGTCTCTCTCTCTCTGTGTCTGTCTCTCAGTCTGTCTGTCTCTGTCTCTGTGTCTCTGTCTGTCTCTGTTTCTCTCTATCTCTGTCTCTCTCTTCTCTCTCTCTCCTCTTTTTCCTCTTCTTCCCTTTCTGCCCTTCCTTTCCTCCCCCTCCTCCAAGCAACCATGAGGTAAATGGACCTCCCACCTGTGTATCCTGATGCTACCATAGGTCCAAAGTGTTGGGCCAAAGCAATAATGGTCTGAAACCATGAGGCAAGATGTGCTTTTTCTCCTTCCAAGTTGCTTTTCTGGGGATTTGGTCCCATCCCTGCAGCGCTGAGTAGCCCAGCACCTTGTAGGTCTGGTGAAGCTCTACTGTAGCACTCTCTCCCTGGACAACAGCGCAGTCACCCAAGTAAGAACTCACAAAACTGCCATGTGGCCCAGTGACATCGTGATAGGCATCCAAAAGATGTGACTGCCTGTCTGTGCTGGAGGGCTCTGCCTGGTCAGATACTAACTTGTTAAACATGAGGATCTTCAGGTTAGAATCAGGTGAGAATATGATGCGGTCGGGGAAAGCTTAGAGACCAATCAAGGCACAAAATGACACTCTTGTTGGCTTCAGTGTATTAGCAGCTGACGCAAATGAGTCCAGATGAGATGTCATGTCCCTGTAGACAGTGGTGAAACAAAGCTCCTAATGGCTGCTTATGTCCCATTCTCCTTTAGGCATAAACATCCAGCATCTTTTTATTTCATCAACACTATCTGCTCAACCCAATTTCTACCCAAACTGAAGTCTTATTCTCTTCTCTTGAAAGCATAATTGTTCCCATGGCAACAACAAAAGATGCTTGAGACTTCTCTGCGGCTGGCGAAATGATCATAACATATTGATAAAGCATCAGCAGATATCATTTCCATAATAATCATCCTGAAGAGGAGAGAGAGGAGAGGGAGAGGAAACAGATGTGTTTGGAATAAGACGTTTCTCAGCATTTTCTATGATGCTTTTAAAGAGGGTCATGATGAGAGATGGCTGCAGATGGTTCTACCTTTGGGCTGGTAACTTGCCAGAAACCATTGCTTTGAGTCTAGGGTCTCTTGTATTAGGAATCAGGCCAACTGATTTATTTTCTGTCTTTTTACAAGTTACTGGAAACAAATGAGATATAATAGATTAAATGACTCCAGAGCTTATCTGCAACATTACAAAGCATAAAGTTTAAAGTTGAATCCTGTCACTTCAGGGGTTATCTCCTTGGCACTGTCACTTGTAGCCATGCCCTGTCTTACTCTTACTGTGACCTTTCATCCTGGGGACCTCGGGGCTTCAGTGCAGCAGGCAAGGCCAGTAGGGAGACAGGAATGAGAGTAGGAACCCCCAGTTCCTGGGCTCATAACCTCAGGACAGCACTGTGGAGCCCAGGGCAAGGAACTGAATGAGAAGGAGTCTAGGAAAGTCTGGCTTCCAAGATGCTTATATACTGAGTGTGGTCAGTGGGTCTGTAATGTCACTACAGGAATGCATGGCCTCTCAAAAGATCTGAGGAGGTGAGCAGACAGAGCACACTGTGTTGAGGAAAACATAAGGAGACTGTGGAGCTGGGGCTTCCTCCTGGAATTGTAGAAAAAGAAAGAAGAATCAATATGCCCGAGCACAGTTGCCTTCTAGAACCTTGACAGATAAACAGACAGACAGACAGACAGATAAACAGGCAGACAAAAGAAAAAGGAAAAACGTGGCCATTATCAGAAATAGAGATCACTTCAGATTCTACAAGTAGCAAAAATATAGCAAGGACATATTTTTATGTCAATAATTTAGTGACTTAGATGAAACTGACAAACTCCCTGAATAACATGAATTATTTAAAACTAGCACAGAAATAGTGTACCTTCATAACATCCGCATCACTACACCCACTGTGTTAGTATATTAACATTAGCTGTTCCATAGCTAGTGCTCCAGTTGCTAACTTTCCCATATTTAGAATGGGTTAAACTCAGATAACAAGACAGTTGACAGAGTCTAGCAAAAATATGAATAAGAGAAAATGATGAAAGTGGAACTGTTTTCATCTAAGGTCAGGGTGATGTCCCAGTCAGTAAGGGGTTTGCCACAAACATGAGGACCTGGGTTCAGCTCACCAAATAGACATAAAGCCAGACATGCCAGCATATGCCTATAATCCCAGCACCAGGGAGAGAGACATAGACATCTGTGGGGCTTACTGGCCAGCCAGGCTAAATGACTCAATAAACTCCCAGATTAATGAGAGACTCAGTCTCTAAAAAATAAGGTGTAGAATAATTGATAAAAACACATGATGGGATATGACCTTTTGCCTATATGTGCATGCACACACACACACACACACACACACACTCAGACACACATACTCAGATACACACACACTCACACAAATACACACACATAACAGATACACGCATACACAGACACTCACACATACATAGACATTCACACACACTCAGACACACATACTCAGATACATACATACACACATACACACTCAGATACACACAGATGCCCCCCACACACAGACACTCACATACACACAGAGACTCACATAGACTCAGACACATAGACACTCACACACACATACTTAGATACACACACACATAGACACAAATGCTCATACACACACATGTACACACACTTAGATATACACACATACACTCAAATGCACAAACACACACAGACATACACAGAGGGACACACACACACACACACACACACACACACACACACACTGAGTGGGGGTGTCAATCTAGTCCTAATCTCAAAACCTAGTGGTGATGTAACAAAAAAGCAAAAAGGAAGGAAGAAAAGAAGGGAAGACGGGAAGAAAGGAAGAGAGGGAGAAAAGAAAGAACAGAAGGAGAGGGGGAGGATGGAAGGAGAGAATGAGGGAAGGGCAAGAAAGAAAGAAAACATATTACGAACATATGCACTTGACATGCACACATACTCAGATACATACATACACACACACACACACTCACACACACACTCGAATCCCTTAGAGCAACTCAAAAGAATAAACATATAAAAAGATCTCAAAACCATGAAATGTGCTTCACATTTGAAAATCAATCAGAATGTGGGTCATACTAACTAAAGTCATAAAGGACAAATGCGAACCATCGGATTATTTCAGGAGACAGAAGATTCATTCAATAAAACTCTACGCTCATTCATAATTTACAGGAAAACCCCCAGTGGCCCTGTGGATAATGATGGAAGCTGGCTAGCAAACATTAGAGCAGTAAACATCAAAACCCTGTGCAAACAGCATCAGTACTGCGGAAGTGGAGAGCAGCGTCAGTACTGCGGAAGTGGAGAGCAGCGTCAGTACTGCGGAAGTGGAGAGCACTGACCATATCGCCTTTACCTACCTGCCGGCCCTGGGCATTAAACACAGCGCCCCATGCCCTCCACGGAAAGTCTTTCCTGCTGAGCTCTCTCTCAAGCCCCGCTTTGCCCATCTTAGGTCAGGATATCTGTTCTCATTAATATACTATAAAATCCAAGCCCCGGTAAAGGCAAGAGACCAAAAATACAAGGAATTAAGAATGAGACCGTGCAAGCCAGTTCTTTATTCCAGACAGTCCTTCAGAAGATTCCCGAGGTGTCTTCAAATGCATATTAGAGCAAAGATGTGCATTTATGATGGTTTCAGGACACACAGTCAGGACTCAAGGCCAGGTCAGGTCTTATACATTAGCAGCAAATGCCTAGTAAATGAGATTAAGGAAGTGGTGGTACACCCAATTACATCAAACCACACTAAGTGCTAGGAGGGAAATCTGAATAAAGATGCTACAAGGATGCTTGGAAACTTTCTGTATTGAATATGTGGAGCAGAGATGAAGATTTGGTAAGCAGAGATATGTAGAGCGCTCAAGCGTTACAACAGTCAGCCTTATAGGAATAAAACTCTCCCCAAGTTGATCTTTATTTTTTTTTATTTAGTGTGTCCAGATTTTTTTCTACATTCTTTGTTTACATTCCATATGATTTTCCCTTTCCCGGCTCCCCCCTCCCCATAAGTCCCATAAACCCTCTTTACTCCTACCATTCTCCAATCAACCCCTTCCTTCTTTTTTGTCCTGGTACTCCCCTACATTGCTGGATCAAGCCTTTCCAGGACCAGGAACCTCTCCTTCCTTCTTCTTGGGAATGATTTGATATGTGAGTTGTGTTGTGGGTATTCAGAGCTTCTGGGCTAATATCTACTTATCAGTGACTGAATTCCATGTGTGTTCTTTTGTGAATGAGTTACCTCACTTAGGATGATATTTTCCAGTTCCAACCATTTGCCTAAGAATTTCCTGAATTCATTGTTTTTAATTGCTGAGTAGTATTCCACTGTGTAAATATAGCACAATTTTTGTACCCATTCCTCCATTGAGGGACATCTGGGTTCTTTCCAGCTTCTGGCTATTATAAATAAGGCTGCTATGAACATAGTGGATCATGTGTCCTTATTGCATGCCAGAGAATCCTCTGGGTATATACCCAGGAGTCGTATAGCAGGGTCCTCCAAAAGTGTCATGCTCAGTTTTTTGAGGAACCGCCAGACTGATTTTCAGAGTGGTTGTACCAGCTTGCAATCCCACCAGCAGTGGAGGAGTGTTCCTCTTTTTCCACATCCTTGCCAACACCTGCTGTCTCCTGAGTTTTTAATCTTAGCCAATCTGATTTTTAGTTGTAACAATAAAGTTCAAGTCTATCCTGACATTCTGAAGAGACAGACAAGCTGGTTCTAAAATAGCTTAGGACAACCTTGAAAGAGAAGGTCAGAGTTGAAAGACTGATGCAAAGTGGAAACTAGGTCAATGGAGCAGAAGAGGAGGTCCAACTGTGTGTGCGTGTGTGTGTGTGTGTGTGTGTGTGTGTGCGTGCGTGTGTGTGTGTGTGTGCGCGAGAGAGAGTGTGTGCGTGTGCGTGTGCGTGTGTGTGTGTGTGTGTGTGTGTGTGTGTGTGTGTGTCCTACATATACATAGATGACTGACCAGTCAACGAAAACATCTCAGTGAGAGAGGGTACCTTTTCATCCAATGTTTCAGGACCTGGTATCCATATGAACATAAACCCAACTAGGCAAAATTGACTTGCGGTTGAAAACAGACTTAAAAGTTAAAAGCTAAAATGATATATTTTGTAGCAGAAGAAGAAGAAGAAGAAGAAGAAGAAGAAGAAGAAGAAGAAGAAGAAGAAGAGGAAGAGGAGAGGAAGAGGAAGAGGAAGAGGAAGAGGAAGAGGAAGAAGGCCATCGAAAACTTCAAGGAGACATACTTTTTGCATGATACACAGAATACTAACTCTAAAAAGAAGATAATTTGGAATTCATGAAGATGAAAGCCTTATGCTTATTCAGCAACACTGCTAAAATAATGAGACAATGAGCGGATGAAGGGGGAGTGCTCACTATATACATAGCTACCCAGTGTCGAGTGTCCACAATGCATAGGAACGCCTGCAGACCAAGCAACGCCCTCAGACCAAAGGCCAAGGAGGACACAGCAGGACGAATGCTAAATAACAACCATGCAGGGCAATAACATAGCTTTAAAAGGGAAGCTACACATATACTTACTGTAGATGCCCATCAATCTCACTTCTAAGTACCTATACAAGTGAGCTGAAACACACAAGGACTTGGGCTGCTGAGATGGCTCAGAGGGTACTTGGCCAGCCTGACAAGGTGAGTTCAATTCTTGGAGCCCACCAAAAGCCAGCAAGCATCTGCAGAGGTGCTGGCAAGCATCTATAATCCCAGCATTGCAAAGGCATGGGACGGCTAGGTGGAGTACCCTGTTCTCAGAAGAAAGAGAGGACTCTGCCTCAAGGTAGTGGGAGAGAATGACCTCTAGAAATTATTCTCTGGCTTCCATAAGGGCAATAGAGCAAATTGCACCAATACTTCAAGCAAATGAGTAAGGGAATTTGGAGAGAGAGAGAGAGAGAGAGAGAGAGAGAGAGAGAGAGAGAGAGAGAGAGAGAAGAAGAAGAAGAAGAAGAAGAAGAAGAAGAAGAAGGAGGAGGAGGAGGAGGAGGAGGAGGAGGAGGAGGAGGAGGAGGAAGAGAGAGGGAGGGAGGGAGGGAGGGAGGGAGGAAGAGAGAGAGGGAAGGAGAGAGAGAGAGAGAGAGAGAGAGAGAGAGAGAGAGAGATTTAAAAAAAACACCTCTTACAGAACATGACGAAATCAAGCTGTGCCTTACCTGGAAGCTTCCCACCCACACCTACCGGCTAGCAATAATGGTGGCAGCTACTGTCATCAATCCTACCTGTGAATGCTCTGAGATACAGTAAAGACTGACCTGGCAAGATATGACCACTGATTCACTGTGGAACTAATGTCATGGGAATGACAAGTTTCTGATTGGACTTAAGTCTTGCTCCATAAGATGAAACCCATTCTGGGTACCATTATTGGGTAAATAAACTATGCCTAAACAGATCATAGATGCTTGGAGAGAATCTACTTCTATTATTCTGCTGAATGGACACAGTACTAAACAAACCCCTAGTGACTTATGATTCCTATAGATTAAGGTACCTTTCAACCTTCATCAGAAAAGCTTCAGTTTGCAGTAGACAATGACCAACATAGACACCCACAATTGGTCAAAGTCCAGAGAATAACGGACTTCAAAACTGTTCATCCTAAACAGAACAATACACCGCACTCTCACCTCCAAAGCTTCATGGATCGTTGCAGAAGGCAGGACAGAAAGAGTGTAAGAGCCAGGGGTGGCAGATAAGCACAAGAAACCAGAGTCTTCTGGACACAGCAGGGCAGCTGCATATGTGAGCTCATGAGCTCATAGTGAGTGGCTGCCACAGCATGCATAAGACCAAATGCCAGCATGGACAGGGGAGTTAAGTCACATGTAAGTTCCACCCAGATTTAAGGGGTTATCAGTAACTGCTAGCTGTCGGAGAAGGAACAATCAGTTTCTCTAAGAGTGTGACCCCTGATATGGCAACCGCTCTCCATGGAAGACCATACCTACCAGGACAGAGAAGTGGGAGGGGGTTGATGGGGAATGGGAGGAGGGAAGAGGGCTCATGGGACTTATGGGAAGGGGGGAACTGGGAAAGGGGAAATCATTTGGAATGTAAACAAAGAATGTAGAAAAAAGACTGAGGAATAGTACAAGACATTAAAAAGAAAGAATCTTCAGGCATCACAAATATGCCTTGATGTGAGGGGAAGGATACAATGTTGAGAGGAAAGGGAAGGGGACATGGGTTTGGGAAAGGTTGGGAGAGAAAACGGAGAATATAATCAAACCACATTGTACAAAATTCTCAAAGAACGAATTAAAATGAAAGCTCTAGGTTCTTGTACACATGTGTGCGCCAATGTTTCCAGAAGCTTTATTTATTTATCACCACTCAAAACCCAAAACAACCAGGAAGTCATTCAACAGACAAAGAACAAGCAGTCAGCGGTCCACTTTACAGTGGAGTACAACACTCAGGGGTCCATCCACAGCACAGCTGGATCATAAATCCATCCTGTTAGATGAGAGACACTATACCTAATAAATGCACATACACAAGATCCCAGTCATGTGACATTATAAAAAAGGGAACCCACACAAAGAGAGACATCAGTGGCTTCTGGAGTTGGGAAATGTTTCACAGCTACTATTTGTATTCATGGATAACATGTATTCTGTTTTAATTTGGAAGCCTAATGGGATCAGTAAATCAAAAATTTGGTATCAGTACTAGAAATGAAGAGATGCAATTGCTTGAGTGAAAAATCCAAGGAGCTTTAAAAGAAGACACCCATCAATACTTACAGAAACTATTTGGTAGAAGTCTAAGGACAAATTTAGCCAACAGAGTCAGCGAGTTCTCCCTTTGCTGGTAGCATACCAAAAAGAAAAAGAAGACAATATCTCTCCTAAGTAACAATGCAAGCTTAATTAACAAAGGCATAGGTTGAAAAGAAATCTGTGGGTCTTGTAAAGAAAGGCATCAATAGGATAAATTAATATAAAAACAACCTCTTTAATTTACACTTACATTCATTTATAAATGCATGCATGTGTGTAAGGCCATTCCCAGGAGAATGCACCTACTGCTTTGTCGTGTGTAATGACTGTCTTCGCAACACATTACGAAGACTATTGCACATTATAATAATATAATATGTTCTGAATTTATGTAATTTTACAAGTTGGTATGAAATGAAAACATCTTCGAATAGCCAGAAACAAAATGAAGAGGATAATTAATTCAAACCAAGTATTGGGATATTCCACAAAGCTACTGAAATAAGGATGCATATAACTCCATAAAAGTAGATCAGTAGGGCATGGGGAGATCACAAAAGAGATGACACATTGTGAGAATCTGATGTGTCACCAGAATGCAATTTAATTGGAAAGTAGAAAAAGGGAGGGAGGGAGGGAGGGAGGGAGGGAGGGAGGGAGGGAGAGAGGGAGGGAAGGAGGGAGAAGAAAGGAAGGAAGAAGATGGTCCATTTAACAACACCAGCTCTGGGCTGTATATATCTCCTGAGTTATAATAGTTAACTTATCTTGGTCAGATACAAAACAACAACAAACAAACAAAAACAAAACTCAAGCAAAAAACAGAAAAATGGATTAAAGTAATAACTGTAAGATACTATCGTTATTGACTGGGATGTCTGGGGAAGACTCAAACTGATGCTAATAAGTAACTGTTGCATAGCAGAAGCTAGTATAAATAGAGATATTAAACAAATGGTAAATTCAGAAGACATGTTTGCAATGTGGATGACAGCTCAAGGTTTAAGAGCTGTAATTACAGGAAGAGAACCTCACAAATTAACGAGAAACCGACAACCTAACAGAGGGATGAGCAACACATATAAATAGACCAGTTCATAGACAAGAACAAACAAACGGCCAACGCACATGCAGAGCTGTTTTCCAAAGTTACTAACAGGAAGTGGAAGCTGAAGTAAGGAAAACACTGCATGACTTTCAGATCCCTCAGACTAGAAAAAAACAGCAGTGACGGTGACCGCAGAGTCTGGGGACACGTGAGAATTTATCCTGGGCATTACCGGTAGAAATATAAATTGAAATTCAGGCTGTTTTAGAGGACAATCTGTCAACACGTATTACAAGGAAGAAACACAAACATTCAGAACCCACAACCCATCTCCCGGACACATGGGAAAACACGGAGAATACATGTGAGTTCAAATGTACCAGCAAAGATGTATACACAAAGGGAACCCCAAAAATAACTCTGCTGACTTGGGATTCAGAGAAGCCATTGCTGGGAGCAACGATAAAAACAACCAAGAGCCAAAGACAGGATGAAGAACTACAAGGTGCCAATCTCAAGACTCCATGTCTTCACCCAATGGTCAGCTCACAGCAACTCTGCTTACCTGCAGAGGTCTCCCACAAGGCCAGCTCAGTTAGCAATCGGGCGGTGGAAGGGCACCTACCCTTACCCCTGAACCATTGGCTGTTGATAGATTCTAAGAGAGGGGTTGTCACTGCCTTCCAGTTGTATATGCACTGCTGAGCCAACAGGTTCCAGTAGATAGCTCTCAGACTATGGCCACACACTGTCCTGCTTAAACTCAGTATGTCACAAATCAAAATAAATAGATGTGAACATACAATAAATATTTGTTGGGTGGGGAAGGGGTGTTAGGGAGTGGTAGAACAGAAGTAGTATGGAGATGGGGGACAGTTGGTGGTGACAGTAATGGCCATAGGTCTTAGTTGGAGTTTCCTTTTCTTTAAGAGTTATTTATTTCATGTATATGAGTACACCGTAGCTGTCTTTAGACACACCAGTAGAGGGCATCAGATCCCATTAGAGAAGGTTTGAGCCACCATGGTTGCTGGGAATTGAACTCAGGACCTCTGGAAGAGTAGTCAGTGCTCTTAACCACTGAGCCATCTCTCCAGTCCCTTAGTTGGAGTTTCTATCATGATGAAACACTATGGCCAAAAGCAACTTGGGAAGGAAAGAGTTGATTTGGCTTTAATTTTCCACATTACAGTTCATAATCAAAGGCAGTCAGAACAGGAACCCAGAGGCAGGAGCTGATGCAGAGGCCATAGAGGAGTGCTGCTCACTGGCTTGCTCTCCAAGGCTTTCTCATGTGGTACACATGCATCTGTAACGCCAGCTCTGGAAACTTTATCCAACACCTTCTTCTGGCCTCTGTGGGCGCTCCATATGCATGTATATATACATATATGTAGGCAAAACACCCATACCCATAAAATAAATAAATCCTTTTTTTAATAATAGAGGAAATAAAGGTGAGAGAAGAGATGGAGTTAGGAGCAAAGGAGGAAGAGGAGAGAATGTGACTCACACCCAAAGCATCAGAGAAACCCCTCGTGTGTAGACGCACATCTGTGTGCACCTTCTGGCCACCGAAGCAGTGACACTGACCCTCACTGGTGTGGGTGTGCCAAGAGTTTCATGTACTTATTTGTTTGGCCTCTCCCAGGGCGCCACGAGGTTCAAACTGTTGTTACCCTCATTTAGCAATTGATAGGAATAAGAGATGGGAGAGTGTTATCAATATTACACCATTATTCTGCTCTAGGGCTTAGGTAAACCGGAGATCTTAGCCCACCAGACACAGTGCCTTTTTTTTGGGGGGGGGGGAGTTTCAAGACAGGGTTTCCCTGTGTAGCCCTGGCTGTCCTGGAACTCACTCTGTAGACCAGGTAGACCAGGCTGGCCTCGAACTCAGAAATCTGCCTGCCTCTGCCTCCCAAGTGCTGGGATTACAGGCGTGCGCCACCACCGCCCGGCTGACGCATTGCCTCTTAGCAAATGTATATCCAGGACATTGCATCCATCCAAACGCACAAGTTGGATGTGATACATGTATGCTGATTCTGTTCCAGTAAAAATAAAAGTCATATATATATATATATATATATATACACACACACATATGTGTGTATATAAACATATATATGTATATATATATAAATTTTTGCTCAAATAATATATTTATTTATATATGTTTATATATTATATATCAAAATGTATAATATAATATATATTATATATAAATATACAAATTTATATATTTGCTCAAATATATATATTTGAGCAAAAAGAAAAATGTACACAAGTTTTAATCTGCATGCTGTAATTCAGAGGGTGAGGATACATGCAGAGACAACAATGGTTATTGTGGGTGTCAATCACTTGTTTGGTTTTAAGCTGGGGCTTATGCAGCCCAGTAGGGTCTCAAACTCTCTATGTAAATAAGGCTGGCCTTGAACATCCGGTCTTCCTGCCTGCTGCTCCTAAGCACTGCGCATGCGCTTGCAGCTGCGCACCAAGATGCCTTTTTCAGCGGCGCGGCAGCTTGAACTCTGAGCATGCTAAGTGAGCACTCTACCAACTGAGCTGCGTCCCAGCCACTGACTTGTGTTTTTGATGTGTCCCCAAATCATAGTAGAGAAAACAAACACTTGTCTCAAAAAAAGGTGTAAAAATATTAACAAAACACTGAGGCTTTTCCTCGTTCTCTATTGGACTTCAGTGTTTAAGTCATGCTTGGTTGGGGGAAATGCAGGCACACAGTCCTTCATGAAGGAGGGGGTCCATTCAGGTCAGGAGGGATTTTGACTATTTATAGGAAGAACATGGCACAGCCTAGAGACAGAGAACAGCACCACATCTTCCAGCAAGGGCGGCCTTGGGAACACGGGCTAGTGCAAGCCTTTCTGCATGAGAGCAGGCCTGTAGTCTAGGGGATTGTGTGGGCCTGTGCAGACTTAAAATGCTGGGAAGAGGAGCCTGTTATCGACTGTGTGAGTGGATGGGACTCCTGTGACGTGGGCATCATGTCGCCAACACTCCAAAACTGGCCTAGGCTCTCAGAGTGCCTTCTCTCTATGCCAAGTCTCCTGGTCTTCGCTCAACCACACAAGCCTGCTACGTCAGAGCCTCAGTGTGGTGCCCAGGGCTTCCAGTGCTCCCAGGTGTCACAGTAGGTCTGTTCCTGGCAGAGCCTTGTCCCACCTGAGTCTGAATACCTGCCTGGGAGTAGTCATGCCATTTCTCTTCCAAGAAGCTTGTTTGTACTCTCGCACTTCTCCTGGTCTTCGCTCAACCACACAAGCCTGCTACGTCAGAGCCTCAGTGTGGTGCCCAGGGCTTCCAGTGCTCCCAGGTGTCACAGTAGGTCTGTTCCTGGCAGAGCCTTGTCCCACCTGAGTCTCAATACCTGCCCGGGAGTATTCATGCTATTTCTCTTCCAAGAAGCAAACTAAATGTCCTATCCAAGAGGAGACCGAGAAGGAAAATCCCCCAGGCCCCGAGGATCCTAGTGAGAAGAATTTCCCAAGTAGCCAAATGCAATAGTGGGAAGACACAAAGTCCTCAAAAAGCACAGCATTAAGTAGAAAGGCAATAACCACGATGGCGGCCACCACCACGTCAGAATCAGCATGACACTGAGACATCTCACTTCCACTTTTGTTTTGTTTTATTTATAAACCTAAATGTTTTGCTATCAAATAAATCATTATTTTTCGGATTTGCAATAGTCTAGTATCAATCATATCTGATTTTGGCGAAAACAGACATCAAGTGTAATTTTAGAATTTGTTGCTTATTACAAGATACTCTCTGGTTGGTGGATGTGAGTTGCCGTCGTCTTAAAATGCCAGTTCTGGGCATGGCATGGCCGGGCTTGCTAATTAGGGCATGCAGCCATCGACCACGATCGTCTAGTACGCAACATCAGTGCTCTCATGCCTTCCCATTGTCTAGCTGTGCCAACAGCACTCCACTCAAACTATAGCAATACTGAGGCTGACATATTTATAGCCAGAGGACAGATTTTAAAGATGATTCTTTGAAGGTTCACTGGCTGGCATGCTCAGCTTCCCAGATTCGGGTAATATAGCAGGGTCTCCTTTGTCAGAAGAGGTGGGCAGGGAGGCGTCTGCAGGAGCGAGCTGGCTAGTGCCCAGAGGGCTTGTGGAGTTCCAAGAAGAAATTCTTTCCCATCTGATCATGAAGTGGGAGATAGGGGGAAAAAAAAACTACTAAGCCTCAGAGAAAGTTGCTAAAATTAGGGATAGATTTGGGGGAGGGACTTACAAGGATGCTTCACACAGGCAATAGCTCCTTTGAAACCCAAAGCTCCCGTTTTAGGGCCCCTGCCTTCAGTCTCCGAATCCATAGACTGCAGAAGAGCTGAGTTAGAGCAGGTTGTTTTACCAAAGGAGGCCCTGAGGCGCTCTTCCTCAAACTTCCCATTTCTAGTAATTCTCCTTTCACAGTGAGACGAGTGTGTGGAGCTGAGCACAAAGAAGAAAGGGAACTTCCTAGACTTCACACACCCAAAGACTCGAAAGGGCTGTTCTCCAGAAGTCAGCCATTGACTGTTAGAAGCCCCTGGAATTGTCTGTGGCAACAGCACTGGTCCTGAAAATACTCTAGGCACCCTTCTTTTGAAGCTGGCTTCTGAGGTAGTTCACAGACCCACAAGGAAAGAAGAGTTATCCCCAGGGCTCAGTCAATTTACACACCACTCCAGAAAAGACTAACATGTTTTTGTAGTCAGAGTTTACCCTTCATTCCTAATCGTGTATCTAAGCTTGAAAAATTAACCACTGGGTTTTACCCCAAAGGTTTTTAGCAGAGTTCACAACACAAAGTGTCTTTAAAGAGATACCCCATAGCAGGTCATAGTACAGGGGGGAATATTGGGAGAAAAATTAAGTAGTAAAGAGTTATCAAATGCTCCTATGTCTTTGGGAAGGAATGTCCTAAAAGATATGCATATGTATATATTGAAAGTGTTTAAATGGAGTTACCCTATAAGGGCAACAATACCTTTACTCAACATTACATGCCAATAAAAAGCCCAGGGCCATGCATGGTTTACCTCTTCTGCAGTTGTTGACCAGTGATGTCCTATAGAGAGCCCAAACATTACAAACTGTTGCCAGTGTTCTTGGAAATCCTTCAGAATTGGACAATACGACCCTTCTGCTGAAGACACCATACATTTAAGTCATAAAACACAAAGAAATCAAGCTGGAACTCACCCACAAGCCTCATCCTTACTAACTGGCATTCACAGTGTTGAAAGGTACAACAAGTGCTACAAGAGAAGAAAAATGATCACTGCTTGTACCAGCTGTGAAGCCTGTGAATTATGGTAACAACCACTCCTGCGAGACGGATTTCCTGGGACAATAGTGGCACAGACATCACTGGGGTGACCGATCGCTTTTTACTTGCATTTAAGGCCTGCTCCACAAGTTGAAAATCATACCCGAAGCTAGTACTGGGTCCAGGAATCTGTGGCGAGAAAGTCCACAG
Organism: Apodemus agrarius; assembly: GCA_964023405.1. Lineage (NCBI taxonomy): Eukaryota > Metazoa > Chordata > Mammalia > Rodentia > Muridae > Apodemus > Apodemus agrarius. The sequence continues at coordinate 5,887,271 of OZ030017.1, read as the reverse complement.
TCTGAGAACGTACTACTATCATACATCTACTAAGTACACAGTGTTACACTGATCTCCAGTTACTTCTGATTTTACCCAGGCATTACTGCATCTCTCAACCACCATCAGAGAGGCTTTTGTTTGCAGTAGACAATGATTGGCACAGAGATAAACTGATCACAGCATAGGGAATGAGGGACTTTGGAGTACTCAGTCCTGAGTGGTATATCTATAAGGTACCACTTCCTCCAAAGGCTCAGGAATCTTGTGAAAGAGAGCACAGAAAGATCACAAGGTCAGAGGTAACAGGTGACTACAAGGACGCAGTCTATTCTGCCGTTCTTTATCTGACACTCTGACATTGTGCAGGCAGGGTGACTTATATCTGTGTCCTTAGCTGTATAGAACCTGGGTTTCCATCTAGCCTAGAAGAGTCCTTTCTCTGTCTCTCTCAATTCTGTATGGCACCATGCAGAGTGTAGAGGGATATGCCAAATGGACATGGCCTCATCAATATATAGAAATACTTATAGGTAGGTTTCTTTTTTTTTAATTTTTTTAATTTTTTATTTTTTTATTTTTTATTGTTTTTACTATGTGATTACTTTAACATATTGTCTTTTCTTTTTTATTTTATTTTTCTTTTTATTTTTATTTTCTATATTCTTTGTTTACATTCCAAAGGCTTTCCCCTTTCCCAGTTCCCCCCACACACCATACGACCCATAAGTGCTCTCCCCCCCAACTATTCCCCAATCATCCCCCCCCCACGATTTCTCTGTTCTGGGTCTACAAAACTGGATCCAATCATTTCAGGCCTAGGGTCCTCTCCTTTCTTCTTCTTGGGAATCATTTGACTTGCTAATTGTGCCTTGAGTATTTAGGGCTTCTGGGCTCATTAATGTCCACTTATCAGTGATTGCATTTCATGTGTATTCTTTTGTGATTGGGTTAACTCACTTAGGATGATATTTTCCAGATCTAACCATTTACCTACAAATTGCATGAATTCATTATTTTTAATTGCTGAGTAGTATTCCATTGTATAAATATACCACATTTTCTGTATCCATTCCTCTTTGAGGGATATCTGGGCTCCTTCCAATTTCTGGCTATTATAAACAAGGCTGCTATAAACATAGTGGAGCATGTGTCTTTATTGTATGCAGGGGAATCCTCTGGGTATATGCCCAGGTTGGGAACCACTGTCCCTGAGGTCCCCTCAGCACTCGCAGAGGCAGTCTCTATCTTGCAGCATAGTCACCAGTAGAGAAACAACAGGTGAGCCCAGCCTCGCGGGAGGGTCAAACACCAGCCAGTGACAACAAGGCCAACTAACACCAGAAATAACCAGATGGCAAAAGGAAAACGAAGGAACGTTACTAACAGAAATCAATGCAGCATGACAGCATCTGAACCCAGTTTTCCGACAACAGGAAGTCCTGGATACCCCAACACACCAGAAAAACAAGACTTGGATCTAAAATCACTGGTCAGGATGCTGGTAGCAGAATACATAGATAAATCTCTTAAAGAAATACAGGAGAAAATGGATCAAAAGTTAGAAGCCTTTACAAGGCAAACACAAAAATCACTTAAATAAATTCAGGAGAATATGGATCAAAAGGCAGAAGCCAATAAGGAGGAAAGACAAAAATCACTTAAAGAAATACAGAAGAACGTGGGTCAACAAGTAGAAGCTATGAAAGAGGAAACACAAAAATCTCTTAAAGAAATACATGAAAACACAATCAAGCAAGCGAAAGATCTGAGCATATCCATCCAGGTTCTAAAAACAGTAGAAACAACTAAGAAATCACAGAGGAAGACAACATTGGAGATAGAAAACCTTGGGAAGAAATCAGGGGCCATAGATGCAAATATCAACAATAGAATACAAGAGATAGAAGACACCATGCAGGGTGTAGAGGGATATGCCAAATGGACATGGCCTCATCAATATATAGAAATACTTATAGGTAGGTTTCTTTTTCTATGAACAAGAAGGTGAGAGTGGGCAGGGTCGCTGGATAGATGTAGTTTCTCAACTCACTTCCTATTTGAATGAACATGCTAACCAGTCTGCTAATTTGAGGCAAGTGCATTGAATTTTACCAGTAATGTGTTCCATTTGTATTAATTACACATTTTCAAGATTAATACCCTTTTAATGGAGCAGCATTTCCCTTTGCTAATGATTGGCTTCTCTCTGTTAATTTAAATTGAAGATGCAATTGCCATTAGGATGGTCTGAGATTCTTATAAGGAGATTTGTGAGATATTTTAGAAGTCATTAATATCCTGACACCATTCAACAAAAAGACAGTATAAACAAAGAAAACCTCACACCAGTCTCTCTCATGCCTACATATGTTAAAAAAAAATCCTCAGCTAACTTTTACCCATCAACATACAAAATATAAAATGCTTCATAGCCATCTGAAGTTAATACTGAACACACAGGGCATGTTAAAGATTCAAAATTCCGTTGATATACTTGACTGTACTAATAAACCATAAGGAAACAAAATAAATCACATTATCATAAGAGTGATAGTGTGAAAAATAAGATCAATCATAATAAATCTCTTAGCCAATTTGGGGTAGACTAAGATGATTTTAATCCAATAAAGCATATCTATACAAACCTCTGATTAACTTCATATTCAAGGATAAAGGTTAGTAATCTATACTACTAAAATTAGATACAAGGCAAAGAAAGACATTGATACACCATACACCTGTTCAGCAGGGTAGTGAAGCCCCTCACCAGGGCAGTAAGGTAAGTAAAGACATGGCAGCCAGACTCTGGGAAGAGACACAGAAAAGCCACAATGAAGCTCCATATTGAAAGTAACCTAAATCACATCTTAAAAGAAGCTGCTTGGAGTTAAGAAATGAGACGCTCATCAGGGCCATGTCCATCAGTCTATCAAAATCAGCCCAACATATTTATGTGTAGGCAATGAGTATTGGAGACGGAAGCTTTAGAGAACTGTATTATTAGTCAGGGTTCTCTAGAGGACAGGACTTACAGAATGTCTCTATATTAAGGAAATATATTGGAATGACTTACAGTCTGCAGTCCAGCTAGCCCAACAATAGGCAGCTGTGATTGAGAAGTCCAAGGATCTCAGTTGCCCAATCCCAGGAGGCTAGTGGTTTCCACTGGCCTTCTGCATAAGCTGGAATCCTGAAGAAGTAGGTCCCAACAGACATGCTTGCAAGAAAGTGCAAGCAGGCTAAGAAGAGTGTGTCCTCCTTCTTCCCGTGTCCCCATGTAGGCCTCCAGCAGATATTGTGGTCCAGACTAAAGGTGTGTACCACCTAGATTTGGAACTTGCTTTGTCCCAGGCTAACCTTGAACTCAGAGATCTGCTTGCCTCTGTCTCCTAGGATTAAAGGCATGGGCCTCAGCTCCACGGCTACTACGCCTCAAGATCTCCACGTCAAAATCTGGGTTAGAAGCCTGTGTCTTCCAACCTCAAGACCTGAATCACAGGCATGCCCTCCGTTTCTGGACTGTAGTTCATTCCAGATGTAGTCAAGTTGACAACCAGGAACAGCCATCACAAGGACCATTGACGATAGTCTTGAGAAGTTGCACGTTCAGGTGCAAATCTAGCAAATTAAGTGTGAAGAAGGAGGAAGCCATAAAAATGCAGATGATAGAAGAGCCAACCATGTGAAGGTGAAGACCTCACATTGCACAGATGCCACTTCTCCAAAAACCGAGGGTTTTACCAGCCAACAGCCCCACAGGGTGTGTGTAGATCAGATCAGTCAGCTCAAAAACTTCATGAAAAGTGGCTGTGGAGTGGCTCGGTGATTTACAGCACTTACAGTGGAGGCATGAGGGAGAATGGAGGGAGGGACCCAGACACCACTCAGTGCCTCGTGGGTCGAGCAGCCTCTCTGCAATTCCAGCCTCCTGTGGTGGAGTCGGCATCCCCACAGTAAGTTGTCTTAGCAAGGCTAGCCACTAGCCATACCAGCACACTCTGGGTCTGATTGAGAGACCCTGCCTCAGTGCACAATGTATAAGGGTGAATTCCCATTCATGTACACACACACACACACACACACACACACACACACACACACAAAGAGGAAAGACATGGAATGGCAAATAATTTGAAAACTAATCTTGAGAAAAAGAATAATTTACATGACTCACATTTCATGATTTCAAAACCAATTCTAAAGCTGCATTAAGCAAGAGAATATAGAAAGTAGTATAGAAATCATGCACAGTGAACAGGACACAATGGGCTGGAAAGAGCTCTCAGAAGAATGGCAACTTGAGTGGTAGTACAGAGGAAATTCTGTGGATGAGTGTGTATGTGTGTGCATGTGTGTCTATGTATGTAGAGGAGGTATATATGTGGGTGTATGCATGTGTGTGAGGGTGTATGCATGTGTGTGTGTGTATACATGTATGGGGGTGTGACTATATACATGTGTGTGAATGTGTGTGCTTGCTTACATGTTTATGTGTGTGTGTGTGTGTGTGTGTGTGTAAAACTTTTATCTATACTTCATCTCTACCACAAAAACTAACTCAAAGTAGTTCATGGACCTATGTGTGGGTGTGTAAACTATAGATGTAAATTATAAAATTATAATTACAAATATTCTAAGAACACCAATGAAAAATTTTGTAACTTTGGATTAGGAAATGAATTTGCATAATACACTCATGTGTCCCACAATGAGAAAACACAGATCAACTGTACTTCACCAAACTCTAATTTTTTTCTCAATGATAGTTAAGAGCATAAGCCAACCAAGAACACAATCTGTGCATGGGGGGGGGGCTTACCTGTATTTTCAACTTTGTAAGAACTCTCCAATAAAAACTCCACAGAAATGCAGGATATTTTTTAATATGCAAAGATTTTAATGGCAATTTCCATGAAAAAAAGATATTCAGGCTTCAAATGAGCTTACAAGATGATACAGTGTCATGACCTTGTAAATATTTGTTCTTAGAAGTGGGGCTATTTTATCTTTTAGCTATTCTGATGTGAGTGACCTTTTAAGTATCTCTCTCTCTCTCTCTCTCTCTCTCTCTCTCTCACACACACACACACACACACACACACACACACTGAGTGAGAGAGAGAGAGAGAGAGAGAGAGAGAGAGAGAGAGAGAGAGAGAGAGAGAGAGCTAAACTAATATAAACTTTTAACATTTCCAGGGGTGGTTGTATACATTTGTAATCCAAGGGATAGAAAGATAGAGACAGGCAGATAGATCCCTCTCTTGCTGACTAGACCAGTGTCTAAAAAAAGATTGGGATAGATGTCAGCTGAGGAAAGAAACTCTAGGTTGTCATGGGACCTCTGTAAGACATGAGTCACACACACACACACACACACACACACACACACACACACACACGGACTATAGCATAGACAGTGTGACTGATACAAAGTCAACACATTACAAGTTCAAAATCACCAGTTGTTAATCTGTGTGACATATTCAGCCCCTGCTCTCTTACCAGTTCCCATTTCTCTCTTTTGCGTCTGTAAACTGCAGTTCCCAGAGCCCACCCAAGGAAGACATTCAGTTGCTAGAATGAAATTATCAGGAACTCTAAGACATGGGCCTCAGAATCTAACCCTATGGGAGGCAGTTGAGTGTCTGAGGAGCTGTGGGGCAGAGAGCCAGAGAGCCCTTGCCCACTTAAGATATGATCACAGAAACCTGCTTACTACATAGTTGTCCAACTCTGTGTGATGACACCCTTGAGGAAAGACAGCCAGGGCCCATTGCAAGGATTCCTTCATTAGTGAGTACTATAGAATGTCTACTCTCTCTTTATAAGGTACTAAGAACAAATCAAAATAAAATGCTACCCAAGTCAGAAACCAAGGAGCTCATCAGGCTTACTTATAGAACACAGAAGAGGGTTTGCCTAGAGGAGCACAGACAGCCCCACGGCAAGTCTTCACTTCACATGCATGGGAGCATCTCCATACTGCACAGACAGAGGCTCAACCTTCCCCAGCCTACATCTCCAGCATTTCCCAAAATCTCACATGCCATGGGCAGACTTGTACACCAATGTCTGGGAGGAGCGTTGCAATCTCTCTACTCCATCTCCCTCAGCAGTCAGTCAACAAGCCTGATGGCTATGTGCGCTTGGGAGCAGGCCATAGCAATGAAGATGGCAGCTGTTTTGCTTGGAGGCTATCCACTAGAGGAATTGTAAAACAAGAAACAAATGAAGAGACACAGAAACTTTCAAACCCCTTGTGTAAAGAAGACAAAGAGTTCAGACACTCAGGCAAGCTGAACCCAGTTACACTGTATCAGCTTTCTTGTCTGATGGGGCCGGCTGTGTGAATAGCGTACCACAAAGTTAGCTAATTGGTATTCAAGTTCAAGACTCCTATAATGTGTGAGAGCAAGAGATGAATGGGATACTCCCGAGTGCAGACCAGAGATGATCACAAAGCCGTTAAACAAACCCCACGCCAAGTTTTACTGCTTCCTACCCAGCGCTTTGATTCATTTCTGCATTTATATACCCCATGCAGGAGATGAGGTATAATCCCACTCCCACAATGGGGATGAGATAAAACAAGCTCAGAAAGGCAGAGGTTTGTGGGAAATAAAAATGACATTACACAGATGCCAGACCATATTTTGATGGTCATGCCCAAATGCCAGTGCTGTTCCTGATGGATCATTCTAACCACTGGGTTATTTCCTATCTGGGATGAGGAATCCAAGCAGCAACACAAGAATTCTGGTCCTGCCCAAGTGCTTTGCACGTGTGCTTAGAACAAGTAGACACAATAAATTAAATCGTCAAAATACATTACCCACAGAAATCTTTGTTTTTTGCAGGCACTGTGGAAAGATGAAATAGAAGACATTTTTAGCAGAAGGTCTCTTCTACTGAGAATATCTGCTACAGTGGTTTTTCTAAGATGAGAAGACAGGCTACATGCAAACATTGAAAGGAGAAATTATCTGGATATCTGCAAGGTCTTACAAGCATCAAGGGCCAAAAACAAATGGATTTTTGACCCTCACCTTGAAAGTGGCAGGAAAAGCCCTTTATTGTTTGCAATTCGCCTCCTTATCTGCTTGTTGGGTTTGCTTGGTTTGTGAAGAAAGGTCCTACCTTGTGGTCTGAGCTGTTCTGGAACCAAAGATGATTTTACTAGCTCAGCTCCTCAAGAGCTAAAATGAGGGGCTCGGACCACCACCCCTGGCTGCCCTGGCTCTCTTCTTGTACTTTACACTTCACTTGATATTATTTGCCTGTCAGGCGACCAGTGCTCAGAGAACAGAGATTTCTACCAGCATCATTAGCTACTGTTCAATACAATCAAAGCATTGGGGCTGTCTAATTACTTGGATGATCAGACCTCAAATGTTAAAGTTTCCTGAAATCTGTGTAACTTAAACATCCTATCATACACACACTTGCTATATTTCAGACAACCAACACAGTGATTTAATTTAACCATTATAAGTATGAGGTAAGATTTATTAAATCATTTTACATATAAGCAGCTAGAAATAGCATTTAGGCCAATTTTTCAAAATCTTATCATTTATAAGAGGTGGGTCTGGAATTCTAACTCCTGGTTAATTTCCTTGACTCAAATTACCTGACTCTCCTCCTCTTACACCCACAATCCCCAGTGGTAGACACTCATGCCTCCTAGAACTATAGGCATTGTATTGTTCTGCCTATGTATCTTCTTCTGACATCATATTATGCCTGGAAAAGTCAAAACAGGCTGCAGAAACATCAAGTTATCACCTGCTATACATAAGTTATTACTTGATGTTAGACTATTTCTGTAAACATCCCTTGATGTTAGAGTACTTCTAAAAGCATCCCATGATGCTAGACTGCTCCCAACAGTATCCCGTGATGTTAGACTACCTCCAGAGACATCCCTAGATGCTAGACTACCTCCAGAGACATCCCTAGATGCTAGACTACCTCCAGAGACATCCCTAGATGCTAGACTACCTCCAGAGACATCCCTAGATGCTAGACTACCTCCAGAGACATCCCTAGATGCTAGACTACCTCCAGAGACATCCCTAGATGCTAGACTACCTCCAGAGACATCCCTAGATGCTAGACTACCTCCAGAGACATCCCTAGATGATAGACTACCTCCAGAGACATCCCTAGATGATAGACTGCTTCCAGAGGCATCTCCTGATGCTAATGTGCTGCATTACACTCACTTTCTCCAGGGAAAGACAACCCCCAGTTCTGTTGTCATTTTGTTTAGTGTGAATGAGATTGGCTCTCACTCAACAGCCAAGAGTGGCTTTGAACTCGAGTTCCTGACTCCCAGGTGGAAATCTTCAGAACCATGGTCATCACACCGCCCCTCCCTTGCCTTCCTCTCCTGTAACAGCCCAATGCTCTCTCCGCTTTTTCCTCACAGACGGGAAGCGGTGTTAGACCTTGTCAAGTGTTGCATCATTTCTTGATTGAGGTCCCAGAAGTCTGTATAACAATTCCAGATGACTCTAGCCTGAAAAAGTACTAATTCCTAAAAGAATTTCCAGGTCATTGCTATAGACCATCATGCTCTAGTTAGAATTTCTACCTGGTAGAAACAAGGCCTGTGAAATCCATGCCTAAGTTGACTGAACTGTTGAAGGGATAATTTAAACCTAGCCATTTTTATATATGCTGTTATTCATGTTATAATTTAAGAATACCCCAAAACTACATGTAATTATCCCAAAGCATTTACCTTACTGATAACTGTAGTTTAGTTATGGCTGTTGTCAGATCCCACCCCAAGAATCCCACCACCACTTCTAACACACATACAACATTCTTCTTTCCTGCCTTGTGGTGGGAAGGCCACGTGTGCCAGGGGAGCACATGTGTTAGGAGAGTGTGAAGGGCGGAAGCGCAGAGATGAGGTCCCAGCTCTCCTCCACTTTCTCTTGACACTCCAAGGTCCCTTTTTATCCATTCGTCACTCCACTTCTTCTCACACCCCTTATACCCAAAAGATGATCAGTCCAATGGAGAGCATGGCCAGCACCTCAGCTCTCTGTTCAGCCTCAGCAAAGGGAGGTCCCAACATGCTAACGCATCCCGTGTTCCAGCACACAGGCAGGCATCAGGACCTTACACACTGAACTGGAAACTGTGCTATGCTACAGACTGGGCTGCTCCCAGGAGATGCCCTTCCAAAGAAATAATAAATCAAGAGAAGAATCACCAAAGTGGCAATAAACTCAAAATTTGACTTTTAAAGGAACCCCTTACTGAAAAAGGCGATACAATGTGATTCTATTATTATATAATCCTTTGGAACATACAACTCAATTACACTCATGAATGAATTTACAGAGTGAACCAAGACAGCTCTTCCAGTTCACTCAACAGCAGACCTTGTTCAGCATTTGAAGCTTTCTACCATATCTATAACTATCTACTTTGTGATAGACTCTAAGAGTAGGACTCGATTTAATATCTGTGCAGAGCTCATTTTGATAGGCTTGGCTCCACCTTGTAAGAGCACATCAATTCACTGAAACACAAGAATCCTTAATCTCAGGAAGACTTGCTGAACATTGTGGACATAAACTTGGGATTCATAAAAGGAATCCAGGTGTCAGTTCCACAGAAGTCCACTCTATGCAGTGACACTTTCTCCTTGCCCCATCCCAGATTCTAAACGTCTCCTCCCCATAGGAAGATAGGATAGGCAAACAACGTTTGCTCAGAAAATAGTTCGAGTTCTCTCTAAATCCTGATAACATTGTGTGAATCTCTACACACTCCATGTTTTGATTACAGGATTAGCCACATGAAATCAAAATAAAAGCTATCAGCATGTCGATTCAGTGTGATTTATAGATATACCTTGACGGGTTATGCATTGCCAGAATTACACATCACACAATAAAGCTCTGCGTGATATGCCTGCTGCCCAAGGCTCTCCTACATTAACCTGCACTTTCTTCCAGTATTACAGAATCATGGAAGGTGTTTCAGCATCAAATGCTCTCCTGAAGCAACCCAGCGAGCTTAATTATACACTAGTCTGTAGATGAAGAACCTGCATCGAACATTCACTCAGAGATCTGCTCAGCATGCCCAAAATGTTTTTAAAAAAACAAACAAGGTGCTTGATTCCAGCAAAGATACTCACAGTAAACGCTCCTTTTCGCCCGTGGGTTCATCATCTGGGGGTGTTTTCATCAGGACTTGTCATGCTTTTGATCTTTAACACTGTTCTTCCTCCAAGGTTTCTTGTCCGTAATGTCCAAAACAGAGTCACTTGTCCTAACAAGCCACCGTCCCATACTGTTTCTTCTCCGTGTGTGAATGTTACCCTGTAGATCAATTTCCTGTCCAAAAACACTCAAAATGAACAAACGCAGCTCTGTGCAAGCGGAATGTGCTACCCAAGTACTCTGGTTTTGCAGTTTAGTCCAGGAAGAAAACCCTGATTAAAATGAGGAATCATATCCCAGTTGTTCCAAGGAACTTGAAAGACAGACGTTCCTTCCTTATGAATGGGCTTATCAAAGTTGCTAGCGCTGTCGGTTCTGACTAGCTCGCAGCAGCCGCACCGTTTACACACAAATCATCCGTGTGCCTTGTGCCACTTAAAAGACCCACCCGATAGCCCCAGCAGCCCAAGCACAAACTATATTTTCAGATCGGGCTCCGTGTGCTTTGAAGTACATCATGCTTTCCGTTCCTGAGAGGACGAAGAGATCTCCATCGTCAAAGTTTGTTTTTGAGCTCCTGTGCTCGCTAAGCACAGCGGCAAGCAAGCAGGCGTTCTGTGCCTGGAGAACTATGGCTGGAACCTATTAACACAAACAGATGAGCTGCTGGTCTCAGTCCAGACCGGCTTTTACTTGATTTTTTTTCACCTTATCTAAACTGCATTGGTTATCTTTTTTTTTTTTTTCCTTCTTGCTCTCTTTATTACATTAGGGATGCTATCAGTTTTATGACCTGGTTTGTCTTCAGTGGGTTGGGATAGAGAGAAAAGGGGAGACGGGGAAATTGCAGCAAAGTTTCAAGGGGTGTTTGCTGAGATAAGAAAGCAATTAAATAAGAGGAGAGGGACGTTCAGAGACCATAAAAGTGACAGCAAACTGCAAGGAGCAGCCAAGAGTGCGGAGCAAAGGGGACACTGGAAGAGTGGGGGAGAGGGGAAGAGGTGCCTTGACCATCAGCAGTAACTCTTAACATGTTTTCTTACTGTTGGGAAGGAAAACTACTCTGGTTTGCATAACCCCCTACCAGTCTGCTCAAACCACCAAAATCAGGCCGCATGTCATCCAATACCAGACCCAGACTGTGGAAACACATCGGCACTCTGCTAAAGCCGTAACAAAACACAGCTGAGCATGGAGCCTAAGGTGGTGGGGTGGCCCTGGGGTAGCACAAGCTGTGGTGTGGAGTTTCCAGCCCAGATCTTAAGCGTCCGGGCTCACAGTGGCACTATGTGATTCTACGTATTAAATGTTGATGAGCAGGAACCTCGTCCTTCCATCAGGCAGAGGCAATTCTCACTATCAAAATTGTGCAAGAGACACGTTTTTGTTCCCGTTGTAAAAAAAAAAAATCCCTCCTGTGCACCCATGTGTGTGCATATCATTCAGAGCCTGCTATCTCAGCTGGGTTTTTCAGAGCCGAGAGAGGGTTTTCAGAAAGACTCGCCTGAACTCTGCTCCCTGGGCACTGTTTGCTAGATGACACTGATTCATGGTAGTGTTGCCTGTGCAGAGGGGAGTGGAAAAGGAAATATAACAGTCATGCTCACTTGTTGAATGTGTGACCTCTGACCTTTGCCCTATTAATGTGTTCCTGGGCTATAACCTGATGAAGCCGCCAGCCGCTGGAACCCTGAAGGACAAATGGAACCAGATGGCTCCTATCGCTTGAGTTTCAGGGAAAAGGCTTCTGTGAGTCTGCGTCAAGGAGCACCTCAGAGAAACAGAAGACGATTCAGTGCTGATGTGCAAAGGTGACGTTGCTTTAAATTTGCACCTAAGCATGGGCCAGCCTGTGGGAAAGCAGCGGCCAGTGGCTGTGTGTTCACATTTTATATCCACACGTGGAAAGGCTGTCAGAACGATAAGGGTGTTGGTGAGGACAGGAAAAGCTTCTGGAACAAAAGTTACTGAGGGAATAACAAGTAGTTTGCAAACTACGGGACTGAGAGATAAGACTTGTATTAGCCGGGGTTCTCTACAGGAAGAGAGCAGATAGAATGCCGATGGATGGGCGGATGGAGATGGAGATGCATACATAGATAGCACAGGTGCACAGATACATAGGCAGGCGGACAGCAGCCAGACAGATTACTAGAGTGGCTTACAGACTCGGTCCAGCTAGTCCAACGATGGCTGTCTACCAGTGGAAAGTTCAAGAATCCAGTAATAGTTGTTCAGTCCATGAGGCTGGATATATGAGCCGGTCTTCAGTATACACTGGAAGCCCAGAGAATTAGGCTCTACTGCCCGTGAAGGAATGAACTTGCCAGCAAGGGTGAATCAATGAGCAGGGGCTTCCTTCTTCCCCGTCTCTGCATAGGCAGCCACAAGAAGGTGCTGCCCAGATTTAAAGTAGATCTTCTCTCCTCAAACGAGATCTGGATTAAAGGTGGATCTTCCTAAATTTTTTAATTAAGAAAAATACCTCACAGGTGCACGTACCCCGCTGCTTGGGTTTTAGTTAATTCCAGGTGTAGTCAGGTTGAGGATGAAGAATAGAGTCACAGGGGTGAATCTTGTATTGGTGCAAGGTACAGAAAGGGAATTATCGTTCCAGTCGGGTAAAATGGGGGCCGTTTCCACTTGCCGAGCTTCTGCAGAGCCCTGGGCAGCAATGCGAAGAACACAATTTTGTGTTTAAATTACAATTGTGAGTGTGCACAGGAGCCGAGGGAGCAGAGTGCATGGTTGGCCCACTCAAGGCTGATGTCTGAGTGGAGTGCGCATGGGAAGGTGGGATCTGCCATCCAAGGGATCGAGGTACTTCCAGGGCTGTGAGAAGAATCGAATGGTAGGTTATTCCAGAGAAAAAGCCCACTGATCGAAGTACATGATTTGGTCTCCGTCTGTTTCATTTCTACGGCCATCTAAAGAGACAGACCAAGTCCTATCCACATCGGCATCTCAGGCCACACTAGTGAATCTCTACCTAATGAATGTCTGACCATCTCACAACACTGACCCTCTGATCCCCAGCAAGGGGTGTGTGAGAACAGCCTGCCCCAGCAGTATCCTGTTCTCTCTCCCAGCAAGGAGTCTTGTTCAAAGTGCGTCTGAACATCAAGAATATTCAGCTTACTCACTCCCTCCGTTTCTGCTGATGTTCAGAGTCTCCTGAGTCAGGTGAATGGCATTTGAAAACCCTGGCACAGAATACCAACCTCAAGTGCTCTTTCCTAGTTGGCGCCAAACCCAGACCTTTCCAGAGGCGTGAAAACACGCAGCCACGGTAGTTTGGCGTTCTTTCCTCGGGCCGTTCTCCTCACTGGTGCTAGCCAGCACCACACACAAGTCTTGCGACATGAGCCATCTCCACGGAATTTTAACTTCTTCCAAAAACAAGAGGGATTGGAAATTTCGTGAGACTGGCTATTCTTAGGAGGTTTCCATCCTGGATTCCTAATGTGTATGGCTCAGATAAGTATCTGTCAGGCACTGCCAACTCTCCGAGATCCACAGATGCGCTTTCTTTCCACTCTTAGCTCGGCACCGAGACCTCAAAGCGACAGTAAATGCAAGGATTGTCAGAAATATTTGCTGCATGCCAGTGGTGGATCTGCTGGCCTTTATGGAAATGGCCTTAGAATGTCATTTGTAACACAAACATTGGGTTTTAATGTGCCCAGAACACTCAATTTTTAGATGAGACATATTTATTTATTTTTCCAAAAAGCAAATCAACCTATCCTAGAACAGCTCTTCAGTTATTTGATTTTGCTTACTTCCTTTTCCCTTTTTCTCCTGGGCAACTTCAAACAAAAAAAAAAAAAAATTTTTTTTAAATATTTGAGAAGGAACCTGGGGAGATGGCTCAGTGGATTAGTCTAAGCAGAAGGACTTGAGTTCAGATTCCCAGCAGCCCTGTGTAAAAGCCGGACACGGCCACACATCTCTGAAAGCCCAGTGCTGGTGGGGGAGGAGAGGACAGAGGAAGGAGGATAGTTCGGACCCACCAGCCAGCTAACCTGGTCTAAAACTGGAGGGCCTGGGGTTCAGTGAGAGATGACCGTGTCTCCAAGGAGTAGGGCGCAGAGTGACAGAGTACCACAGCAAAACATCCCCCTCTGGCCTCACATGGCCTGAAGAACTGGCACTTTTCCCCCCCAAGAATATTTTTATTAAAAGCTTTTGAGAATTTCATGTACACTGCATCTACACCATTTCAACATCTTTCTTCCCCTCCTAACTCCTCCCGTTCTGCCTACCTTCCTCTTCTCATAACTTCTTCTGGTTATTGCTTTACATACATACATACATACATACATACACACACACACACACACACACACACACACACACACCACACCTTACTGAGCCCATTTAATGTTGCTCATATGCACATGTGCTCAGGGCTGGCCACTTGGGGTTGACTGATCTATGGCGTTTGTCCTTGGCAAACAAATTCCTCCCCCTCTTGGCAACCATTGACTGCCACTGCTTGTCACCTAGGCATGGGGCCCTGAGAAATTTTACCCATGCACACTGGCATGTCAACTTGTGTGGGCACTATGTAAGTCCTGCTCAGGTAACCATACTGTTGAGACTTCATGGCTGTGAATGCCCTGCCAAGTGGGAACAACACTATATAGCCTCAGGCATCGTGATCCTTCGGCTGGGACAGCTCTTCCGCCCCCCCCCCCTTCTTCATTCTGCTTGAGTTGCAGGAGCAGGGCATTTCTTGTTGCTCAGAATTCTGTGGGTCAGCGTGACAGATGCAGTGTCATTAGGGCTTGTTCAAGCACGTTGGGCAGGGGACTGATAACCCGGGCTGGGTGCTTTAAGATGGCATTGGTTGACTGCATGCTGCTCAAGACAGGCTCAGCTGGGACAATTAAGTCCTTCCCCCTGTGGTTCTTACATTTGCATGTCTTTCATATAAGCAAGCCCAGGCATGTTCCCTGCTTTGTTTGAGGATGGTTTCAAGGCAATCATAGGTGACTGAGGAATTGGGACCATACGAGGATATTATAAAAAGTCTGTTTAAGCCAAATTGTAAAGGTCACATTGACTCACACAAAGCAAGAGGCCAAGCTCAGTCAACGTAGGAAAGCACTCCTACCAAAGCAAAGCAGCATCTATGCTGTCAGCCAGCCACAGGCACACTAAGAGCAAAGCCTGTCACCTCAGCCCTGAGTGGAACAGGACCCAAGAACCGCTTAGGCATGCTGGCCACCGAGCCTAGGCCCAAAATGGAAAGCTCAGAGTTTAGTCAGGTTCAGTGAGAGACCCTGCCTGACGCCAGGGAATAAGGCAATGAGGTCACCTGACATCATCCTCTGGCCTCCATGTCTGCACACACATGTACACATACCCCCCAGAACACACACACACACACACACACACACACACACACACAAAGTCTGTTACATTCAAATTCCTTGGACGGTCTCACACAACAGGAAATCTATGAGAGAACTGGCTTTCAGTCCCCACACAGAAAGAAGCAAAAGCTCTGAAGTGGATGGGAATGTCCCAGGATGGTTCAGGCAAAATACCAAATATGGGGCCCGTGTCGGAGGCTGAGTCGCAGGCTGGCCCAGCGACAGAATCGAGGAACACATTACAAAAGCCAAACAAATCCAACCAACAGGGCAGAGATGAAAGTAAGCAGCTGCTAACAGGACAGTAACTAACAAAGGTCAGGTAACGGGGCTCTGGCGCCGTCTCAGTGTGGATGGCTCTGGGGCAGGCTAGAGTCACAGACTCAAAGCTGCAGAAGAGTAAGTGGCACAAAGGGTTTTGGCAGGGTCAAACAGAAGCCGGACAGCAGCGTGGATGGATCCTAGCCAATCACCCCTCAGCAGGGCTCCCTCCAACAACCTCCAACCCAGGTTCTCATCAAGGAATAACTACCCAGTATGCCCAGGTTCGAGCACCTTAAAAAACAGCCTGAAATTTCATGTAGTATTTTTCTTATCTTTAAAATTCTTTAAAAGACTTTGCAGGAGGAGAGGGAAGTGCCTGGGGTCAGGGGATAGTCCATCCATAATGTGCTGGCCTTGCAGTATGAGGAACTGTGTTTGAGCCTCAGAACTCTTCATTTTAAGAAACCCAAGCATGACGCCACGCACGTGTAATCTCCATGCATGGGAAGGTCCACACGGGCCAATCCCGGACACTCAGGCACTATAGCCAATAGAGTGGTGATCTCCAGGCCTAACGAGAGAACCCATTTCAAAAGGCAAAGCATGCACACAGGTGGTTCCCTATTTGTATACATACGCACGTGTGTGTACATACTTACACACACATGCATGCACACACATACACACTGAAAAGCATCTGCAGGATTGGTCCCTCGCCAAGGGTGACGACCCTGTCAGTCAGTGTAGAGCTCTCATTTCCACAGGGTAAGCTTCGCCCACCTTAGCCAGACTCTACTTCATGAATTTGGGTCGTATATCAATGAACTAAATGATCTCAAATTAGAATGTAAGTCATTATCAATGCATTATTCAGAAAGAAACACAATTAAGAGGCTCTTGAAAGCATTCTATTAGCCAAAGCTGTTTGTTCAGACAGGAACTAGCTCCGCTGTCCAGGCTGCCCTCGAATTCCCCGTCCTGTCTTGGTCTTCCAGGGCTGTGGTGGCAGGCTCGCATACGGTTATGCCAGCCTCCCAAGTTTCTCCTTTCCAGTAGTGTTCCCACCTCCATATAGAGTTCTCGTGGGTCCTTCAAGAGCTGTAACTCAGAACTAATTGTCTGCATCCCCCCACATCTGATTTTGGACATTTTATTACATAACTGCTTCTCTGGAAGTATGTTGACCTAATATATGTATATATTTTGTTTTTTGATTAGTTAGCTAGTTAGTTAGTCAGTCGGTTATTGAGGTAGGGTCTTACTATGTAGCCAAGGCTAGCCATGATGCTTCACGAACCAGGCTAACTCATGATCTTTCTGCCTCAACCCCCAGTGTCAGGAGTAGACACAAACCACCATGCCTGGCTCGGTCTGATCATTTAAAAACGGTCCGTTTGTAGCTAACTCTACAACTCTCTGGAAAACACGCATGTGACTTGGTATTTCTGTCTTGCTCCTCCAGGATTCCTGCCTACACGGAACTATTAGGAAAACAGAGTTTTAAACTCTCAAAATAAACGAGATAAGGACCTTGCAGATACAACTTCTGATTTTAATACTTTTCTTATCAAATTTTGTGGAGCCTGAAAACCAAGTTCTGCTTGGAGGGAGGGTGAGCAGAGGCATACTAGTAAAATGGTGCTGACAAATCAAAGTTCTCGTGTTTTTCCCAATGTCCACGAGCTGCGCTCTTTCCTGTTATTGGGCGGAGGACAGACTGAGCTTCTATACCTTCTAGAGATATAGTAGAAACACGTTTAATGACTTAGTTTTCATTCTTATCTCTCAGTTCTTGAAGAAGAAAGTGCACCACACACACACACACACACACACACACACACACACACACACACACGAGTGCACCAAAAAGCAATATTAATTTGTAGGCTAAATCAGTGTTATTTATTTAAATTTCATCATTTTAGAGCTAGACCATTTGCCAAATCATGCCTGTAGGTAAATAACAATAGAACAATATATCCCCTCCCCACCTGTGTGGGAACACCTGGAAACAGTGAAGTGTGGTAGTGAGCCACACTTGAGATAAATCATGCCTGCAATCTAATATATAGTATGCAACGGTCCAACTTCGCAGACCACAAAGGTATGCATGTTTCATTGCTGTTTTTGATATACAATTGCCTTCTGTGCCCCCAGCTAGCTTCTAACTCACAAACCTCCTTCTTTGGCTTTCTGAGTACTGTTGTAAGCATGTGTTAACACCCATGATCTGTTTTACTCTGTGTGTGTGCATGTATGTATGTGAGTGTGAAAATTCGTGTCTCTAGATTCCCCAACCATGGGGGAAAAACACTGAGACAATGCCATCTGTGCTACAAGGGGCACAGGGACTTGGCCTTGGATACTCAGGCCGTTAAGAAGCATCTTTAGTGTCCTCAGAGACTGTCTTTCCATGCCTGTGCTGTTGATGGTGTGTGGGGAACCCAATGTAGCACTGAGCCTTGCTCTGGATGAGATTTTAAGAACAAAAAAATCACATTCTGGATTGGCATATTTCAGCTAACAAGAACAGTTGGCCGGAAGCCAAAAGGCAAGGTTGGTACATTTAGAGACTGTCCCAAAGCTGTGGACTTGGATGGATTCTGTCTTTGTTTTCATTTCCTGCAGGTGGCAGGTGCTTTGGTGAAAATCATCCCGAAGCTTCTTGGAAACATCTCTCTGGATATTGACTGTGGCACATCATCTAGCCCTCCTATACCCCACGTTCCATACAGGAGGCCTCTGTGTGTCAACCTCCTCACTTACAAGCGCAAAGGCAAACCTGGTGGGAGCAGGCTTCTGTCAGCTGTGGGATGTGCAGTAAGAAAAGCTGCTGTGCCTTGAGGTACATGGAGACCACCAGGAGGGAGAGGGGGGGCCTCGAGATGTTAGAGACCCGGGGGGGGGCAGTTTGGCATCCAGAAAAGCAGGGCTAGTATTTATTTCCCTTGCAGTTATTCTACTTGATAAAGCATCTTGCTTTGGTCCCGCTGAAATTATTGAACTTGACCTTGAACCCAGTATAAAGCTATTGGAAGAGTCCAAAGACCACCCACTCCTGAATTGATGTAGATGAACCTAATAGCTTAACAACATAAAGGCTCATGGGAAAGGCATACCTCTCACTAACTAGCACCTCACCCGTCCACCCCTTATTCTCTTATAGTGACAGTTTTAAAATTTTGGTTCCTTAAAACAAAACAAAACAAAATCAATGAAATATTATTAGCATATGTTTTCATCCCAGTGTGAGACATGGGGCTGCTTCGGACTGTCCCTAGCAGTTGACTCTGATTTGTCTACTGCTCTGTCAGGGGTGTGATTTTGCCACCTGCAGACAGTTTCTGGAATTGTGTGATGTTTAGAATTCTGGGAACCTCTCAGAGGATATATAAATGCTAGAAATCTGAGAGGTGGGGAGAAAGTGTGATTGGTGGATGGCTGGCTGGTTTTTGGTTGTTGCTAGTTGTTGTTAATCTCAGTTTGTTATGTAGTTATGCACAAAGAAGAAGAATAAATTAGATATCCTGATGGTGAATATCAAATTTCTCCCAAAAGAACTCGATGCCCTTAATCAGCAGAAAATAGTCTAATAATAACGTAGCCCCTTTGCAATGCCTGACTTTATTCAAGGATCTCTTTCCCTTCCTCTCTATCCTTCTTTCTCTCTTATCTAGTGTTAGGGGGTTGAAAGGGTGGAAGAAAGAGGGTGGAGAAGGGATGGAAGACAGAAGAGCCTACAAAGTCACCAAAGACCAACTACATTCTACAAATGTTTCACCATCCACAGACGAGTGAGTCGTTGTCTCAGCCAAGTCCATCCATTCCTAGGCCTTGGAGGCTTAACTTTTCCTGACAACATTCAGTTTCTATCTATGAGAAGGTCTCGTATAAACTGTTATGACATCATTTCTCTTCCAGCCCGGCAATAAGAGCATGAACTGCTTGGTTTGGGGAATTTTTTTCCCCTGTGAGACCTTTTAAAACTATTTTTGAGTGGAAGGAATGTGGTTATAAACCATTTTTCTACACTATCCTTTCCATGAAATACAATACCGCATTGAAATACTACTCAGTCACCCGTTTGAATATCTGTAAGGCTCAAAGCATTTCTGTTTCCTCTGAAGTCATTATATTTATAAAATTTACCTTTTTTTTGAATGATTTGGCTTGATACGTCTCTTTCCCTACTAGACGGCAAGGCAGTTGGAGTTATCTGTCTAATAAGATCCTCTCCTAATGTAAGTGAGCAGTTCCCAGTTATTGTCAGTGAATGAATGAATGAATATCTAAAATATAATTAATTCCTTCTTATATACATGAACAAAAAGAATTAAAAGCAGAGGAAAAAGGCAGATATGTAAAGGCCCAAAAAAGTATCAGGCCCTGCCCATTCATATAGCTGGTTCCTGACAGAGTTCTTCAATTTTTTTTTCTGCATAGGCCTCAGGCCTCCTTGAGCCTATGCGTTAGATTATAATTCACAGTGATGATGTCTCATAGGCCAGAAGTATGCATTAATTCTGGGTTTTCTCCCACAGACATGTGCTCAACTGAAGAAATATCAAAGATACTTGCTCCCAGGATTTCTTGACATTTACCCTCCTATTGAGAGACACTGAATTAGTTCACCTTCTATTGAAAGCCAGCACCTTGGGCCTATGCTGCTCTGTTGAAATGACTGCTTTAAAATGGCTCATTTATTTCCACTGCGGCATTTGGTAACTCAATGACAGGATCATTTTATAAATGCTCTAAAAATTAATAAGAATCCAGTTTCCAGTCCTCAGGAATACACAGAGTGAAACCATGGTAGTGGGTAGGCACTCCCAGGTCCAGTGCGTGGAATGAATTGGGGGGTCTGTCTCCTTAGAAACTCACAGGGGCCCAGAAAAATCATACCCAGATAAAAGAGAAACACTGTGGTCTGAATGTGACCTGTCCCCAGGTTCCTGTTCTGAACTTTTTGTCCCTAGCTGGTGGCTTTCTTCTGGAGTGTTCTGGAAACATTAAAGGGAAGACCCTTTCTGGAAGAAGTAATCTGCACTGTAAAAGTCTTCACCAAGAGGAATGATGGCTCCCCTATAGTCACAAACATGGAGTCCCTAATCATAAGGCTCCCAACCTAGATGCCTGAGCACTCCTGAGACCAGAGCTATGCAATTGGAGCAGAATTGTGCAAAATGGCTAGCAGGTGCAGCTGTAGTCTCAGGTGAAGATCCAACAATACAAGAAGCCCAACAACATGCCCTGTAGCTCAGTCTCTGAGGGAACATCAACAATCAGCAGACCTTGAGGGTCTCCATTGACAGTCACAGTTGTTCTGATCACAATGGTGCCTCTTAGGCTCCGAGGAAGCATTCTACAACATGAAGCAATGTAATGCTACGTATGCCTAGCTGCAAGGACCGGTGGACCCTTGGCTAGCACTGTACTGCAGTCACCCTGCAAGGCCCTCACCTGAAGGCACCCCTGGCTGCCTCATTAGGGAATTGGCTATTGGGATTTCCACCCCATAAGAGCACCTTCCTCCATATCAACTGGCATAATGGGGCTTATCAAAGCCCTGAAAACTCAACCCCCATCTTAGGTCCCAGCTGAATAAACTGTTTCCCAGCCTTCTAGTCAACACCACCCTGTTTGCCTAGTGACTGGGTGTCATACACTGCTTCTGTCATACATTCCTGGTCCTCTCAGGAATCCCTGCTGCTCAGACAGCAAGTCCTCAATGACCCAACTCCTCACTCCCATTAGGATCAGTGCAATTGCTACCCCAAAACTCACCTCTGGTTTTGTCACGTCCTATCACCTAAGCCAGACACTGCAGGGATTCATTCCCTTCCTCAAAAGGTCCCAAGTACAAACCAAAGTATGAGTCCCTCAAAGTTCAGTCAGAGGAAACGATTAGTCCATTGCACTTACAGAGAACAGTTGAGGTGTCGCCTACCAGAGCACAGATGACATGGAGGGATCGCAGGAAAACCTGACCCAGCAGGTATCACAGCTTCTCCGCATCCTCATAGGATTCCTTCCCAAGTAACCTCCACAGTCTGCATATTCTAGCCCCTCCTGAGGCGCCAACAAGGCTGCCCGTAATTGAGATAGAATTGCACAGATGAGAGAAGAGTGTGGAATGGAGGTGAGGGTTCAATGACCTCCTCTGAAAACTTTTCAACAGTCCACAAGCCCTGGCATGATGGGCTCTTGCCAGCAAGTACATTCCATCTGACAATGATGGTGGCTGATCGCTCAAAGGACCTCAGCGTGCATGGTTCCTTTGCAGAGGGTCTGGAATTTAAGCCATGCCAACACCCAAGCATTTTGCAATCTGTTTTAAAATATAGACTCCAGTTAGGAAAGTCTCTTGAGGATGAACTTTCGAAGGATGCCGATGTTTGAGAAACGCAGAACTCCATTGCTCCACAGGAAGTGCTGGAGAGAATACACCTGTATAGAGCACAGGGGTCACACTGGTTACCATGTGAACACTGAGAACATTCTTACACATTTTTGCATGAAGAAGAAGACAAAAAAGGAGGAGGAAGAGGAGGAGGAGGAGGAGGACGAGGAGGAGGAAGAGGAAGAGGAAGAGGAAGAGGAAGAAGAAGAAGAAGAAGAAGAAGAAGAAGAAGAAGAAGAAGAAGAAGTAGAAGAAGTAGAAGAAGAAGAAAGTCTACAGTGGAAGGGCAACATAGAGTCTGTCTCACAAACTCCAACTGAATGTGGCTAAGGTTAGTGCCCTTTGCAAAGAATAGACTTTCAAATGTTCTCCACCTGTGTTCTCTAACGAGCCAACTGCCACTCAATGCCAAGATGCTTGGGATGCTGGTGTCCCCAGGAGCATGCAGTGCATATGTTGTAGCTAGAAAAGAGGGTTTATGGCTTATGATGATTTAAAAAAAAATCAGTGCAAACTCTCTGCTGTAGAGAACATAGGGCAATTCTTGGCCTTCATTTTCATTTCTGTTATACCATACTCTGGGTCATGAATCCAATGGTGCCATTGAAAACCAACAGTGCTACCCCAGGCTTGTAACTTGTTCCACATGTTCGGTGTGTTTCATAAAGTAATTCCACATTAACTTCTCCAGCCCGGAGTTTAGATCGTGACATCTGTGGGCTGTTTTTCCTGTGCTCTCATGATTTATTTTGGTGTCCACGTGAACTCGCTCTGTAGAAGAAAAAAAGGAATTTGCTCAGATTCCTTTCTCCAGGACCACCTTCTGGTGTCTTGCAGAGACCATCAAGCTTCCTATCCACAGGAGAGCACAAGACGCTGTGGGAAGCCCAGCACGGCCACTTGCTGGGATAGGAACTGACCATACCAGTTGTCTGCTCCTCCAGACCTCAGTTTCTACACATGTACAGTGGGACTGGTAACTATCCCCAGGGTGGAGAGGGCCTCGGCTCCTGGTCGTGTGTATAAGCCGCATCTCGATCAATGGCAGACCTACAGCAAGCCTTGGCTCACCGTTCCAACCTCTCTTCCTGTCCTCCATTCATCTTTCCAGTCAGGCAGCCTTCAGCTAATGGTTCTCGTGCGTCAGGAAATACACCTGGTACTCAGTCCGTCAAGCCACTCTGCAAACGGGAGTCAGCAGCGCGGGTCCTATCTTATCTTCAAAGTTTGGCGTGGTGTTCATCAGCTATGTGAGACTCATTTTGACTTGTTATTCCATTAAAATACATTAAGAATTCTGACTGCTTTGGGCTTCCATAGTCTCCTCCCACTAGGCCAAGTCAATGTTGTGCAAAGCGAGCCACTTGCTTGCTTCATCTCCTTCTGACCCTGGAAAACTGTGAGCAAAATCAAGCCGGTTCCAAACTGTGAGTCATTAAGAGAGACAGGTGGAAGGGGATCGTTACTGACAAAGTTGCTGCAGAAACCTGCAAGTTCTTCTCTCTGAAAAGCACCTTCAGCCTGGGTGAGTCTAATAGGGGGCCCAATTTTTCATTAATTTGTAATAAACACATAAGAATTGTTTTGTATGGGCCATGCACTGCCACAAACACCAGAGGTGACCAGGGATATGAATCATTTATATTTTCATGGCTTTGCATTTCTCTCCATGCTGGGGTGCAAGGAGAGAAAAATGGGATCACAAGATAAGCTACATTACCACTGGATTGTGACCCTTGAGGAGTGATATGGTTTGTATATGCTTGGCCCAGGGAGTGGCACTATTAGAAGGTGTGGCCCTGTTAAAAGTAGGTGTGGCCTTGTTGGAGTGGGTGTGTCACTGTGGGTGTGGGCTTTAAGACCCTCATCCTAGCTGCCTGGAAGCAAGTTTTCCACTATCAGCCTTCAAATGAAGACGTAGAACTCTCAGCTCCTCATGCACCATGCCTGCCTGGATACTGCCATGTTCTTGCCTTGATGATAATGGACTGAACCTCTGAACCTGTAAGCCAGCCTCAATTAAATGTTGTCCTTTATAAGAGTTGCCTTGGTCATGGTATCTGTTCACAGCAGTAAAACCCTAAGACAAGGAGTGACATGGGAAGAAAGCAAGCTAGATGGAGAAGATGGAGTCCAGACCAAAGAAGCACGCAGTGGGCCTAAGGTGGAGATGTGCCTGGGGTAGTTAAGGAAGTTGTGTAGCAGGAACAAGGTGCTTGGGAGGTAACAGACCAGACAGGACTGTGAAAATCAAGGTGACACTTTCACACCAGCTTCCAGAGGGGGCTCACAGAAGATCTGTGTGGGGGCAATGAGCCCTGATCAGTGCTGAAGATCATCAATCATGGGACCAGAGAAGAACCGAGACCAGCAAGGGGTATGCCATGTCCCTCAGCCTACCCAGCATGATGAGGTAGGCCAAGGTAGCAGAGAAGATGCTTAGAGAAGCAGTGGGATTTGCTGTTGGATTGGTCGCGGCTCCAGAGAGAAAAGTCAGGCCAAGACACGATGAAAGGATGAGGTTACCCTGAGCAGGCTGCAAGGAGGGCATCTGAGAGGGATGTACAGGACCTTAGAGTTGGGCACTGCTTCCAAGAATTCCATTAAAGACCAAATGTTTATAGTGAACAAGAGTCCACAGTCCACGTTTGGACTCTAGAATTTACTGCAACAGTTGGGTTGAGGGATAGAAAATGGGAGATGAGAGGCAGATGAAATCGTACAGGGATGGGCAGGGAAACCTTGGGACATATTTAGGATTTTAAAGCATAGGAAGATACAACCAAAGGAGACCAAGGGGGATCAAGAGACATTAAAAGATTGTGACAGAGTTCAGTAAATGTTCAGCTGCCGCTGCTGGATCAGGGACAGTCAGGAGTGACTGTCTCCTCCGAGGTCACTGAGAGTGACCTCAGGAAGAGCCACATAGTGGAGTGTTAGTGGGAAAGCCTGACACTATGCACTCAAAAAAAGACAGAAAGGAGTTTTACAGAACTATTCTGGGCTGTGCTATAAAAGGAAGGCAAAAATGGGACAGACAGTGACTGGAAGGGAAAGAGAACTCAAGGAAGATGTTCAAAACCATCGTTTTCTGTTTAAAGATTGGGGGAAATGGTGCTTTAAAAAAAAAAGCAGAAGACAGGTCAGTAGGGGGAATCAAACACGATGGAGGGGGTAGATCAGAGACAGGACAAGGATGATGGTGGTGGTGATGATGATGGTAGTGTTGATGGTGATGATGATGGTGATGGGTGGGAGTGTTGTGAAGGGGAAATGCTCAAAAGAGTCAGGAGAAAACACTCTATACCACCCCCAAGCCAGTTCTCCTAGGAACACAAATCTGTATTCCTAATGCATTTCCACACAGCACTGTAGGGTTTTGTCAGAGGCTAAATCTGCAGAGCAAACATCTCTTCAGGATGGAGACTCTAGTTTTGTGGCTTTCAAATCCTATAGCCAACAAACTACACTTGTTTTATTAGTTTGTGTGCAGAAGTGCCCTGCTACATTTATGTCTAAGTACCATGCGCATGCCCGGCACCAATGGGGGTCAGAAGAAGGTCTTGGAGTCCTCGGAATTGGAGGTACAGATACCTGTGTAACATAGAATTGTTCCTACTTTTTGTCATATTTAACAATGTTTGGCAATACCTCACTAGATGGCTTCGTGGTTGAGAGGACCCAGGCTCAGTTCCCAGCACCCACATGTAGCTCACAACTGTCTATACGTCCAATTCTGAGGACTCTGCAACAGTCTTCTGCCTTCTGTGGGAACAAGGCATGTGTGTGCACATAGAACATAGACATAAATTATCAGGGCACCCACTCACATAAACTTATACAACAGATTTTTTAAAATTCATCACTAAACCCAACTCACTTCACTTTTTTCTGTTCCTTTGTGCTTTGTGGGAAGGGCGTTCATTTCAAATACTGGAAATGTAAGTGTGTGCTATTTCATAGTAAGAGACGAAACATGCTTTCTTAATTCTATTAGTAGCATTTTTTCTTGATCTTTTTAAATTGATTCCACTCTTCTTATTTGGACCCTGTTTATTGACTATTAATTTCATTGTCAAGGTTTTGGGGTGTGTGGATGTATGTATCTATGTGTGTGTGGTATGTGATCCTATATGTGTTCTTGTATATGACTGTGTATAAGCATTGTATGGGTCAAAGGTGATGTTGGAGTGCCCTGCTCTATCTCTCTCCATCTCACTCATCTGAGAGTCAATAAACAGGGTCCAAATAAGAAGAGTGGAATCAATTTAAAAAGATTAAGAAAGCATTCTTGAACTGTGGGCTCTCTACCCATCACTGAGTTTCACGGTGCCCTCTGCTTGATGATTGACCGAGTCATCTGGCTTCTGAAATGGTATACCAAGTTGGTGATTCATGTGGGGGATATGTCACATTCGACAGAAGCAAAGGGTCCTGGGTAGTGGTTGGTAATCCTGCTACTGTTGGCTGAAGATGCAGAGTATGGAACTAGAGTCTAGGGTGACTGGGGATTTCAAAGCCTTGAAATTTCAAATTTCAAAAACTCCAAGGCTTCGGCTTTGAGCCTGAGGAGGGGAGATGAACGTGGAACCCAGGGGCGTTCTGGAGTGGGGACATCACACCGGAAGGGGGGAGGACAACATGGCAGGATGGCATCTCGTAGAAACGCCAAACCCGTGGGAGGGGAGGCGGCAGGCTGCGGGGCCGAGAGGCCGCCTATGCGGGCTGCTAGGGACGGTGTTAGTTTTCTTGGATACACAGGAACCCCATTGTATCAACTGACGTTCAAAGCATTGCAAGCCCGGGCTGGGAGGTAGCACAGTTGATGGGGTCCTTGTGCAGCATTCATGAGGCCCTGGGTTCCATCTCCATCAAGACGTAAACAGGGTGTGATGCTGCAGGCCCTTAACCCCAATACTTGGGAGGTAGAGATAAGAAGACAAGGAGTTCAAATCATTTTCACCTTTATAGGAAATTTGAGGCCAGCCTGGTGATCTCTCTGTCTCTCTCTGTCTCTCTGTCTCTGTCTCTCTGTCTCTCTGTCTCTCTCTGTCTCTCTCTCTCTGTCTCTGTCTCTCTCTCTGTCTCTCTATCTCTATCTCGTGTGTGTGTGTGTGTGTGTGTGTGTGTGTGTGTGTGTAATCAAATACTGGACCACAGTAATATATAGTTAATGGGAAAGATCCATATTAACTGCTATTTGCTATACTTTAGAAAACTGTGATTGATATTCATTCAGTTAACTAACCTCAGCCCTAAGAAGCCCCAGAAGATCAAGAGGCATTTACTTCCTCCCTGCCCTCTCCCACACTCAGAGAAGAAACGTGTCCTGCTAATGCTAGAGTCCTGCGCTCCCTGCAAGCCTGTCCGATTGGAGTTCGAGTGACGAGTGGGTTCCGCTGCTGCTTCCTTCTGCGTTGTTGGATGCGCAGGGAGCACCGTGTGCATTCTGTTGGTAGTGCTCACTCAGCATCCTTAGCATGTGTCTGAAGAAGGACAGGTGACTTCCAGCTCATGAGAGCTGATCTTTCTTTCAAAAGTAACTCAGTTCTGCATCTCAGGGGGTTCTCCAGGTCCTCGAGCCTAACGCTCCCAGTGAGAGGGTGGGTGGTTTGGATTCAGCTGGGCTTGTGTTTTCTTTTCCTCTCGGGGCCTCGGCTGTGCTGACCCATGCGGCAGCCCCCGTCATTCTGCCTGGCCTCCTCTCAGGTGGCGTTCTTGAGCTCGCCCTGAGCAGCCGGTCTTGTCACCACTTTGGGTCTGCCTTCCTTTACTTCTCTGAGTTCCATTTTCCTCGGGAATTTCCTCAGGAACATGAAAGGCTCCACACTGATCCTTCGAGTCGTGTGTCTTCCCTTTACTGTGCTCCTCCCAACCCCTCTCTCAGCCCCCCACCTCCACCCCACCTCCTCTCTTAGCCTTCTATTTTCTGGGTGAATCTTATGGTTTTTTTATGCAAATGGTGTTGATGTGGCGATTCTGGGTGAGTTGTCCTTAATAAAAAATGTATGACTTTGAAGAATTCATGAACTTGTTTAATAATTGTTGTCTGACACATCCATTTCAACGTGAAGGTATCACGTCTGTCTTTGGCAGACTTCTTAGGGAGAAAACTCGAGTCTAAACATGTTTAATATGGTTTCCAGACATCGCCATGAATTCCACAGTTCATCATATCGACAGGATCATCTTCAGAAAATTTTACATAATGCTAAAAGATGGCAAGCAATTGACTCTCACCTTGAAAGAGATGGGGAAACATATAAAATGTGTACTAAATAGGTAGCTGCCAAGAATACACTTTAACAAATTCTAATTATACCCTATATCTTGGCACCCATTTCTCCTTGACATAATTTAGGAAAATTCCAACTCTACGTCTACAGCTCCCAGAAATGCATGCGTCTGCAAAGAGAGTCTGACATGCCCACACATCATTCAAAACCCTCTCCCCAAGCACTTATGGGGAATTAAAAGGCACAAAAGGGGAACACCAAATATATGTGTCTATGCACAGACAAATACCTATATGCATGCACACTTCCATGCTTGTGAGTGCACAGGCAAATGCCTGCATACAAGTATACATTCACACTTATGTGTGCACAGGCAATGCCCACACATAACACTCATGTCCACGGTTACATATGCACAGGCATGCAGACAGCTGCATTGTGTTACTAAATCTATATCTCAGAAAAGTTCCCCGTGTGTGTGTGTGTGTGTGTGTGTGTGTGTGTGTTATGAGTGTTCCCAATGTCTGTGTGATCATATATCAGTCCTTAAACCCTTTCACCTTTTGCTTGACACAGGTTATCTCATTGTCCTGGAGTCTTAAGGAACAGGATAGGCTGGCGGCCTCTACGCCCAGGGTCATCCTACCTCCACTCCCCACGTTAATACCAGGATTCCAGGTGTCACCATACCCAGACTCGGACATAGGCTCTGTGGATAGGAACTCTGTCCTCACGATTTTGAGGTAATCACTTCACTGACTAAGCTATCTTCCCCAGCCCACTTATGTAAATATTTGCAACTCACTTGTAACATCAACAGAATTTCTGTATTAGATGACATTTAACATTCAAATACAGAAGTTTGTTCACTTGGGGACAGAGCCTATCTTCCGTGGTTGTCTTTAGGGTCCTTATTTAGGAATCCAGAGATCTGAGGAAGGGTCTACTCTAACTTCAGGATGTACTTCCCAGCAACCCTCCCCCCCAGCATCCTACCACTACTGTCTATACCACGCCCCACCCCACCCCCACCCCACCTCCACCCCACCCCCACCCCGTGCATTACTTTGTCACAACTCATTCATTTTCCATCAGCTATAGCTCTAATTGGCCAGAGCAAGAGTTCTCTCCTCTCCTCTCTATAGACGTGTGGAAGAACATTGAAAGCAGGGCCCCCTGGGCCTGAACTTTTTGATTATTTATAGCGAGGCCATGGGATCAGCAGCAACAGAGGGAAGGACCATCAACTGTTGTTCTCTAAGCTCGTCTCAGGGAGGATGTGTGAGCTGCTCTTACCCAGAACTAAACTCTAGCATGGAAAAAAACCAGAGTAGGCCAGCTTTCTGGCACTGGTGTCTGTAAGGGAGGATTGGCCTGGACGTATCTCTCTGCAGAGCTGATGGTCTGTGCCATGAAGGTTACCTGACATTATCTCCACTACAGAAATGAGAAGAATGATATCTCAGGGTGTAGAAGGTGCTTTACCTACCAAAGAGTTTAACATCATTATTTGTCCTTTGTCGCTGTCTGTATTGACTTGCAATGACAACACAAAGGACATAACATGAGACCTTGGATAAAGATGTTCCAAAACCAATTAGGTAACAATAATTTCCAGGGAAGAGGTGGCCTTCCATTTCAGCCAGAGAGATGATAAAGAACTGACTGGTGTGTGGAAGAGGAGAGCAGGAAAACTGTAAGGCCTAGAGGTGGTGGATTTCCTCAAGACAGAGCAGAGGAACTGCACACAGAGACTTGTGTGGCAGCATGCACGAGACCTGCGTGACTCAAGTCCAAACCCCACCATGGACGGGGCTAAGGAGACAGGAAGTTCCATACACAGTTGAGGAGTTACTGGCATTTGGAGAAGGAGTGCCAGTTTCCTTCAGTGGGGTAACCTGATATAGGGATCACATTCCCAAGCTGGGCCCCAGGGCCAGCAGTAGTTGGCCAACATAAGCCAAACTCTATGTTTTTTTCAGTGTTGTTTGGTTTTTGTTTTGTTTTTAAAAGGGAGAAAGGAGTAGAGGGAGAGAGGGAGAGGGAGAGGGAGAGGGAGAGAGAATATGAAGGTGGCTGGTAAGGGAAGAAAATCTGGGGGAGCTGGAGAGAAATGAATGAGTTCAAAATATTATACAAAACTCTATAAGAACTTATAAATAAAAATTTTTTTAAAAATAGTTGATTTCGGCCGGGCGGTGGTGGCGCACACCTGTAATCCCAGCACTTGGGAGGCAGAGGCAGGTGGATCTCTGAGTTCGAGGCCAGCCTGGTCTACAGAGTGAGTTCCAGGACAGCCAGGGCTACACAGAGAAACTCTGTCTCAAAAAAACAAAAAACAAAACAAAACAAAAAAAAATAGTTGATTTCACTCCTCACCATGCCTGTAAATACACTGAATATACTGCCTATTACCCCGTGGCAGTAATCAGCTGAAGTGGTAAGGATGGAGAGAGAAGAGGAAGAGGGATGGAGAGGACGGCCTTCCTGAGGGAAGAGCGACGACGAGAGGACGGCCTCCTGAGGGAACGCGTGCAGCAGATCCAGGAAAAGAGGTGTGGACCAGAGGGAGGTCGGGGCGTGTGGAGTCACATTAACCCAGGCTCGTGTGTCACTTTAATCATATGTTGGCCTTAATTCAATCTCACTTTGATTCAGGCTAATTCATAATGTTTTATAAGACGTGGTTTCCTTATTTGTAAACAATGATATCGACATGGACTTCAGAGGCTCTTGCAAGGATGATAAGGATGCAGAGTCTACAAACAGAGATGAAACAGAAAGAGTCACATGTCACTTGACATAAGGGGTCAGAACCGGATAAGAATCTCTGGTTTACTGGAGAAGACAATGAAGGAAGTACTCGTCTTGATATTTCTTTTTAAAGTTTACCTGTTGAGTGGGTAACCAACCTTGGCTAAGGGGGAGGGGGGAAAGCCCAGCTGGAAAGACAAATGGTGGCTGCACTGTTAGATTCTTGTCTCCAACATGAATTACTCCCGTCCATCCTGTGTGTGCACATGACAAGTCCTCAGCACATGCTCTGCTCTAACTGGGGTAGAAGAGACTCTTCTCTTCCAGCTTTCCTTGGCTAGCAAAGCCAGAGCAAAAGAGAGAACATCTTGTGCATATTGCAGTGATCTGACCAGAGCACTCTTGGGTCATGGAGTTACATTGTTACTGAATTCCCATTAGGCCATGGCGATACATTGTTACTGAATTCCCAGAGCTATTAGTAAGTTCATGTCTCCCTCCCAGAAGCTCAGCTCTGTGTGCTCCAATCTCGCCTTGATGTTTCTTTGTGGCCAAATAAACTCCAACCTGCTCAGTGCTGCTGTTGGCTCCTCTCCCACTCATTTTCAATCAATTTAGACTCAAACTCAATTGTAGGGATTATGAAGAGCAGCTTCAGAACACGGATGCTATTCCACCTTGGAAGTAGAAAAAGATAAACACTTGCAGTTCTCTTCTTTTGGCAGACTCTGCTCGGGCCTTTGTGGAAATCTCACCTGAGCTGTTGCTGGAGCCCCGATACAGCAGAATTAACAGGCTCCGAAATAAAACGTCTGGCTCCGTTGCACTCCCAGCAACTCTTGGCTCTGAGGATGCAGCTCATTACAGAGAAAAGTCAGAAAGGCAGAGACTTGTCCACCAGGGTGAGATGTGGAATAATTGAGCTAAGCACGGTGAGGTGAGGTGAGAGCCTACTGGGAAAACAGAAAAGGGAGAAAGGATCGCCTGGGGCAAGGGATCGGCCTGCAGGGAGAACAAACCACAAAGGCTGTGGAAAGATGAATGCAGGAATCTGGGCAGGGAATTCTGACAACCCGGAAGCCAGGCCCTGCAGCAGAACGCAGGAGGACAAAGCACAGGATTCTCCCAGGGACGTTCTGGCATCTTGAGTCACCAGCACACATAAGGATCTAATACAGGAAGGTGCCACTGATGTTTTAATCCCTGCTCCTTTCTGTACCTTTTCTTCTCCCACACCTGGTCATCCTTGTAGTGCGGTTGATTAAATATGTCACAAGAGAGGACAGCTGGAACCGGCACATGAGTATGTGGCTCCCTGGATAAATAAAGTGACCACCCTTTAAGTATGAAGACCCGAGTTCTGATCTCTAAGACCCATTTTTTACATTTGTTTATTTATTTATTTATCTATTTATTTTGTATTTTCGAGACAGGGTTTCTCTATTTAGCCCTGGCTGTCCTGGAACTCACTCTGTAGACCAGGCTGGCCTTGAACTCAGAAATCCACCTGTCTCTGTATTTTTTTTTACACTCCATATTTTATTCCCCTCCACACACCGTCCACCCCTCTGACTGTTGCACACCTGAATGAAC
The DNA here is from genome assembly GCA_964023405.1 of Apodemus agrarius. Classification (NCBI taxonomy): domain Eukaryota; kingdom Metazoa; phylum Chordata; class Mammalia; order Rodentia; family Muridae; genus Apodemus; species Apodemus agrarius. The sequence goes on along the minus strand of OZ030017.1, from coordinate 5,854,471 downwards.
ACAGGCCCAGCAGTCCTCTACTGTATGTTTGTTGGGGGCCTCATATCAGCTGGTGTGTGCTGCCTGTTTGGTGGTCCGGTGTTTGAGCAATCACCCTTTTTTTTAAAGCCTGCATTTTTTAGTTTCCTGCTAATTCCACACTGGGGAGGCAGAGAAGGAGGAGTCCCAGAGCTCACCGGCCAGCCAGTCTAACAGAATGGGCAAGCTTTGTATCCTGGGAGACTCTCGAAGAACTGAGGGAGACAGCTGATCAGCAAACGCCTCTGGTCTCCACGTGCATGTACATGTTATGTGTCCCTGCATACATACACAAGCATGAAGGAGATCTGAAGGGCATGGAGCATGTGGGTATCCTGTGGCTAGCCCAAGAGAGGACACAAAGTCTGTGTCCTGCGAATACGGTGGCATAAAAGGCTAAGTGGGCGCCCTTTCGTCTTAGCCAGTCATCTTCCGGGGCGCTCTTCTGACAGCCTCTTGATCCACGCTGCTTCCTCTGAAACAAGGACACGCCTCTGCTGTGCAAGAAATATTTGGGAAATAGAAATAAAGCCAGGCAGGAGGATTGTGACTCCCACAGGGATTTCCCTGGCTAATGCAAACGTATTTTGTGTGCATGGTGAGAGGGCCACAAACGCAGGCTGGCACTGTGTCGAGGATGATTGACAGGCTAAGAAGCTGTGCTTGGGCTGCTAGACGGAAGAGGCTGGGCGTGTTCGTCACACTCCCCCAGTTTTAAGTTTTTCCTGACAGTTGTCTGTCAGGCTGTAGCACAGAGAATGGGGGGGGGGGGGCGGGGAGGCTACATTTGCACTTGGGACTGCTACACAGTCTTGTTCTCCGGCATGGAAACCGAGGTGTTCTTGTGATCTCTTCCTGCTAGAAAAGCGGTCCACGAAATTTTGAGACTGAATACGGAGCCTAGAAATTATGGGATAGAAGCTAAACAGAGCTGTGATCCTAAGTGGAAGAACCTTGTCCCACGTTCCCTCCGGGGGTATTTGGCAAGGTCTTCAGGCATTTCCGGTTGTCACTGGTTCGGTCAAGCAGTACAAGAGTTAGACCGGAGCTCAGCACCCTCTGGGGCGCCTTTGTGGTGGCAAGTGTTGTCAGCAGGCAGAATGTGGAGACAGGCCTCTGGGCATGCCTGTAGGAGTTATGATCCTTTAACTAAGGTGAGACACCACTGTGGGTGGTTCCACTCCCTGGCTCGGATCTTGGACCGTGAAAGCAAATCAAGAGAAATGATCACCATGTGCACTGCTCGATGCTTCCTGGTTATGTGATGAGACCAGTAAGTTCCAGATGCTTTCACTTCCCCACTGTGGTGACCACACCTTTGACATGTGGGCTGAAACAAATGCTTTCTCATTTAAGTTGCTTTGTCCAAAATATTTTATCATACAGCATACCCACAAGGGATCATCTGGCTCTAAATGTCAATCATTTAGATAGGGCTGAGAACCCCTGCTGGAGAGTGTTCACGCCTGGTGTGGATGCCTAGAACTTTCCAGAAAGCCGGCTGTCTCATTTCGTTAAATGTAGAAATCTACCAGCTGACTGGCATTCCCACTTTGAGAGTGTGGTCTCTAATGTATTAAAGCTGACTTAAACTAACATTTAATTTTACGTGCTTAGCAACTATACTTTGGCAATTAAGAGAACCAACCCGTTTCCCTCAGATCTGCACCTGAGCTCCTTTCTGCAAGCCTCACAGGGCCCGAGGACACCTTCCTCCTGCTGCTCCTCGCCCTCAGACATGCCCTGTAGAGTGGCAGGTGGCTCTCTGTTCCCTTGGATCTGTTCTCTGGTTCCAGGGTCATTGTGTCGGCAGATCTCACCCACTATTCTCACACCAGTAGCTGTTATAGGCCACATTCTACCCCTCCCCCTGCCCATCACCCTCCCCTACCCCCAATACATATACTGGAGTCCTAACTTCAGGACCTCCAGGTTGGAGAGAGGATTTTTTTTCTTTGAGAGTATCTTTTTTATTTCGTTTTATGAGACAGGACAACGTTGTTATGTAACCCAGTGTGCCGGGCAGTTTTTTGGTCACCTTGACACAAACGAGCATCCTCTGAAAGAAGGAACCTCAGCTGAGGAAAATGTGCCAGTTAGACTGTCCGGTAGAAAAGTCTTTGAGGCATTTTCCTGGTTAATGATTGATGTGTGGCTGCTGTGGATTGGGCCGTTTAAGAAATGGGCTGAGAAAGCCTTAGGGAGAAAGACAGGAGCAAGACGGTAAAGCGTGTTCTTTGCTGGTCTTTGCTTCAACTAAGTTACTGCCTTGAGTCCCTGCCCTGAGTTCTTTCATGACTAACCACGCCCGGGAAATGTAAGGCAAATAAACACTCACCCCCACAAGTTGCTTTTGGGCATGGTAGTCACAGAAAGCAAACTGGGACACCTAGGCAGGCCTTGAACTCATCATCCTCCTGCCTCAGCCTTGAGTACTGGGATTATAGTCATGTACCACCATGCAGGGAAAAAAAAGGTAGGTTCTTTTAAGGAGGTACTTAGGTTAAAATGAAGTCTTTTGGGTGGGCTCTAGTCCCAGGGTTGAAGTCATATAAGAGATTAAAGCACAGGCACACCTGGAGGGAAGACCGCACCAAAACAAGAGTCAATGACATGGAAACCAAAATGTCACTGAGGCAGAGTCCGCCTCTCTGCCGTCCTGGCTCAGCCACTTGGCCCTGCTGTCCACTGCCCTGTCCCTCCTTCTTGTTAGTCTGGCCCCAGCAGCTGACAGGCTCCCTTCATGTTAAATGCCTTTTCCTCAGTGGAGTAGGACATGTCTTCAGTGGAGTAGGACATGTCTTCTAGTTTAATCTAGCTATAAGGGGACATGGGGGTGTCACATGAGTGTCTGGTGTGTTATAAGAGAGCCCAGGACAGGGAAGCTGGAGTGGGTGGGTTGGCGAGCAGGGGGAGGGGGGAGGGGATAGGAGGTTTTCAGAGGGCAAATGTGGAAAGGCGATAACATATGAAATGCAAATAAATATCTAATAGAGAGAGAGAGAGAGAGAGAGAGAGAGAGAGAGAGAGAGAGAGCTAGCTCTTGGGAGTCAGTTCTCCACTCCTTCTGTGGGATCTGGGAACTGGACACTGAGCCATCTTTCCACCCCTTCCTGGATTTTGACTACTCTTTCAGCAAACATTTTAATAATAATTCTTACCTGTCTACCCCAGGCATCAGTACCAGCTCCACCAAGGAACTTGGTAGAAATGCAAGTTCCCAGGCCTGTCCTAATCAGGAACTTTGGCCCTAGGGCTCTATTTGCAACAAGACCTCCTTGGAAAGGTTTCATTGGTTGGTTGTTTGGTGGGTTGATTGGTGGGTGGGTTGGTTGATTAATTGGTTGGTTGGTGGCTTGGTGGGTAGATTGGTTGGTTGATTGTTGGTTTGTTTGTTTGGTTGGTGGGTTGGTGGGTGGGTTGGTTGGTTGGTGGGTAGGTGGGTGGGTGGGTTGGTTGGTTGGTGGGTAGGTGGGTGGGTGGGTGGGTTGTTTGGTTGGTTGATTTTGAGACAGTCTCTCTATGTAGCCCTGGCTGTCCCCGAACTTGATATACACACCAGGCTGGCCTTGAACTCAGCTACCTCTGCCTCTCCCAGATTAAGGGTGTGTACCATCATGCTTGGCTTGCAACAAGATTCCTGAGAACTCCACTGCAGTCAGACCTGGTGCTCTGGCAATACACAGCCTCTGTCGCTTCCTAGAAGTGATGGTGAATCTTTGCTGGTGGTTAGAAGCCAGCATAAGCTATTTATCCACTGGATATCCAGACATTTGGAGTTGGTAAATTTTCTGCTCAGCTACACGATGACAGAAACAGAGTATTTTATCATTCACTGTGTCCCCCAGGGCCTAGGACATGTAATGGGTATGTAGTGAGAGTTGGTATATTTTTACTGAATTAATAGACATATCGAGGGTGAGATAAAAAGAACACCTACAAGAAAACAGCAAATTTTTTTTTTGTAAAGAAAGACCGAATCCCAGAGCTGGGGGTACAGCACAGGCGGTGGAATACTTGCCTATCATCGAGTACACTGTCCTGGGTTCTATCCCCGGCTCCATGTAAACTGGCTATACAATGCACACCTGTAAGTCCAGGAGTCAGGAGGCAAAGGCAAAGAGGTCGAAAGTTCAAAGTCATCATTGATTAAGTAGTAAGTCCCAGGCCAGTCTGTGCCCCGTTTCAAAGAGTAAGAAAGATAAAATGTAAAAAGAAATATTCATGCCAGCCTCACGGGTCAGTGAGAAGGATTAAGTACCCTCTGAAGCACGCTGTTCCCATTACTCCCTGGCACATTGATAACACGCCTACCCTGTCATTCTAGCAGAGTTTAGCCCAAATTCCTGGAGCTTGATATTTATAAAGCAAATAAACAAGCGTTCCACTTCATTAAGATCTCTGTAAGACATGGAGGGTACAATATAATGCTTTTCTTTGCAGCCAGCAATAAACCAGAGTCACGGCAGCCATGGAAAACCTTCTTGAGCAAGGCATCCATCCAGGAAGCAGGAATCAACAGGCAGGAGAAGGGAGAAAAAAAAATCACAGAAGCCTGAGTGTGGACCCGAATGACCCACACAAGCAAAGGAGAGAGAGCTGCAATGCAGATCAATAAGGGAGAAGCATGAAGACCTAGAAGGGAGAGAGAGAGAGAGAGAGAGAGAGAGAGAGAGAGAGAGAGAGAGAGAGAAGGGAGAGGGAGGTAGGACTCTCCAGAGGGCCATGGGTCCTGCTGCAGTCTGGTGTGATAAGACCCCAGACTCCTCCCAATAAGCGAAACGGTTGGTTAGCAAAAGTGAGGTCCTGCCCCTTGCTGTCTGAGCTAACTGTCAGATATTTGAGGTGTGAGTAGAAAGCCAGACTACATAAGGTAGACAAGCAAATATACACATTCGTAATTTGAGTGTTCATTTGCTATTGTGATTTTTTTTTTCTGTGTGGCCCAGGGACACTCTGATTATCCCAACACATACCCTGACTTCTGTATAGTCCTTAATCCTGTAAAACATATATTCATGTTGATGATCCCAAATCATGGCAAGATGTTCTCTTGTTGAATAAATACACGAAGACGGGAACGGTGGTACTGGCCATAGATATCATGGAAAGGCAGTTTTAGTTCACAGTGTTATTGATACTGGATTTTTCACTATTTTCTACTGCTTGAAGTATTCCAGTGGCAGCGTATTCATCCTGACAAATCATAATGCTTTAACTCCTTCCCCATAAAGGCTTCTGTGCTTTTCAAAAGAGTCTTCAGGACAGATTCTGCTGCCTCAGGGAATGGCACTGAGGAATTCAGGGTCAAGTCATCTTGCCAAAACCCACATCAACAGAGTCCCCCAGACACCACCAAACAAAGCAGAGAGAAAACAGATGAAGCAGGGAAACGATCTGACCTCTGCAGGAGTGGCTTGTCTTTCCTTACACTGCGAGGCACACCTAAAGCAACAAGCAGCCATTGAAGGCCAGGTTGCCAGGAAACAGACGCTTTCTGCGCTCACAGCGGTCACCGCGAGAAAGCAGACGCCTAGGCCTAGAGCAGGGGGACAACTCTTTTCTTTTATTTGTTTTTATTAATTGACAAAAACTTTATTAATCATGTTCGGTGTGATGTTCTAAAGTATACACACACACACACACACACACACACACACACACAAATGCATTGTGGGATGCACTGAGCTACATGGATATCATCATATGTTGACAGTAAAGATGTAGGAAAGGAAGCGTTTAGCTCCTGGAGATGGGAAACTAAATTGGGATAGCCATTATGGAAACCGGTATGGAGGTTCTTTAAATAATTAAAAGCAGAATTACTATATTATTCAGACAACCTATTACTGGACACACACACATACACACAAACACATATGTATGTATGTATCTATGTATACGTGAGTTTTGTTTAATGAAATGGGTGCAGCAAAGATAGCTAGAGTCCCATATTCCTTATGGTTTATTCACAATAGCCATATTACAGAATCAACTGACATGCCCACTAAAAATATAAGCAAAAATAAATGTGATATGTGTATGCAATGAAATACTATTCAAGTCACAAAAGTAGGGGTGACCCTTCACCCCTAGAGCATGCAAAACTCGTGTTACAATCCTGGCATTTTTTCCCAAATAGTAAGGCACCCTAGGATCAGAGTATAGATACCAAAGAAAAGTAACCGTTTCGTTACTTGTCTCATTGAGAAAAGAAACCTAACATAAGAAAGGAAGGGTTGACTCTGGAACACAGTTGCAGGATGCGGTCCATCATCAGGCAGAGAAGCCATGGCAACAGAAACTGACAACTGCTTGTCACATTGTATCCACTCAGGAAGCAGAGCCAAGTGCTTGTGCTCAGCACACTTTTTTCCTTTTTCTTTTCCTTTTCCATTCACTTCCGGATCCCAACCCAATGGTACTACTCCCATTTAATGTGGGTCTTTCTACCCTACCCCAGTTAACTTAATCAAGATAATCCTTCACAGACAAGGTGAAAGAGCTGTTTCCATGGAGATTTTAAATCCCACCAAGCTGATAATCAAGACTGACCACCAAAACTTCCCTCCCTCCCTGTCAATCTGATATCCAAACATACTGCTTTTAAGCCATAATCTTTCCCCTCCGCTCCCGGCTACCTCACAATGCAAACTGCATTCAGTCCTACAGGAGAAGTCCCGCAGTCCTTAATATTCCAGCCCTGTCCAAAAGTGCAGAATCCAGGCAGTTTCTTAGCTGTGAGTCCTGTGCAGTAAACAAGTTACATACTTCCAGCATATTAAGGGCACAGGTAATCATCTACATACAGAAAGGGAAGACAGGGTATAGTAAGGAATGGTCATCCAAACACAGAACTAAAAGCCAGCAAGGAAAGCTCCAGACCCTGCTGCTTCATGGCCAGCATCTTGGGTTGATGAGGGAACCAACCGTCTGGGGCTCAGAGGGCTTGGATGGTTCTCAGCTGCCTGGAGCACAGATGGACTCTTTCTTAGGTATCTCTGCTTCATGCCCGCAGCTTTCGTGGCACATGTTCTGTGGCTCTGGCACTCTCCATGTCTGAAACTTTAAACATTCTCACACGTTGTTCCTTGTGGAGTTTCACATTTTCCTTGTCATGTTGTTTCACCTTCTCTCTCACTGTAACCCTGGAGAACAGTGAACACCCACCATTACAACCTGAACGCTGCTCTACTTGATATACCCACCCCCCAATTCATTATTCCTGTATTTGACCTCACTCAAAGTCTCAAGACATGAGCAACAGGTAGCCAGGTTCTTTCCCATAAAGTCTAAGCAATGACCTTTAGTCCAGTTCCTAACAAAGCCCCTGTTTCCCCTCTGAATCCCCATGAGCCTAGCTTCTGTTGCTCACATTTCTTTCAGCATTCTTGTCTTCCAAAGACCCAGAACAGTCAGTAAAGCTTTGCTAATATAATATTATGCCTCGGTTATTCTAACCCAAAGATTCTTCTTGATTTCCTCCACATTCCTCTCAAAACAGTTGTAAAGGCCTGAGAAGCACATGGCCAGGCCCAGCACGTGTCTGGACCAGTTTCCTGTATTTGTCACTTTCCTCATTACTCAAAATACCTGACCAAAGTGACTTTCAAGAAGAAAATTTGTTTGGATGGATCACAGTTTGAGGGTGTCATGGCTTGAATGAGAAATGCCCCCCAAAGTTTCAGGCATTTAAACACCTCATCCTTGGTTGTGTTGTTGTTTGAGTAGCGTGATGGTTTGTGTATGCTCAGCCCAAGAAGTGGCATTATTAGAAGGTGTGACCTTGTTAGAGAAGGTGTGCCACTGTGGGTGTGGGCTCTAATACCCTCATTCTAGCTGCCTGGAAGTCAGTCTACCATGAGCAGCCTTCAGATGAAGATGTAGAACTCTCAGCTCCTCCTGCACCATGCCTGTCTGGATGCTGCCATGTTCCCACCTTGAGTGTAATGAACTGAACCTCTGAACCTGTAAGCCAGCCCTAACTAAATGTTGAGTTGTCTTGGTCACAGTGTCTGTTCACAGCAGTAAAACCCTAACTAAGTCAGGAAGGTAGAGGAGATGTGGTCTTGTCGAAGGAAGTATGTGACTGGGGATGGGTTTTGAGAGGAGACAGCCTCACCTTTATATCCAGTTTGCTCTCTGCTCCATGCGTGCTTCACACTTGCAGCTGACGCTACGCTCCATCTTGCTCCTGTCACTACACCCGCCACTTGCTGCCATGACGGCTACTGTGGTCTCTCATCCCACCTATAAGTCCAAATCAACTCCTTCTACAAATCGCTCTTGGTTGTAGTGTTTTATCACAGCAACAAATCTGACTAATATGGAGAGAATAATTCGTCAGAGCTGGGAAGTCATTGTTGGAGGAATATTAAGTAGTTGGTCACGAAGTGTCCACAGTTAGGAAGCAGAAAGAGGTAAACACTGGGCTCAGCTTGCTCTCTCCTTTATGGATGTTCCGAGAATCCAGTTTGTGTAAAGGTCCTGCCTACCCTTAGGGAGGGTCTTCCCATGCCAATCTCATCTAGATCACTGCTTGAAGATGCGCCCAGAGATCTGTTTCCACAGATTCTAAATTTCATCAAATTAACACACGTTGGCTGATAACACCTCTCACCACTCTGCCGATCTGAAGCCATTAAACTCACCAGATCAGTTTCTGTGGCAAATGGCAGAAACACAACTTTATGTTGAGCTGCCAAGGACCACATTAATTGGCCAAGAATTTGCGCTATGGATAGTGCCAGTCACCAGGCATAGAGAAAACTAGGGTTGGGGATAGAAATTGTCATGGTGTTCTCTAATCTCTCATGCCTGGTTTCCTTGGAGTTCCAGCTTTCTCATGCAGACCTCTCTTGTTTAGAGAACAGGAAGGATGACCAGTTGAGTTCCTCGATTCACATCTGCCCACTTGATTCTTCGCCGTTACTGTAGAACCGACTTGCCCCCCCCCCATGCCCAGGTGGGCAGGTTACTGTGATGTGAGACTTCAGCCAGGAGCACCTGTTACAAGCTGCAATTTCCAACAAGGAAAGGGAGCAATTCCAGCAGAAGATGAGGCTGCTGCACAGACGCTGACATGCCACATGCCACGTGCCACCTGCAGCGGATGGGTATTGTTTGCTCCTCCAGGTCCAAGTGCATCAGGCTAGAATCTGGGCTGGTGATGAGCTGTTCAGGAGACACAGCAGAGGTTAGACCCTAGATAGTGCGGAAGAGAGTATTTTATAAAATGCTTAGCACACTTGCTTACATTTATTTATCCTGTAAAGTTTCTCTTCTGTGCTTTTAAGGTGCACAGGTGGTTTCCCTTACGGAGTTTTCTCCGTAACACTTGTCTTCCACAATCAGACATGAAGTTCACCTGCCCCATGAAGGTTCCCAGAGCCCTGGCTGCCTTACTCCACCCCCCTGTCCTTAGTCAGAACCTCCCCGTGATTTCCAGGGTTATTAACAGACAGCTTTTCCTTCCTGAAGATAGTGTCTCTTCCTGAAGCTCCCACTATGAGTCTGTCATGTGTCCTGCACGAACATGTAAATTATACATCATTTTCACTGACTGTCGTTAAAATAAAGAACAAAAGGATGAGTGGCTTCAGAGGTTTACCAGGAAAAATATCAGTGTGCCACCGTCATGGACAAGCATTGCTGTGACAAGGAACGTCCTGACTCAGCTTCCTCGTGGACTGCAGCATGATGCCCTAATGTAACCATGGCTGGGCGCTGGGTTTGGGAATGCTCGGAATAAGGAGCCTGCTACCAGGAAGCTGTAAGCTGGGGGAGGGGTCCCCAAGCTGTCCCCTCTCACTGAAGAACCAGGGACAGCCTAAGACACCTCAGAGAAGCACAGGGAGCTTGAAGGGACGTGACTGATGACTTGACCACACTCCAGTCGACGGCTTCACTCCCAGGTCATCAGCACGAATTGGACTTAGACTGTTTTTCTCAGTGAAGAAATTAGAAGGGCATGATGTTGGGAAAGGTGGGGAGGCAGGAGTGGATCTAGGAAGAGCTGAGAGAGTGGTGAGGTTAAATATGATAAAAATGTGTAGTGTTCTTTTGGCAAGAGTCTTGTTATATAGCTCAGGCTGGCCTCAAGTCCATAAACCTCCTGCTTCAGTCTCTTAAGTGTTTGAATGGCAGGCTGTACATACCTGTTCTCACATGGTTTGTTATACAGAAGGTAGAGAGTATCATATTTCCTCGGGGCGGGGGTGGGGGATGGGAGGTGGGGGGTGCGAGAGGTGGCAGGCAGGGGGTGGGGGTAAAGGACAATTTCATGATTCATAAGGGGACCTGGGGTGGGCAATGGTGGGAATGGGTGAGGCAGCACGAGCCAGAGCTGTGTTCAGCAACGCGGATACAGGAGTCAGGGAGGAGGTTTGGAGATGGCAGACGAGTGCAGAATGGACCGTTTAACGTGGACTGAAAACCAGAACAGTCTCCCGGGGATTCTAACAGAGACCTAACACACGGGGATGATTGACAGGCTCGCTGCACGGGCCCACCTCGGCAGCTCCCCTTGTCATTGTCAAATCTGCCTTTGAATTGCTAGCACCATCGCCGAGATCAATCTGGCACAGGTATTTCACAAACTGCCTCAGTACCTGTTAATTTTATACCTTACATAATTATTCCCTTTTGTGCCTTCGCTGTCAAGAGTTCTTGAAGTACATCAGAGCAGCAGATTAAGTGACATCTGCTAACCTTGGGAAAAGTTATGTATCCTTAGACTCTCCCCCATAAGGAGGCCCCCAGGAGGGTGTGACTGTTTCTTAAGCTGGCAAATGTCCTACAAACAGGAGGTAAGACTGTCAGCAGTGGGGCCACCAGCCATGTATGCCAGCCATCTTCTAAGGTGGGATTCATGGGGGTCCGAGAAAGGGCGACACCAAGTTCTAAGCTCAATGATGAGATGGAGGGTTATGTAGTCTGATTCTCTCCTCCACTCCCTACATGTTCAGAGAAAAAGTGTGAGTGAGCTGGGGAGGAAAAGATGAAGCGAATCCGCAGGGTGAGACGTTGCCATTAAGGAAGGGGCGGGAGGCTCTGCCTGAACGCCTAGTTCCCCAGGCTCCGCCCCGCCCCCAAGAGGCACCAAACATCTCAAACATTCAGACCTCAGCATCCATTTTAAGGGAAGCCTGTGGAATAGCAGGTCCTGTTGCTGTGGAGAGTGGCCGCCTTGTAGGAGAAAAGGGGTCTTGTCTGGGGACAACCCGGGAAGCTTCTTCAGGCAGAGCAGTAGGAACTCACTGAAAGGAAGCTGGAGTTCTCCGGCCTGGGCCCAGCGCTGGCTGGCAGACAGAGAGCCAGCAGGCTTCAGGGAATTCAGCACTCCTGCTGAAGCCTCCGCCCACAAAGTGCCTGTCCAGCAGGGTTCCGCAGAGCATGCTGTTCAAATGCCAGTTGCCATCAGGGTAGAGAGGAGCCTGGAGGGTCAAATGAATGGACCTCAGCAGGCCACCAAGACAAACCCATAAATGTCTCCCCACCATGCACGGGGTCTCCCAAACAGAGCTTTGAGGGCAGGGAAAACATGCAATAGAATGAACTCCCAGTGACTGACAACAAGCCAGCCCATGACTGAACTTCCCTGATGATGTCTAAACTCAAATGTCTGCAGTAAAAAACAATGGAGCTGAGACAGAAATCATTTTTTTTCTAGAAAAGTGAAGATATTTACATATTGGCTTACATGAGTTCGTAACTACAAATGTATATAGAACTTTATCATAAGGACTAAGGGCAGGAGGCAGTATGTGACAGATATGGAATAGAGACCAGATCTAGAATTTTAAACATTTTTTTTCTTTCCTAATCCTCTGTAAGCCAGAGCCAGGGCACCTCTCCCTTTAACTTTGGCTGGACAGCTGAGCCAAGCCCTACCCCTAAAATTCAGTCTGTTAGGATAATTGCTGGAACCCCCTCCTGGACAGGGTAGACTTAATTTAGTTAATGGTGTTCTGATTTTGAGTATAGGATCCAGGAAGGCTCTGGTAGAAGATAATGAAATAAAGCAGAGATGGATTAGATGGAGCTTGCAAAACATTTGGTGTTAGGAACTCGAGATGTCAAACCTGCGAATAGAAGCCTGTGTGCACAGCGAGTTCCCAGAAGATAAAAGAACGAGGGCAGAAGACACTCACTCCAGTCGGGAACACTAACAGGATCATAACAGGATCAGGAGGTACAAGCCAAAGAATCGTGGAGACCCGAGCCTCCAGCGATATGTGCGGGGGTGGGGGGTGGGGGGGTGGGGGTGGGGTGAACCGAACCATGCGGAGTTCTCACCTCCCTGGCAGGCCCAGCTCCACAGTAACAGCCCGAACACTGTGGAGATTGTTTCTCTATTCAAGCCTACACTTTACTGATTTCTCTAGATCCATTCAAACCATTACTGAAGTTGCTGAAGTCCTTAGGGTTCCCTTTCCCCAAAAGGAATAAGTGTCCCATCCTCATCACTATCTTTCACTGATGTGCATTTCTGTTGTGGATAGCCCTGGGCTTGAATTTTGATGCTAATTCCACTCCTGGGAGGGGCTACAGAGGAGTTGCCTTCTGAACCTTCTCCCCACCTTAACTTCAAATAAAGACTAGAGCCAATGATTGGGCAGGAGGAAGGGGGAGGAGCTGAGAGTTTAGGGGCGGAGAAAAGGATTGACAGGGGCAAAAGGGGAGCTGCTACAGAGGATAGATGGAGAGTTAGTTATACAGGACAACATAGATAGGAATAGAGTAGTGTAGTGGGAGAGTTGCCCAATCTAGGCGTATAGCTTGTATTGTTATTGAGTTTTTGTTTTGTTTTTTTAACCAGGTAATTGGGTTGGAAAAATATAGCAATACATTTCTCTATTGTTAACACAATACATGGAGCCTAAGATCCAAAAACAATACACAACTTTGCTTTATAAACATTGCAACTGTGTATGTGTTTATTTGCTTATATCCTGAGGTCATGCCAAAAGAATTTGGGATAACGAAACCAGGAATCTAGAGATGGGTTTAAAACCTTTGGGTCAGATAGATGGCATGAATAAAGCTGGGAACTTAAGACTCAGAGAAAGGAGAAACAAGAGTAGTTGCGACCATAGGGAAATGCTAAAGACTTTGTGTGATTCTGGTTTGAGTCCGAACCACAGGAGGTTACCTTAGTGCATCTATGGGCACGGCCCTGCTGCCCCGAGGACCGGCCCCTTTTCTGCTGGATCTTCCTCCATAGGCCCTTCAGTGGCTCTCACGTGTGAAGGGACATGTCAGAAAATATAGCCCCAGTCACATATGAGGTCTCAGCAGCAGCAATTCCCTCTAAGACTGCTGAGACCCATGTACAGAGCTGCTGATATACTGTGCTCTCTGGCACTGTCTTTGACACTAACCTCACAGGAAAAGAAACTATGTGCTCACTGTACATTGTATCACCTCTGGAATCCCGAATTCTTTTCTATCCCATTGCAGGTTAGTGGCAGGCCTGGTCTTGTGATCAGATCTTTAGAATAATCAGGTAAAGTGTGTGTGTGTGTGTGTGTGTGTGTGTGTGTGTGTGCCCCTGTGTATATACACATGCATATGCATGTGTGCACATGTGTATGCATGCCTGTGTGTGTATATATGCATGTGTGTGCACATGTGCTGCTAGGCTCAAACCCAGAGCCTGGAGCTGCTGGGTAAGTGCTTCAACATCTCTAGCACTCATTAATATTTTTTTACTCCAGAATTCCCCAACTTCTAAATGAAAACAGAGGTCTGCCAAATGGTAAAGTATGTTTAACTGTCCTAAGACAGTATCCTAAGAGGGTGTCAAGGTGAAGTCCTTGTGATCTACCTATGTTCCTCAGAGATCTGGGACAAACTGCTCAGATGGTGGTGAGAACACCTTCAGTAACTTGCATGTCACAACAGTCCAGGAATGAGATTTCTGAGTGCTTGTCCCTGGAATGTGTTTTGTGCTCCTCCCAAGAGCAGCAGAAAGGAGTGAGTTTACTTCAACTGTTTAGTCATAAGCCTCTGTGGAAAAACCTGTGTTTTACCACATGTGTCTTGTCCTTGTGACTGAACACCTTACTCATCTGAGTCTTCCTAACCCTCAGAGTATCCACTGTGTGATGCTCTGAATAAAGCAAGCCATTGCACGAGACTTTAGTCCACCTCATTTTAGGTCCACTCCACCAACCAGAGTGGTAAACAGATATGGACTTACTTTACACTTTAGGTAGAGAACCCTGAATATCATGGGTCCCAAGATACAAGTACTTGCCCCCGGAACTTTCCCTTGTGTAACAAGGCTGTGTGTGTGTGTGTGTGTGTGTGTGTGTGTGTACATATATGTGTATCTGTGTATATGTGTGTGCATGGGTATGGATGTATTCAGGTGTATATGCATGTGTAAGTATGTGTGTGCATATATATATATGTATATATGCATGTGTGTGTGTACATGTGCCTGTACCTGTGTATATGTGTGTGCATGGCTGTGGATGTGTTTGGCTATGTGTGCATGTGTAAGTATGCATGTGCATATACATATATGTGTGTATGAATATGTACATGTGTGTACATATGTGCCTATGCCTGTGTATATGTGCATGCACATGTCTGTGTGTATACATTGGTGTGTGTGTGTGTGTGTGTGTGTGTGTGTGTGTGTATGTGTGTGTGTGTGCCCAGTTTGAACCTGGGCCCTCTATACACTGTACACTTATTCTACAACTAAGCTGTATCTCTAACCCTAAAATGTATCCATGAAAGCCTTTGAAGATTTTGCTTCTCTTGGTTGCTTTTAAGTTAAAAATTGTTAAGAATTTACCCATCTTGCTGGAAAATATTTAACATTGAGGGAACCTCAAGAGGCACATCTGGAAAACCCAGAAATAGACATTTTACATTTCATACCCTGCCTATTTTCCTATATTTAATTGATTCCATTATTCATGCTTCTACTCCCCAAACTGAATTTTTTTCCTCACTGCTCATGCATAGTTATTAATCAAGGGTCTGTGTTCCCTATGAGCCCAGCTACTCACAGTAAAACATTGCCTCTCCCCTCCTCGCTATTCTCACCCCTCACATCTACACTCTTCCTGAATTACCTGAGACGTGTAGAACTCTTCATTGTCAGCAAAGTGTGGCGATACATGCCCCTTACCCCTGCACTTGGAAGGCAGAAGCAGGAGGATGAGGAGTCCAAAGCCAGCCTCAGCTACATTGTGAATCAAGGTCTATCCTGGATTTCATGAGACCATTTTTAATAAACAACAGAAATGACTTTTTAAATTTTCCACAGAAAGGGTACCTCATTTCCAAAACAATCCCCATTACTACTCCCTAATTAAGTCGATTGGATTCTGTTTGGTTTTATGTTGGTCGAATCAGGTTCCACTTTCTGCCTTTTGAAATAGCAGCTCTTTAGTTTGGCATTTGCATAATGAATCCCCTTCTGGTTGTTCATTGAGGTGAAATTGTAATGAAAATAAAATTAACTTGGTGCTTAAGAGCTCAGAAGAAAAACAATTGATTAAATTTTCTCAGGGAGCACCACCCAAGTACTGAACGCAGTGACTCTAGAACTCTCTGCATCCTTGGCACAAAAGCATTCACAAGCCATGGGTGCCTTTTAGGCTGTATCAATTCAGGCATCCTTACCGAGCCATATCCTTTGTCTCCAGTCATGCCCAAGATGGGAGCAAACAGATTTGACATCATCTGTAGGTTGGTAGTGAGCATATTTTTTATGAGAAAGGCTAGAAGAATATCCTTAGCAAAATGTGGCTCACTGTGCCAAAATGTCCAGGGACAAGCTGCTTCCCAGCAGGGCCATGCTCTGAGAAATGAGCCATAAAGCAGTTTCATCACTGGGCAAACGGAGCAGGGATTTATATAAGCCTACTGGTATAGATTAGGCATGGGTTGCCATGAAGGTGTAATTGCATACTGCTTATATTAAACCTGTTTCTTATATTTTCTCAACAGAATTCATACTAAAATAAACAAGGGGCTGGTGAGATGGCTCAGTCAGGAGGCACTTGATGACCTGAGTTTATATCAACAGCGCCCATGTAAGAGATGGTAAGTGACCCATTCCTGTAATCCTAGCTCCGGGGAGATGGAGACTGAGGATCTCCTAAACTTGTTGTCCTCTCAGCCGAGCAGAGTTAGTGAGCTCCAGGTTCAGCAAGAGACCCTGTCTCAAATATAAGGTGGAGCGTCATACAGGAAGACACCTGACATGGGCCTCTGGCCCCTCACACTCATGCAGTCAAACTGTAGGGTGGCTAACATGTAGTCGACTGACGCAGGCATTCATTAGCACAGCAAGCATTGCATGCAGACGCTAAAGCACATGGCTGTGTATGCTAGCAAGAGTTTCACGAAACTTTCACTGTAGCGCTGAGGGTCCCAGCATTGAAGTCTTGTGTGAGAGCTGTAACAGAACAAAGTATGACCTCCTCCTCCTCCACCCCTCCTCCTCTTCTTCCTTCTCCTCCTCTTCTTCCTTTTCTTCCACCACCTCTTCTTCCTCCTCCTCTTCCTCCTCCTCTTCCTTTTCTTCCTCCTCCTCTTCTTCTCTTCCTCCTCCTCATCTTCCTCGTCTTCTTCTTCCTCCTCCTCTTCCTTTTCTTCCTCCTCCTCTTCTCCTCTTCCTCCTCCTCATCTTTTCGTCTTCTTCTTCCTCCTCCTCTTCCTCTTCTTCCTCCTCCTCTTCCTCCTCTTCTTCCTCCTATCTTCCTCTTCTTCCTCCTCTTCTTCCTCCTTCTCTTCCTCCTCCTCTTTCTCCTCCTCCTCTTCCTCTTCTTCCTCCTCTCCCCCCCCCGCCCCCTGTCCTTCTATTGCTGCCGCCACCAAGAACAAGAGCTGGAAGTTAAATTGTGACAGCTGCTAAACAGAGGGCTGCTCTTGTTTGAAGTCTGGAGCAAAACATCCCCAACTCAAATGGCTAGTCCATAAGTCTATGACCTGGGAAACCTGTGGCCACAGACTCCTAGCTCACAAGGCTTGAGGCTGTGCACCTCTGGGTCCACCAGTCTAACCCTTGGGCCTTGTATACTCAAGGACTCACAACTGCCAGCGCTGATCATCTATCTATGATTCCTATCCAGATAGAACAAAACATACCAATCCACTGGTGATACGATTGCTACTAAATACAATAAATGTTAGAAAAACCAATCTCATTAATACACTTGCCAGCCTGGTTAATAGTATCATAAACCCACCTCCAATCCTGACTTACCAGATAATCTTGAGATCATAATTCATTAATAAATTGACTACATACTGAGAAATGATGATGTGCCAATGTTCCAGGGGCCATGCAGACATAATTTGTTGTTAGCAACTATCTCTCTTCCTCGTCTTTGATTTGGAGTCTTTTGACATCTGGACTATTCACAGAGGGGATATAATGACTGGGGTAAGTTTTTAGTATTTATGATCCAGATGTGTGCAGGAGAGTGCTCGCTTGTGGTGCTACCCAGTACAGTAACATACACAAATTTTGCATCATTTTGTAGTTAAATGTGTATGCTGTGAATTCCCTTCTCGTTTTCCTGATATCACAGACATTTCCTAAGCTTTTTGCTCATCTTGTTCTGCAAAAGCCTAGACAAAAAAAAAAGCCTAATTAGTAGATCTCATTAGATTCTTAACGGACAGCCCTGCTAAATTTTTCAGCATGTGGCTGAGCGCCATTTCCTTAGGCAGGATGCATTCAGAAAATAGATGGCAAAATTCGTTCCTAAATGTGACAGTATGGGGCTGTTTCTCCACGTGACTAGAAGGAACCGTTCCCTGGGTACCAGTGGCATGCTCAGGGATCCTGAGCCACAAGTTCCTATAAACTTCAGGTGAATCCTGAAGAGAAGACGGCATCTCCAGCTTGGAGATGATAAATCTGAGGTAAATGCAGGCTTTCAGAGCTTATAAGGAATCAAATCCAGGGCTACATGTTTCCAAAACCTGCAGGCTGATTTTATGCTAACCTATCTCTGGGCTCGTGTGTTTGAATGTTTCATCTCTACCTGGCAACACTCCTTCAGAGGCTGTAGAACCTGCAAGAATGGGTCCTAGAGCTGGAAGAAGAATTGGGCCACTAAAGGAGCAGACAATGAGATTTTGTAGCTCATCTCACTTCCTGTCTCCTTTCTGCTTCCTGTTCTGTCAATTAAGGAATCTCAGCCCCGTGCTCCAGCTGTCATGGAGACACCCACCACAAGGCTTTCCCTGTCATGACGACCTGTCGCCCCTCAAACCTCTGCCAAGAAGCAACCCTTCCTCCTTTAAGTTGCTTCTTGTTGGGTGTTCGGTCACAGCAGTGAGAAATGTAACCAGCACAGAGTTACATCAAGGCAACCGGAGGGAGAGACAAGCGAGGACTCACCTGCAGCTCTGCAAGAGTCCGTCTCATACTGCACTCAAGTTTCCAGTGCACAATTAGACTTCACACTCTGCAGGGAAGCAGGTCTGCTGATCAAGAGAGTCTGACGCCAAGGAAGAAACGAGAGCTGTTCAGGAGAGAAAGCGCTTTGGGGAGTTGGCAAAGATCCCTAAGAAGGCACCTTTCTCCAGACGGATCCTTGTACTACCAGCTAGGTGCTAACAGTTGCCGGAACCGAAAGAACACGGCCTATATATCTGTGGTGGCTTGAATGAGGAATGTTCCCTGGGTTAGTCTAGATGGGCAGGTCAAGGACTAGCTCAGAGGCTACCCCTAGGAAGGAGGGTCAACTCAATGTATGTTTCCTTCCCAGAATTCCTTGTTCCTAGTGCAGTCCCTACAAACTGGCATGAAGTTAGGCTGGTTCAGCCCTCCTTTCAGGTCTCAGAAAGGCTTAACTATCCCCTTCTCTCCTGCCTTTCTCCTTCTGGTGCTGGGCGGAGTCCGCATGTGCCTTACAACCCTCTAGCTCATGCATGGCTTCCTTACTGTAAGGTCGCCCTCCCCACGCTGAGGCTGCTGAGCCACGGGGCAGACTTCCAGGCCAGCTACTTCTCTCTTCCGTTCTCCTCACCTGACCAGCTGAGCTTTCACAGCTTACCTGTCCTGGGTTCTTCTTCTGAATCCTAATAATTGCCCTCAAGTGTCCATTTGAATTCATTAGTATTATTTTATTAATAAGACAAGAAACCCAAGAGGGACCCCAGTTTCCCTGGTAGCATATGGTAGGTTTGCCCAGACACCCCAAGACTTCGGTAACACTTATGTCCTGCCTTTTATTCTTTAATTAACAGAGAAGACAAGCCTGTTCCTGAACCCTAGACAGCATCCAGAGGAGCTGGAAGGGAGTACCAGGCCAGTCTGTATCTGCAGCACTGGGGTGGGTAAATGAAGGGCTGAGCCTCCTTCTGGGCAGCACTTCCTACCCTACCTTCTCTCTCATCTCCAAGAACAAATTCAGGCTTCTGCTGCAGTCCTGACTTACTGCAGACTGGACTTCTTTCTCTTTATCCTGACCCTTCCACTCCTGCTTTAAAAAAAAAAAACAATCAAAAATTCAAAAATATTCTCCCTCTCTCTAATCACTAACAAAGATTTGGAACAAAAGGCTATAGTTCATGTGTTAATGCTATAAGGCAATGCCAGTAACAAGAAGAATTTATAAATCGTGATATCAGCAAATCTAGTATTTCTTGTATCACATACAATTATTGATCACCTTGCATTATTTCATAATAAGAAAATTATTTAATTTTATAAGGAAATAAAGTTAACTTAGTTCCGAATTTTAAAGAGCTGCTCACCTCATGATATCTAGGAAGCAAAGAGAAAGCTAGAAAATGTCTGGTACTTGGTGTCACTTTCTATGGTGTACCCTTAATGACACTTCCTCTGAGAAAGTTCCACCTCCCCAAATGTCATCCCATTAAAATTAGACTCTGCTGAGGAGGTCACAGCCTTCAGGGATCCAATCATTTCCTCAAGGTCTGTCAGCTGACAACCAGGACATCAGCACAGAGCCTTAGAAGGCCCTTTCCTAGCCACCTTCAAAGGAACCGGGGTCCCTATGTATGAGTCTTTGAGGGACAATGTTGAGCCATACCCAAACTACTGAAATTACACATCTATTAAAATATCAAAAATCCTAACCATCAGAACCACCAAATATGACTGGGATGTGGAGAACACATTCACCTGGAACTCTCCTTCACTTGGTTGCTAGTTGGTCTAAAAAAAAATTTAAATACCTCCATAATGGAAGACAGTTTGATTTCCTTATATAAAATTAAGCATATTTGTAGCACATGGCCATCCTCCTTGGTATTTACCCAAAGGAATAGGAAGCTTCTGTCCTCACACAAACCATCATGTGGACATTTATATTAGTTTCACTAGCCAATTTCCAGAACTTGGAGGCAACCAAGACATCCTTCAACAGGTGAATGAATAGATAAAAGGTAGCATAGCTGGACATCAGGACATCTCTCACCATTAAAACTGAGATGTGATATCTTGAGAGTACATGGAGAAATCTTACATGCACACGCCTAAGTGCAACAGGTCAACATGAAGGAGATCCAGATGTGTGGCTCTAATTATGAGATATTCTGAAAAGACAGAAACAAAGACGTTATGTGGAGCCATGGCTCTATAAATTAGTGGGAGGCAGGGATTGATCACAGACGGGTTAAGGCCAGGGAATATGCTCTGTATGATCCGGCAAGGCACATCTCATCATTACACACACGCAAAAGCTTAGGTAGGATGTCCTAGAACAGGGTGAACACGGCATACCCTGCGGACTTGGGGACATGATGCTGAGTCCCTATGGAGCCAACCCTTTGACAGATACACCATGACTGGCAATCACACACGAGTCAGGGCAGGAAACACAGGGAACTCTCCATACTTCCTGCGCAGTCTCACTATGTCTCTAAAACTGCTCTAAAAATAAAGAAAGTCTATTTCTAAACACTCAGCTCATTCTCTTTGAGAACTTTTCACTTGGATCTCTAAGCAGGGTTTCCCCCAAAACATGATCTTGGATATAATATCTGACAACAAACACCCATGACCATGAAGCAACGATTACTACTCACTCTGGCAGGTCAGGAAACTGAGGCGAGGGGAGTACACACACCCTCTGTCAGTCACAAAGCCAGAGTGGGGGCCAACTAGGAAAGATGAAATGAAGGCCTTGGGACTCCAGTCCCAGGGCTCGGAAAGACACTCAGCCTTTGGTCTTTATGTTTCCAAAGGCTGTGAAATTGGGTTGTATAAAATTTACTTTAGAGTTTATCGTTCTTTGTAGTTTTGTGGGATTTTGAAAGTCTTAAAAAAAAAAAAACTAAAGGCAAACTCTGCACATAAAGTTTTAATACCTGTAATCAGAGACACTAAATACTTCCACCCCAAAATCATTTGGATGAGACCATGGCATAGCTTGATGCTAACATCTGTAGTTACAGACTTCTGTGTGCCTTGCATCTCCAGGAAGTGACTAGGAAGCTCCAAACTGTCCGGCCCTTCTCCATGGACAACGTGTCACATCTCCGAATGCTCCTTACCCACATTCCCTTGGGAAGTTAGTCATCTGGAATCGATTTTCAACATCAAGTCATCCCAAGTGCCCAAAGTCACAAAATAAGAGTAAGAACACACCGGTCTTCTTGAACTCTCCATTTCTCCACTTCATCTTTCTGAACTTTACAAAGTGTGGGCACTGCTTGTGACACCAGGCACTGACAGACTCGGGGCTTTCAGAGAGCCTCCTATCCTGGCCTTGACCTCAGCCTCTTACACTGTGGTTTCCACGGTCTGGAACAGAGGTTTATCGGGTGCTGCATCATTCCGGCTGGCTCGCGTTAGGTGAGAAACAAAGTAAAAGACACCAGCAGTTCCCAGGAGGGACGACCACTCTGGATGAAGACCACTCTGGATCTGCACACTCACGTGATCATGGTGCAGATGTGGTGCAGGAACAGAGAATGCTTCTGCCATGTGTGAGCCCCAGGTCTCGAGGTCACAGCTACAACTCTAACAGAAAGCAGACCAGAGTGCACACCTACACTGCAGCCCCAATAGCAGCGGAATAACATAAAAGCTGGCTCAGAAATGAACTCATAACTCAGCTTCTGGGAAGGAGGGAGATGGAGACAGCGTTCACTGGCCAGCCAGCTAGCCAAATGGATGAGCTCCGGGGTTAATGAGACACTGTCTCAAAAATGACTCTGGACACGACCTGGCTAGAGCACACATGAACTCAAGAAGCTGTAGTTACCTGCACAAGATCAAACCAGTTAAAAACTCAAATATGGATTGGAGAGAAGGCCCTGAGGTCCCACCTTCAGCTGAGAAGCTGTGGGCAGTTGGTGACTGCTGGGGGAGAGACAGTTGGTGACTTTTCTTCAAAAGCATCAGCACTGACTGGTTCCCCATGTCTTATTGGACAACCCCATACCTAAGACCACATGGGCAATACTGACTGGGATTTGTGGGTTTAAATAATAAATAAATAAGGACATGAGTTTGTGTGGGAGATATGACAAGGGGTCCTTAGAAGAGTTGTGGGTTATAAAGTTAAAACACAAAATCAGCATGGGGAAGGATTTAAAAAAAAAAGACATCCATCATGGCCCTCCAGCATCCACGGGCACACATGTGCACATACACGAAGGCACGCAGAAGCAAACAGATGCATACATATACGGCACACACACCTATACATAAGAAATGCTGCACTTAAATGTACTTTCCCAAAGAGGGTAAAATAGATAGGATACCGCTGGTTCTTAGTCACACAGCCAAGCCAGGCGCAGTAAGTTGGCTAGATTCAGAATGAGCAAGGCAGAAATGGATCCTAGTACTTCTGACCCCAAACCCAAGACCTTCAACTAAGCCGTGCTGTCTCACACACTGAAATAAGAACAGCTCAACCCTCTAAACAGCATGGGGACAATTTTCACCCCAAAATGTCAGATACACAAGAAAATTAAAATGGTCTAGGCTGTTGACCACATCTATTCAATAAAGGCTTGATATCTCAACAAAATAATGGCTACTGTTCAAATACCAACTGAGCTCCCGGCGATCCCCATTGGATAATGCAGGCTCATGTCTTTCAAACCTTACTTTGATACGCATACTTAAGTGTTTTAACCACCTTCTACAGCCCACTGTGGGCAGCATCATTCCTTATGCTAGAGTCCTGACATGAGGGAGAACGTGAGCTGAGCACCAGCTTTCGTCTCTCTGAGCCTCCTGACCCTGGATGCAGTGTGAACCGCCTCACATTCTTGGCACCATGCCTTCCCCCTCCATGATGAATGGTAACACACAAACTGTGACCCAAAACAAATCCTTCTTTAAGTTACTTCTGTCACAACAGTGAGGATGTAATAGTATTGAAAACGTCCATGAAAGCGAAACAGCAATTACCAGAGGGAAGAAGTTCAGAGTGTAGGGAACTGTCTCAGTCAGGGCTTCTATTCCCACACAAAACATCACGGCCAAGAAGCAAGTTGGGGAGGAAAGGGTTTATTCAGCTTATACTTCTACATTGCTGTTCACCAAAGAAGTCAGGACTGGAATTCAAGCAGGCCAGGAACTTGGAGACAGGAGCTGATGCAGAGGCCATGGAGGGATGCTGCTTGCTGTCTTGCTTCCCCTGGCTTGCTCAACTTGCTTTCTTATAGAAACCAGGACTACCAGTCCAGGGATGGCCCCACCCACAATGGGCTGGGCCCTCCCACCCTTGATCACTAACTGAGAAAATGCCTTACAGCTGGATCTCATGGAGGCCTTTCCTCAAGGGAGGCTTTTTTCTCTGTGATAACTCCAGCTTGTGTCAAGGTGACACACAAAACCAGCCAGTACAGGAAATGTACAATGTTATATGAGGGCCCTCATGAGGTCAGGGGTGATGCAAAGTCCTTAGAGAGCCGCCAGGCACCTCCCTTCATCCCTCAACCAGCATCCATGGCACAGATCACACACGCTTTACAACAAGTGCAGGGCTTAGAACTCAAAATAATTTTAGCATCTACTGATGGACAACTTAGAACACAGGGTGGCAGAATCTCGGTAAGCTTGTTATGTACTATCAACCAAATAAGAATAAAATCACACAAGCATTTGTGACAAGGTAAACCCAGAAAACAGATGGCAAGACCATTTCCCCTTAGTCTTCCCTGTGTATGCTCATGCCTGTGTGCATATATGCACATGCATGGATGGGGGAACAACCCTGGGTCTTTGTACATGCAGAACATTATTGAGGCACTGAGTTACACGGAGCGTGCACACCTCTCTCTTCAGTTTTTGTTCTACACACCCTTTGCAAGGATGGTTGTGGTAGAAGCAGCCTTGAAAGCCTTGTGCCTCCCTTTGAGGTAGAAGGAAGATTTATTTCCCAATTTGTACCATTAAAAAAATATATTATCTCCCTCCAGGGAAAAGGTTAGGCGGGCGTGCTGACAAGCTATCTTTAAGACAGAAGTTTCTTGAGATGGGAAGACAGCTCAGTCGGTAAGGTTCCTAAAGCCCTGAGCTTGAGTCCACGAGCCCAAGAGTCAGGCATGGTGGGCCATGAATGCAATCCTAAACCTGCGGAGATGGATACTAGCAAGGCTCAGAGGTCAGCCAGCCTGGTCAAGTCAAGGCGTTCAGGGCCAGTGAGATACCCTGCCTCAGAAAGCAAGGGGACTATGCCCTGAGTAATGACACGCATACACACACACATGTCTTTATGTACACACACACAAATACACACGTCAGTAATAGTCATTTCTTCAGTTCCTTCCTCTGCCACGCAAGCACATTATACAGGATTGACCTAAATTGCTCCACATTATCCCACAGGACTTCAGGACAAAGGGACTAATAGGCTTGCCGACCCTCCCTCTCCACCCTGCTTGCTCTCTCTACCCCTTGTACCATGGGGAGTCAAGTTTCCTGTCTCTGACCCATACACAGGTCCATCCTCAGCCAACAGTTAGGCAACTGGCAAAACAACGCGTCCCTTACACCCGGGCACAGACTTCAATCATTGATGATGGATCCCGCCTTCCGGAAAGCCATCTCAGGACCTGTGCTCGCAAGGCTGGCACTCTACCAACTGATCCACCTCCCCGGCCCTGGCTTTGCTCCGATAGAAAACGTTTCAGTGTGGAGGTCACTAAAAGCCATCTACCTATGACAATCTTGGTTTTTCTTTGGCCAAAAGCTCTGACAGACTCAAGGAGTGTGGCAAAGCCAAATGCATGAGATGTTAGAAAATATGACTCATTTCCCAGTCTCCGGGTTTGGATTCCTCTCCATAATGAATAACCTCACGTAGCCGGCATACAGCTAGTGAATACTCAGAAAACAACTGCAGTAAAGCTGCGGTGCTTGCCCCCATCTCCAGACAGCCCTCAGACCCCCCGGTCCTGCAACAACACACAGAGGCCATATGTCAAGTTTGAAAAATGGCCGAATCTCAGGGTGTCCTGAGAGGTTTTTCTTCCTGCTTCCCCAAAACACCAAGGTTCCCTCTTCCTTGGCGGATGGAGCCCCAGCCCACAGCATGACCCAGCTCTGCTTCAGCTGTTATTTTTAGTCATAGTTATCAGTTCTAAGCAGCGAAAACTGCCCTTCTGCCCTACTGTGATGGTCCCTGGTGAGGGCTTGAGATGCTGATAAATTAGAAGAATCTGATTAATTAAAGCCTCGAGCTGATGATCAGTAGACACAATGGAACGACTTGTTTTGCTGGGAGACAGGAGGGCAAAGAGCTTCATTACTGGGAATGAGGGTTAGTCTGGCCCTACTACTCTACCCTTATGGGACTTTTAAAATTCAACCCAAAGTCATGTCGCTGTGAGGCTCAACCTTCCTTCCCTCTGTTTCCGATTCATCCAATGAATACTTTGTTACAGCCTCTGTGTCCTTTGATGTCATGCACTAATTCATCTGTAAACTTGATCTCTCACAGTCGGAGAAATTTGGGGAAGAGGGTAGTTCAGTGGTGGAGTGCTTAACACTTACTACCACAGCTACAAACAGTATTCTATTTTTAACTATTTACTCCTGGTGGTTAACACAGTTTCCTAATAAATGCTTGTTCCAAGCCGAATGAACAGATGGATGAAATGTGACACTAGATTGATGCATTAGGATCCAAGTTACACGTAGGGAGATTCTTAAGAGGAGGTCATGGGTTGCTATTGAGACCTAACGCTGAAGGTTAAAGCCAGTTGCGGGAAGCAAAGTAAATTGGGTTTGCATTTTTAAACTGTAATTAACATTCTCTTTTCTCCTTCTAGAGAGGGATTTTGCTCCCAAGGCTATTTAAGGAAGCAGAGAACAAAAAGTCGAAGGCTTCACCATCCTCCTTCCATCTTTAATTACCAGAATTACAAAAGGCTGAAGAGCCCCCAAGGGAGCGGGGCCAGTTCCCACGGAGCCAATCTTGCCGGCACAGATTGGTGGGGGAGGCTCTTCTCCCGGAATTCTAAGCTGCATCAGAAGACAGGGCAGCTCCACGATGGAACCACCAGAAGCCCCATGGATCCTTGAGGCAGAGCCTGCATCTGCACCGAGGCCCAGAAGCTCCTCATCCGCACTCCTGCCCAGCTTCTCCGTTCTCTGGGCTCCTGCCCTAGCCCGGAGAGCCTTACTAGTACAAGTATGTTGTCTTCTCCCCATCGAGGTTCGCCATTTTCTTTAGCCACCTTCTCTCCGATGGACTCACATAGATGTTGTCTGAGTCAGTTACTCCAGGCTTCATGGTATGAACATTCACTCTCAGGGCTAGTATTCTCATAGCTTGTATTTCTACCAATCCACTCTGGTTTGTACATGTATGCAAACTAAAATCTCCCATGTTGAAATTTTTACCCTCGAAGCAGTGCTACTGGGAGGGGGAATCTTCGGGAAGGGATTAAGCTCTGAGAGTCAGACCCTCAAGACCGGGATCCATGCTGAGTGCTGGGGGTTCCGTTGCTATGACAGAACACCATGACCAAAAGCAACCTGGGGAGAAGGGGCTCACTCCGTCTTACCGTCCAGAAGTCCATCACGGGCGGGAGCCAGGGCGGGAACCTGGAAGCGGGAACTGGAACGAAGGCCATGGAAGGATGCTGCTTCCTGGCTTGCTTCTCCCTGCCTGTTCAGCCTACTTTCTTATACAGCTCAGGCCCCACCCACCACCCACAACCCAGCCCATCTCCGTGTGAGGGGAGGAGAGGATAGCTATCTGAAAACTAGTCAGAACTAGGTGACCCAGTATCTCTATCTCGGATGTCTCGGTCTCTAGAAATGTAAGAAATAAATTTATATTTTCTATGAACGGCTTAGTCTAAGGTATAGCCTTAAGTATAAGTACAAGGTATAACCTAAGGCGTGGTCTGAAGGGCCCCCCTGAATGGGCTAAGCAGCTCCCACACCAGCAATGGCACTGTTATGAATGGAATATTAAAACAGGCAGAAGCCAGGCACGGTGGCACACACCCATAATCCCAGTCACGGGAGGCTGAGGCAGGAGGATCTAAAATTCTCTGTCAACCTGGTCTATACAGTGCATTCCAAACTAGCCTGGACTACATAAGGATATACCTACCTCAACAAATAGGTAAAAGAAAATAAATGAAGAACTCCAGTGAACTGAGGATTCTCCCCAAATTCCTCTTTACAAAGAATTGGCCGAAAGGCAGGCAAGCGGGTCAAGTATCACAAACAGGTCAAGGCCAGGGACTCATCCCAACAGACAACAGACCCTCAGTCAGTATACGGTGAGCAGTGGGGGTGGGGCACTTGGGGGGTTTGAGAGAACTCACAATGAACTTCTTTACCAACTGGCTCAGAGAGAAGGTGAAGAAAGAATCCCAGACAAGGCCAAGCTAAGACCAGGTTTCCATTACAAGTGAGAGTTTAGATACTTGAGCGGGGGAAGAAGCCTCGTGTTGGGAAAGGTCCAGGATGGAACAGACTCACTCTTCCAACACAGGATACGCTGCTATCAGAACACATTACACTTAGCCTGAAAGGAAGGATTGAGAATGTCCAGCAGTGGCCAACATAACTCTGCAGGAAGTCTCAGATAGACACCATCTACACACCCAAGCATTATGGTTGGAGAAACACAGGATGAACAACTTAACAAAATGCACCCCCTTAGGCCAGGAGTGAAGACATATGCAATATATATATATATATATATATATATATATATATATATATATATATATAAAGATAATAAATCTTATTGCCATCTTGCCAAGGGCAGCATCACAGGAAACTAAGGCTGTGTGCCCATGTGCCTTCGGGCATAGTGTTTGAACAATACCCACAAGGGAATGGCTTATAAAGATCTGGACTTTGTTACTCACAGACCTGGTGGCTGGGGAGGTTCCACTCGTGCTGAAGGCCTCCAAGGCCTATGTTACTGATGGAAGGGCACTGCCCAAAATTAGCAAAGGCCTTCCCACCTCAACTAACCTGCTCTAGAAAATTCCTCACAAGCATGCCCAGAGGCAATCGACATTACATGGACACCCCAAATATTACAGAACATGTCTCCTCACTCAAGAGATGCAGTCCATGTGAGAGCCTCTTTATAACTTTCTGAACTTTAGAAGCCAGGCATACAGAGTGTTCCCCACAGTCCCTGAAAGGGCAAAAGAAATCAGTGTTCTTCAACACCTCAAATGGCAGTCGGTCCCGACAGATTAAATCCTTCCAGATTTAAGCAGGTGGGGGCTGGCGATTTTAAAGTGGAGGCTTTCCATCCGTACATATGGACGTTACAGTTTCTGCAAGATGATAGGTTGTTCCAGGCCGATGACGCATGCTCACTGCCCCCTGCCCACGGGTGCCTTGCCCATGCTCACAGCCTCACCTGCAGAATTCACACTCAACAAACAGTGGTTAGATGAACTAGTGCATTATGTTACTCCACTAACTTTTACAACTTTACCTCTGAAAAAAACACCTTATAACTGGTTAAAACCTGGAGCATAATCATCAATAGCTCATCCATACAAGGATAGTGGGTCTTATTCCTGCACAATATTCTCGCTCCACTATCTTCTCTCCTGGGCCTCCGAGTGTTCCTCAGAGGGGGTCCCCAGCTCAGACCTCCGTCCACATCTACCGGCTTCACCCATGTGACTTTCTTCATGATCCTTCTCAGCTCCTCCTTGGGAATCTCTTCAGAATAATCACATTAATGCATGCTTCGCAAATGCTTAAAATTTTAATTACCCACATGGTAATAATAGAACAGCATGGCCCCTAAAGAAAATAAGGTGATTTGTAGGATTGGAAGTCATATCAATAACTTTGTTATAAATAAACTTAGTTATTTTGTCAAACCTAAAAATAACATTTTTCTAAAAATGGGGAGAAATAGCTGTAACTGATTGTTTTCAGTTTCCATGTCTCTGTCAGGAACGTATCTGCTGCTTCCTGACAGATTACATGCACAGTCCAAACCACACTAAGTGGAAATAATTTCTACCATTTTTGCTGTCACTATGATTACCAACATCAAAATTATAAGATTGGGGATTTTCCTTTTTGAAGAGGAAAACTTTCCATAAATGATATTTAAAACTCTATGTTCCCATCCCTGGAGCAGAGGCAATGTCTCTGTATTTCCCAGCAGTCTTGCAGAGCGTGACCAAGTAGTGAGGGACAGCTACAGCCAAGCAACTGCTGTTCTTCTCCCAAACTAGTGAGTCCTGAACCCGTAGCCCAAGTGTTGTGTTCTGCTCAGTTCAACAGCGGCAGAGGCCTTCTCAAAGGCCTCAGCACCAGGGTGCAGAAAACCGAGTTAATTATTATCAAGTGCCATAGAGCAAAACAAGGTCCTGCCCTTGGCGCTGGTGACTAGATGTTATTAAGGCTCCTCGGGTTTTTGTATTTTGCTCCTTTAAACCTATGTGTCCATTAATTATGAACAAACTGAGTCATTAGTACATATAATTACATTACATACCATTGCTCAACTTATTTAATTTTATTTGTTATTGCTGGTGGAGGCTGAACGTGGGTCCTCACACACGCACGGCACACTCTACCACTGGGCTGTACTCCCTCTCCACCCACTCTGTGAGACGAGGGAAGGAGATCAAGAGGGCACAAATAGAAAAGGAAGAACTCCAAATATCCTTGTTTGCAGATGATATGATTCTATACGTGAAAGGCCCTAAATGCTCTATCAGAAAACTCCTACAACTAATAAACACACTCAGCAAACTAGCAGGACACAAAATTAACATAGAAAAATCAGCAGCCTTTCTATATAAAAAAAATAGGAGAGCAAAGCAATCCTGTTCATGATAGCCTCAACTCTCTCTCTCTCTCTCTCTCTCTCTATATATATATATATATATATATATATATATATGTAAATTTATCCAAGAAAGTGAAAGATGTGTACAATGAAAACTTTAAGGCACTAAGAAAAGAAATTGAAGAACACATTAGAAAATGAAAAGACTTTCCCATTCTCATGGATGGTTAGGGTTAATAGTGTAAAAATGGCCACTTTACAAAAAAGCATCCAACGAATTCAAAGAAAGCCCTATCAAAATTCCAGTGCAACTCTGCACAGAAATTGGAAAAATAATCTTAAGCTTCATACTGAAACACCAAAGATCAGAATAGTTAAAACAATCCCCAATAATAAAACCGCTGCTGAAGGCTCACCATCCCAGGTTTCAAGTTATTCTACAAAGCTATGGTAATGAAAACCACATCATACTGGCACAGAAACAGACACATTGAGGTATGCACTAGAATTAGGGGTCTGCATTTAAGCCCACCTGATTGTGGACAAAGAAACCAACGATGCCCACTGGAGAGAAGACAGCATCTTCAATAGATATTGGCTGATCAAACTGGATAGCTTCCAGTAGAGCAGTGGTCCTCAACCTGTGAGCTACGACCATTGGAAAACACATACTCCTGGTGGTCTCAGGAACCCCAACATTGCTCTCTTTGCTACTTCATGACTGTCATTTTGCTATCATGTGGTATCTCAGTTCCTAAGGCAGTTGAGGTATGTCATTTCCAATGGTTGTGACTCACAGATCAAGAACCACTGATACAGGGGAAGAAAGTCTTGGACTTGATCCTCACCTCATCATACATAAAACTCAGCTCTGAGTGGACAAAGGACCTTGGTGAAAGTCTGATACTCTGAATATGGATGAAGAGAAAGTGGGGAATTTCCTTAAACCCACTGACACAGGAGGTTCTGAATAGCACCCTGATAGCACAAGCATTAAGACCAACAGGACTTCATGTAACTTAAAAGCTTCTGTGCAAAGGACACCATCATAGAAGGGAAGAGGCAGACTACAGAGGGGGATTAGAAGCTTTTCTATTTGACTATTTTGTTTTGTACGCATAAAAATAATTACACTTTTTAGCAAAGAATAGCAAGGTGGAGCAAAAAATAAGATTTGAACCTATTAAGGGTTCAACCTCCCCTCGAGCCCACCACCCAGCAGAGGTGGTGGAAGAGAAAAGTTATTAGGATATGGGGAAAGTGGACCTGTTCAGCAATAGTTCTTTGGGGAAGAGCTCAATTTTCTTTCTTAGCCGTTCAGTCCTATAGCAAACACCAAATATGACTCAGCAGCTGCAGACCAGTCCTCTAGGCAGGTAGACACCAGGCATAAACACCACACAGCCTGAGGTGAGGCCTCAGAAATGGCAAGCTACCACAGGACCCTTATGAGCAGTTCTTGGGTGAGTTTCTCTCAAGGGCAGAGTTATCACAAGTGGAGCTCAACAACTCTATGTAAGACAAACCAATACATGCATATTGTTAGCAAAGAATAGCGAGGTGAAACAAACCACACCAAGGCTCAGTGCCCGTCTCCCACTGTCTGTGGGGTCATATCTACATTCCTTCATCGAGCATCCGTTCATGTGTTTGCTAGATCAAAACATCCTTTCACCTGTGTCTGCCTCAGGAAAACATTCTTTCACGTGTCTGCTTCAGCAAGACATCCTTTCTCACCTGTGTGCCCCAGCAAAACGTCATTTGACATAACTAACTTTCCAAAGAAACCAGAAGTTTCCATGTCAGGTTCCCAGTTGGTAGACTGTTTAAGGGGGATTAAGAGGTGCGGCCATGTTGGAGGAAGTATGTAACTGGGGGTGGGACTTAAGTTTTCAAAGCCTACACCAAACCCAGTCTAGTTTGATCTCTGCTTTGTTCCTCAGAATGAGGTCTCAGCTACTGCTCAGCACCATGTCTGCCTCCCTGCCACCATGAGTCCTACAATTATGATTAAGGGATAACCCTCTGAAACAGTACACAAACCTCCCCTTAAATGTTTTCTTCTATAAGTTGCCTTGACCATGATATCTCTGTATAGAGGTAGAGCAGTAACTAAGACACCAGCTATATATTTGACAGAGGTTTAATGTCTAGAATATATAAAGAATTCAAAACAAAGTATCCAATTGGGAGTTTTTGCTATTAGAATGAGGGCTGGTTGTAGAGAGGACCCTTAAGAGTGTTGGCTTCTTCCATGGCTGTGAGTACCAACAGCCAGGTACCCTTACACAGCCAACCCAAGCTGTACTGTTCATCTTCCCAGATCATCAGTAAATGGTACCCGTGCTTCATCCCAGAGTCTTCTCATTAGACCAAGGTGATCATAGTTTATATGCCACCAAGAAAAAGAGCATCTTACATGCTATTAGCTGATTTTAGCCTCCAAACCCAAATCCATACATTAAAGCCCTTGTCTTTAATGTAAAAATATCTGGGGACATAGTTTTCAGGAGGTCTTGATGTTAAGAAAGGATGGAAGGATGAAGCCCAAATCCACAGAATTGGTAGCTTGCTAAATAAAAAGAGGAGATTGTTTACCCCCAGTCCCACCCTACAGAAAGACCACGTGGTGACACATTGAGAGGGCAGCCATGTACAGACAAGGGAAAGAGTACTCTTGAGGAGCCAACCACATGGACAATAATCTTGAATCTCAATCTCCAAATCAGAGAAAATAAATTCCTGCTGTTTAGGAAAAGTGGACAAAATACAGTAGGCCGGCCAGTAAGAGCACCAGAGCCACCAGCAGCTTGAAGGGTATCAGTTCTGAAGGAGTTCTCATCTCCACAAGGGAGGCCATATTCCACTCCATGTGGTCACTCAGCATGCAACTCCCACCATGCCACACTTGCCGTGTTGATGAAGGTCATCCAGATTGATCCGTGGTTCAGTCTAGGGGTGAGCCGCTGTGCAGGTGATTCCCACTTATACAATCTTTGCAGTGTGAATGCAGCTGCTACACGGTCCTTACTGATTGACCAACATCCAACCTTGGGTGGAGAGGCTGGATCCCTGCGGTGCCAGGTTATGCCATGATACAGGCTGGATAAGAGATTTGTCTGTGAGGGGAATTTGATCTTAGGGGAAGTGCCTGATGAGAACCATTTCCACTTCCAAGAAAGACTCTACCAAAGGTGGCCCGGGGGAGCCAATCACCTAACAGAGCCTGCTTAAAGGAGTGTGGGGGACAGTGAAGCAACCACACTGGAAGGTCTGGGCCCACTATAGATGATGGGGTCCCTTGGCTGTGTAGATGGAGCCTCTCTTCCCCTCGTCTTCCCTAGTCTATAGATTCTAGCCCTCCCATGGACAATAGGGACTGAATTGTATGAAACTTAATGGAAGAACTGGCTGGATCTGCAGATGAGGACCCAACCCTCTCACACTGTCCTATGAGGAAACACCCACAGTCAACATGGACAGCTGTGAGGACCTTCTGCTAGCAGGCACAGCTGGACTTAGGAAGATAGGGTCTGTTCAGCCCAGAGGATGACACTCTGCAGCAGGGAGCAAAGTTACCAACATGACACAGGTAAAAGAAGCTTACATAGAAACCAAGTTTTCACAAGGATACCAACAATGTGTCCACAGGTAATATTTCAGAAGACTTAGCACCTCTGAGTAGACAGCTGATAAAGCAAGCTTAAAAGACAAAGTGAGATGCAGCCAAACCCTACTTGAATCTCTGCCAGGCCTGTGGCCAGAACCTACCTTAAAAGGATAGCAAAATAAGTCAACAGTTTCTTTTCTTGGCTTAAATGACTCTGAGCGATTGCTACTTAAAACACAGGGGTCTGAAATATGACACAAGACACTACTGTAATATACCAATATTATCATTGAAAATCAAATACCAGACAGTATTTATTTCTATAGTAATATTACCCATTGAAAAATCAAACACCAAACAATATCTTTTTATACTCTGAAGCATTTTCAAGATTTTGATTTTGATTGTATTTCTGAGCCACAAGCTTTGGAGAGAAAGCAATCTGTGACCAACGGGGTAAGTCGTACCCCTCCATACCAGAGAAACCTCTTCTCTTCTTTCACCCCAGGCTAGGTTCTTAGTCTTTGTTCTTAGTCAAATATCTCCCAAGCCAAATAGTCCTAATTGGTTAACAAACTGGCTCCAGCTGCTGCTCTTGCTGTGAAAAATTCAATAGAACAAGAAAAAAAATCAATTAGCATGCACCTGACTATATTTAGAACCAATTTTGAAGTGGCTTTTTACTATGACAATCAGAGCAACAAATGTTGAAAATATAACAACAAATGTTAAGAATACAATGAGATTGGAGAAGAGAGACCTGTATCTCCACCTGGGTTAATGGGGCTGGCTGGGCTAGGCAACCAGCGTGATGGGGTGGGGAACGTCAGGGAAAGCCCGTCAGCTTTCCATGACTGCAACAAAAGAGGTGATGTTGTGGTTTGAGGATGAGCAGGCTCCATAGGCTTACGTTTTGATTGCTGTCCTCACCCTATGTTGATGCTATCTGGGGAAGTTGTAGGAAATGCCGGAAGGAAATTCTTCCTGAAGAAAAGAAGTCACAGGTGGGGTCCTTGGGGTGTGGTTACTACCTTTGGCTTCTTCTAACTGTGCTTCCTCTGCTTTGGGTCTTCCACGAAGTGAACTAACTGGGTTAGTTCACTGTCATGATGTTCTGCCCAAGTCAAGGAAGCAAAGAGACTGTAGATATTACAACCGTGAAGATGTCACCATAGCCAGAAAGGAAGGGGTGTCCTGGTTAGAGTTTCTATTGCTGTGATGAAACACCATGACCAAAAAGCAAGTTGGGGAGGAAAGGATTTTATTCAGCTTACAGCTCCCTATCATCTTTAAAGGAAGTAAGGAACTCAAACAGGGCAGGAGCTGAAGCAGAGGCCGTGGAGGGGTGCTGCTTGCTCTTCATGGCTTACTTGCTCTGCCTGTCTTCTTATCGAACCCAGGACCACCTACCACAATTGGCTGGTCCCTTCCCATCAATCACTGATTAAGAAAATACCCTACAGGCTTGCCTACAGTCAGATCTTGCTGAGGCATTTTCTCAATGGAGGCTTCCTTTTCCAGTGACTCTAGCTTGTGATAAGTTGACATAAAGTTAGCCAGCGTTAGGGGGTAACAAGGAAGGGGCTGTGGTCTCATCATCTCTCCTCCATCAAGGCAATGCCCACTATGAAGTAATTTCATCCCACAAGACCATATCATTTAAAAGTTCCACCACCTCCCAAGAGTGCCACAGACACATGACCAAACCTTTAACATGTGGTCCTATGAGAGGCATTTATCTAAACATTTGCAGGAAGATTCCTAGATAAATTAGGTTGCTGAGCTGTCCAGGGTTGAGAACACTCTGGAAAGACCAAAGGTAAGAATGGCGTCTTGCTACACAAGGCTAAGGACAGAGATGATTTCATCTTGACAATATCTTTAATCCTCTACAGGTGTATCTGATAATCAGTTCTCAGTGGGCTTCTAGACTGATCATTACTGCCTTATGTAGCTCCCAGTGTCTTCCCTCCTGTTTCTAAAATGTATAGTCATCCCTTCCCTAACACCCATGCTTCCGAAATGTACAAATCTGGTTAGAATTCGCCATCCCTGTCAAATGATAACTTGGTAGTTAAGATATAGTTGGCCTCAAGTATGATCTCTGGTCCCAAGAGAATTCGCTTCCGTTTTCAGGGTCACCCTGTCGGAAGCTCATTCCTGCTCAGCAAGGATCTTGCAGCTATCATCCTCATTGTGTGGGTAAAAGAACAAAGGTGTGTGAATGTGTGCACCCCAGACACTGAGTGGCGACTCTGGGGGTCGTTTTGAGTATACTGGCTCTCACCTCTAAGATAATTTTCTCCAAGGCCCACCCACTTAAAGGAAAAAACTTGGCAAAACTTTACACACTGTAAGATTCAGGAGAACACCCACACAACGTATTTTCCCCACAAAACTCAATTTAAAAGACCCCTTCTAATGACCCGGATTTCCCACTCCCAAGGTCCTAATCCTTGTTTGGAAATAAGGTAGGAGTTTCTTCACGCTCCCAGACTCCTTGTAAGAACTTGTCTCCAAGTCCATTGCTTGCAGTTTGTGTATAAAATTTATTGGCCCAACTAAACTACAACTTCTCAAGAGTTGGAACATTTTTAAAATTTTTATTGAAAACATCTGATGTAGATTTTTTTTCCATTTTGGCATAGCGCACATTTAATAATCACATGTCAGCTGAATTAATGTGTTAAGCCAAAATTTATTTTTGCCTCAAGTGTGGGGGACAAGTGATTGTCTCATGCAAAGGTTTTGAGAGAAAGTCAGGGAGATGATTCCGGGGATGGCAAATTGGAAGACATAACCATAAAGAAGAGCTGCGTACCTAACGGTGGCAGTGTGACGGTCCCTCAGAGGACCCTGACCATTCACTCCACATCCTAGCGGGTAACCACCACCAGTGTCTCTGACATCACCTCAAACGTCCTGTTCACACAGTGAAGACTAGGGCGGTCTATTCCAAGCTTACAGAGAGAAAAAATGAGAAGACAGAGGTGAAACGTTCACAGTGTCTCGAGCTTGGTGGAAAAGCAAGACCAATCCATGTGTGCTAATTCATAGTATTTTTTATAAATGGGCTTATGATTCTTCTGTGAAAGAGCAGGATGTCGCAGGAGCGTGCTCAGGGCGTGGCACGTGCAGATGTCAGAGGTCAACTTCATTCCTGTGGTTCTCTGCTTTCCACTTTGTGTGGGTTC
This sequence comes from Apodemus agrarius, assembly GCA_964023405.1. Taxonomy (NCBI): domain Eukaryota; kingdom Metazoa; phylum Chordata; class Mammalia; order Rodentia; family Muridae; genus Apodemus; species Apodemus agrarius. The sequence continues at coordinate 5,817,437 of OZ030017.1, read as the reverse complement.
TAGCTGCCTTGCCCTGCCTGCTGAGCACTTTAGCTACTGAACTGTCTTGCTAGCCCAGATTCCTATTATTCTCGTTGAACATTTAGGATAATAACAGCAAGAAATAGCACGTGATAATCTCAACTTTTTAAAACCCATCATCCTTGCTGTCTAGTATGTGATACTTTGTGGGATCCTGTTTCTCGGAGGTGGCAGGCACACTGGTGGGCACCAAGGCCCATCGAGTTAAGATTCTGGAGCTGAATCTGGAGCTGCTGGATTAATAGCCTCAAAGGAAGCCTTTTGCATGCTATTTCCATCCTGAGAGACGCTAAAGATAGTCTCAATGTTGTAGAACCAAAACGAAGTTCAGAATAGCATGCTAAGGACTGCCGACAGCAAATTGAATATAAAAAGTCTTCTTTGCATCTGAGAAGCTATTTCCAAGGTGTCTTTGCTCCCTGACATCAACCATTCATCAGGAAAACCCATTTACATCCTAATTGGAACAGAATTCACAAACAGGAGTAAAGATGTTGTCTGTGTGGTAATGCTCTCAAAATGACCTCTTAGCGCTGTGGTCCCTGCAAGCATTTCTCAGAAGGCAATGGTAATGGAGGTTATTGATTGATTATTGATTGATGTTATTATTCTATTATGAATTCTTATTTACATATTCTGTCATTTGCCAAATCAAGGCTTTTGTCAATAAGAACATTCTTTACAATTATTTATTAGCACCAGACGGAAAGCATTTAAGAACATCCTGGGCACTTATTTCCATCTATTACAGCAATGAGATAAAAAAATGAATTTTGTGGTTAGGGAGAATCATATGGCCTTTTAAAAAATCTGAAGTGGGAAACAGTATACATTTTTTTATTTCAAAAGGGCCACATTTACTATTTTATTCAATTTTTCAAAGATTCCATGGCACAATGTACAAACTGGTTAACTTCAAATTCTCTAATGGCTCGTCGGAATAATGGAGGAAGACGACAGAGGTGCAGGGCAGCTTCTAAAGAAACACCCACGAGGGTTTCTAAGTGAACTCTTGCGTGCTCCTTCAACACTGGCTCCTGGTTTTAATATGAGCTTATTTAATAGCAAACTCCTGAGGCCTGGGCTAGTCAGCGCTTTTCTCAAAGTCCGAGGGACTGCTCATTGGCTGGCAGGGCTTCACAGAAGGTCTGGATCAGACTGTTAGATGACTCCAAACTTGACCTCAGTTGTCATCTGGTGAAACAAAGATATGTAATTTGGCTCTCAGCCAAATGCAAGACTCCCTTCTGACCCTGGGAATATCCGCTAATGTCGATCCTTCTGCCTGGCTTTCTTGGCGTCCTGGAAAACCCCAATTTTTCCTCCTTTAAACCCACAACATTTCTGTTTCACGTAGAGTCATTGTGTAGCTCCACACTCCCCTTTCCTTAGCCTGGTGACAATCCCACAGTTCCTCATCAAACTACAACAGCCGTGTGTCCAGTCTCCTTGATCTTGTCAAGCTAATGGGCACATATGTGAGTTGGGAGTCAGCCTGACTTCAATTAGCAGGTACGACTTATTGTCTTCTTGCTCAAGAACACAAATGTAACCGCCTCCGCTTTAATAACCGGCATGTCATATTTCCAAGCTTTGTGACAAATGAGTCTATAAGATCCAAATCAATTTTGCCATCATAAGTACTCTCACAAACACTTGATCAATCACTACGTGTTTCTGGCACTTCTGGGTTTCCCCCATATAAACTAAAAAAATATAAATGAAAGTAAAAGAAAATGACAACGTTTTCCCTAGTGACAGTCATCCCCAGATCTGGAATCACTAAGCACATAGATTTTGCTCCCAAACACCTGCAAAAATAGCTGTTCTGGCCTTCTTCTAATGAATGTTCATCCAGTGCAGCACTGTTCAGTGTTTAACACATCAAAGTCATGTCAAGTTTCCCAACCTTCTGATCTTCCTCGTTCCGGAGGTAGGTGGAAACTGAGTGGCATTTCAGAATTCTTTCCTAAATCAGAGCTAGGAAGACCTGCAAAGTGTCGCTGGGAACAGCCTTTCTTTTCCACCCTAGGAAACCACGTATGTGCAGGAAAAGCTGAGTCCAGAAGAGGAAAAACCTTTCAAAGAAAACCCTGACTGTGGCCCCCACAGGCGAGTCACAGGCCAGGGGGCAAGCAGCACAGGTCCCAGCTTAGCCACGAAAAGGACAGAAGGTTGAGAGGGACTGGGAAGAGGAGTGGGTCTGAGGCTCTTGGGGAGATGAAAGGGGATAAATATGATCAAAATACAGTGTGTGATCATATTAAATTCCCATAGAATTAATAAAAATGCTATGTTGTTTTTTAAAGCCTGCATATATAGATCTGGGTGCTTAATACAAAATCATAACTAAGGTAGGAGAACTAAAAGTTCAAGGCCCACCTTGACTTCATAGTGATTTTAAGACCAGCATGGGCTACGTGAAACCCTGTCTCAAAATGGTGGTGGTGGTGGTGGTGGTGGTGGTGGTGGTGGTGGTAGTGATGATGATGATGATGATGATGATGATGATGATGACAAAGGAGAATGGGGAGGAGGAGGAAGCGGAAGAAGAAGGAGAAAAAGAAGGAGGAGGTCTATAATCAATCTATGAAATGAGAGGTACTTACTTGAAATTACAGCATCCAGCTTCCAGAATAATCTGACTTGATTCCTGTGAAAATTAACAGAAGGTGGGTCCCTCCTAGACTCTCCATAAAGAGCGGTGGTTTCAATTAGTTTCACAGATAGAATCTCTTGTTCCTTTAAGGCCATTTAATTTGCCCAGCATGGGAGAAAGAGGAAGAAAATGAAACAGAACTCCAGTCGCAGCTCCCAGTGAAGGCGTAGAGCAGGGTTGAACAGCTCCTTGCCGACTGCCCTCCTGATGCCTTCACACACCAATCCCTTTGCCCAATCCCCTTTCCTCCTCTTTCCTGCATTTTCCCACCTTGTGGGTATGTTTATGTCAAAATTGGTTAGCATTGTGGAAAATACTTTATGCTGTCATGTCATTTATATTGAGTCTGGATAGCTTGAAATCAAAGATGTGTTTTGCAAGTAACACTGAGAGCCACACCCACATCATTAATTCCCAGACTTGATGTCTATGTCTTTTAATTTCTTAGGTGGATTCTTACTCTGATTTCATAGTAAATATTTTTTGTAATCTTTCATAGGTTCTTATGTGTGTACACGTGTGTGTGGAGGCCAGAGGTAGACATCAATATCTTCTACGGTTCTCCACCTTCTGTCTGGAGACAAGGCCTCTCACTGACCTGGAGCTCACGGGTTGGGCTAGGCTGCCCACTGGTTGGGAAGCAGCCCCTGGGATTCTCCTGCCCTCACCTCCCCTACACTGAGACTCCAGGCATTCATTACCATTCATACTCAGCCTTGTTACCTGGGCTCTAGGGATCTAACTTCTGGTCCTCAAGTTTGCACAGCAACCATATTACCATCTGAGACACACACACACCCTTACATAGTTTGAATTTGAGCAAAATCTTTATTTCTATCAGCTGAGTATTTATGTAGGTTCTGGGTTCTGGATATATTATACCACCCAAAAGTAAGACCCCTGGTACAATGACAATCTTACATTAAAGGATTCTAATAAAGTATACTTTCCCTTCCATTCCCTTATGAAGTTATTAAAGGATTTTCTGCAATTCCCAGAATCTGGTCATAAAAGTGCCATTTGAGAAGGGCCTCCTGGTACCCAGGAGCTCAATGAATCAGCCTATCTGAGCTCCTCTCAATCATTACTTTTATATTAAACTCTTTTATCTCTGTCTTACTTATCCTCAACTCTCCATCCTCCACCAAGCACAGTAGAAACCACTCCAGTTTAGCTATTTCTTCCAGTCTTGGTTTCCTTGTGATAGAAGCTACCCATTGGGTCACATACATGAAGGGTGCCTTCTCTCCTCCCTTACCCTATTGTTGTAGAGTACCAGCTAGTGAATCTAAGAAAGAGTGTGAAGAGTTGGCTTGTTCTTCACATACGGTGTTATCTACCTTAGATAGATAACTGTCCTGAAAAGTCATGGACCCACCAGAAATATGTAAGTTGTTTCTGTAAAGTTAAGCTGACAAAAATTAAACTGATTTTGTCTGAACTAGACAAGCAATTAATATTACTGTCAACACTGAATCCTGTAGCTTCCAAATTCCAAATTGTATAGCTGACAATGACTGTGCCAGCCAAGATTAGGAGGAGGAGATGCCAGATTAGGAACTCACTATTTCATAATGGATCTTAAAACTTACATGCTATGAGATAGAGAGATAGATAGATGAGATGCATGGATGAGATATCAATATATATGGATGGATAGATGATGATAGGTAGATAGATAGATAGATAGATAGATAGATAGATAGATAGATAGATAAATGCTGGACAGACAAACAGACATATAGACAGGCAGATATCCAGCCAACTCTAGCTATTTGGAAGCTGTCTCATGTTGGACGTACACATAGTTACTATGGGGACTAGAGACCTGCCATCTGCCTGGGGTACTTGTGAGATCAGAGTGTGAGTGCTAAAGGCAAGGGCGTGCAGAAGTATGGGGGCCTCGGGTCCCGTGAGCATCCTCAGCACAGTGAGCACCAAGGGTGCAGAGTGTCACAGACTGATGCTACTTCCTCTGGGAAGGTAAGGAGCTCTCCACCACTGACCTGGCCATGCCTGGCTCCTGGTTGGCTCTCAGTAAGGCTGGTGTCTTCAGACACTGCCTTTCACATTTGTGTTTCTGCATGAATTAAGCCAAACTGCCAAAGGTTATGGAGGAGAGCCTTCTCAGATTTCAGAGCTGCTCCCCAACTATGACAGATCAATTGAATACAAAACAAATGTCCTTGTACAGATACTGTGATTACACACTAATCAACCCAACATAAATTGAAAACATCACGTCAAAAATGACAATATTCAGAACCTCCTAACATCACACCTGAGTCTCACCTATCTCAAATGCTGCTAGAACATTCCATCCACGGGCAGGTGGGGGCATCCTCCAGCATAAAACCTGTTTTATAAAGCAGTGGCCATTTTGTAATCTACATCAGTCTCTCATGGTTGTGACTAAGACTAAAACAACATAGGCAAAGGATGTATTTCGATTTCCAATTCCAAGAGCCACAGACTGTCATGGCAGCAGGGACATGAGGCAGCTGGTTGCATGCACTGCATAATACTCAGGAAGCAGAAGAGATGAATGTTTGTCTTCAGACTCTTTCCTTGGCTCTATGCAGTCCAGAAACCCAGCCTGTAAACTGGAGCCACCCACCTTCAAGGTGGGAGATGCCATTATCAATTAACCCCCTCAAGACACGCTCAAGGGATCGTCTCCTGGCGTACTTTGGATCCTGCCATGCTGACAGTCAATGTTAACCTTTGGGACTGGAGAGGTTGCTCAGTGGTTAGAGCACTTGTGGCTCACGCAGAGGACAGGGCTTTGACTCCCAGCATCCACATAATGGCCCCCAACCCTCATTCCAGTCCAGGGGATCTGTCACCCTCTTCTGACCTCTATGGGCACCAGGTCTACCTGTGGAACACATACATACATGCCAACAAAACATGCACACATGTAAAAACTAAACCAATTTCATTTTTAAAAATCATATTAACCTCCCAGTTCGGGCACCAGGTGGAAGGCTTATTGATGCGGGGTTTACTCAACAGCAGCCCCAACAGGCGCCATCCTTTGGCTTCAGTGAGCAGCAAGCAGAAGTAGGTGGATGCCCAGTGCCACAGCTCTTGAGCCCAGGGCGTTGGGATTCCTGGTGGCTAGGCTTGGGTTTCCCTGGGACTCCTCCAGGAACCCAAGCCTGAAGCGCTGTCTCTGGATCTTCTCATCCCTCTTCTTCTTGGCTTCTGCCCCGCTCGTTCTGACCATTTCTGACTCAGCTGTTTTGGGGGACTCCCCAGCTGCCTTGTCACCACTGTCACCGAGGCCACCTTGGCTGCTATTCCTTCTTCACTCTGCTAAGGGTGAGAAACCAAATACAGGCAAGGATCAGCCTGGTGTCATAGGGCCAGGGGTCAGCCGTAAGCCACTGGGTCTGCAAGTCCAGCCTAGGCCTTGGGGGCTCACCTGGATTTGCCAGCACCGGAATGTCTTCTCACCTCCCTAAAGTTCTTATCTGGGAGAGCAAAAGGACACTGGCCAGCTGACCAGTAGCACTTTCAATGATATTAACCTCTTTGTATCATCACTCAGCCATCCTTTTACATAAAAGTCCCATGAGTAGAAATGAGATAGAATTGTTTTTCTCCAAAGACTTTGTCTTAGTTAGGCTTTTACTGCTGTGAACAGACACCATGACCAAGGCATCTCTTATAAGGACAACATTTAATTGGGCCTGGCTTACAGGTTCAGAGGTTCAGTTCATTATCCTCAAGGCAGGAACATGGCAGCATCCAGGCAGGCATGGCGCAGGAGGAGCTGAGAGTTCTACATCTTCATCTGAAAGCTGCTAAGAGAAGACTAGCTTCCAGGCAGCTAGGATGAGGTCTTAGAGCCCACACACACAGTGACACACCCACTCCAACAAGGCCACACCCACTCCAACAAGGCCACACCCACTCCATCAGGGCCACAACTAATAGTGCTACTCCCTGAACCAAGCATATAGAAACTGTCACAGACTTCAAATTAATTAACTAATTAATAAAATAAAAACCTGCAGAATAACAACAACAAAAAGCTGAGAGTCACATAAATAGTAAATACACTCTGCATCTTCAGAAGGACAGGGAAACCATTACAGCGAGCTATCGTAAGTAAGGGATCCTCTGAAATTTGCTCTTTACTCCTCCTGGACATTTCTGCAAATCTCGTTGAATTAAAAGACGGTACCTCCTACTACACCCAACCCGGAAGCTTACTCTTTCACCCATGACCCAAACAAAAGAGAACTCTTAGACCTAATTTATCTTGGTGGTGCAGAACCAGGAACAGTTGTTTTCATAATTAATTTTAAAAAATGACTTCAACATTAGTCGCAGTGACTCATAATATAACGTCCCAAGACTCAGTCCCTTACGGAGCCCATTTCCGTTGTCTCATGTCATCCCAGATTGGCATACAAATGGCCTCCTCACATAGAAGACACTGCCTTTCACAACAGCTGAGTCAGGCCGGATGGTTGAGGCCCACGACCCTGCTAGGAGGATGAGGCCAGAGAACCGCAAGCTCGGCCGGTTACAGAGCATCGTCAAGGCCGGGCTAGGAGCCTCAGTTTGACATCATCTCAAAATACAAAGTATTTTTCAAAGGGACGTGGGGTCGGTGATGTACTACATGAGCTTCTGTTTCCAGTGCTGGGGTTGGGGGTGGGCTGCAGCCAAGGCCTTAGCTCCTGGCTTAGATGCTTAGCTCTCCGACCCTTCCCCAGTGTGTCGGGTACAGTCACACTACCACGAATAAAACCGCAGAGTACTAGTTTATAACTCTGCATTCATTCAAATATTACTACGCAACACACGCTGTCTATCACCTTGTAAAGTCATTATGAATTTATTAGTAGTAGTGCCTCTTTTCCCTCATTACCTCAGTGACTGGAAGCCACTTGCTCAACGGCTGATTCAAGTCTAGAATTTGAAACAACAACAATGACAACCAAAAGGCAAGAAAAAACATAAATACCTAAGAACAAATATCTCGGTGTGTTTATGACAGAGGAAAATGTTAATCTCTCTAAAGATATAAAAGTGTGTGTGTATTGTTAGGAAAATTACGAAGGCCAGATAAATGGAAAGCTGTGTTCTTCACTAAGGAGACTGGAGAGGACAAAGGGGAAGATCAGAGTGAGACATGCTGAAATTAAAGTCAGCAGACTACACCAGCACACCAGTCGAGTGGGTGATAGACAGAAATATGAACCATAGATCAAACGAGAAGTCTCCACTGAAGGGAGAGGTGTGGGGAGCAGAAGAAGCAAGCGCTGAGACAGACCGCCGAGGCCGTGGGGGAAGTGCGCGAAGACAGAAGAGATCCACGGTCAAGGAGCAGCAGCACGGAGAGCAGAGTGAAGAGGCCCTTGTGCAAGGCAAGGGGCAAGTGAGGGCATCCTGTGTCTGAGAAGCCATGAAAGGCCTCAGAAGAGAGAGGGCCTCGGCTCTTTGCACACCATATAGCAAGATGAGAATGGAAAGGTATCGATCGCATCGTTATATCTGCTTTTTCTAATAGCTAAGTGGGATTACCCTTATCTTCATACTGATTGGATTGTAAATACTTAAAAGCAGAGACAATGTAATTCTAGCTCACATGGTCCTGATATTTACAGAGGACATGTTCAGTGACTACATTGTGATGTACACCACAAATAGGAAACATAGAGGTTACCTAGCCAAACCTCCTCAGCTTTATAAAACCACTCTCTAGGCGTCCCGCACCAGAGAGTGGTTAAATGGCTTCCCCTCAGTCTCTGTCCTAATAAGCGGCTGCTTTGATGGAGACCAAGCCCGACACCTAGAATGTAGAGGCAAGGAGAATTGCAAGTTCAAGGCCAGCCTAGAATATCTAGCAAGACTCTATGCCCGCTTGCCCCACATAATGTCTGTCATTGATGCCACAAGAATTCCTAACCCAGTGCACCTTTTTACTTAGAGCCGGGATTTCACTTAATTTTACAACAGAGTTCATAAAGAAGATTATTTTTCTCCTCTGTAGTCAGGTTCCTCTTTCGACAGAGAAGCCAAAGTTTTGGGTCTGAATCAGATGGGCTATAAACAGAAAGAAAACAGTGAAAGCAGCTGTCCCTGTACTGAATAACGATAGACATATGACAAAATCTGGATGCCTCCATGGGGAAGACTGAGGAGAGAGAGATGTCGTGCTTATATGTGAAACACTAGTCACCAGGTGCCTCTCACCCCCTCTGACTCCAAACCATTGACGTTGAAGTCATTAGCGAACAAACTGAGCTGAGGAAGGAGTTAGTTAGTAGAGAAGCGGCCTCTTCCTTACCTCCCTCCCCCACCCCGTGGTATTTCTTGTCTTCTTCATTCTTGCTGGCTCCCGTGCCCAACCCTGAATCCCAATGTGTCTCCCCTCCCTGTGTAGTCTGTCAGATGGATGATTGTTCTGGTTTCCTTCCTGTTGCCATGACAAAACATCCCCACCAAAGCAACCTGGAGGATGGAAGGATTCCTTTGGCTAACAATGCCGAGTTGCAGTTCTTCCAGTCAGGGGAAACAAGGTAGGAACCCAAGCAGCTGGTCACATCACACCCACAGTCCAGAGCAGAGAACAAGGCCTGCGCCCGGCCGCCTGATGCTGCTCTTCCATCCAGAGAGCTTGCTTCGCTCTGCCCACATCCACGGTGGATCTTCCCACCTCAATTAACAGTCAAGACGAGTCCCCCTCAGACGTGCCCACAGGCCGACCCGACTTAAACAATTCCTTAATTGAAACCCTTTTCAGCTAATTCTAGGCTGTGTCAAGTTGACAGTTAAAACTGATCAGCACAATGATTCACTGTGAATATTAAATAATCAGTACCACAAATGCTCTAAGATTGTTTCCCATGAGGCCATGCCACAGGAGGCTAATGTCGTTGATTCCTTCACCCTGGGTATGCACATTCTTGAGGAGGTACTGCTGTTTGTACCATGATTACATGAGGTGTTTCTTGGATTGTAAAATATACTATACTATCTATATTCAGGCTAAAGGTTTTCTACTACTTAGAATTAAAATGCGGAAGCATGCCCTTTCCAATTTTTGACACAGAGAGGGATAGATGACCAAAGCAGGATGCTAATTTAGACTGATTTTTTTTTTAACTTTCATAAACAAAATGAAATGGGAAAGAATCTAAATGGAAATTGGGAATATGCAAATTCAGAAGACCGTGGGGGTGTTTTAAAGAAATCTGAATTTTCATTTCCAGTTAAATTGATTTCCCTTCTTGCACAGGGGAAGAGATTTTGATCATGGTTCCATCCGATATCTCTTGAAAGAGAGGCACGGCTGACTCCTAATTCTGAAAGCTTTTCCAGTCGGTGCCCTGACCTCCAGAGAGCTCAACAGACTTGGCAGAAATACATGGCACCTGCCTTTTACCCACAAAAGACGCACCAGAATGATGTCTCAAAGAAAGGAGAGAATTTAGGAAAAGTCTGGTGCACAGTGTGTCCAGGCAGTACTGGTTGAAGCTGGCCAATTCTAGTCCTTAATGAGAACGTGCCCGTGGGGCGGAGACCCTTCCATAGCTTGCCTGTGTGGAATAAGTCGCCACCACGTTTTGGCATCCTTGGTGCTTAGTGGTGAATTCTTGCTTTGTTTGTTGTTTGTTTTTTGTTTTGTTTGTTTGGTTAGTTTTTTGTTGCTTAGTGGTTTGTTGGTTTGTTGGTTTGTTTGTTTTTGCCTACCTCACGGGAAACTGAACTGAAATGTTTCTTTAAATGGGTTTGACTAGCTGGCTGTACTAGGAGTATCATACTCGGGTCTGGGAGGAATGGCTCACAAGCCTCGCTCTGCCGAAGCGACTCTTGGCACAGGGCACAGCATGCTATGTCTCTGAGACCCGACATGCCACTGTGTTGGAGCAGCTCCATCACCTGCAGCAATGTGGCAAGGCATCTGTGTCCTCTCTTCTCCACAAAGCTTTAGCTCGTCTGCGTGGAGAAGACTGCGCCCTACTTGCAACCATTTCCCACCAAACACATATAAAATCCTCTAAGAGAGAACAGCACTCCCTGAACAGATGGTGAAGCCAGAGCCGTGGATCTGATAGGTGGGTTCTCAGCATTTTCTGTGTAGCTGTAGTCAGCAAAACCTTAACGCTAGGTGAGAAGATACACCTCGAGACAACTGAGGAACGTCGAAATCCAAATCCCTGGTGTGATGGTTTGTATATGCTTGGCCCAGGAAGTGGTACTATTGTTGGAGTAGGCGTGTCACTGTGGGCTTGGGCTTTAAGACCCTCATTCTAGCTTCCTGGAAGGCAGTGTTCTGTTAGCAGTCTTCAGATGAGGATGTAGAACTCTCAGCTCTGCCTGCACCATGTCTGCCTGGATGCTGCCATGCTCCCTCCTTGATGATAATGTACTGAACCTCTGAACCGGTAACCCAGCCCTAATTAGATGTTGTCCTTATAAGAGAGATGCCTCGGTCGTGGCGACTGTTCACAGCAGTGAGTCCCTATCTGAGACACCTGGACAAGATCCCCCTGGGGCCTTCATTGAACTTATCACCACCAGGCAACTGACTGAGCCCAAACTCTACTCTGAGAGCAGAGCTACACAGGATAGGATGCTAAGAGTGTTTTCAGTCTCCAGGACATATTTCCTCACTGCAAAAATGAGCTACCTTTGTTGGAGCCCTAGAAGAATTAAAAGTATAAAAATCTATAAAACAGTACGGTGCACAGGCCTCCTCTGTCACTCGTGCCCACCATGATGTGCTGCAGTGCCACAGACCCAATGTGGCAGACCCAAGGAATAACGGGCTGAAACTACAGATAAGTTTTTCTTCCTTAATAAGTTGTTCATGTCACGTGTTTTGCCACAGTGACAGAAAGCTGACTAATGCATGCACACATCTTATAAATTCAGACTATATAATTAAAACTATCCAAAATGGTGGGGCAAAGGAACACCCCTTTCTCCATGCCTTCTCTAGTTTCTCTGGAATGAACTGGAAAAGCCAAATTATTTGGATAAAACAGTGGCAAATTTCTTATGCGCACGGAGTCAACTACACGATGTCATTACCTACCAACCCAACACAATTCAGAGCCTTACACCCAGAAGAGGAGGAGAATGAACTTACAAATAATTTTGGCATTTCTGGGAGATCATAAATGGCCCAAACCACAAAACTCAGCTTATAGAAAGATGTCAGAGTGCAGACAGGATAGAATATATCCGAGCAAAGTGGGTAGACCTTTGCTCTAGCGTCTGAGGACTTCCCAGGCCTTTCGCGTAAATTGCCAGTGTACCACGGTGCCAGTTTGTGGTGAAATTCCCCAGGCTCCCTCACTATAAGCATAGAGATGGACTTAGGAAGGAATTCTGAAAAATGAAAATCACTTAATTTCCTAGAAAATGTAGTGGGTCAATGGTATAAATTTTAAACATTTCCATTGTTGTTCGTAATATTGTTGAGGTAATATATGCATACACTACATATCTACTTTTTCAAGAAACTAGTTATTTGACTAGGACAAGCAGTTAATTATCTCCAATCATACATGTTAAAAACGATAACTAAAATTCTCGGAATGATTGCTCTGCAATTGTTTTCAAAGTCTCATTTACCTCTATTTCTCAAATGGCCGAGTTCCCAATAGCAGACCAACAGCCAGCTAGAATGCCTACGTTTCCACCACAAGCATCACTCCGTACGCATGGTCTTCCCAGTGTCTGACAGTCTCAAGACATAAATGCTGTTCTTGAGATTGTTCTCAGGGATATGTGATAATCCTACAGAGAAGGTATTTTTATTTTTATGTAACTATTTTTATTAAGGAGTTTTTTCAATATGGTTTGATTGTTGTAAGTACACATGAAATCCATTTGAAAAGTTCTTCCTTATGCAATTATACCTATTTGTGAGAGCAGAGTGGGAATCACCTTTGGCATTAACAATTATAACTAAATACAGCCTTCGGCGCTGTGAAAAATGTAGAAGAGACCCTCCCGAGAGATGTGGTTAACATTGGCCACCTCGATGCATTAACATTATGGGCCATTACCCCTGGGAGAACAGTTAAATTTTTTTATACCTGAACTTTTTATTTCCCTATTTGGCAATAAGAATTTTTGCATGGAAGCAAAATCATCTACAAATAAAAAGGAAGAAAAAGATGGTGGGCCACTAAGAAATGGAGCCAAAGGATGTCTCTTCTGCTGGCTGAGATGTAGGGGACTGGCTGGGATGTGGGGGGCTGGCTGCCTATCCCACAGAGCCTGCAGCTTGTCACCTGACTCTCAGAACCTCTTTGTCGTTGCAGACTTGGGCTGCACTAAACATTCAGTGAAGAAAATGTCAGCAAATGAAGGAACGAGAATTATTCTCTTCTAATTCTCTGCCTGTTTGAAGCAAATGTTTCAGGCTTGGGTTGACTCTTCATTCGCAGTGTGAGACTGACTTAGATGAGACCCCAAGCTGAGACTCTATACTTCTTCTTTTCCACACATTCTTTGCACACTAGTAGGCAAGCTGGTCTCTATGTCAGGCATGTTTTTATGCCTGTGTCCACCTAACAAAAGGATACAGCCTGTGTGGTGACTCAGTCAGAAGCTGAACCAGCAGCATCTTACAGGAAAGGCAGAGAAGACTGTGCGGCTGTTCTCACAGGTAATGTTCATCACAGCGATGGAACAAACAAACCCAAGGGTTGTATCGAGGACAACATGAGACTCTGTTCTGCTTGTTGTCCCGGTCTGAATGCATTCCTCTGTGTTGATCTGTTTGTCCTTTTAGAATGCTGAGGAGGGGGGGTGGGTAAATTCAAGCTGATTAATCATGTTTTTCTTTGGGTTTGTTTTTTTGAGTCCCAGGGTTCAGTATTTACATAAAGGCAGCCCGCTGCTGTGAAATCACTCAAGCGTGTTTATCTAGAAGCAGTTTTCTATAAAGCAAACCATGCTTTGTGAAGGCCGTTTGTTCTCCTGAGCACACAGCTGACCTCACCCCCTCCGCCAAGAGCCTTGTTCAGACGTGATCTCTCGTAATGTCCTCTCATGAGAGACAATTAGCAAAAGAACGATAATAACCGATAAACCGTGCTTCTGTTTCGTCTGTCCCTTGAAGCTTCATCATCATCAGAAAACCCCATCGAGGAGACCTTGACACCATAGCTGCAAGAATGAAAATCAATAGCCCTCAGAATTTTGACTATTAAATTATAACCATTATTTCTATTTTTTTCTTCAAAGAGCAAAAGTGCTAAAATTGTTCTTTTTTCCATCATTTTTGAGAACTATGAAGCAGTCCCTTAAAAAAAAAAAAAAAACCTATTTTACCATGGTCATAAATTTGGACAACTGAAGCCAAGCTACTGAATCCATTTGTGAAGAAGCTCACGGCGCGACCTTTCCAAACTTGCCAAAGCAGAGGGAGAAGGAGAAAGGTCAGGACTTGCTTGTGCAAGATATAGTAAATTATAGTGACTTATTCAGGTCATCAGAAGCACCACAGCTCAAATCAAAGGCAAGGGTACAGCCCTGCCAGGACTCAGAGAAAACTGAGGTTCGCAGAGTGGGGGAACTGCGTCAGACCCTGACACACTCTTGAACCTTGCTACTACCAAGGCTAATGGTCTCCATGGTCTGGGCTCTCTTCCCTACCCCCTCAATGCACAACCCTTTCAGCTATTTGATTTCCAAACAAGCTGTGTTTTGCTTCAGCTCCCTTCCACGCCGTGTGGATGATGGGAACAGGCCTCTATTTTGCCGGGCGGTGCTCTCTGCGTGCCCTGCCTATTCTCCACATTTCCTCTCAGAAGAGATAAACATGTCCTTGTCTTCCACAGCTGTTCCTGCAGATGGTCCTGAACCAGGACCAAAATCAGCTCTTCTGAGCTCTCGCTGTGGTCTGGTCTCCTTGCGAACTCTTGTGAGAATTGCTGTCTTTCCCTGTGTGCCCCTACACAGCTCCACAGCCCTTCCCTCTTCCGACCTCTGCTTCAAAGCTGGGGCCCCCTGCCTTCTCAGTAAGGGCCAAGCAGCCCCAGATCAAACAAGAACAACCAGATAGGGCGAGAAGAAAAACCCCATCAAGGAGATGCCTCCCGGAGGAAACCGGACAGCCAGCTTGCTGTTCAAGTCCTGGACTGTGGGTGGAGTGGCCTGTGGACTGCGTGGCTTTGTACGTGGTTGAGTTTTATTTCATCTTACTCTGCAAACTTAAAATTATTTCATATGTAAGAGAAGAAAGCCACAAGGGTGCACCTGAAGTAAGGATCCCTTGTATGAAACTGCCAGACAGCCACTCAAGGTCGTTTGTGTAACAAAGTATTGACCATGGTAGCATCAGCTAGCACAGTCTACAGCGCTGCATTCAACCCGCCCTGAGTCCACAGGGTAAATGTTTACCAGATAGTTCCATTATGTCATCGGCTTTCTTCCCGAGACTCCCTTCTGTGCTGTCTTTATTCTCAGAGAGCCTCTCTCTGTGTGTTTCAAAGAGGACCTCCAGAGCAAGGATGATGTCATCCTTATAGCCAGAAATCCCAGCAGGAAGAAGGGTTCTGTTTTTCTGAGAATTAAAAAAAAAAAAAAAAAAAAAAAAAAAAAAAAAGTCTAAGGCTTGAATCAAACCATGAACCAGTCACTCAAATGGGATGCTCTGGCCAAGCCAGGTCATGAGCCCACTTGTGGGGCAAGATGGCGGAGTCAGACTCTACAAGCCACATGAAGCCAGTTCTCTGTTGAAAAGAAGAGTTAATATCCAGCTTCTAAAGTAAGGAGAGGGAGTGGCTTAGCTGGAGACATGGCTTAGGGCTTAAGAGCACTTGCTGCTCTTACAGAGAGCCCTAGTTGGGGTTCCCAGGACCCACATCGGGCAGGTCACAACCACTTGTAATTCCAGAGCTAGGACCCAAAGCAAAACACACACACACACACACACACACACACACACACACATTCTCTCTCTCTCTCTCTCTCTCTCTCTCTCTCTCTCTCTCTCAAAATAACAAAAACATTTCTTTTAAGTGACTAAAGAGGTAGATCCTTTCAAGATACACACTGATAGCACACTCTTGCCACGGGAGGTAAACCCTGCGGCTCTGGGATTCACAGGCACAGGCCGAGTCAGGTCCCAGAGACCACCCTAGAGAAGGCAGACAGAGACACACCACCAAACCCCGCTAAGCAGCAAAGAATGACAGGCGAGGAGAAGCAGCTCCTAAAGGCTCTGCAAGTCAATTAGACACCAGCTGTTAGCGGCTTCGATTCGCTCAACCACAGCCCCACAAAGCCATTAGAGAACGTGTCTCTCTTAGTGATGGATTTCCAGTGTTTGACTTCACAATCATAAAATGTTTGTTACTTGGCCTAATTTGTGATTAAAGTATTCTAAAATACAGTTCAAATTTCCTCACTGTCTTAAACGGGGCATTTCAGTGGAATATAATGACAAGATCGTCATCGTAGACGTCAACCGTTATGATGGATAGCAACCCGGCGTGCCTTCACATGTTCTAAATTTACGGTTCATGCCTGCTTCTGTCATTTTTCTCTTGCAAACTCATTAGTCGAGACAACATAAAAGCTAAAATGAAATAGTATATTGAGCAAGATGAAAGAGCACCCAGCCTCCACATCTAGTCTCGTCCATGTTCCCTGCTGTCTTATTTTTCATATGCATGTACGTATGTAGATGAGTAATGCATGCATGGAGACATATGTGTGTGCTCTTGAGCGTGCATGAGTGCCTGTGGGTGTTTGGAGGCCATGAGTTGATATCTAGAGTCCACTGATCACTCTATGGTCTCTTGCTGAACAGGAAGCTCACTGAATCAGTAGTCAAGCCAGCTAGCTGTCCCAGGATCTCCTCCTGTCCCTGCTTCTCAGAGTCCACACCTCTCTGGGTTTATATCGGTTTATATGGAGATCTGAACTCTGGTCCTTATGCTTGGAAAGCAAGTCCTATACCCACTGAGCCATCTTTCCAATCCCCACTGCTGTCTTCTCACTTACTCTTTCAAAGCACATTAGCTGAGAAATCAGATAACCAGTCACCCCGAGAACAAGGCACAGTACAGTATCCATGCATCTCTGCCGATGGGATCCTGAATATGCCAGGTGCTGAGGGTGGTTTGGTTGTACGGCTGAAATGCTGAGAAATAACACCCTGATGAAAAACGCCCAATCGGCAGCTACTCGAATGTTTAGGGAAAACATGAGCCTCTTCCTCCTAAATGAGCTTCATGAGCTATGGAGGATGAGAAGGATGGGTGAGGTAGCTCTTCCGTGTGTCCTTCCTCCTCTCACAGAGTTCGACAGACCAGGGCCTAATGCAAACCCAGTGTGAAGCCGCCGTGTACCCGTGGGCAGCTCCCTCATCTCCAGCGATCCTCGACACACTCCCTTGTACAACACAGGTATCAAACACTCTGTGAAAGAAAATGCTCTGAAGTTCTGGTCACAGATGCTTGAAAATGATGTTCAAATTATGATTGACATTTTCATGGCTGTTGTCACTGGTGCTTGGATCCAATAGACCCCAATCAAATGACGGGAAGGTTAGACCAGAGGAGCAGTAGCTGCTGAGGTGGACGGGAGGCAGAGGCTCAACAGCTGAGGTGCTGTGTTTTAACTTCCTGAACTATTTTCTAACCTTGCTGGGGGAGAGAGAGGGGGGAAAGGAGGGAGGGAGGGAGGGAGGGAGGGAGGGAGGGAGGGAGGGAGGAAGGGAAGGAGGAAGGAAGGAAGGAAGGAAGGAAGGAAGGAAGGAAGGAAGGACCAATAGCAAAATGTTTTCATTTTGAAAATTGAAAAAGTGAATTCTACCATGCATGCATAGAATTAATTTGAGCTTATTAATTCAGGTGTTATGTCCTAAGTACAGATGGCTGTAGACCGGTGATAAGAAGCTAACACAATATTACCTTTATTAGTAGTAATCTCAGTAGTAACCCTGTGGTAACCCTGTGGGAAAGGACACTTGTCCCGCATTCCAAACATATTGGCAGGGCACATAGCATCTAGCAGGAGGTTAATCAGATTCTAAGGCAGAAACCCTGTTGTGTGACTAAGATTTTCCTGTAGACATGACAGACATGTCTACCTACCCAGGTAGGAGGCTCACTGCAGACCACAGTGAGGATGCCACCAAAGTCCAACCTGGTAAAGCAATGAGTGTCGTCAGCTACTTACAGGAAATGTGGGTGAGGGGTTACAGGAACAGAAATGATTCAAAGACAGCTGTAGAAGGTATGTCATTCTTCCTCAGCCCCATGGTCCCAGAAACAACACTCAAACTCAAAATATATTTACAAATGCCTTGGCCATACAGCTAGGCTCTTCTCCAACTAGATCATAACGTAAGATAACCCGTTTATATTAACCTACATTCTGCCGCGTGGCTGGGGACCTGTGCTCAGGTGCCATGAGTCTCTTCACATCTTCCCAGTGAGTCTCCTGCCTAGCTCTCTCCCAGAATCCTTTCTACCTCCCGGATGTCCCGCCTCCTTTTTCCTGCTAAGCCACAGGCTTTTTAACTGACAGGTGATGATGCATCCACACAATACAGAAAATATTCTCTCTACATGCATCACCACACCAAAGTTCATCCCTGCATAAATGGCAGCTTGCAAAACCTTGGAACGGGGAGCACGCTGCGCGGCCTGCAGGTACACAGGCCGGAGGTGTCCTTTCCACATGCCTCAGTTGCTCTAAGCCTCTTCTAGGTAGCTCAGCTGGTTTTGCTTCTTTTGACAATCTGGACCCAGAGTCTTCTTAACAACTTGGCTGTTTTGTTTACTCTGTCAGGGAGGTTGATCGAATCTGGTCAGTTTTAGAAACTTCCTGAAGCTGTTTTGAGTTGTTTAACTTCTTGCTTAAGGAGTACCCCTATAGGATGAAATGTTTCAATCTCAGAGGAAACTGTTACACAACAAACCCTGGTCACTGAGCCATCAAATTCTATGCTCCATGATCAAGGAAATGTGTCCCTTCTGACTAACCACATGCAGGTGAAGTATTGACGAGCCTTGGTTCTGGTCCTGGGTTTCTATCCTTTTTAAAAGATATATGTATTCACTTGATATATATATATATATATGATACATCATATATTATATACAAAAACATGCAGGTACACACTGAAGCCAGAAAAGAGCATCAGATGCCTTGGGACAGGACTTACAGGCAGTTGTGAGCCACCCCGTGTGGATTCTGAGAACTGAACCCCAGTCCTTTGCAAAACGAGCAAGTGCTCTTAGCCACTTAGCCGTCTCTCCAGCCCATTTTTAACAGGTCCGTTTGTTTGGCTATTGACCTGATGGGTTTCCTTATGGAATTTGGATACTGGGCCGTTATCACGGTGCGATGTACAAGTCCCTTCCCTTGTATGTGGATTGCCTCTTGAGGTTGTCTGCTTCTGCAGCGCAGAGGAAGCCTTCAGGCGGGTGCAATCCCATCTATTTCACTTTTGTTGCCCTACGTTCTGGCACCAGATCCACTGCCTGGGCCTGAATCGTGGAGCTTTCTCCAGGTGTTGTGGTGATTTAGTGTTTCCCATGTTCAGTCCGTGTCATGGTGGCAAGGGGTAAGTTCACTTCACGAGTTCCCTCCGCATCCCCGTGACCACAAAGCCTCAGAGAAGCAAATGAGAGGAGGAGCTGACGGTTTGGTGTGTGCTGGCCCAGTTTCCTGGGGTTCGTTCTGCCTTGGCATGGAAGGCCTGGCCCAGCAGACACAGGGCAGTGCCAGTGCCAGTGCCAGACGCCTCTGTCTTTCTCCCTTTTTCTTTCATCTGGGCTCCCACCCCATGGGATGGGGCTGCTTACAGTCAGAGTGGGCTTTACCCCTGAGGTGATTCTCCTCCCTGGAACACTGTGAAAGCACACCCAGAAGCGCCTCTCCAATCTCCAACAGGACTTTAAAGTCAACCAAGAAAAATGAAAAGAAGCTACCAGAATGAGAGTGGGTACGGGGCCCTCCGGAACCATGGATGGTTTTTCTTTTCCTGGTGTGTCTTTGGAGCCTTGTTAAAATGGCTTTGATTGTAGATATGTGGGCTTGCTTCTTGGATCTCCAAACCTATTCCATAGTCTAACACGTATGGATTGTGCCACAGTATGGTGCTGTGGTTATACTAAGCCTGTACTGGTCAGCTTTGCATCGCTGTAACAACCAACCTACGGAAGCTAATGTATAAAAATGAAAGGGTGATTCAGGTCATGGTTTAGGAGTCTCTGAGACATGATATCTGCGTGAGCTCAGTTCTGGTAAGGATGACAGACGGCGGCATATCATGGAAGTAGTGTGCAAAGGAGCCAGTGTAGACAGAAAGACTAGAATCCATGCTTCCTTTGTCGGCACACCCTCACTGACTCATGGGCTTTCACCAGGCCTCTCCTCTCACAGGACCACAGATGTTCACAATACTGTACCCTGGGACCAAGCCTCAGCTGTGACCCTTTGCCAGATGCGCCACTAAACCAGTGTTTCTCAACCTGTGGGTCATGACCGCTTTGGCAAACCTCTGTCTCCAAAAGTATTTACATCAAGATTCTTAACAACAGCAAAATTACAATTTTGAAACAGCAATGAAAGTGATTTTAAGGTTGAGGGTTGTCACCACAGCATGAGGAACTGAGTTAAGGGTCTCAGCATCTGGAAAGGTGAGACCCACTTCAAAACCATGGCAACGAGACCAGGATGGCAGTTCAGCAGGTGAAGGGGCCTGACAGGCTGGTGGCCTGAGGTCCATCTCTGGGACCCACATGGCAGAAGGAAAGGACCAAGCTGGCCTCTGGCCTTGTCAGGAGTGCTGAGGGACGTGCATGCACACAGGCATACGTAGATACAAACGGAGGGAGGCAGGGAGAGAGGGAAGAAGGGAGGGAGGGGAAGGAGAAAGGAAGAGAGGAAGGAAGGAAGGAAGGAAGGAAGGAAGGAAGGAAGGAAGGAGAAAGAAACAAACAAAGAAGAGGGAGGGAGAGAGGGAAGAAGGGAGGGAGGGAGAAGGGAGGGAGGGAGGGAGGGAGGGAGGGGGGGAAGGAGAAAGGAAGGAAGGAAGGAAGGAAGGAATGAAGGAAGGAAGGAAGGAAGGAAGAAACAAAGAAACAAAGAAGAGGGAGGGAAGGGAGGGAGAGAGGGAGAAGGAGAAAGGAAGAAACAAAGAAACAAAGAAAGAAGAGTGAGAGAGGGATGAGAGGGAGGAAAAGGAAGGAAGGAAGGAAGGAGGGAGGATTTTTTAAAAGATAATGTCAAATCATACCAATAGTTTTATAATGTATTTTGGAAGCTAGTGGTATGAACCTTCAGCTCAATCCTTTTTTTTTTTTTAATCAAGACTGGGGCTATTTGGATTCTTTTGTGATTCCACACAAATTTTGAGGCTTCTTTTCCTTCTTTCTACAAAGAATAACTTTGAAATTATAATGGCTGCCTTCAGTTTGCTGTCACTTGAGTGGTGGAGGGGAGTGAGAAAGGATGTAAATAAACAGGAAAATCAGGAGAGAGAACTCCAAGATGGTTGCTTTGTTCCCAGAAGACACTGTGGGGAGACACAGCAGGACAGAATGGGGTGGGTATCTGAACAAGACCAACAGAGAAAAGTGGGAGACCCAAGAGCCCTCTAGGACAGACAGGCAGGGTCCCCCATTCCAGAGGAGCTCTTTGCTTCAGAAGAGCTACTTTAACTGTATGATCCCCTAGACCAGTGGGACCTTCCTAATGCTGTGACCCTCTAATACAGTTCCTCATGTGTGGTGACCCTGACTATAAAACTACTTCATAACTATATTTTTCCTACTGTTATGAGTGTAATGTAAACATCTGATTTTCCTATGGTCTTAGGTGACCCCTCTGAAGAGTCATTGACCCTCAACAGATAGAGACCCACAGGTTGAAAAATTCTGCCCTAGACAACCATCAATCAGCACTGCTGTGGAAATAGTTTGGGCATTTAGCGGTACAGACAAAGAGGTGCCCAGTCTCTGTGTAAAGTACAGCCTTATTCATAACAGTCAAGATGTAGAAACCAAAGTGCCCATCAGCACATGAGCAGAGAAGTGGTCCCTATACTTGGTGGAATACTACTCAGCCCTAATAAGCAGAAGATTCTGTCACTGTGGCGTACATAAACCTAGAAGACACTGTGCAGAATGAAGGACAGACGTGTCCCACATCGTGTTGCCTCTGTGCAGAATCTGCAGCTGTCAGCGCTGAGAAACAGAATATCAGCTATCCAGGCTGGGCTCAGCGGTGAGGAGGAGAGGGGATGTGATGGTCAAAGCAGACAGTTTTGACTACAGAAGAGTAATGGGCTCTGAGGCCCACTGCACAATTGAATAACAACAGTTAATGGGGTGCCCTACATTTCAAAATAACTTTAATGTGGGTTTCAAATGTTCTCATCATAAAGGAATGATTATCTGAAGTCTCAGGTATGTTTACTCCCCAATCAGACTGCTCCATAGCAAATACATACGTGTTCTGAGACACCATATTGTACCCTAGAACCGTGTACCATTATCACCTGCTGATTAAATAAAATCTATTAAAAGTAAGAAATCAATGCCCATGAGCTGATCACAATTCTTTCCCTCTGTCACTTCAAGGAAAACCACTGGTATGACCAAGAGCACTCCTATCCACTGTCTGGTTTGAGTCTTTCAATAACCTGCAGATTCATATCCCCACCTCATAAATGAGAAGACTCAAGGCAGGAGTACACGATCTTCAGTCTGTAGCTGATGAGGGCCTGAGCAGGAAACCCATTGCTGCTGGTCTCAATGCAGGGCCATGGACACAAAGCTTCAGAAATGTCTGCTATTCAAGCACCATAACCCAACCTTAAACACAACACAGTTCACTTGCTACATGAACGAGCCAAATGTTATAAATGGTGGTGCATGCCTTGAAGAACACAGACACAGCAAAGTGGGTGGGTCCAGAAAAGCAGGAGAGGGGACAGGGAGGCATCTTCAGCAAAGAGCTCAGAGAGGGCTTCTCAGCGCAGATCCCTGAGCCGTGCTGCAGCTGAGAAAAGTCCCAAGTCCAAATCACACACAGGCTTTCCGCTCCAGAACCCGGTATGTTATCTCCACAGCAAATGCATGGCTTTGGGAGCCGTAGAAATGCATTCACTTAAGACCACAGTAGAGAAGGATAAAGCAGGCACCAGCAGAGGGGAGACAAACAGGACGAAGGCTTGTAGGCCACACTAAGGAGTTCAGATACAATCCCAGGAGTGACGAGGAGCCCTGGCTCAGGAGGGAGGGATAGCCTGGCTCACATGTGACCCAACTGCTAGAGAAGAGACTCACTCCGTGCCGCACAAACCCTGAAGTCCCCTTTATTCACCCCTCAGGCAGGTCTTACCACATGTGGGAAAGAAAAAGAGTCACAAGGAGTAACTCGGCCTGAGCTACACAGAGAGATTTTTATCACAAAGTGAACAAGAGAGATTTGCATTCCCCTAATGACTAATGATGTTGAACATTTCTTAAGGTGCTTCTCAGCCATTCGAAATTCTTCAGGTGAAAATTCTTTGTTTAGCTCTGTACCCCATTTTTTAATAGTGTTATTTGCTCTTTGGAGTCTAACTTCTTGAGTTCTTTGTATGTATTGGATATTAGCCCTCCGTCGGATGGAGGGTTGGTGAAGATCTTTTCCCAATTTGTTGGTTGCCGTTTTGTCCTTTTAACAGTGTACTTTGCCTTACAGAAACTTTGTAATTTTATGAGGTCCCATTTGTCAGAAGCTGGAAAGAACCCAGTTGCCCCTCAATGGAGGAATGGGTACAGAAAATGTGGTATATTTACACAATGGAATGTGTAAATGGAATTTACTCAGCATTTAAAAACAATGGATTCATGACATTCTTAGGCAAATGGTTGCAAGTGGAAAATACCATCCTAAGTGAGGTAACTCATTCACAAAAGAACACACATGGAATGCAGACACTGAGAAGTAGATATTAGCCCAGAAGCTCTGAATACCCAAGACACAATTCACATATCAAATCATTCCCAAGAAGAAGGAAGGAGAGGGCCCTGGTCCTGGCAAGGCTTGATGCAGCAATGTAGGGGATTATTAGGACAGAGGAGAGGGAATGGGCGTAGGGAAGAGGGCTTATGGGGCTTATGGGGACGGGGGAACCAGGAAAGGGGAAATCATTTGGAATGTAAACAAAGAATATAGAAAAATAAAAAAAGAAATAAAATAAAATAAAATAAAAACATGTGATGGGGATGCAGAAGTGTAGCTTTCTGTAATTGATGGCTTCTGGTGGGAGTACGGGAGGGAAAAGACCCAGTTCTATTTAAGGGGCAGGCCACTGAGAGTTTGACCATGCTCCAGTGAGTGTATAGATAACATAAATAAAAAAGAAAAGAAAAGAAAAGAAGAAAAAGGAAAAGAAAAGGAGAAAAAAGAAAAGAAAAGAAAAGAAAAGAAAAGAAAAGAAAAGAAAAGAAAAGAAAAGAAAAGAAAAGAAAAGAAAAGAAAAGAAAACGAGAGACCAGGGGGAGGGAAGGAAGGAAGGAAGGAAGGAAGGAAGGAAGGAAGGAAGGAAGGAAGAAAGGAGGGGAAGGAAGAGGTGGAGAAAGGGGAGGAAAGAAAATAATTAAACATGAGGGAGCTCATTAGAACTCATGGACTAGCGGAAGACACATGGCCGGCGCTGACCAGAGCATTGATCTTCTCAAAGGGAAAGAGCGAATAAGGAAGTCGTTGGTAAAATATACCATGGACTCACTGTTTAGTGCTTAGTAACATACCTCACAACACAAAGGCAGACAACTGTGAAATAAAAACAGCCCGAACCCTTTCATGGGAGGCCTAACACAGTCAGTTGTGTGTGTGTGTGTGTGTGTGTGTGTGTGTGTGTGTGTGTCTGTGTGTCTGTGTCCCAGGGCATCTCTAGGCTCATAGTTTAGTCTTGAGACCTCCATCTCCTCTGCTGACCCGCACTAGGAAGGAATGGAGCGACCATGGTCTAGTTCCCTCTCTGGATTCCTCAGCTTTATTTTTTTTCTCAGTCTTATTTCTCTACCCTGTCCTTTTCCAAAACGACTTATTCTTCCTTTGTGATTTCGAGCATCCTTTGAACAATGAGTACCCATAGACTCCTGGTCATTGCTCCTCGAGGTGGAGGAAGGAACTGTCTGTATCAGTTGTGATGTTGTGTGTTGCTGTGACAAAATGCCCGATGTAAACAACCAGAGAGGGGTTGGTTTGGGTTCACAGTCCACGGTTGTTGGGCCCCATGTCCTTGAGTGAAATGTCATGGTGATGAGATCATGTGGCGGGGGCTGTCCTTCGTGATTTTATAGACGGAGAGCAGGGAAGTAAAAACAAGATGTAGCCAGCAGGAACTGGTTTCTGGTGCCCCAGTCTGTCAGCTTTATACCTTTGACTACATCCCAACGATGTCTGAATCTGTCATTCACAACACAGAATCTGCCATTCACATCACAGAATCTCGGTCACATCATAGAATCTGTCAGTCACGTCACAGAATCTATCAATCACATCATAGAATCTGTCATTCACAACACAAAATCTGTCATTCACATCACAGAATCTGTCGGTCGCATCATAGAATCTGTCAGTCACATCATAGAATCTATCAATCACGTCATAGAATCTGTCATTCACAACACAGAATCTGTCATTCATCAAAGGATTTGTCCCATCGTTTCATCAGTACCCATGTGGTACAACTCTCTCCAGGGACACCATAGGCATCTCTAGAGATGTGTGTTAGTAATCTCCGAGGAGTGTCTTAATTCAATCAAATTGAACCAATAATTAAAAATAGCCATCACATAATCTGTCTTATAATTGACATGACTTCCCACAGAGATTTGTGGTGGTGTGCTATTATTTTTAGCTATATGTAACAATAGTGGGAAGCACTTTTTAGAACGCTTACTGAAGCACTGAGCTGAGCATGCTCTCAGAGCTCCACACTTGCCCTTTGAACTTGCACTGACGTTATCCCATTTTACAGGTGGTAAAACTAAGGCAGATGTTAAGTAATGTGCCCAAACTCCAGAACAAGTAAGATATCCAGCCTAAGTTGAATACCAAATGCCTGGCTTCAAGAATGTGTCTTTCCTTCCTTATTGTTTCCAATAGAACAATCTAGAAAAGATTTGAATTCATGAGCCACCTGGTCATGTAATGAATGTCTATTTGACAGACAATGAAGAAATTTAAATGTACTTAAGAAAGCAAAAGTTAGCAACATTAATAGTTCTGATGTGGGGCAGGGGTCCTACCTATCTATACAAATAAATGTTTTAATAGACAGACATGGAGAAAAACATGAACTAAGCACTCTGGAAGAGCTTCTGCCTGTTGCAACTGTGAAGGTGGAGGATATCCATCAATCTGTTCCTTTTATCACCGTCCATGAAGCCTGAACCCAGCAGAGGAGGGAAAGCCTCCATCCTATTAAATACACTCACTTTGGTTCAAATGCTGGGTCTCCTGTGTAGTGGGCCTTATCTTAGAGTGTTGTACAACTCCCTAGATGGTATGGAGCAGAGTAACGTAGTGGGTGTGCCACAGGAGCCTCCAGTGTCCTGCAGAATTCTCCTGAACCAAAGCAGTTCATGCTGAGCGTGGTGCTGGTGTGAACCCTAGGGTGGTCACCTTATTAAAGGTGGGGGTGTTCACTCACAGCCTGAGAGTCTCCTAGCTTTGGCTCCGGGCATCTGCCAACATAGGGCTTTGTGGTGGGAATTTTGTAAGAAGAACCCTTCTAAGGCAGCCACTGAGTGAAAAAAGAGGGTACCAATCCAGGATCACATGATCCCTTCAAAGAGCACCCCTCCAGTGCTCTAACTTTCCCTCGGTAAATGCCCCCTCTTAAAGGTTACACTACCTTCCATCACTGCCAAGGTCTGGTGCCCCAGTCTTCACCACACAGGGCTGTTGGGATCATTGCAGGTCTGAACTAAGCAGCAACCAGCTCCCAGAGGTCAACATTAGACGGAAGTGGAGATTTCTTTCTGCTCCCTGCCTGCCTTCAAAGAGCTTCCTCGTCACCCATGCTTGGCTCCTGGAGCCCCATTCTGGTTATGTTCCCCACTGCACAAGGATCTGCCTGGAATCCTCATGGGAAATCCAAGTGAGTGGCAGGTCACCAAGCCCACTCTTGCCCTGAGCTTCTTTTAGTAGAGCATGTTCCCACCTTCCCTGGGTCAGCAGAAACACACAGTTTACCTGTGGAGTACTCAGTGCAGGAATAACGCAATCAAAGTCATTCTAACAGACATTTAAATATCATTTCCCATCACCTATAAGAAGAAGAGGAGGAGGAGGAGGGAGAGGGAAAAGAAGGGGGAGGGAGAGGGAGAAGAAGGAGGAGGGAGAGGGAGAAGAAGGAGGAAGAGGGAGAGGAAGAAGAAAAGGGAGGAGGAGAAGGAGGAAGAGGAGGAAGAAGAGGAGGAGGAAGAAGAGGAGGAGGAGGAAGAGGAAGAAGAGGAGGAAGAAGAAGGAGGAGGAGGAAGCAGCAGCAGGCAACAACTCTAGGTTTTAGAGCAAGCCTACCACCCAGTGTGTATCCTTCCATAATGAGATAATGAGATTCTGGTGAGCAGCCATGGAAGAATTGCCCATGCCATTTTGTTCAATAGATTAGAAAACTCAGGAAGTGGGAATAGTCCAGTCTATAAAACACTTGCCTTGGTAGTATGGGGACCTGAATTCTATCCCCAGAACCCATGTTTTAACGAAGAAGACAAAATCCAGGTATAATTGGATGGTGGCAGACATGGTGGCACACACTTGTAACCCTAGGGCTTATAAGCCAGTATAGCCCAAGGCACAGCCAAAGCCCCAGAAGAGTGAGAGGCCCTGCCCTAGAGCAGATGGAGTCTATTTCCAGGGATAACACTGGAGGATATCTTTTGGGCTTCATACATGTGCAGTATGTACACACACACACACACACACACACACACACACCACATGAACACATGTGGCAGTAGGAAGCTTTCCTGGATAGATGAATCTAACCCGGATACTTACTTTCTCACACCTCTGATGTAGGCTATCATTACAAGAGGACAGTGAGCTATCATTACAAGAGGACAGGAAGCTCAGGCACCTCTCAGCTTGGAGAATGAGAGATTATAAACACAAAAGAACCTCAGACTATTTGCCACATATTCTGGAAGAAATGTGTTGTAATATGGAAAATCACAAGGAAACATCTCCAAGTGCCGGCTAGAGGCCCTCTGGGGCCGTCACCACACCACACTGCACACAGGGAGGAACTGTGTGCCTGGACCATCTTTTCCAGCAAATGTGGCTTCTTTGTTATTGGCTGGATGCAGTGCTTCTCCCCGGCTGGGGATGCTTTTGAATTGATTTCTCAGAAAGAACTCCTGTTGCCACAAATGATGGTCACCTCTGGATCCACAGAGAGGCAAATGGAGCTCACCAGGGGAGTGACGAGACAGACAGGCTTTTGCCTAAATCGGAGAACAGGGAAATAGATAAGTATCAACTTGAAATTACCCACTATAGCAGGGACAATGGGAGACAGAGAAGTCGAAGCTGTGCTGAGAAAATGGGAAAGCTTTATGTGTGCAAGAAAAACACCACGTTATAGATCTGAGCCAGAGAAGAGGTGCCGGGGATATTCTCAACAGGTGAAGTCTCAACCTAGACTATGAAGAAAGGTGTGTATGTGTGTGTGTGTGTGTGTGTGTGTGTGTGTGTGTGTGTCTGTGTGTGTGTGTGTCTGTGTGTGTGTGTGTCTGTGTGTCTGTGTGTGTGTGTGTGTGTGTGTCTGTGTCTGTGTGTGTCTGTGTGTTGGGATGGAGAAACACATGTTCGTCTATTCGCATGCACACAGAGGCCCGAGGCCAGGGGTCAACCTTGAATGTCCATTCTTAGGAGCATCCCCCTCGCCTTTCCTGACAGGGTGCCTCACTGGAGCTCACCAAATAGGTTAGGCTGCCAGGCAAGGGAGGCTCAAGGGCCTGCCTGCCTCCCCCTCTCCCTCTCCAGGGCTAGGATTTGAGGTACAAACTGTTCCAAGGATGAAACTCAGATTTCCATGTGTGTGTCACAAACATTCTATTGAATTATCTCCCCAAACCGGAAGCATACTTAAGGGACTTCTCCTGCATTGATTGAAGACAATCTAGCAATGTGGGCTTAAGAATGCTTACCCGACAGAACAAAGCAGAGCGAGAGAGAGAGAGAGAGAGAGAGAGAGAGAGAGAGAGACAGAGACAGAGACAGAGACAGAGACAGAGACAGAGACAGAGAGAGACGGCTCGGAGCACAGACGTAGGAAGTAGAGGCTCACTCCCAAGGCCGCCTCTGAGACAGTGAGACGGCACCCACAAATCCCCATCATCTGCACTTCTGCACTGGTCACTGAAGTCTTTGTTTTGGCTGGGGAGTGGGGAAAATGAACTGGCTCTGTACACGTCACCTGCATGTGAAAATCCACGTGAGCCAGGAAGCCACAGTTGCTGGCCCAGACACAGCTGATTCTCGGGCACGTGAGAACGGTGACCGTCGCGGATGGGAGCATGAGGAGAAGTCTCTTCTTACCCTGTATTGTAGTATCCTCCACTCTGGAGCTCACCGGGTCTGTGGTGCAGGCAGGCAGGTCTCAGCATGGTGGAGGAAAGACTGAGGAGGAAGATCTTGAGGATTGCCTCACAACGCGTATGAGAAAGGAGGACAGACCCAAAGGCACTTCAAGTGAATCAGATATGCTTTTATCAACAGAGGCCAGACCTCTTTCTTCCTAGCTACTGAAGAACAAATTAGGGCTTAAAGTAAATTTTTCACCACTAGGATCTATTTCTCCTTGCATTTCGCAGAGGCCTCATATGCTTTGCAAGATTCTTATCCACTAAACTTCACTTAAGTAAATTAAATTCAATCACCACGTTTTATTCATCAAAGACATAAGTGCAGATCAAAGCTCCTTAATCTGCCCGAGATAACTAATATTTCCACAGGGTGCTAATTACAATTCCAGGCTAATGTAAAGACAGTTGACATTAAATTAGCATGGGCATAGGGAGTGAGGCAACTCTGTCGGTTCTTTTGCAAATATCCAGAACAGCTTCCAGCCCCTTGGTGACTCCAGGAACCTCAAGCTCAGCAGAGGAGAGGTGAGTTCTCCACCCATGAAACTGCGTCAAAGACCTCGGATGCAATCCCAGAGGGCCTCTGCACACGACCCAACATGCTTCCACGGGCTTTGGAATAATGTTTTCATATCTGCATAGCTAGAGCCTGAAGACTTTGCATTCATTCCTAATCACACTATCTTTCATGTGTGTTCTTCCCCCAAGAATTATAATGAATACAATTCTCCCTAACTCACACTGTCAATACTTGTTTAATTATACATCTAGCCAAATACACTGGCACACGTACAGAGAAAAATTATTCATCAAAATGTAAAAGAGTCTTTCCACTCACTCCTAACAGATTTGGTGGACGGTGTCACATGAGTGAAGATAAAGGGGGAGGGGCAGAAGAAATGATAGAATCATGTAGACAACATTTAAAATCTAAGAGAGTACGGATGAAGCCAGAAAACTGAGCGGACATGAACTTCCCTTCCCAGAGGACAGAGCAATACCCAAGGCGTGTTCATTAGCTGACCCAACTAGAGTACAGAAACCCGGAGGAAGGGCTCCCACAGGAGCCAGTCTGGTGTGCGTAGACACCTGTGCAGGTTCCACAGCTGCAGAGGATCACCGGAAACATTTGTAGGAAATAGGTGGGTATTAGAGATCATGCATGGGGAACCAGTGTGTAACTGTCAGGCCAGTGACACAGTGGGAAGGCCCATGAGTCAACCCACCCCTGCCAAACAGACATATTCCTCACAGACCAGAATGTACACCCTGATACATGCAGGATCACTGGGCTAAAGACAAGAAGCAGATGCAGGAAGCTACACACACACACACACACACACACACACACACACACATACACATATACACACACTCACATATACACACATACTCATACATATACACACATACACACACAACACAAATGCACATATACACGCACACATACACTCACACACATACATACGCACACACATGCATACACATACACACAGATATATGCATACACATACGCACATATACACACAGAGATACACATTCATACACATACACACACATACACACAACACACACATACACATACATGTACATACACTCACAAACAACATAGATGTACATGCATACACATACACACACACATACACACACTTCCCTGAAAGCACCACAGATTTGCAAAGATAAAAGGTATCTTGTCTCCCTTTCTTCAAGAAAAACAAAGATTCTCTGGGTTGGGTGTGTCCCTTAAGGACTCCTGTGCCAAGACCTTGATCCTTGGCCTGCAGATTTAAACAGGCAGTGGGGGGGCTTTAAGAGGTAGAACTGAGCGGGAACTCCTTGAGTCATTGGAAACACTGCCATTGGTAGTATTTTTGTGGAATTCCTTGAGAGAACAAGTTCTTACAAAAGTCTAAGCCTTACCTTGGACCACCCTGCCTTTCTGGCTTCCTACCTGTCCCTGTATCATCTCTACCCTCAACACCGTACTGCCACTGTCCCCCCTAAGTTCCCCCAGATCGCAGGCTAATGTGACTATCAGGCCCCTGGACCTCCAGAACTCTGAGTTACATTTTTTTTTTTCTTCATAAATATATCCAGCCTCAGGTATTCCATCATAGAAACAGCAAATGGACTAACACAGGAGGTTAACCATTGGTATCTTTGGCCCCTGGTCAGATGGTGCCACAGTAATTTATATTAGCATGTTGACTGACCAGCTGTTATCAATGGTGGTTTGCCTTCTCTCAGGTTGCCACCCACAGGGATTCAAGGATCTCCTCTTTGTCTTGTCACTTTTCCCTTGTTGAGGACATAGTATGAGAGTAAACTTGAAACTACGATGTCCTGGAGAACTAGTTGTTCTTGGGTTGGTTTCCATTTATATGTTGGTGTGGATATGGGGACACACTCCTGTCTTCTTTAAATCTCTCTTTTAACCTGAGTCTGTTCCAGCTCGGAACCCTTGGTACTACCTGCTCCTTATTTCCCAGGCTCATCTCAGGCCTCTCGGGCTCTCTGCTCCCCTGCTTCCTTCCACCTCAGTCTAGCAAGAAACCCCGTTCTCTCAGCTCCAGATGCAAAGAAGTGTCTCCTTTGTGCTAAGCCCTCAGCCGTTGGGTATTGTGTGGTGTGTGTTCGTGGCTGTTTGGGTTTGAAAGCTATATTGAAGTCTCAGGGAAGACACAGGAAGCTGGAAGCACCGGAAGTGCCCTTCCCCACTACCCTCTACACCTCTCCCTCACTGTGGGTGATGTCCCTTCTGCTCCTGTTTCTTCCAGACACCCCGTCCTTGATGTCACCTCTGAAGGAAGGGTGCAGACAGTAAGACAATTATTCAAAGGGTAGATACTTGCCAGGAGCCAAACTGACCTTACTTTATGTTTAGAGTTCATTTTAAAGATAGGCTTAGGTTTTAACTTCTCCTCAGCTACAGACATTGGAGCGATCAGGTGGTCAATGGTCACTGTGCCCTCCCAGAAGAAGAAAACATCTTACAGCTGCCAGAGATTCACCTTGGCAGAATGCCTGGGCTATGTGGAAAATCCCACTTGCTCATTTCTTCCCCTGCCTGTATAAGTTCCCTGAGAAAATACAGTTTGGGGGCCTTGAACAAGGTTGGTCTTGGCCTCATTCTTCGCATCTCCTGTCTCTATTTCTC